>JAEIGF010000408.1:22665000-23865000 GCA_018903485.1 Drosophila littoralis
GACAGCGACGACAGCGACGCCGGCGTTGCTGCCGTTTTGGGGCACAGTTAAACGACCGACACATGGCGAGTTCAACGACTCTTGTAAAATTTCTCGAAGGTTTCGCATTGCAACATTAGCGACAGCGTCGCAACTTGTTCGACTGCAGCAGCAGCAGCAGCAGCTGAGCAGCACTGCATTTGCATAGGCTCTCCCACTCTCTGGCTCTCTTGAACACACACACACACACACTCACACGCAGAAGCATGAGCACACACGTTGTGTGCTCTCTTGTGTGTGTGCTGAATGCTGTTCATTGCACTCGGCCTCATTTTGACTGCGCGCTGCGCTTTTTCTTGCTGCAATTTTGTTTTTGCACGATGACGACGTCGACGTCAACGAATGAGCGAGTGAGCGAGAGAGCGAGAGACTGAGAGAGCGAGCGAGCAGGCATTTGTCGCCTTTGTTGGCGAGTGCAGCGACTTTTATTTGGGTCAGGCACGGTCATTCGCCTCAGTCGCAGCGCAGCGTTCGAGTTCGCGAGCTGCAATTGCAATTGGCGGTTGCCTTGGCGCGCATTTATTTGAAAATAATTATGAGCAGCAAAATCAAAAAACAACAAAAATGAGAAAAACAAAATGCGAGGTCCGCTGCTCGCTGCTGACATTCCCTTGGTGCGTTTGTTGTATTTCATTTATTTACGACTAACATGCGTTCATATACTATAATATATGTTTTTTGTACAATTTTTTACAAGTATTTAAATATTTACCTGTAGCCTCACCTTAATCCAGTCAAGACTTTGCGTGGCCGCAGCAAAAAACATATTGCAGTTAAAAAATGATATGCAAAAAAAACGGAGCTTTTGTTTGACTTTGCCTTTGTTTTATTGACGAAAATACAAGAATATATATGCCAGCATGTGTGTGTGTGTGCATGTGTCGAGCGTGACCTTTTCGTGCGATCTGAAATTAATAATTGTAATATGGCACAGGGTCCCCCCCACCCCCCTACCCTGAAATGTATGTGTTATTGAGCGTCGCCCTCGTCGCTGCCTTCGCTGTGTGACCTCCTCGTGTGTGTGTGTGTGTGACCCACAAAATCAAAAATACATGCACACATACATACTAACACATATAAATACATATGCATATGCATATGCTTTAACTGTTCAGGCGATCTCTTTGCAAGCAGAGCTTTCTTTTGTCGCGCTCGCACTTGCACAAAGCTTCAGGAAACTTCAAAACAAACTCATGATGTCTTTATTGCGCTTGTTATTATGTATTTCTACACATTTCTTCACGCCACTTCTTCTGCTACTTCTCCCCCCTCCCCTTGGCTATTGTTGCTGGTGTGTGTTTTGTTTTTATTACATTTCGTTGAATTTCTTCTTTCTACGCCCGCCAGCTTATTTTCGGCGTCTCTTTTTGTGTGTCTCTTTCTGCGCTTTTCGATCATTTTGTAAACAACTTACGCAAGCAGCAGCAACAACAACAACGGCAATTGTGTCGCTTATTTGATTTTACGTAAATCGACGCATTGCTGTGAATCACCCGACTAACAAACGAAAGTAGGCCTACCTCACCCTGCCCCCCTCTAACCCGCTCTCTCCCCCATCAACCCCTTGTACACTCTTCCGCTTCTCGACGTTTCGTTCGGTGCATTGAACTCTTGTTGTTGTTGTTTGGCTCAGCAAAGCCCAGAGAAAACATAAACAAAATGTTGTTGTTGTTGTTGTTGTTGTTTTTTTGTATCTTTCTTTTTATTTATGTTTTTTATTGCCTTAGTTTCTGTTTGCTCAACAACTCGACTGACAATTAGCGCCTCGCCGTAATACGGGAAGTCTCGGGCCCATAACACTAGCATGGCATATAAATAATAACAATAATAACAACAATAATAATAATAATAACAATGCAAGCAATTGCTACTCAATTTCTCATTAGAGAAAGCCAGTGTAGGCCGGCCCAGGGGGGGAGGGGGGCTTGGGCTTGCGGCTGTCAAACTGTCAGCGCGAATTGAGGTTAGAGCCGAACTCGAGGCCCGCCAAGTGAAAGTGAAATGTTGCTGAAGACTTGTTAATTATCTTTTAATTGTTGAAAAATATTGTGCGCTATTATTATGGCACACTCGACGGGTTTTCGAATGGTAACACAGTGAAAACTGTGCCCAAGAATCAGCCTTCTTTTTGCATACATATGTATGTATATACCAAAAGCTGGCCTTATATTAACATAACTTTTTATTTAGACACCTTTATGGCCTTTTATGTACTTTCTTTAAGCGTTTTATTGGCCAAAATCTTGGTCGAATATTCCAGTTTTTCCGCCGCGTCGCTCTTGCGCAATAGCCCAACATTTCTTTGCCCTACACAACACTGTGCCCAACTTGCTCAGTGTCGTTGTTGTCTTCTCCAACACTTCTCCAACACGCACGAAAATTTCTACCCAAAATGCGGCGCAACTTTCACTTTTACTTTCGTAGCGAGAAATATGCGTGCCAAATGTGAGGCAATGACGTGCAACAACAACGACAACAACAACGACAACAACAACAGCAAGAAAAACAACGTAATAAAGCGTCGCTTCGTTTCGCTTATATTATTAAATTATTTTGTTGTCTTTTGTTGGTTTTTTGTTTGGCTTGCGTTGTCGTCATTGTTTGTTTTTTTGGCCTCATTTCGAAGCCTAGGTTCAACGACCGTCTGTTTGTCAATGTTGTTGTTGTTGCTGCTGCTGCTGAGTTATGGCTCCTTCTTGTGCTTCCTCTTCTTCCTCTAGTGGTTTCTTTATAGCGTGCGAAATACGCTGAACTGTTGCTTCCGCCGCATTAGTTTGCATTCAATTTGAATAATCAAATGACTCAAATCTGTGACTCAGCCACAAAGTTGCCCTCAATAAATCAAGAGTTTTTCAATTTCGATTGAATGCATCGTCATGAATCATGTGGAGCAACTGCAGCAACTGCAGCAACTGTCCCTGACATAGCTCCTGCCACACGTTGGCTACGTGACTCGATGCACTAGCCGCAATTCCGATTTGCATTGTATTTATGTCTATCTCTCTCCGTCTCCATCTCTGTCTCCGTCTCGCTCGCAGTGCAACCCTCAGACGCTGGGCCGAGACGGGGCCAGCGTAGTCGTAAATTAAGCGAGCGTAAATATGTAAATGACAAAAATTGTATTTTAACGGCTCGTCAAACAAATCTCATTACAAAGCTGCCTCCAAATGAAATGGCAGCTGCCTTCATGTCGCCGCAGTCGCTGTCATACCGGGCGTATGCGTGATCCGTTTCTTGGCGCCATCCACAGAAAAATGCTACAAATTGTTGCAAAAAGCTCGCCAAAGCTTTTGTGCGTTCTCTTAACTTGCGGCAAATTCAACACAGTGTGTTGAAAAGCTTCGCAGCATTAAGAGCACACGCAAGAGAGCATGCGCCAAAGAGCGCAAAAGTTGCATCTCGCTCTTTATTTGCGCTTGGTAGCCTGTTGTTTGTTTTTGGCGCCACGAGCATTGAACTTTCGTTGCGCTAGATGTTGAGATAATGATAAAGCGCTGCTCAAGAGCTTGTTGCAAGCTTATCAGCGCTTGAAGCTTATCAGTTCTTGAACTTGCAACTATGCTACAACTTGTGTGTAAGTTAAGTATATCAATTATAAATTGCAATTTAAACTGTTTAATTGTTATTTATAAACTATTTTTAATTAATATCTTAAATATAAGTTTTAAACAAAGAAATTGCTTCACTATAATTAAACTCATTTGGTTCTATGACTAACCCGCCTGTTCTTATCAGAATTTGACGCTCGGCGCAGTTGTTTTCGTTTACTGGTTTGTTGGCCCCTTCCAATTACTCACTGGGGAGCTTTGTCATCGCTCTTTTGCGCCCGTTCTCTCTCTCTCTCTCTCTCTCTCTGTGAGTCAGCTCTCTTTGGAACTTTGCGTTGGTCGTTGGCTCTACCGCTTTTTTGTGCTGTGAATGGTGGCGGCTTTTTCAGTTGCCTTTTCCGTTTCTGTTTCTGTTGTTGCTCGACTCGACTCAGTCTCGGTCTCAGTCTCGCAGCTACCTTTGGGTATATTCGTAACGTGCTTTGCTTTTTACAGTTAGTCGCGTTCGAGACCTTGTCGAGTTTTGTCATGTTAGCGAATTATTTCAATAAAATCCAAAATACACTCAACCACGATTTATGTGTATTTCAACGTTCTTCTAACCGTCTCTTAAACAATTACAACTAATTTAATTCAATTAAATTAAACAAATATGCGTCTTGCAAATATAATTACCAATACGCAACTCTGTTAACGTGAAGAAAAGTCGACCTGTCTCAAATCTCAAGTTCCAGTCCCAGAGCCCGAACCCGAAACACGTTTGTTGGATTACGCGGTAAAACATAAGAAGTTCAACCCACAAATTGAAAATATAAATCAATTCTGCAACTGCAAAGTTCAGCGAAAGAAAATTCCAAAAATTATTGTTATAACAAAATATTTACAACAAAAGTTAAATCTAAAAAAAAAGAAAAGAAAACAAAGCAAAGAAAGTTCCTGCATTGATAAAAATAAATAAAAATAAAATAATATATGCGTGTATGTTTAGAAAATATTAAGTGAAAATATTTAAAGAAAATTTTACAAAACAAATCAAGCGAAGGAAACAGAATTATTTTTGCAATTACCTGTGGAGTACCTGAGCTACAAGTTGAAAGCTGAAAGAATATCAATAAACAAAATCAGTTACCCCAAAAGAGAAATACTTAACCAAAGTTTAACAAAAACATAAATTGTGTGTGCCAAAAGAAACCAAAAGCAAATTTAATGAATATTCCAAACGTATTTTAAATGCGCCCCAGTGTGCAGCAAAATCCTGAGAATCTCGAATCTCTCAGTGGGTGTGTTCTGCGCCAACTCTGTGAATGCAACAAGCCCAGAGATTAACAAAATCAACTCAAACAAGCCCCAATACAAAGCAAAACACATATTAAAATGGGCGAAGAACTACCAATATTGAAGGGCATACTCAAAGGCAACGTGAACTATCACAATGCGCGTAAGTTGACAACATTAGCTCAAAGAACTGACTCGAAACTCCAGGTCCAACTGGGTCGTCGCCAGCCACATGACACAAATTCGCTTTCGATTGCCCGTCGCAGAGCACAACAACAGCAAGTGCAGTTATGCGCAGCCCAGCAGCTAGCTAATGCATGCCTAAATAGGTGTAATAGTAAGCACTTTTTACATGCGCACGCAACAAATTTGATTTTGTTTTGTTTACATTGGCTTGTGCTTTTTCTGTCAAGCAACAGCAACTAACTCTTTGAGCGCCATTGAAGTGTTGACCTCCTTTTTTAAACGCACACAATAATAGTTTTTTTTTTCTACTACTATTTTTTGTTGTTTTTGTTTTGTTTGCGCGGCCGCGGAAGAGCTTTAAACTTGAAATGAAACTCTGGCAGCGACGCAGTCGACATGCGACGGCGTTGCCCACTTGTGCGACTTTTGCTATTTTCTAAAAAGCAACAACAACAACAGAAACAGAAACAGAAACAACGGCAAACAACGAAAGCTGCCGTTGCTATTGCTTAGCTCTTGCCTCTCTTCATGTTTGACCAACTTTGCAGCGTCGAAAGTAGACGCAGGCGTCGCTGCTGCCGTTGGCGCAGGCGTCGCTGGCTCAGTTGTGCGCTCGCTCGCTCCAATTTCTACGCGCAGTCGCAGCTGCGTTCATTTTCCATTTCGTTTGACCTGAATTTCGCTGCCAGCCAACTGGGTCATTCAGTCAGTCAGTCAGTCAGTCAAGCGATTTCTCGGCTGCTGCGCGGCTGCTGTGGAAAAAGTAGTGAAAAATCTGCAAAGCCTCGTTTGGGCTCTGCCAGTTGCTGTTGCTGCTGCTGCTGCTTTTGTTGCTGTTGTTGTTGTCGCTTTTGCTGTTTCACTTTTGTTACTGATTTTGCTGCTGTTGTTGTTGTTGTGTGCCAGTTATTTGCGGCAACTGAGTGAAATTGTAGAAATTGCATTGACATTGAAAAGTTGGCCAGCATTTGTTTTGGGCGGTTCGTCGGAAATGAATAGCTCAGGCCTAAATATCTCAGCTAATCACGGCAAAGCATTCAAATTAGTTTGATTAATGATTGTCTTAAGGCCTCTGTTAATTTGCAGAAATGTGCTGTCTAATAAGTTGAAGAGAGCTTAGGAGAGAGAGAGAGATTGAAAGAAAGAGCGCAGTTTACAGTGGGCGCGCGCTAATTGGAACGCTGCAATTCGATTTTCATCTTTAAATGCTAGCAAAAATGTAGAAAAATGAAATTCATTTGAAATTAACTATAAATATAGATGAAAGAATATATATGATTTATTACTCCAGCGCATTTCCTTAACATATGCATCTTGATGCCAATTTCTGGCAGTTCTAATTAGCGAGTGCTCACTGTAATTGCTTTCTGCACAGAGTAGAAGCTTGTTGGTTTGGCCTATGCACAAATGGATAAGTCTGCATTTGCTGGGCTAAGCTTAGCTTAACCCACTTCAAACACTTCACTCAATTAGCGGCTGCAGCTTTGACAGCTTTTGGCCCAGACTCTGGCCCAAACGCCGATCGCCGATCGCTGATCGTTGCAAAACGTGACCAGAAACGTGTCTGCGGTCTTCGCTAGCTTGGTGAAATGTGAAAGTTCACCCACATACAAATTCGTTAGTGCAAATTAAAATCTACAAACTGACAAAAGAAAAAGAAAAAAGAGAAAGTGTAGCAAGCGTCAAGAATGAGTCCAAAAAAAAAGAGTTGAACGACAGCTGAGCGCAGGCAATGACCCAGTTGGAAGGGCAGCGTCTGTCGAGCTCAGGGTTCGGGAATCGGGGATCGGGGCTCGGGGCGTTGCTGGCCATAAATTACAGGGCCGCCTGTACAGTGAGCTCTCTGTACGGGTATGACAAGCGCTTCCTGCGTGACAAACAGAACAACAGCTGCTCCTTGCACCTGTTCGCCGAAGTGTGACACCTATATACATAAGCTCCTTTATATATATAAGACTTGTAACTGTGCGTGTTATTAATTTGCCCCCTCTTCTTCTTCTTCTTCTCCTCGTTGCAGCTGTGCGCTTTGGTCGCGTGCCCAAGCGAGAGAAGGCGCGCATTTTGGCCGCCATGCAGCAGAGCACACAGAACCGCGGCCAACAGCGCGCCCTGGCCACCGAATTGGACGATCAGCCACGCCTACTGGCCGCCGTGCTGCGCGCCCATCTGGAGACGTGCGAGTTCACCAAGGAGAAGGTCTCGGCGATGCGACAGCGCGCCAGAGACTGCCCATCGTACTCAATGCCAACCTTGCTGGTAAGTGAAAGCAACTCTTTACGTCCAATTGGGACTATGTCCAATTAGAATATGCATTTCCCGATCCCATTGCGTCGAGTGTAGTTCAGTTTAGAGGCAGCTTTTGTGGCAAAAGGTTGTCGCGTAGGCGAGTGTCAAGCACATTTCCGGGGCACATTTATTGGCATGCACAGATCAACAACAACAACAACAACAACAACAATAGCAACAACAACAACAATAGCATAAACAACAACAAACTAGCTGCTGGCGCGCGTTACTCATACGCCAAGGTGAACCAGTTTGCATGATTCTAAACCAGGAAATCAACGGCATCGCACGTAGACGCGTCTACACACACGGCGCGCTCCGTCTTTCTGTTCTGCTATGCGGCAAGACCTCCACCTCCGGCATGGACAGAGACGGAGTTAGCCATAGCCGCAGCCATAGATCGGGGCATTGAAGCGTCGCGCTTTGGGGTCAAGTTCTTGATGGCCCTAAAACGTTTGTTGTTGTTGTTTTTTCTCTTTCGACTTTGGCCAAAAGCTGTCAATGTCAAATGTGACTGACGGACTGACAAACAAATGATAAATGGGTTGTAAATTCTGTCACTGACTCGAACCGAATGTTGACTGGTCTGGTGAACTGTTTGTCTATCTGCTTACAACTGACGTCATTGTTCAGGTGCGGGGGCTTCACACACACACACACACACACAGATATCTTGGCTCACAGAGATACGGCAAGGCCTTCAATGACAGAACTGGGATGCATTACGGCTGGGAATATCCCAATTCTAATTGCATATTTCTGGAATTTCTCACTCCCGTGCGTTGCCTGTCTATTTCCAGCAAAGCGGTACTTTTTTTTGAAGTGTACTCGCCACATTTGTGGTCCCTATCGAGCAAAGCCCCTAGCATTATCGAACTGGACGATAAGGAAACCAAAAACCTACGTTGAGCCAAACGCGAAACGTGTTCCGACAATAACAAAATACATTTCCGAAGCTCAAGGTCAAGCGTAGCGTCATTATTAATGGAACAAAATAGCCCACACACACACACACACACACACACACACATGCATACTACAAAGAGAGTGGGAAAGAGATGGCGAGCATGGCATAGAAGGGGCGAAAGTGTTCAGATAGTCAAGCACATGTGGCGGCTGTTTAAATAAATTCGAATTAAACATTAACATAATCAAACGCAGGGGGGGGGGGGAGTGTGTTGTAGGGTTGTGCGCGTCTTTTTATTTGTTTTTGGCTAATTATCAGGCAGTTGCGTTAATGAGCGTGCGATAAGGTGCGCGGCCAGAGAGCGCGATAGTAAACAAAGAATTTCCATTGTCAAAGTCAAGTGCAAGGCTCTAGCAGCGACAGAAATGACTATGTAAGAGCTTTTACATAGCCAAAGAGAGTGCAAAAACGATCAGACAACGAGAGAGAGAGCGAGAGAGAGAGAGCGGGAGAGGGAGTGTGAGAGCGACGCGTCGCTGCCAAAAGAATAATTTGCACATGTCTGCAGCGTAGAATAATCACACACACAAACACACACATACATACACACGCACACACTTAGAACGCTCGCATGCGAGTCGCGAGACGACCTTGTGGCGAGTTATTTTTTAACCTTGGAATGAATGAAATGGTTGTGCCTGTGTGTTGCTTTTTTTTTGCGCATGTTCGTACGTATGTATGTATGTATGCATGTAGTTGATATGGGTATTATATATAGAACTACTTACGTATGTATGAATGTATGTATGTATATGAGTAAGCAATAATACTTACATAATAATATACATATAAAAATTATACAAATATGCATTGAGCTAGGCACACGAGGGGTTCGCAACTGTTAATGTAAATGTCATCAGCATGAGGAAGCGAATGCAAAAGGCAGACCACAACGGCTGGCAACGGCACTTTTTACGACAAGCGCCGCCAAAGAGAGAACGTAAAACTAAAATGCCAACAACAATTAGCACAAAAACAAGCGTTATTAGTAATTTGTAATGCGCGAGCGAGAGCAAGCGCTGGCAAGCGAGGCTGTGCCGAAAGCGAGGGCGCGAGCGAGATAGCGCGAACAACGACGCAGTTCATTTGAATAAGTCAGGTGGTTATATTGCAATATGTGTACACACATACATACATACATACATACATACATATATTGCAATGCTTATAAGGAAGCGCCAGTCGCACATTCTATGCAAAGTTCTATTGTGTTATGACTGCACATGAGACAAGGCGGAAGCGCAACAGCAAGTGCTGCCGGGGTTGGGAGGGGGGGCTCGGTATCAAGTACAAAATACAAAACTCATAATGTAGCAATTTCTATACTGTTGATTAGACTTGGGATTGTATCAGCTACAAGAATTCTAGGAATTATTTTGGCAGCCAAAAATTTAAATTGAAGGTCTTGTGATACGCATGACGGGCAGCATACCAGAAGGGGGGATCTAACAGCAAGGGGGTAGTCATAAAGAGAGCACACACACACACACTCACACACACGCAATTAGTATTTTCGCAAACTATTTCCGCTTTTGCGCAAATGAAACGCAAATACAACAAGAAATATATTTTTATAAAATGATACGAATCCCATGCTGAAGGCGACGTCGACGACGACGACGACGCCGACGCCGACGTCAAAGTGCCGGCAAAAGGTGCAGAAAATAGAAAAGAAATGTCTTATCGTTGTTGTTGTGCCGGTTGCCGGCATATTGTTGTTGCTTTTGCTTGCACTTGGCGAAGGCCAACATCGCGATGGGGTGGAGGGGGCGACTATGGATGGGCCGGCATTTTGGGGCGCGAAATTTTCAAGGTTAATCAGACAAATTCAGAGGAAGTCTTCGACGTGTGCTCGTTGAAACAGAACGATTGTTGTACAGTTATAAACATACATATGTACATATGTAAATATGTATGTACATATGTGTGTGAAATGAAACATAATTTATAAATTAAGAATCAAGAGCAACAAGGCTGCCAGATGACATCTGGCGGGGAGTGCGAGTGAGAGGGGGGGCATGTGATTGGCACGTTCGCGCTTGTCTGGCGCGTGCATGTAATTCGAAACCCGGAAAGCGAACTAGCGAAATAACATGAACAGTGCTTGCAATAGACAGAACAACGGCAGCAATAGGGTCACAAACAGTAAGCGCGCCCTACCACACCCCTCAGCCCTCGGCCCAACCCTCTCACACACACTCACACACCCGCTGCACCGACGACAATCTAAAAGCCCAGCCGGCACACGCGCAGGCGAATAGAAAAAAAAAAATAACAGCGACAACAACTAGCCGGAACCTTGAACTCTGGTTCGTCGACCTTGGTGCTAATGTCAGCGACAGGCGACGAAAGCACAAAGCAACGGGAAAAAAAAATAACAGAACACAGCACAGAATTGTCAAAGTATGCGAGAGAGTTGGATAGTGCGAGAGAGACTGAGCGGGTGAGCGAGGGAGCGAGAGAGGCGGAGAGGCAGAACCGCCCCTAGAAACTAAAAACTAACCAGCGCGCGCGCTGACGTCGACTGAGCTTTTGTAATAAAAAAGCTTCCAGCGAACGTATGAGGAAATGCGACGTTTGACGGCAGTTGGGCAAGAGTTGGTTGTGCGAGGGGTGGCTGTGGCTGTGAGGGGGTGTGGGCTAAGTGTGCGACTGGGGGCGTGCGGAAGTACTAATAGTTATGATTATTGATTGCAGTTGGAGGTAGAGGTGGAGGTGGAGGCCAGGCGGTTCGGTGACCTTCGCGTGAATAGTGCCTATAAAATGCCGATGACGATGTGGGAAATGCAACAGTTTGCCTTGCCGCATGCTTAGCAATTAAGTAGCCACTGGGGCTTGCTACAGTAAACACAGCCTAAAGTAGAAAGCTACGGCTTGACTTGCCCACGTTTTAAAGAGTGCAGAGTTAATCTAGTTATTAGTAAGGAATATACATATACCCGAAACAACATAGGATCCATATCCTATCCCTTCTAAAATATAACTAAGATTCAAAAAGAGAAATGCAACAACCATACACCATCATCAATGCTCATACATACACATTCATACACTATCCTGGGAGTTGAACCAGCACCCACCAAATTGGAACTGTTCGGTATTAATGCTAGCACTTGCCTAAGATTATACTTACACTATCCTGGGATTTGAACCAGCACCTTCTTAAAGTTAACCAAGATTGAAAATCCATACACATTCATGCACATCTATACACACTCATACACTATCGTGGGATTTGAACCTGCACCCTATAAAATGTAATTACAAATGATCAACTCGAGAGAATACAACATCGAACATACATCAACATCCACATTCATACACATCCCTACACATTCATGCTCATCCACACATTCATACACAAGCGTGGGATTTGAACCAGCTGTCTTCTTAGACCAATGGGATCTTGGCGATTATAATTTAGTTTGTAAAAACTTGAAAAGGAACACATAATTAAACCCTCGCATTTTATTCTCCTTTCATTGAAGGCCTGTCCGCTCAATCCCGCGCCCGAACTGCAGTCCGAGCAGGAGTTCTCGCAGCGCTTCGCGCATGTCATACGCGGGGTCATCGACTTTGCGGGCATGATACCCGGCTTCCAGTTGCTCACCCAGGACGACAAGTTCACGCTGCTGAAGGCGGGCCTCTTCGACGCGCTGTTCGTGCGGCTCATTTGCATGTTCGACTCGTCGATCAACTCGATCATCTGCCTGAACGGGCAGGTGATGCGCCGCGATGCCATCCAGAACGGGGCGAATGCCCGCTTCCTGGTGGACTCGACGTTCAACTTTGCGGAGCGCATGAACTCGATGAATCTGACAGACGCCGAGATCGGACTCTTCTGCGCCATTGTGCTGATCACGCCGGATCGTCCCGGCCTGCGCAACCTGGAGCTCATCGAGAAGATGTACAGCCGCCTGAAGGGCTGTCTGCAGTGCATTGTCTCCCAGAACCGACCCGATCAGCCCGACTTTCTGGCCAAGCTGCTCGACACAATGCCCGATCTGCGCACCCTCAGCACCCTGCACACCGAGAAGCTTGTCGTGTTCCGCACCGAGCACAAGGAGCTGCTGCGCCAGCAGATGTGGAGCATGGAAGACGGCGATGCGGCCAGCAAGAGCCCTGCCGCCAGCTGGGACGCCATGGACGTCGAGGCGGCCAAGAGCCCGCTCGGCTCCGTCTCCAGCACAGAGTCCGCCGACCTGGACTACGGCACACCCAGCAGCACCCAGCTACAGCAGCAGCAGCAGCCGTCGCAGCAACAGGCCGCCACACCGCCCCAGTCCCATCATAGTGCGCCCTCGGCGCTGGCCAGCTCCGCGCCGCTACTCGCCGCAACGCTCTCCGGCGGCTGTCCGCTGCGCAATCGCGCCAATTCCGGCTCTAGCGGGGACTCCGGTGCTGCCGACCTGGACATTGTCGGTTCGCATGCGCATCTCACCCAGAACGGCCTGACAATCACGCCCATTGTCCGCCACCAGCAACAGCCCCAGCCGCAGCAGCAACAGCAGCAGCAGCAGGTGAATCACCATCAGCAGCATCCGCAGCTGCACCATCACCTGACCTCGGGCGCCACACGGTACCGCAAGCTGGACTCGCCCACAGACTCGGGCATTGAGTCGGGCAACGAGAAGAACGAGTGCAAGGCGGTCAGCTCCGGCGGCAGCAGCTCCTGCTCCAGCCCGCGCTCCAGCGTCGACGATGCGCTCGACTGCAGCGATGCCGCCCAGGCGGCCACAGCAGCGGGCGTTGCCCAGCTGAGCGTCTCCGTGTCGCCCGTGCGCTCGCCGCAGCCCTCGAGCAGCGCCAACCTGAAGCGCCAGATTGTCGAGGACATGCCGGTGCTGAAGCGCGTGCTCCAGGCGCCGCCGCTCTACGATACCAACTCGCTGATGGACGAGGCCTACAAGCCGCACAAAAAGTTCCGGGCGTTGCGTCATCGTGAGTTCGAGACCGCCGAGGCCGATGCCAGCAGCTCGACCAGCATGCCGGCGCACAGTCCGCGCCAGAGCCCCACGCCCCACTCCGCCCACATCAGTGTGGTGCAAACGCCCCCACCAGCCGGCGCAGGAGCAGCAGCAGCAGCTGCAGCGGCGGCCAACAGTCAACTGCACATGCATCTGACACGCAGCAGTCCCAGCCAGCAGCAACAACAACAACAACAACAACAGCAGCAGCAGCTGGGCTCGATGGCCAGCACGCACTCGGTCCTGGCCAAGTCCCTGATGGCCGAGCCGCGCATGACGCCCGAGCAGATGAAGCGCTCGGACATCATACAGAACTATCTGATGCGCGAGCCGGCGACAGCGGCCAGCAGCACAACGGGCGGCGGACGCAGTCCGAGCAGCCATTGCCCCTCGCCCTCGACCAGCTCCCCGCCGCCGCCGCCCCAGCAGCAGCTGCAGCAGCAGCAGCAACAGCAGGCTCGTTGGGCCACCACCAGCTGCCAGCAGCGACAGCAGTCCGTCTCGCCGCACAGCAACGGCAGCAGTTCCAGCTCCAGCTCCAGCTCCTCATCCAGCTCAACCTCCAGCAGCAGCAGCGGCAGCAGCAGTTGTCAGTATTTCCAGTCGCCGCACTCGACCAGCAGCAGCAACTCGGCCTCCTCGAGCGCGGCCACGTCCACGTGCATTGTGGCGGCGCCGCCGCGTGCCTCGCCCATGATCGAGCTGCAGGTGGACATTGCTGATCCTGCCCAGCCGCTGAATCTGTCCAAGAAGTCGCCGACGCCGCCGCCGAGTAAGTTGCATGCGCTTGTCGCTGCTGCCAATGCTGTGCAGCGTTATCCAACACTGTCCGCCGATGTGACGGTCACCGCCGCCAGCAGTCCGGCTGTCTCCGCTGCCACGCCCAGCGGCACACCGCCCACCAGCAGCAGCAGCAGCAGCAACGGCAGCAGCAGCAGCAGCAGCACGCCCAGCGGTGTGCCGGCCGTGCACAAAGTCATGTTGGAGGCGTAAGCGCCGCTCCGGAGCTGAGCTGAGCTAAGCTGAGAGACTGAAGCGCGGGGCGTGGTCGAACTTTCCTTAACACTGCAGCAGCCACGCCCCTGCCCCCCACCCCACCCGCAAAAGGGGCAGAGAGACCACACAAAAGAAAACGTAATTTGATGCGGCCCAAAAAAAAAAAAAAAACAACAAATCCCACAAAAAGAAAGCCAGCAAAAAAAAAAATACAACAAAAATATAAAAAAAAAAAAACAAATTTAATTAAATTATTTTAACTTTAAAGAAATTCACAAACAACAAGAAAACAAAAAACAAAAACAATGAGCAAGTGTACAAAGTTTCAAAATGCATGCAATTTAAATGTTTAAACTAAAAGTTATTAACTAAAAAAAAAAAAAAAACGAGAAAAACAAAACAAATTTGGACGCAGCTGCGTCGAGGTATTAAAATGTGGGCAAAGGCAACAATGCATATAAACCATATATTTTTAGCAGTAATAAATGCAACAACAACAACCACAACAATAAGAAAAAATAAGAAGAAGAAAATGAAGAACAACAACAACAACAGACACACACACAAATGAAAATCATGATATTTTCCGAGAGGTTTCCCTTTGCAGTCGCCAAAATGCTTTTCAAATTGATTTGTCACACGTTTTCTATTTTCTGTTTTCCAAGCAAGTCTTTGCTTTTCTTTGATTTTCTTTTCTTTTCAATTTTCCGATGCTTCTTTTAATTGTTTTTTTAGTTCTAAGCACTTGTTGTACATACTATTGAAGTAATATTTACATTTTAATTATAATTATTATTATTATTATTATTACTATTATTATTACTATTATTATTATTATTATTATTATTATATTATTACTACTATTATGTAGGCAAGCAAAGCGTTCAACTACTTGCTTTTTAAAAATGTTTTTTGAAAAAACTGCAAATTTAAATCAATTTTTTTGTCTAATTCTTTGAATGCCCCAAAAGAATATATAAAAAAAAAATGGTGTGAACTTTTTTTTTGCGATCTCCGTTAACAAAGCTGTTTTTTGACATGAGAACATGCGAGAGAAATTCAACTAAATTTAAGTTAAAAATTCAGTTTTTTTGAATTACAAAAGTTTAAGATCATAAGCGTTTAACTTTATTGTTTTCTAATTTTAAAAGCAAAAAACAAAAAACAAAACAAACAAAAAAACTGAAGAAAAACCCAACAAAAAATACATATACTTATACATATATGAAAAATGAAATCAAACAAGAAAAAAATAAAAATAAATAAATACAAGAAATGCTTGAAGAGTTTTAGCAGCAAAAACCCAACGTTAAACATATTTGTTGTGTACATAGTTAAATGTTAAATTAACGTATTTAAAATATAAAAAAAAAAGATATGCTTAAACAATTCAATGTTTAATTGGCGTCAAAATACAAAAAACAACAACAAAACTTAGCAGCTGATTAAAACTCTGCAAAAAATACAAAAAACACAAAAAAAAGAAGAAGAATATTGATATAAATATTATTTAAAAGTAATATATACACTTGCGGTAGCAAAAAACTATTACATTAATTATACATATTATAATTATGCAGTACTATTATGATTATTCTAATTCTTATGATTAATTAATTACTATTTCTTGTGGTAAGCAACAAAAAACCAACAAAAAAAAAAACAAAGAAAAAAACAACAAACACCGGCGCAGAAATTTGTATGTCAAATCAATAAAAGAAAATTGTTTTAAAAAAATATAAGAAAAATCTTTAGTTCTTATTATTTCACTTTTACTTTGGCTTTTCAGTTTTTCAGTTCTACTTTTTATTTATTTATCTATTTAGATCAAGGCATGGTAAGCTCTTTAGTTGCAAGTTAAAAAGAGTCCGGAATTTGACAGTAGCTTTCAGTTTTTAACTACCGCTTTGAATACTATTTGTAATTAATTTCCAAGTTTTACAAATCGTATTGTATGTACTTATATATGTATATCAAATTTGAAAAAAAAAAAAACGAAAAATGAAAAAAAAATATTGTTTTGGTATTTCAATTAAAGAGATTGACAGATGAATACAATAAGCATAAATTTATGAAATCTAAAATACATACAAAATACATATACATATACATATAATAAATATATTCTTTTAAAATTTATGCAAGAAGAAGCATCGTCGAATATTATGAGCAGGAGGAGAAGAAGGTTATAACAAAAACCATAAATAAAATATCACACTTCAATAATAATATATATAAATATATATATATACATACATACATACATATATGTACATACCTATGTATGTAACAATTTTTTGCGTGTGTGTGTAAAAATGTCCGTAACTTTTAGCAAGCAAGTAAAAAATGACAACAACACAAACGATGGAAAAACCAAAAAAAAAAGTTATGTATTAAAAAACGGAATATTTTATGTATTAAAATAAAACACACACTTTGTAGTGCACACAGCAGCCAGCCTGTGTCTGGGTAACTGTTAGTGTTAGTCTGTGTGTGTATGTGGGTGGGTGTGTGTGTGTCTATCGATAGGGATAGGGTATTCTGAGGAGAAAGCAGGAAGCAGCGACAACTGAAACAATGAAATTGCGACAATTAAGCGTATAATTAACAAAACGTAAATGTTAAACATAAACTCCAACCGAGAGAAACATAATATATATATATATATATATATATATATATATAGTACGATACTTGGCAGAACGAGTATATATATGTACATACATACATAGTACATATATTTTCATCAGTCACAAAACAATTAATGTGAATTGAGCCAATAACAGTTTTTAAAGACAAAGAGCAAAGTACATACATATGTATGGACATGCATATGTACATGTGTATATCCGTGCACATCGGGCAGGTATATTAATAGAGGTGTATCTGGAATCTGACAAAGAGCAACTCCACACACAAGAGAACGAAATTTGTATTTGTGAAATAAAATAATAATGCAGTTTGTTTTAAAACCAGAATGGAATATGTGAATAAAATATGAAAATAAGTATTTAAAATATATCAACAGAAATTACAAAAACAAAACCAAACGAATTTTTCGTATAAAGTATATTTATTTCGGTATGTGTCATATCCTCTACATTAATAGGGCTTCTGCTGCTGGTGCTTCTTCTTCCACTTGTGCTTCTTCTTCTTCGTTGGCGATAATTTTCAATGTCGCCGCCTGCATGTGCTTTGGAATTTTGCCCGTGACCTTGAGCGATAAGTGTCGCAAAATGAATTTGGCGAAATAATGAAATAAGCGTCGGCTCGTCGGCGGAGGGACGCGTCTAGAGGGTGAACGCTCGGAGCGTGAGTGCCTCGTGTAGATAACAGACAGTCAGATAGCGCCAGCCCCGGCTGGATACGGGCAGGGGCAGGGGGCAAGTGGGCGCTTACATACATACATATACAGTACATACATATTTCTTGCAATATATTCTTATTTTAAATAACGGGCGCACAGTGATCGCGTGAGAGAAAGAGAGGGCGTGAGAGAGAGAGAGAGAGACAGGGGGGATGATGGGGAAATTTGTTATCTTCAAAGTCAATGTCAAAACTGAGGCCAAGGGAGTTGGAGATAGATGCAGAGTGAGATAGAAGCATAGATAAGGTGACGACAGGCAGACAAACAACAACAAATTTTCAAACTGTACCACGCGGCGTATGTGTAATATATGAGGAAATCTGTTGGAAAATCGATTGGCAACTAATCGATAACAAAGCGACAAGCACTTGAGACCATATTTGAATGGTCAGCTGCTTATACTTCGTATGAACTATGCTCCTTAAACAGGGATACAAATTAAAAAAAAAGTTTCTATCGTATAAAAACAACGCCTCTCTATGCGATTTTCAGGAATTCAAATTAAGGCTAGAGATTCTAATGTTATGGTAATAAGTCGAAGGAGTCGAGGAGCAGAGAGGAACAGATCGAGTGAGATGAGAAAGGGCAGAGTGATAGAGGGATAAAAAGGAAAAGGCGAGGTGATTCATTTAGTAAAATGTGTATAGGCAATTCCCCTTATTTAAATACACATCATTTTTAATTTCTTCTCATTAGTTGAGCACCTCGAATCACATATAAAGTCTTGGGGAAAAGCCCACTAATTTAGCCACCCCCCTCGGGGCTGTCAATATAAATGCAATGATTTCTGAGGCAATAAAACCTATCAATTTGTTATATGCGTAGGTTCTCGAATGTCATGCGAATACAAATGTGTCCGGGTGTACCTTAGACCTGGGTACAGGGTATCATCTGACCGCGTAAATAGGTGCTTGTTTCATTTCAAATTTCCTGCGATATATGTACGTATAGTATTTTTGTTGGTTGATTCTTAATTTTTTTTGCGTATTTCACCTTGAAATCAAACGAGCCTCAAATAAATTAATGCACACAACGCGCGCAAATTCCACGACAACAAATAAAAATACAAATACAACAACAAGTTATACAATACGCCCGTGTGTGTGTGTGTGTGTGTGTATGTATTTAGAAACAAGAACAAATACCGGGAAAAAACAACAACAACAACAACAACATCAACATTTCAAGGTTAACTGATTAGACGAAATTAGCAAAGTTCTAGCAGATGATTGAACAAGCCAACAGAGCGAACAGAACAGTGCAGAGGAGCGGGGTCCAACGAAGTGCTGCCGGGGAGAAGGGGGAGTGGCTGATGAGAGCACGCGCTAAATAAAAGACCCACGCAACGCGTTTGCGTACGGTGCGTGTGCGTAGCTCGGCAAGCCGAGTCGCACCCGAAGTAGTCAGCGCCAAAGCCGAAGTGAGGCCCGTCGAACTCACGCACACGCATGTTGGACTTCCCCGCCCTGCCCGCTGTAGCCGCATCTATGGAGTCCCGCAGCGAAACGCTATCCAACACGTCAGATCCAGCCATAATCTGCGTTTTATTATTTACACTTGTTGGATCTTTCTTCTTTTTTTTGGTTATTAAATTTTAAATCTAATTTAAATTAAATGCAATAGATACTTTTTTGGAGGTGGTTAATATTTTATTAACATCAATTATTATCGGTCTCATTTTGGTTGTAAGTCTCTCATCATAATTCTATTATCCATTTTGGTAGTATAATAAAAAGCTTTGGAGAATGTTCAAAAATGACATAATGTTTAACTTTCACGCTATGCCCCTTTCAGGGGTATGCCCCTTCCATATCTTTGGCAAAACTAACCTCTCTTCGATAATTCTATATACAAATATAGTTAATTTGTCAATATAAATCTGTGTAACTTTGATATTTATAGAAAAATGCAACAGGATGCAAATAAAATAAAGCTCTGCTCGTTGTTGGCCAAAATGAATCAAAGGTAATTTTACAACTCGGCCATAAGGCAGAAAACATAATAATGTGAAAATCAACAACAACGAGAGTGCAATAAAAAGATTAAATTGGACTATAAACAAAAAAGTTGCTCGTTTTTGGAATAAGGTAAATACAATAAAACAAACACACATTTGCACATGCATATACGTACGTATATGAGCACATGCAATACAACAGTTCACACAAAGCACAAAGCACACACACACAAACAAACATGTATACATACACACAAATACAAACAAATACAAAGCGAAATGCGCTTGACATTGAACTTGAACTGCAGTGCAGTCGATGACGATGACAGCGGCTGCGACAGCGGCGGCGACAGCGACGTCGACGTCGGCTTGAGCAGAGCTGATAGCAGAATCAACGACAGCGACAACAGCTGCTGTTATTGTTGTTGTTGTAGGCGCTTTGCCGTCGTCGTCGATGATGAGGCAGCTGCTCTGATGAGCAACTGAAATGGTAAAAACTCAAGTAAATATGTGAGAAAACAATCACAACAACAACAACAACAGCAACAACAACAACAACACAGGAGAATAACGTGGAAACAGTAATTGAATTTACAAAAGCTCTAGGTAAAAAGTTTAGCTGGAAGACCACTAATCGAGAGTGCTTGACTAGCAGGCGCCGTCTGCCCCGATTAGATCACAGAATGCAGAAATAGATAAATTTAACAAATGTGGATAAAAACCTTATTTTATACCCAAATATAAGCTAGAGAGTTTTATAGTCTTGTCACGAATCATGTAACCCACTGAAGAAAACGTCTTCGGCCAGACAAATTACAAATGCATGTAGGTTCTCACATGTGCAAGTATGCATGTATGTATGCAATTCTGTATATGCCTTTGCTGTGTTTCTTTTTACTAAAAGTAGACCAAGTCAACTTACCGCTAGCCTGCAAATAAAATTTTAGAATGCCTTACTATGCGATTCTCATGGGTTCAAAGCAAGGCTTAGTATGTTGTTGTATGATTTGCTTTATTAAAAGGTTGTGGCGCATGTCTGCTTAATTTTATCTCTGCTCTTATTCTCTATCTCTCTCCCTGTTTCGCCCTCTCTCATTTGATGCCTCTCTTTCTCCTGCCATTGTTCTTAATCCGTCCTCTACCTCTACTTTTTGTAGTTATGTGTATAAAAGAGTGCCTTTAACAAAATTGTGATAGTTTTATAATCTTTTTGTAGGGATATTTAGGTAAGTGCTTATATGTTATAAATACAAATAAATACGTAGTTAAGCAATTTAGACTAGGGCACAGGTTATCTCCCTACCATATATATAGCGCAAAGATGAAAGATCCGCTTTCAAATAAGCTTTTATATGTGAAATCAGCATTGGCTTAAATAACAAATATATAAACAATCAAATGGGTCACTATCTGCATACATATGCAAATGATTAAACTATTCCGGATTTCTGAAATATATAGTCGAAAAGAATTTTAGTTGCAGCTGTTAGTGAACTGCTATTCGGGGCGTATGAGTAATATTCGCTGTAGAAATCTATTAGGCGCCAAGTTGCAGAGAAAACTCGTGACTCACGCTAGAATAAATATGTATGCATATAGAACGTCTATACGTATATATAAATTACCAGATGACCAAGACAAAGGGACTTTTTCTCTATAAGCATTTATTAGGAGTCCCCCTAGGGTATTTTGAATGGGCAAAATAATAATCCATCAGCATGGAAATGGGAATAAGGAATTTGACAAGCAAAGATCTGTCAGGAACATGGCACAAAGTTCTGCAATAATAATAATTTGCGAAAGTTGTCGTGACATACGATTTGGTTGCCCATCTGCGAGTGGAGCGAACCTATGTGCAGCAATATATTTATTTGTGGTAAAGTGGTCTAATCCTTAACCCTTTATTGGCCCCAAAGGACAGGCTAATAAACGGCCAACATGTCGTCAGTTTGATGAGGCGTAAAACGGCAAAGTAGATGGCACATGATGGACTAAACGCGAAATAACAGCCGAAAGACGAATTCAAAATACACTTACCAAGTTTTGAAGAAAAAACGAAGCTCTACTTGTGTATTGTAAGAAAAAGTTGGAAGTACTTTGGAGATTTTTCAGATGCTTTTGTAACCCAACATACTTGCAGTAGAGTGTTAACAAGTCGGTGTTCGCACTTTGATTAGACGCCTGAAAATATGCTAAGGGAGCAAATTGCGTGCGTTTGGGGGTTGGTTGGCTGTCTGCTGGCATTGGCAGCTGCCAAGGTCACATTGACAAGTGTTGCACGCGCCTGCGATTGACAAAATGTATAGGGGCTCGGGAGGGGTAGGGGGCAGGCGTGGTTGGCTTGTGTGGGGCAATGCGTGTGCTCTGCGTTTGGCACTTGCCGTTTGTATTTCGCTCGCTCTTGTTTGCGTTTACCTTCTTCCTTTTGCTTTTCACTTGATTACAGACACGCGCCTGCCACACACACACATACAGCCACACACCCACACACACTCACACACACACACACACACACACACACGCACACAGTTGTCTCAAAGTCGGAGTCTGTTTGTTTGCGCCAAAGTGATTTTTGGTCTTAAGCAGATTTATTTAGAGAAATTTCTCGATTTGTTTGTTTGTTTTCTTTGTCAACAGCAGCCCGAGACAGCAGAATATGCAAAATCTCGACGGAATGTCTTTTCGCTGTTTCATCCACAAAAATCTGGTGCGAATGTTGTGATACTTCTAAATAAATCCGTGATATGGCCAACTATATAAAATATATATTATTTTTATTTTTATTTAATTTTGCGCTCTAAGAGGATATTCAATTGCATATTTGTCTTATCGGCGATCAGTTTTCATTAGGTCCACTTTGGGCCTAAACAAACTTTTTGCCGAGCCATCAAATTGCCAACAAGTAGCACAAATTTCGCAGTTCAACAAATCTCCTTCAGAAAGGTCAAAAGCGAGTCTCAGCAGCATCCAGGGGATGATGAGCTGCTGACGACGACGACGCGTGTGCTGTATTGAAATGTCCTTGACAATAACATTGGATGCCTTTAGCCGATGCTGGCCTGGGTGAGCCTCCCGAATGTGGCGCGTGGAAAGTCACCTTATGCAGAGTATTATGAGCGTGGGAGCACTTGTGCCGGGCATGCTTTATGTGGGCACACATTCGGGATTCGGGCTACGCACGCCTTCCCCAGCCCCAGCCCCAGCCCCAGCACCTGCTCTTTCTCTTCTTCTCCATCCGCTCCTGTTGCTTTTCTGCTTCTGAAACTGGAGATGCTTCACGTGGGCAGAGCATACGCATGGCACCTGCCCCTGCACCGCTCCTCGCTCCCTGCGCCTGCTGTTCTTCGTCTTCTGTGCTTCTGGAACTGGAAGCTGCAGCAAAAGTCACGCAACTGAGTTGCCGTTCCTGAAAGAAGTTGAGCTAATTGAGTTTCAGCAAGTGAACAACCCTCGAGGGCTGGTTGAATCAGCCAACTAATTTTACAATTATTAGGCAAATATGGGTGCAACAGTATATAATACACACCCCCCTCCCTCTCCCAGCCTTCGGCACACATTGGTTCGGGTGGGCGCCAAGGCAAACAACCGCACAAAATACACGCGCGCTAACCCCACAAGCCAATAACCTGGAGCTATTTTTCTATTTACACAATTACACAAAAAAAACATATACATATATAAATTTACCCTGCTCGGCCCCGGCCCCTTCTAGCCTGGAACCAACCCCCAACCAGACAAAAGCCAAATAGGAGCGCAACGAAATTGCGTCGAAAATGTTTTTGGCGCACATTTGGCTCGTTTACTGTGGCAGGGGGGGAGGGGTTAAGTGAAGGGAGGCAACTTTTACCAAAATTGTATTTTGTTTCGCCCGACGGCTGCAGGCTAACCAAAGCTCCACGCCATCCCCAATGTGAGTGTGCTGCTTCTTCTTCTCTTTATTTGGGCTAGCATTCAAGGTCAAAGTTGAGAGCTAGCCCTAAAAACAAAGCCAGAATATGTATATCTAGACGCATAGCGCATTTACAATACGCTTTCCAGCAATTCGTAGGTAATTGAAGAAAATATTTATCGAATGGTTTCAGTATGAAGTATAAAGTATGAAGAATATGTATATAAATATATCTAATACATTTTCAAATCGCCTTAACTGTATTCAATTCAAGTCTAATAGTCAATCGACTCTCTGCAAATAGGGTATACATAAATAGGCCTTCAATGCGCCGAATCTGCCTGCGTTGGCCTTAGCCTGTGAGGCCCGGGACGACCACCGCCTTTTTTGACAAGCGACCCGAAACGCTCGAAGCGACCCACACAAATACTTTTTGATTCAAAATTTTCGCTGTCAGTTGACCTAAATCAAAACAGTGCTCAGTAAAAATATATAAAAGGTCGACATTTTGTTTAATTGTCCAATTAAAATCAAGAAATGTTCACAGCCAGCACCATTTTAAGTGCTGTTACTGACGAGGGAGCTACTCAAAGTTTCAATAGGCCGATAAGTACACACGTTTGACTATAAGTTGGCCAAATCCTGGCTCTAACCCCATCAAACATGGCACTCACAGATCTACAGACTTGAGCTGGGCACGGGACGAAGCTTAAATACGAAGGACAATTAAAAGACACACAATTTAAGCTTTTCTACTGTAAAAAAACCTGAGCAAATAACCAATAAAATAAAAGTCGCTGGTTCGGTTTAACTTTTGATAGTTCGTGAGTCCGATTTTGCACATGCTCAAACCTGGATTTATTATATATTTTGTTCTACCGAGAATATTTCAAGCTATAGATATTTTTATATAGAAGTTGTGGGCTATATTTAATCTGTACCCAAAACGGGTGTCTAAAAATTATGGTTAAATAAGTCCAATTGATGGGGTCGAATTTTTTTATGCTGAGTGCTGAGTGTTCCACAAAAGCTCCTGATTTTTAAACAAAGTCAGTCATAGTCTAAATAAAAATTTTAAATTGAAAGTAAAGTAAACGTGAAAAGATTTAATATTTTGTCCATGTTGATTGATGTTTCTCGCAAAATCTATCTATTTTCATAGGATCTTTAATGTAGCTATAGAATTCGCATATTGATGTTTAAGTCTGATTTTGACTTAAGTTAAAGTTCTTAAATCTTCAACTTAGTATATTGAAAGACGGAGTGCTAGGCTACCCGCAGGGGCTTTGAATATTTCCCAGTTTTTCTAGCTGTCTCGACTAAATTATTCTTTTGTGAACACAAGGGCGTATTCCTGATAGCATAGAATCTCTACTGTCGATTTTAGAAGTCTGTTATGGTTTTTCCGAACTAGCTTTGCATGTTACCCAGTCAAGAATTCTTGACTAAAGTATCTTTATTTGTGAATATAAATAGCGAATTCGTGATAGCTTGAAACAATGCGCATACTCTTGTCACGAATCCCGCATACTTCAGCTTTAGAAAGACGGATCCGTCGTCAATTTCGTGTCCGCTGATGTTGGGACAGCTGTTCAGAGCCTTGAGTGATGGCAAAAGCCGCACAATAAATGCGCCTAAAGCGCACTTCAAGGACTGCTCTCGGCTGTGGTGGGCGTGTACACGGGTCCAGTCGAGTACTTAAATGTCTGGTCATAAGCAGCTTGAGTTTCAGCAAACTCAGCAAATGTGGCAGCTACTGTGGCAGATGCTGTTGCGCCTCGCCAACTGGCCGCTCGCCATGTGCAAGTGCGGCCTGGCATTGGGTCTACGCATTGCTGCCTATGAAAATGGAGCAGAAAAACTCAATAATGTACAAGTTTAATGCCGCTTTGTGTGGCGCGACTGAGGGCAATCGATTATGGCACATGGCAAAATATAGTTTCATAATTCAGCCCAGTCGGAGCGTCGATCGATGCGATATGTTAAGCGAATCGAATTACGAATGAAATGTAATTTTATTATATAAACAGAACAGAACTTGCCACGTTTGTCAGCAGCCACGAAAAGCTGTGGAATTACGTTTCATAAATATTTATACATGTTCTAGATATTTATACGGTCCGAGGGTTCTGATTACTGCGACTCGAGCGTCAAGAACAAATGCTGATGATGTCGATATAGTTGAAGGCAACTGCTGGCATTGGGAATCAAAATGATTGCGGAGGCGTCAGACTGTTTACCATTCGCGCCCTCACAAATCAGACACATGATGAACGCCAATTTTAAATACTGTCAAGGTTACTTTTAGTATAAAGCGCTCGGGGAAGCAAGTGGGAACAATCTCTCTTTCTCGCCTTCTTCCAACCAAAAAATTAAAATAAACTAGATCAGCGACTGGCTGTATACGAAAATATGTATACCGAATTCGCTACCGTTTTTTTTAGTCTTTTAAATCGATATTTATCGATCTTCACAATCGTTGGTACATTTTAATATGTTGTTGGTAGGTTTAGATTCCTCAGATTTTAATTCGTTTATTAGTCGAATATTAAAAATAAGTTCGTCCGCTGCAATTCGATGTAATAACGATAATTATCGATTATCAGAATCAGAGTAATGGGTTTTCATGTGGTTAATTACCTATTTATCATATATTGAAAATAAAGTTGTAAAGTGGATCTCGATTTAATACCGATACTTATCGATTATCGCAATTAGTGATGCATTCTTCACGCCTATTGCCAATGATTTAACACAACTTCAATAAATAATTATCGATTATGATAATCAATGTTGGTCAATTTGTCAATTTGATATCGATAAATACCGGTTATTACAGTCAGTAATATTCACTTGTGTTAGTTTATCGCTGTACTTAATTTGTCTGCTTGCCAAACATTTAACATGCAGTTTGTCTATAACAAGAGACTTATATATATTCAAGCGCACTTTGACCTCTTGTATATTTTTTCAGTACATTTGTTCGTGGAGATTCTAATATTCATACTTGTATGCAAAGGACCTTGGGCCCAACAATGACATCGACCGTTCCCTCTTTTATGGTATCCATGTGCGTGTCTAGGGAATGTAGCAATAGCAATGGCAACCAACTGTTGCCAGCGATAAATATCTCAGAAATGACGCCGACGGTCGACGGGGGGCGGTTGGTGGGTGGGCGGTTTGGTTAAATTGCGGCGCCGCCTGTCTCCAGTCGCCGCCTGTCAAGGACATCGCTCGCATTACTGTCCTCAACAAAATGCGCATAAAATTTTGATGGAGGCGGAGGCCTCTTTTCTTTGCTCTTTTTTTTTGTGGCAAACATTTTGCGGCTTCAATGTCAGAGGGTTCCTCTCAAACTGATCGTTTCAGGAAGTGCTGCTCAATATGCCAAACTTTGGCCCGTCGAGTGGTGCATAAAATGAATAACTTTTCAATTCAGCTATTGATCAGCACTTGATGTCTGGATATGAGTGCTGCGAAGTATACGATAGGGGATGGAAACAGCGGATCAGCGGAATGTTTAATTGTATTCAGTTGGCGACAGGAAGCAGCCACGAGAATTAAGTTTAATGTATGCTCCAAAAGTCAGCCCTGAAAATAGTGGAATATTATGAATATATTAACATTTACTTCTTCTACTTTTTTTTTTGTGAATGGAGAATAACCTTGAGTCAGCATCTGGAAATGAATGTGTCTAAATTAAAAGATATGTACTGACAGCGGATGGAAGTTGAGTGAGAAGCGCCGAGAAAGGTGGAAAATGCGACGCACAAAAACGGCTTCAAAGAATTTATTAGTTTTTTAATTCCAGTTCTTTTATATAAAAATATAATATTAGGGGCTTTGTGCTTAAAGGACTCCTGCTTTTGATTAAATTGTACTTGATGAATTTCTTTGAAGCTTTACTCAACGACAGATGTTAATGGCGGCAACTTATTGTTATCCTGCCTCTGCTATAAATCCTAGCCATATTTAGTAACTCCCCTCCTACTCACCCTCTCTTTTTTTATGTTATCTATTGTGGCCTCAATTCATGCATAAAATCTGCAATCAAATGTAAATAGAAAGCTCATAAGCTTTATTTTATGGCCAAATAAGCTAGAGCCTTATAAAATTTAGGCCAACTCGCAGGATGTCGACAGTTATGAGACATGGCAGAACGTAACTTCATAAAGTGGGTGGGTTTTTAGCGTTATGCTTATTTATTTCTTTTCATTTCTTTTTTGGCATTAAACGGTGCCAAGGATGCGGCACGTTAGAGAATTCGTCACGTATACGCCGCATACACCAGCAATTATGTAAAAATGTGCGTGTTGGGCCGGCACAAGGGGGGTTGCACAGAGTTTCATAAAGTTAACCAAAATAAGCCGAAGGTTATGTAATGATAACAACAACAAAAAATGAGACCCGCAACGCAATTCAATCAGTTGCCTGCGCGCGTTCTTTGGGCCTATAACGAACCTAGTCCGGCTTGTGTTTATGTTTTGGGCCATAAAATGCGAGTTTGCCTAATGACAAGCAAATGAATACCTCTAGAGCTGCGCATACGCCTCATCAATCAGCATATACCATAAACTCTTTGATCCTTGTTACTTCTTTTATTTCTAACCAGCTACGCAATTCTCTCTAACTGCCTTTTTTGTTCCCAGTCGCCCACATTTCAGGGTTATATTTATCCTGTTTAACAGGCGCTGATTAACAGCAACATATATATAAATGGTGAGGGGGAGGGGGTTGTTTCTTTAGCCTACGTGTTTAGACAACTGCGTCATAGTTGACAAAACATTGTGGGAGTTAGAGCCTGAATTGCCGAATACTTTATACCCTAGCTGGCATGGTAATAGAAAAGGCGTTGTGATAAGAATTGTATTTCGACTATAAGCCAATTTTTGAACTTCTAAATCATATGAGAGAGCAAATTTTGAAGGCACATGAAATATTTAAGTATAGTTGAGGTTAAAAGAAGTCACTTGTAACAAGTTACAAAACTTAAACCATATACCAACCGATGTTATAAAAGAACTCAAGTCAAATCAGAAATATAATTATATGAATATACTTTCATATAGCTGACACTTCTTACAACAGAATTATCATACCCTCTGCTGCAATATGTAACAGAATTAATAGTGAAAGCAAAACAATTGGTCGGATCAATTTACTTTGTCCCGTGCCCTGCTCATTGACTATATTGATAAACTGATAGCGTGTAATTAGTATTTAGCGTAGGCGTTCACAATGTTTACTGGGAAACAGCTGTTGTTGTTGGAATTGCTATCATTACGGGGTTTTATAATAATTCTTGGAACGCAATCGTTGGCTGTTTATTTGTAGGAAAGCTGAAAATGGAGACATTGCTTTTCAGTGGAACTCTATTGTACCATGAAAAAGGATAGAATTAAACAGAATAATAGACTGAATCAACAAAGACCAAGAGGAATTTAATAACTGGGAAAATGAGAATCGCATAGAAGAGCGCTGTTTAAAGTCTTCAAATGCTGTTGTTATTTGTCGTAAATTGAGTCATTTAAAGTCTATTCCTGTATATACTGAAATTTGGGCTCAAATGCTAGATTATTTAATGGATGTTTATGGTCTGACTTACAGTAAGAGTTAGGATATGCTTATGAGGTACTCAAAAATGCAGTTAGGCGGCCTTAAATAGATGGCAAATTATGTTAACAGACTAGGTCCAGTATTATAATTCACCACATTTGTCACTCCACCAAAATACATTTGTTAAAAATATGAAGCAGCACGTTTAGTTGTGGGCACATAATAAAAAATATTTTCACTTTTAGTTGGCCATACTTATTACCACCAATAAACATTTAAAACAACAGCTACAACGACAACCAGCTCTAAGCGCCGGCAATTTGTCGCAGCAACGACTTCACACACACCAAAATTTATCGAGAGGGGGCGACTGAGCGACCCAATTTTGAAATTCACTTTCTTTGCTTTTGATATACATATATCAAAAGTTTCTCTCCTTTATGTTTTACAGTTCAGTCAACTTAGCCCAACTCTTTTTTTGGGGGGGGACCTCTAATAATTAAATGCTTAACATCAAATAATTGAGATTTTTTGGGCAACTCAATCATTTCCATATGGGAGACAAAACACGAGGGGGAAAAAATCAACAAGAAACACTTTCCACACACACACACACACACTGGCACACACACACACACACACCGAGAGTTTTCGTTGACCCAGAAAGCCAGCCGAAAACCCGTTTCAGTCGCTGACGGGTTAAAGAAATGCAACAAAACTACAAGAAAGTAAGACTGAAAAAACTTTAAATTTTAAATAAATGGAGTACACTTTCGCTTATGAAAACGAAAGTCAACGGACTTTTGCAACAACAGCAGCAACAACAACAGCAACAAACAACAAAAAAAAAGCACCACAGAAATGCGTCGCGCCGGTGAAATGGCGGAGAAATTTGTCAGTCTAATGGGGGGCCAACGCAAAGTAGGCTGTGCAACGGGGCAAAGCAACATTCAAAAGTAGCAACAATGAGCATTTAAATAGACAACACAACAAGAGCAAAATGCAAAATACGCGCAAAGTTCAAAGCTGCAAGCGGCCAAAGACGCGCGCGCGTTTTTGACGCGACACTGACGCGTTTTTATGCACGCCCCTGAAAATCGCAGCCAGCACGCGACTTTTTGCAAGTGACCCAATTTCAATACACATCGCAAACATTGAAAATGAAATAAAAATTAAACACAATATGAGTCGTCGCCGCCGACTAGCCGACTAGCCTGACGACTGGCAGCAGGCAACAATAAATTATTTGGAGGTTCCAACATTCAATCTGCCATTTTTAGTTTAGGTTTATGTAAAAACAACAACAACAAATACAACACCAGCAAAAAATAAAAATAAAACAATATTAAAACCAACTGAACTGAACTGAACGCCTTTTGTTTTGCGGCGGCGACAACGTCGCGCAACCTTTAACCAAGGCAATGTTTAAATAAATACAACAATACGATTTCTGTATTACTTTTTTTAATGTCAAGCACACCCATTACAATTTGCTATAGCCGCTAAAAAGGCTCTAAAAATAAACACAAAAATTCCTCCATCACATATTGTTTTCAAATCTGTTCAAATGACATGCAAACGAACTCAGTTTCCATAATATATGTATAATATATGTTGAATTTTTGCAATTTTAATTTTGTTAGGTTGGGAAAAATATCTGAGGTACGTTATGTGGCCTAAAATATGTGTTTGGGTGGAGGCAGTTGGTTTTTCGTAAAGTCAATGGCAAGCTCTTGACCACATGATAAATCTTTTCGAATTGAAACTTAAAATAATCGCTGCTTAAATTTTCTATGCCCGCTTTGCAGATAGAAATAAAAGCAAGTAAGAGTAAGAGTAGGGAAACACAAAATGTTTTAAATTTGCACTTTCTTTTACCTATTCAACCTATATATATTAAAACTATAAAAAATGAAGCACACTTGTTCTATGTATACTTGTAGAAGCTATAGGTCAAATTTGGTAACTCTAGCTATTACAATCTAAGAGATTTGCTCAAAAACAGAATTTAAATATCGATTTGTATCGATTGCTTGGAAACGGACAAAGTTATCGATTATCGGAAGCGACCTGGTACTTTTCAAGTCTAGCTGTTATAGCTTCTGAGATCGACGCGTTCATACATACGGACGGGCGGACAACAAGACGGACATGGCTAGATCGACTTGGCTACTGATGCTTCCTTTTGCCTGTTACATACATTTGCTCAAAAACCTATCCCTTTTGCCCATCTTCAATAGGTCCGGAGTATAAAGAAAACTTTAAGATTATAAATTAAACCGAATAACTTGATGAAAGGCCTTAATGATACTGAAAGGCCAACATACATTTATTTATTTTAATTATTATTTAATGAATTGTAAATGCTTTTCTTTGTATTTTTAAAAATCTTGCTTGCATATTAATTTAATGCCTCACGTGAGTTGGGCAAACCAAAACGATGTCAATAACCCAGCTATGGTACTTAAAATGTGTCTGGCTGCGCCTGTAAGGTGTGTGTGTGTGTGTGTGTGTGTTTGGCTTACAAGTGTGTGTATGTACATAAAAAACGTACAAAATACAAAAATTTCACTTGGATGGCTGCGCCGGCGCAGCTGCCGACAGCGAAAGTGAAACTCGAAGAGGTTTTTGAACTCAACAAGTGGTCGCGACGTCAGGCGTCAGCTGGGGTAGTCTGCTGCAGACAGGGGCAAGTGGGACAGAGTGGGGTGGGGGGCATGGTGACAGGGGGGGACTGCAATTCATAGCCACGACAACAGCAAGCCTCGACGCGAGTAACTGGAGCGGAACCAAAGACAGCGGCAACAAATTGTTAAATTTTACTTTCTTTTCCACATGCAGCTGAAGCAAATCGAGAGTCTGTTCGGTTCGTGTCTGTGCATTGGGCTCTGGGTTCGTTTTGTTGCCAAAGCCAAAGCCAAAGCCGGGGTTGGCTTAAATGTCAATGAACCAAAAGCCGACGACGTCAAAAGGAAAGCGCCGGCGTGTAACCCAATTAAACTGCCAGCTTGGTGTTGCGAGTCGCTGCAAGTCCCACAACTGGACTTGGCCAAGTCCGACTCGGATATGGAATTGGTCTCGGCTTTGGTTTTCAGTTTTTTTAACTTTTCAGTTTTCGGTATTTATTTTGGCTAGTCGCTGATTTGGCGCCAATTTATGCGCTTGGCGTGCACGACGACCAAACAGCCTCGCCACTGAAATATGCCAAAAAAGGTCAGAGACAATTAGCAAGTGTCGTTTTTTTTTTGCTCTGTGGTCTGTTGTTGGTCGATGCAAACACCCGCACCTGCCCCTGCCACTGGCCTGTGCTCTGTTCCAGTGCCATGAGCCAAGCTCAATGTTGTTGTAGCTGTTCATCGAGCGCAACAACAACAATAGCGACAACAGCAACAGCCTCAGCTCAGTACAGCAGTAAACTCTACAACAACAACGACTGTAAAACGACGGCAGCTGAGGAGGCCGACTGAGTATAAATAACCTCATAATTGTCGCTGAGGGTCTTTGCAATGAATTATGCGAATTAACCTCAAACATTGAAACGTTTTTCATTAACATGCAACAATATTCGACAAGTTTAATAAACTTTAAATGACGATCAGCTCTTATTCATGAAATATTGTCTAAAATGAAATAGGAAAATCTGCCAAAGAACGCGGGAAGATGGCCTAGAAGTGTCACGATTTTCATTAAAACTTAGAAAAGTTATCATAGCTTATTGATTGAGTTATGAAGGAAACTTCCGAATTTCAGTAGAGCTTATTTAACGGAAAATTCATTTGTTTAACGATAAGCTTTTTTCCAAGCAGAACCACGGCCTATATATTTAACAAAGTCACCTTCAATAAGAGTTAAGCATAAGGCTATATGAATTTGGCTATTTCTATCAATTTGGCAACTCGTCTCGTCTTGAAAATATACATACATATGTGAATACATATATTGTGACAAGCTTTCTTTAGTTGTCAAATTATAAATTGTAATTCCACTTTTAAAAGAAACGACTGAAATCAAAAAAGATACTAACGATACTATCAATTATTTGACATTTCTTTGATGACATCTCTATCGGGTAACTAATTACATTTGAATGTGGTTTGTTTAAACGTTTAAACGTTCCGCTCCGAAGTTCAATGCCCCGTTTTACATTCAGCGTGAATTGGCCAAAACCTTCATCACAATTCCAAATGCCATCCCGTCCCGTTCCGAAAGGCGAGCTCGTGCCGCGCATGCGCAACCGTCCCGCAGCGGCAGAAAGAAACGGACGGCAGCGGGTGCGCGGGCAAGCGGCAAACGGTTAAGCACATTTGAAATGAAATTGAAAGCAAAAGCGAAAGTGTATTTCTTTCTAGCTTGTCTTTATTTTCATTTTGCTGTTTCTTTTCGTTTCTTTTTATATTTTGGCTATTTTCGCTTTGTATTGCCAACAATTCTTCAAATTTCTTTTGCCATACAATTTGGTTTGACAACGTTTTCACTTTTTATTGTAATAGTTTTTGTCTGTTTGTTGCTGCTCATTCTTTTTATTTTGGTTTCGCTGTCCAGAAGTTCGGGCCATAAAGATGTATTTTGCGTGCTTCTGGCCAGCATTACATATTCCACAGCCCATTAGATAATTACAAAGGCAGCGATGAAAGGCCAACATAAGCCCATGAAGAGAGTGAAATTTCTGGCTTTGTGCTGACCTAGTTTAGAAAGCAGCGCTAAGATTTTGTCTTCACATAGATTTACAAATTAAATGTCAAACAAAAGACAGTTGTAGTCTAGTAAGAAATGTTCATTTCTGCATAACACATTTATTTTTCAATGATATTTTTTTGTTTAATTTTGATATTATTCGGAAATGCTTACATCTGAAATAATTCCAAATTCAATTAAACGGAATGTAGGATAATTCCCGATTGAGTAAAAGTTTTGCTTAGATACAATACGGAAACATGTCTATGAATGTATCTGCATGACAAACTATAGTTTTCTGATAAAAATTAATCTATCTCTATATGTAAAACTTCTTGTCCTGAATGACTGAAAAACTGATTGACTGACGTAAAAGCTAGGAAGTTGAAATTTCCCCCGTCAAGACGGGGTTTAGGGGAATTCCACATGAAAGTGTGGAAAAAGCGCGAAAATGTATGAAACTTTTTTGTGTACCATCCGAATGTTTCAACAAAATCATTTTTAAAGATCATTGTTCGAATTAATTTGAGGATTGTTTTTCACCTTTACAAAATTCTCTTCTATAAATGGGGGTCAAAATCATTTCCAAAGATCTTTTCAGACGTGTTTCACACTTTAGGCCGAATCCAAGTCTCCGCCCTGGAAATAGCGATTCAAAGATTTTTTTGGGCGAAGTTTTAAGTCTTGTGTTCCATAAAGTATGAAGCCAATCTGCCTTCTTACGCTGGGGTCTAATATGACTTCATCTGTGATGATAAAATTATAAAAACCCCTTAACTGTTGATAAAAACAGGAATATCGAAGAATTACACCAGCTGCCTTTTTTTATTAGTTTAAAGAACTGTGCGATAAAAGACTTCTTAGTTCAAGCTTTTGTGTAAGTCATATGACATATGCTCAATTCTACAACGAATATATGTTTATTTATGCATGCGTATATTTAATAATGTCCCACAAAACAATATACGAAGCATTGCACCTTGTGTCTCGACTTTCACTGAGCTGCTGAGCTGCTGACCCAGAAACTCCAATGACACATCAACCTGGCCAAGTGAAGTATTTAAAAAAGTTTTATGCAAGCGCATAAAAAATGCAACTGCTGTTGCCGCTGCAAGGGCCAATGTCTGGAGAAGAGTCGCACGAAAAACAGGCCTATAAAATCTGCAGACGTTGCGGAAATGAAGACGTCGACATCCTGCTGCCCGACACCCTTCGTTGCCCCCGACAAATTGTGTTGCAGCCGGCGACTTTCTTAATGGTCCGAGCTGGACCTCAAGGCTTCAGACTGCGGGCTCAGGTCTCAGATCTCAGGGTTGGGGACTCGAGGCTTAAAGCTCGCTGGCTCAGTCGGTCAGAGCTGCTTAATATATTGAAGATGACATTAATTTTTGAGACGGCCAACTGTTAACTGTCTGTTAACTGTTTTAATGCCGTGTAATTCATGCTGGGGAACCCGCAGCGGCCGGCAACTGTTTGGGGCCTTGAGCTGCATTTGCCACACCGCAAAATCTCGAGAGCTCATCAATTCGAATAGACAATTTTCAGCGCTTTCGTTTTTGAACACACCCCGAAACGAGATATCTGTTGATCTACAGCACTTTTCCCATTAAAAGCAATTTAATGTACGCCACGATAAATACAAATTTCAAAATTGAGACATAGACAAAAGAGACTCGGAATACCTCGAAAGTTCAACACTTTCTTTTCGCCAGTTGAAGTTCAACTCTTGCCTTTATTTGTGTTTATATTTTGTATTTTGTTTTTTGGTAGGTGGTCATCAATTACCCTACTCAAAAACCTTAAACACGCGCCGCACTGAACCCAACTGAACCGATTCGAACCTTAATTGCTAATCTGAGAAAAAGAAAGTGAAAATTGTGACAAGCAGCTGATAATTTTCTTCTTCTGTTGCTTTTTTTTTTAAAGAAAGTGATGCACACTTTGACAATAATTGTCATCATCAACGTCATCATCATCATCATAATCATAATGCAGCGGCAATGTGGGTAGCCACAACACGGGTGTCATTGCTCTCGATTGAGTTCGAGCGGGTTTGTTGAACCTAAATTTGAATTATTTTCACCGCAAACCCAAAACGAACCCCTCAAAAAACACAAAAAGCTGAGTGTAGCCCTCAGCAAGCGGCAAAAGTGAGAGTTGAGCGCGGAGAGCCAGAGATTTGAATGTTGTTTGCCAATTGAGGTCACCAAGAGTTGAAGTTGGAGTTGGGCTTTTTACTGATCGTTATCGAGCAGTCCATGCATATGCCTGTCCGTATATATATAAGCCATATTCTCTATAAAACACTTTTCACAGCATCGACTATTTTGGCCGTGACGCATGCGCCCAACAACTTTCTTTGGGCGCTGCTTCTGAAAGAGGTCACTGAACGAAAGCAGACACTGACGGACTGCGACTGGCCATAATGCAAAAAAGAAGCTGAAGACTGATATATCATATCAAATATCATCTGTTTATTGAAGCGTTCGCAACGGCAACAGCTGCTGGGCCAGTTGAAGCATGTATCTCGTCAAGATGAATATGCCAAAGAATTGGGGCCACTCATGAGTGTTTTCCAAGAGGGTCAAGTTTACCGTTAGAGCTGAAATCAAAGTCTGCATTTGCCTAGCGTTGTGAGCAATACGTGATCCTGAACTGAACTCAGCTAATAGCAACAGGGATTGAGGACATGCTGTAGGGTGTTTAGATGATTTGCTTTGTAGGTAAGTCGCATGGGTGTATCACTTGGATACACACTTTTCCTCTGTGATGAGGTCAGGACTAGGACGCTCGCGTTCGAATGCCACGGCAGGTTATTGGCGTAGCCACCGCTGAAGAAGCAATACGTGATCCTGAACTGAACTCAGCTAATAGCAACAGGGATTGAGGACATGCTGTAGGGTGTTTAAGATGATTTGCTTTGTAGGTAAGTCGCATGGGTGTATCCCTTGGATACGCACTTTTCCTCTGTGGTGAGGTCAGGACTAGGACGCTCGCGTTCGAATGCTACGGCAGGTTATTGGCGTAGCCACCGCTGAAGAAGTTGACATAATCTCTGACCTTTGTTAGGCGGAGCTCGCGTTTGTCGGCGTCGTTTGTGACGTGCCATGGGAGGCCGGTCACCTTACCCTTGGCTTCGACCGCTGCTATTTGATGGGCTGAATAAGTCTTGAAATTTATAAATAATTAATGAAAGAACACAATAATTACAAATGAAAGCGCAGCCGCTTTTGCTCGATATTTTTAAATAAATAAAACCACAATCAAAGTGGCTTTTAAATACGCAAATATAAAAGTATTTTGCGATTTTGTTTGAGCTCTCAATAGATCTTGATCTAGAACGTCACACAACAACAATAACATTTTGAATATGAAATAGTTATAAATAAACAAAGTTGCAACTTTCGAAAGTCAAACAATACTAATAACTAAAATAACAAATGGTCAAATTCGAATATTGGAAATGAACATCTATTTAGTATGTAGGTAAACACAATTCACGATTAAAATTTCAATGTCAGGCTACAGCAGGAAAAAAAACTAAAAAAACTCAATGAGCAGAGCCCCCAAAGTTCAGCCAAGTTCAGGGTGACCAAACTATGTGACAAATTTCCATTTCGTTTATAGGGTATCTAGAATAATCTTTGTTAAATATTTACAAAAAAGCGCTGACATCGGGAGTGGAAGTGGAAATGGAATTGGATTTGGGCAAGGGCGTGGTGTGTTTTCTGTCGCAGTCTAGCCAAGCGTTGCCAAAGGCATCGCGCAATCAATTACCATATGCCTGGCTTATCCCCTGCACCTCTCAAACGCGATTTTAATTGTGTTAAGACTGCGCTATAGCCCCGTGACCACCTTCCCCCCCTACCTCCAAAGCAGACACTTTCCGGCCGCGGGTCATTCACGCTGCCCGCGAGTGCCTAGTGCGAGTCTCAGCAGTTTTGAGTGCGTCATCAACGTCGCAATTGTCTCGACCACGACGAACGGACATTGGTCATTGGCCCAGCCCATAGCCCCCGGTACCCCCGACATTACACTATAGCCAGCATTTCGCCGAACTTGAATCGTCGTCATGCAATGAAAGCGTGAAAATTGTGCGCTATATTTTCGTAGTTCTGTTTACATTTCAGCTGCGGTCCGTTCCAGGAAACAGCGCAACGACACCGAAACCCGTTGATGTTGGCACATTTGCGAGTTAGGAGCAGGCACTGGAGGTGGGGGATAGAGGGGGATAGTGGGTAGTGGGAGGGGGAGAGCAGCTGGAAGCGAGTGTATTGAATAATTGCTGAAACCTTGAAATCGGCACAAGCAACTCAACTTCCCAAAGGCTGACAACGAATTACATAGGAAATATTTATGGAAAACGTTTGCGCTTTATGTGACAAAAAAAATCTTGCTTATATAGCATAACCCTGAAGACTTCAAGAACAGAAACGTATAAAACAAGTTTGAGTGCTCTAGTTGGACGTGCCCAACTAGGGGATACCCTGAACTTGAGCCGTATATACTAGATCTAGAGCCTACATGTCAAAGTTGGTGACTCGAGCCAAAGAGATTTTTTCTAGAGACAGGATTTAGATATCGATTATCGGAAACAACCTCGTACTGCACGGTCACTAGGACCAATGCTCAAGTCCCCAGCTCTTATAAACTCTGAGATCGACGGAGAGACAGCCAGACTGCCGGACATGGCTAGATCGACTGGGCTATTAAGGCTGAGCATTAATTCATACAATTTTATATACCTTTTGGGCTCGAAGATGCTTCTGCCTGTTACATACACTTGCTTAAACACATTATACCCTTTTCATTTGCTTTTCAATGGGTTCGGGGTACATACATACATCAATGTGTTTAAAAAACAGGCGGTGCATGTTCTCGCGATTTTCCGAGAATTTTGTATGAGTTTTCGGTTCATCCAAGAGTAAAAACTATGTAGATGTTATCGCTATGCGAAGCGTGAGAAATCTCTACTTGTTATGGGCTGTGGTCAAAGTGATAATTTTATTTAATTATAATGATTATTTACAAAATCATTTTTTCATTAGCATTAGATATAGCGAATATATAGGAATATTATGGCGCTGAAGCTCGTTACTTAATTAGAAAATGTAATTATTTTCGAAAAGTATCCGTTTATCATCCTTTTAATGCTCATATAGATTACGATTGGTGTTTTGATAATTTCTTTATTATTTCGGGTAACTGATTTCTGATTTTAGAATGGTTTAATTTCTAAAGTCAAACATCATAATGCTTGTCAGAACCGCGATTTTTGTCAATTTTGGTAAATGTTTATTAGAATTGATCCGACCCCCCAATAATATACATACATATGTAGTTATACATACATATATAAATTTCAATGTATCAAATTTAGTCCTAACAAGCCTAAATGACCAAGTTCTTGCAAAATGAGAAAGAACATGGTTAACAAATATGTATTCTTTCCTCCTGGATGGTTCCTAGTCGACTAAATCCTGGGTTATACCATACCATAGATATAGTCCTTGGGAACCTAAAGGATTAGATCCCTGCAAAATGCGCAGTGAAATGGTCCAAAAACATGTATGCTTTTTCTTTCAGCAGCGCTTTTACATTAGCTGCAACTGCAGCTGTTGTTTAACAGCCGCCTTCCAGCACGCCTTTTACATGAACTGTTACTTAGCACTACTCATTTTAAATGAGTTACATTTTTGCGCCTTAAGGCTATGGAATGAAATTTTTATTTGAAGCACTCGTCGACCTTCTGTGCATTTCTGTTTGCTTGGTATTTGAGTGGAATTTAGATGCAAATTTGGCATCGGCGACGAGGGTGCCCCTTTCTACTACGTCATTTTTCGGCAGCTACAAATATTTTTTGCCGACCTTCTTTCTGGGCATTTCTGTTTGTCTGGTATTTTGGCAGATTTTAAGAAAAATCTCGGCAGCCATCGGTTGCCAACAGGCGCCCCTTGCGGGTAGGCAATAGATTTCTAGATTCCGTTGTTTCTTGAATTTTTTAATACAAAAACATAAGTTTTTTCTTTATTAATTTTTTATTGTATTTTTTATTAATATAACTAAGTTTTTTATTTGATTTATTTAAGTTCGAATAGCGTCCTATAAAATTGCTTGGGAAGTGGTTTTTATGCTAAATTTCTTAATTATTTCTTTTAAAATTATACAAAACGAGCATAAATTAATAAAAAACAGGTTATTTGAAATATAAATAAATAAATAAATATCTGTTTGCATTTTTCTTAAAATAATTATAGTCTGGCATAATTAAAGTCCGATCCTGGAAAAATTAGCGTTTTATTTGTGGAGGTCCTTGGACTTAATTGTGGTCTTTAATTTGTCAATCTGAAAAGATAAAAAATAAATAATATTCAAAAAAAAAATGTTTAAAATCACTTTCCACCGAAAGAGTTTAGAATTTGCGAAAAATGTGAAACACGTCTCAAATGATTTTTTAGATTTATGGAGATGGATCCCATTTCCACCAAGGAGGAATGGATTTTTCGAAAAGTGTGAAACACCCCTCAAGTGAATTTTAACAAAGATCATTGAAATTGAGTTTGAGGCTGATCGGATGGTTAGCAAAAAACTTTCATACAAACGTTTTTCCCCAATTAACCATTGTTGTGGGTGGAATTTTGCAAACCGCTAAAACACGTATTTATTAAGTTCTTTTGTAGAGCTCTGAAGTATGAAGCAAATCGGACAAAACTTATAACTGCAACAAAAACATCTTAGAATCGCACTTTAATTCTGCGAAAAATGTAAAACACGTCTTAAATGACTTTTTATATAGATCCTTGAAAATGAATTTGACCGCAAAACGTCACCCACCAAATCTTTGACCCCCATTTATACGAAGGAGGGATGGATTTTCCAAAAAGTGGGAAACACCCCTCGAATGAATTTGAACAAAGAACTTTGAAATTGAATTGTTCGCGATTTTTCCATACTTGCGGGTGGAAATTCCCGAAACCCCGTCTTAGCGTGCACCTTCATCACATAAGGTAACTACAGTGAAAATTTCAGCTTCAAAGCACTTACGATTTGGGCTCTGCGTTGATCACCAATCAGTCAGTCAGTTAGTCAGGACAAACAGTTTAACATATAGAGATTTTATGTAAAGAAAAAATGACAAAACTCGGTCATATCGTTGGCGATTTTTAAAGGACATGGTGCACTAGGACCGATTTACAGCCTTCTCTCTTTACAGACAAACATCTCCTTTAGTCAGCTTCTTGAAGGACTTTCGTCCTTTTTATTACACATTTTAAGTTGGTAGGACAAGGATCGCAGTTGGCCAAAGAACATCAGGATAGTCCGTAGTTGCCAAAAAAAAAAATGGACGGAAATCTATAAATTTGGAAACAATATACTATTTTAGACACGAAGTACATTAATTTCAACTGGCATTCAAATAACCAAATCCAAAATCTCAATCAAACCAACAAACAAAAATGAATAGAAATGAGGGACTGGTGAAATATGAAGCTGAGTTTCTTTATATCCTGGCTAGTTAAAATTCCATTGGAATATACCATTTAACATTATACCATTTTTACTTTATTTTCCACTTTATTCTATGGAGATCATTTTATTTGTGATAAAAAAACGTAGTTCTATTTTATGTATTGAAACTACCTCACTAGAGTTTGTCGGTTGATTGCAGATTTGTGCGAAAGTATTTTATTTAAAAATCCGATATGGGGTACGCAAAAAGGTCATGACCCTAGCAAGTACTAAATTTTCTTGGAACTTTCGTTTAAGGTCAAAATTGTGTGCGCACGCGAATAAATTATCTATTATCAGCTACATCTACAGAGAAACTCACTCCACACTAGGAGCCAGCCCAAATCCAAACATTAATTCATCAATTTAATAGCTATAACAAAAAAAAAAAAAAAAACCTAAGCTTGGCAATAAAAGTAATTCTTAACGTCAGCAAAAATGTGTGGGCGGGGTGCGGCAAGAGCAATGCGGCATGTGAACTAAGAACGGAAGTGAGGAAAGCCAAGACATTGACCTCAAACATATCACGCAGGTGGCGGTGCTGACGTACATTGACCCTTGCTGCATATACAAACAAATGGGAGAGAGTATGGGAGAGTGGGATATAGATCCAGGGTGCGAGCTTGGGTTTGGCAAGATAAATAGCAGCAGCGAGTTGAACGAACCCGCGAAGCGGAAAGCGGAAACGCCTACGCAGGCAATAATCGGACTAGGACTAGGATTACATAATGGCTGTAGAAACAATATGGCGTCTTAGTTTGGGTCAGGCCCGCGCAAGCTGGCCAGTGTTGCGCAAGGGAGCCCGGTGACAACAGGAAGTTAACCTTGAAGTTTAGCAAGCGATGACAGGGGAAACAGAAGCCGAAACAGAAGCCGAAACAGAAACCAAAACCAAAACAACAACAATAACAAAAGGCGAAGCTCCAACTGCGCATCCAACGGAGCATCCGAGCCAATGCCCCGGACAGGCAAAGGCCCCTAACACGACTCTGCCCCGTCTCCAAATTATTCCAACCCACACCGTTGCCCAGACACGTGTTGGAAGTGAGTCAGTTTACGCGTGGGCGAAGGGCGAACTCTGCGGAGATGTCGGGGGTAAACGTTTGCCTGCCGGAAGCTTTCGCATTTTGTTGCTGGAACCGGAAGCTGGCAAGCGAAGTCGGAGACAAATGCGCCCCCAAAAACATTTCAAGGGTGACTTTTTGCTCGGCAGCTAACAAGAAGACGCTTGCAAATTGTGGAACTGTGAAGCGGGCCAGGCATAAGTTCAGGGCAAACACTTGACATTGAATCGATAATAGGTTCAAATATCCAAAAAATAATACTTTTAAAATGTGCACAGCTTTGCTTTGCAGTAAATGCGAGAGAGATATGAGAGGTGAGTTATGAACTCAAGATTTTGTAACTGATATTTAGGAAATTGCTGGAATTAAACATTGCCTTACAAGCTACCCAAAATAATAAACCAGGTGCTAATTAATGTAAAACTAATTGTAAATCATCTGCAGCCTGTTTGCATCCCAAAATATAGAAAGAGAATATAAATTTCCTATTTACTGTTTTCCATTACATGCAAATATTTCCTTTTTAAGAGCAGGAAGATTCTTAACCACTTGATAAAGTTCATGCTAAACCACCTGCTAAATGCTTATGACTAAATTTGATCAGGGTTGTCAAGAAGCCTTGATTTATTGTGGCCTTTGTTTTTCCGTATTGCCTGACTTTTGGAACCTCTTCAACTCTACGGTAAACAAACTAACAGGCCAGCGTGTCAGGGAAATGTTAATGGAATGGCTGCCAGGGTGGCCATAAAGAGCAATGCTTCATAAACAAGCGTTAGCTCTGACCTACGCTGTGCAGAGTTGATTAGCCGAGGTGCCGCAGGGCGCCAGGAGCAACATTCTCGTACATTCCCAGCATTTTTAACGCCGCGGAAACGAGCTTCGAACTTCATTCACAAAAGTGTTTCACATAAATTTTGGGCCTGGTTTTCTGGCTAACTGGAAGGCACTTTTACGAGGCGGCTAACAAATTGCGTGTTAGGCAAGCCTCGAAGGAGGGGGAAGGGCAAGCGTATGCAGCGTGTGGCAAGTAACTTTCCAAAAAAAAATACCAAAAGCAAATGCCAGCCACACGCGCTGCTGTGTTGTATGCTATAGAAAAGCCCGCGCCTTTTTCACGCACGTGGAGAGCGTCTTTCAGTTTCCTGGAAAATGCTCGTATTATTCTAAATGCAAATTGAATTTGCGTGGCGCGAATGGTAGGCCCACTGTGGAGGGGGAGGAGGAAGGGGCACGGAATGATAGCGACAACAATAGAGATGACGCACTTGGGTTTGATAATGTAACAGGCGCCAAAGCAAATGGCCGAAAAGCCAAATGAAATGCGCAACAGAAAAAACGAGAAAGAGATAGACAGAGAGCGAGTGCGAGAGAGAGAGAGAGAGAGCGAAAAGCTTTTGCCGACTTAAACAAAATTTGTGAAATGGCAACAAACTTGCGGCTTTTGTGTGGCCTTGCCAGAGAGCGCAAAGCTGCAAGAGCACAAAGTTGAAGCGCGTGCAATGCCAAGGCGAAAGTTCGAGCAATGTCACAGAAGTACAGTCAACCAACGGCGCTGGACAAAGCTTTCAAGCTGCAGAGCACAAGGCACTCCCCTACTGAGGCGAATGCTTTGCGAGAGCGAGAAAGAGAGAGACAGGGAGAGAGCTTTTTAGGGGTACTTACCCCAAGGCTTTACAAAATGCCGTTATTATTTAGCGTCAATCAACGTTAAATGCCCTTCAACTTGGCGGCGCGAGCGAGACGGCGACAAGAAGCAGGCGAAAATTTCCATAGCCAGCGCGTAGGCGCACACACATTCAAGGACTGGGCCACTACAGAACGCGGCAAGGTTAACGTAAAAGCACAGCGCGAAAGAGATAGCTCGAGTGGCAACAGCGGCAGAGAGCTGCCACCTCGTGTTGCCTTAGCAACGGTGAAGTTCAAGGTTAAAGCTGAAGGATTTCTCGCGCTGACACTGCCAATGCCCCCTCACCCCTCACATGCCCTCACATGCACCGCACCGTGCTTAGCCCACACGTGGCCATGCCTTGTGACTGCGAAGCAGAAGCTTTCCCTCTCTCTCTCGCCCTGTCTCCATTTATTCTTTTCATACTTAGAGGCACATGGAGCTGCCTGTTGTTTGGCTGGACCCGGTCCTTTCTGCTACACCTGCAGCACGGCAGCCTTGAGCTTCTATATGCCACATGCCACATGCCTACTGCCTACTGCCTGCTGCTTGTCACTGTCATCCCCCCACCCCCTAAACACGGGCCGACTGTTGATTACATTGCGGCGCGTGACTTTGATTTGATTTTTAAATGATTCTTCGCTTTTCCATGCTCTCTCCCACCCACCCCCTCGCTCTCCCTCTGCCTCTCTTTTTCTTCTCAGTCGTCCTTTGAAATTGGAGGCTGTTAGCCCACGCGCAAAATTGCCGAACCGTATATTCGTTAAAGGTCAACAAAAGGACGATACTTTCAGGTGGCTTATTATCACCAAGTCGAACGCCAACAAAGCTGCATTGAGCCACGTGTCGTCGTTGAAGTTTGTTTTATTAACTTATCAACCTCTCGAAGAGGTAGGGCAGTAGGGCATCAAGTAGCTGACAGGCTTATGAGATTTTCTGCTTGAGCAGAGAAGTTCTTCATACATCGAGGTGATTGAAAATAACTGCCAAATAACTGGCCAGCGTTAAATATATTTTATATAAACATATTAAGCAAAAACAACTTTATATATACTTTAAGAATCCCTTGGTTCATCTGGTTCATCTTGTAATGCAAACGCCTTATCTCTCTTTCGCAGCTTTAACTTGTTGAGAATTACAAGAAGAAAGAACAGCGTGCAAACAGAAATTGTCATCATATATGAAGTAAAGCTTCTCCTAGCAAATTACTAAATTCGGCTTCGAATATTGTCTAAGCTGTAGGCCATAAAAGCCATTTGTATTTATTAAAATAGAATAAAGTGAAGTTGACAACCGAATAAGAAGTAACAATTAAAGTTGACTTCAAATAGCATTCAAGGCGAAAGAAAAATAGTTGTCCAGTTAGTTGACAAGAGGATAAGAAGTGGAAATTAAACATGAATTCAACTGGCATTCAAAGCGAAAGAAAAATAGTTTGCCAGTTAATGACAGCAGGTTTTTCCGTTCAGGTAGCAGCTCTCAGCTATGTTTAGCCACAGCTTTGACGCAATTCAACACAAAACAAACTCAAGTTTCAATTAGAAGCAAATAAATTGCTAAAGTTCAAACTGGAGAGGACGCTATAAATAGTCAAGCACCAAGCCTGTCAATGGCATATAGTTTGGCCGTGAGGACCATAACAAAACGGGCATTAGTCGAGCGACCAAACGGGCGACCGGGCGACCGGCCGGCCGGCCGGCCACATCAAATTTTATGAAAATGTCAAGGAAGCCGGGCGGCTACTTGGCCCGGGTCTGGGCACACCCACTCTGGGACTATAGCCACGTTCACGGCCAGGGTCAGTACGTCAATGCGAAGGGGCGTGCAACAAGGCCAATGCCGCGTGAGCTCCAATGGCTGCAATGGCAGCGATGGCTGCGATGGCTGCTCGGGTGCAATGGCAACCCTTGCGCTTGAACTTGCGCACGCGGCAGTTGCATGTGCCTCATTGAGTGGCGCTAATGCCAGTGCTGCTGTGTGGGTTTTTGACCTTCAGCATGAGCTTTTCACGCAGAGCTTATTTTTAGTAACAAGTGAGCGAGCGGGCGAGCGGGATGGAATCATTGATCCGTTTGTTGCATTCGAAAGGTCATTCGTTTAAGGGTGTGCGGGTTTTTGCCCAGCCTCGTTCAAGGTCGTTGCTGTAGTCACAACTGTTAGCGCAGTGGCAACAGCAGCCGCAACATGCACAGTAATTACCTAACCCGAACCTCTTGCTCAACCATTTTCCGTTGGGGCGATTGTCGCATTGACATTGACGCAAATTGTTGAGGGTCAAGTGCACGGTCGTGGCTTTGTTGTCGTAATAAGACTGAATCAAATTAGTTGAGCGGCCCATTCGCCCACCTCTCCCACACAAAGGATCTCAGCTGTCAGCCAGCAGCAGCAAAGCGACACTTGAAATGAGATAATTGGATTCGCCCAAATGTGCAACCTTACCCATGGATTTGTGCATGGTCTTTTTATAGAAATAACGATAAAACAACATTTCTATATAATGCCAGGCAGAGCTACAACAGTTCTCGAACAATGAGCCAACTTTGGACATTTCCCGCCGTTTAATCATCGCGTAAGTGCAACAGGGCAAAAAAAATTAATCGACAGCGCACAAAAGTCAACAGAACTGATTTTATATACCCTTGCGTAGGTTGTGGTTATGTGAGTTTCTTCATAAAGCATATTTTAATGTAAAAAATACTACTACTTGCTCAAGTTGTAGAGCTGTTTTTCTGTTGTTAGCCAAATAATTACACCATTAACTAAACTTGGAAGACTTTGTCCTGACTGTTAAGTGATCTACGCCCAGCCTAAGCGGTAAGGGATCACAGGATTTGATTAATTACAATTTCAAATTGGGGAAAACGTTGCGTAGAATACAAAAAAAAAAAAAAAAAAAAAGCAGCCTTGGTTGATATCTTTGAGCGTCGGACCAGCAAACGAGAGATCGTTGGTTCAAATTCAGCGGAAAATTCAATCAGATGGGCCTGGAGTAAGCGCGAGCAATTTCCCTAGCATGAATATGAACAGAGTGACGCCGGGTAATTTCTATTAGTCTATTCATAAACTTTAAGTTTCAATTCAATTAGTTGAAGACATTTAACGTAAGAGACTGATATTACTTGATTTAAGATAAGATACGATACTTACCAAACTCCTCATTCACAAGCTGGACTCGTATAATCGGACAAAATAAGATGCTCTCAGGGAATAATTACCCGGACAGTGGTCGCATCTAAGCATCTGTCGGTGTAATATAGATGGCATGAATGCCGAAAAGATCAAAGAGTAGAAGTTAGTAAATTTGATAATTTGGCCTGTGCAAATGCTCCAAAATGTGGCAAAGCTTTTGGAATAATCGAATTACTATATTCTATAATATGATTACGTCTACAAGGGTATTAAATATTTGATAACACGCACTTGTTCATATACGAGAACGTGCACGGCTCCAGAGCTCCATTGTACGTCACATGGGCATAATATATGAGTGTTTATATATATGTATTTATTTATTTAATATCAAATGATATGCAGTGCACAATTAAAAATGTTGACGCGCGTGGCAGGCCATAGACCGAGAGCCCGAGCGACCGATCAGACGGCTGGGCATTGTACTTACTTTAGGGGTTGCGAGGGGTTGACGGCGAGTGACGAGTGACGCATACAAAGCAGATTGGCGGAAAGAAGTGCTTACACGCCCTAATTAAGCGGTCAGTATGCGGTTCAAGGGTGCCGAGAAGCCCGGGTCCTTGTGCGCTTTATGCATTAGGAGCATTATGCAGACCGCAGACCACGATACGAGAGGCAAGGGCTGCGGCATGGGTTTGAGGTTGAGGTTGGGGTGGGTTGGGGTGAGGAGACAGGATATTCGTTTAATCATGTTGGTTCAGTCACTCAATTCAAGGCGAAGCGCAGGCTACTGCAAAACTCAAGCACTCTGCAAGTGGCCGGCCGGGCACAAAGACTTGGAATTGGCATCGGAATCTCAATCTGGGAATCTCACAAGCTCCACTGACTCTGCACTCGAGGCGAGCCGAGGCGACAAAGTTCAGGGTCTGCAGCTGGCTCTTTGTCTGCATTTCTGCAAAGGAAGCAGCTAATAAGTGCAGTGTGCAAGACAAAAGACAAAAACCGAATATTGACGCCGGAAATATGTTGGCGATGCGACCCGGCGACGATCTCTTGCCAGCGTCGACTCTGGTCAATCAAGTTGTCCTTGGCTGCATTAATACTCATGATGAGTTTTGTGTGGTCAGCGCTGGCTTTGTGTGGGTTCACCGGATGCCTAACCATATGAAAACATATTTTTGATTTGCAAGTACAACTGGCACATTGCGACTTAGGGGGCCAATCTAAACAAACATTTCGATGATTTTTGATAAAAAATAAATTGTTTTTTTTTTAATTGTTTGTTATTTAATATCAATGCCAATTAATTTGATATTCCTTGAAATCAAATTATATCGCACTAGCTCATATATTTATCCATAGATTTAAAAATGCTTTTCTGTATCTATATCTGTCTATGTAAACGTACTTGTATCGTATCGATAAATGTATCTGTAAAAGTATCTATATATATGTATGTATATGTATCTGTATATATATCTGTATATATATCTGAATCTTTATCTGTAACTGTAAATGTATCTATTTCGGTGTCTGTATCTGTATCTGCTTATATAAAAATCTTAATGTGTCTCTATCAGTATCTGTATGTGTAAACGTATCCGTACATGTAAATGTATCTGTAAAAAAGATCTGTATATATATCTATATCTATTTCTGTATCTGTATCCGTATTTGTATTTATATTTATATCTGTTCTGTATCTTTATCTTTATCTATATTAAAGTTTATCATCATCATTACTCATTCATTTATCATAATTACATATAAATAATTATTCTCCATATTTTTGGCTGTATATTTCGCTCAGGGAACTCTTGATAAATCCTTAAAAAAAAAGGGCTTAATAACTTCATTCACAATTTCGATCATCTCTTTCAAATAATAAATAACTTCACAATCAAAATTAGGAAAACTTATCCGATTCCTTATCTATATATTGTAACTGAAGTTAGTTGAGAATACGTATCAAGCCCAACTCGAAAACTTTTCTCATATAAATTTCTGTTCTTTCTTACTTAACTATGGCTGTATTTTTTTAACGCGCACTTTCGTTCTTTTTCAGTGTCTGTTTTTATGCCTTAGCCTTGACATAAATATTCGGATATTTTGACAAGCAAAATTCGCAATTCTTCATCGCCTGCAGAGGCTTCTTCTTTGGTGCCAGCGCTTCGCATTTGTGGGTGTGATTTACGGAGACTCCTTCGTGAATTATGCAAATGTTTGCAGTTTCTTTTGATGCCGGTCACGTTACCTACCAGAATCTCAGGATATATAATATGCGCAATTATCCCTGGGTTGGGGGAAGGGAGGTCGTCTTTGTAATTGTGCTTGGCAATGCCCTTATATTACCATATGGCGGCTCAGTGACAATCTCAATTGGAATGTGGGCGTAATCGTATCAAAACAAAAAAATCGCAATGTCAGTCCGCAACGAGCCATTGAACTCATTTCCAGCGCTTATTAATACACATACATAGAATCGGGGAGAAACAAAGACAGCTATGTAAATCTGCTGGAGCTGCGCTGTGTCCATTAACCGCCGGATTCCCGGAGAGAGCTATTGTTTGTTATTGCAGCTACTTGTATATTTTTAAACTTGGCGCAATTTTGATCCCTTATCGGACACTTGCCAGGTCGCTGTTTATAAGAACTTCAGCGAGAAACGAGAGTTGTCAACGCATGTTTACGAAAGTTTACAAAAGCGAGTAAACGCACAGTTTGTTGATCTTGATCTGCCCGTTGGCTGCCTGGGGTCTCGGTCTGGGTCTGCATGGGCCATAGCTAAACAGGAAATGAGCTGAAACGTGAGCCGCCTTGGGCAGCGTATTAAAACCCAACAACAATAAAGATCTCTGAGTCACTGGCGACCCGACCGCAGACCACCATCGCGGCGACAGGAGCCCCAAATCCACCTAGGGTCAGGGGCCGGGGCGGCAGCCAAACATTATTATGGCTAAATTTGGGCCAGACAACAGACTTACAACAACAACACACAAACAACTCCAAACTTACAACAACGTCAGGCCATGCGGCATATTTTCCACGCTCGAAATTGGGTCAAGTTTTGGTTGCCAAGCGAGCTCCGCGGCAGCTCCTCTGCTTAAGAGCCGTTGAATTGAAGTCAAGGTGTCGGCGGCTACACAAACAGCAACAAGCGATGAGATACATAGCTTGCAGTGAAGGTTTTTCCGCACTACGCTCAGCTCTGTCGGCTATTTAGAGCGTCAGCGTCAATATTTGGATCTGGGCGTCGCCAAACAGTCGAAACAATTTCAACGCCGCGGACTGACCTTAGCTAACTATACATTTAGTCGCCGAGGGCGAAGCAATCCAAAGAGCCGAGAGCTGAGCTCAGCTGATCTTTGGGTTGGGCTTTGAACTTGAACAGACAGCAAACACAAGTTCAAATAGACAATGGAATAAATAGAGGTGCAAACAAATTGAAAAACCAAACCGAATGGTAGCAGCACTTACAAGTTTGGCACTCGCCCGCATATAGAGATTAACAGATAATATATGTATATACACTATCGGGGACAGATAAAGATAGAGAAGCAGATGCAGATATGAATACAGATACAGATGCAGATATTGATACATTTACAGATACAGATAAACTGATGCAAATAAAGATGCGGATGTAGATATTTCACAGACGCAGATACAAATAATACAGTTACAGATACAGATACAGATGCATAAATTGCACAGCTACAGATACAGAAATAGATACACAGATACAGGTATAGATATAGGTACAGATACAAATAAAGATACAGATATAGATAGAGATACTAAAAAACATAAAGATACATTTACACATTCAGTTACGAATAAAGACAAAAATACGGATCAAGATACAGTGCAGACACAAAAACATTTACAGAAACAGATAGAGATAGAGATACAGATACATTTACAGATTCAAAGTCAGGGTCCACAAATCGAAACCAGTTTTCCTTCAGATACGCATACTCATTCATAATCGTAGCTGTATTAAATAAATGAAACACCGTTAGACGTGAATAAACTACATCCACTTCCGAGATATGCCACAGAGGCACAGCCCTCGCTCGACTGTTTATACTTATTTTTAATTCCGTTTTAATTCGCAACGCCCAATGACAACTGCGGAGCTATTGAGCGTGGACTTCGCTGTGGGGCTAAGATATCATTGACTTCCTCAAGAAATTAATCAAAATTCATAGCGAAAATCAAACATAAAATAAACCAATAAATTAACTGCTAATCAATGTTGATGGGCCGATCGAATGTGGATCGATCGCGAATCGATAAGACTGTTTAAGAAACTCAACTATGATCTACACTCCCACTCAGCAAATGTAACCTTGATCAGTTTTTGATGAACTTGGTTTACGTATTCGATCACAAACTGGATTATAGTCGTTGTTAAAAGTGATTTTAGTGGAAATATTATCTCTATTATTACAGTTATGAGTAAAACACTTATTTAAACATAGTCTGTCAAGGTCCTTCGTTCTACATCCAGAAAGGGATTCGAGCCAAAAGCCTCGGTATTCGATTGTATCAATACCCCGGGCAACTAACTAACAGAGATGATTAACTTATCTAATTATATATATACATATGTATTTATATATTATATATATATATAATCTACTAGAAATCGCATTATGTCTTTGTTCTTTTATCAGCGACAAGTGACAAATGCAAAATCCCTGAAAATGCTATATACTATTCTGTTCCAAAGTAGACCAGAAAATGATGAGCAAGTATATTTCTCAAATGCCAAACGTTTTCGTATATGCACATAAATTTGTTGTATATAAAACATGCATATTATATATACATACATATAAAACATTACCATAAATCCCAAAACATTTAAATGGCAAAATACTACATACATAATTCTCTCCTGAGCCAGTTTTCAGAAGCTTTGCACGTTCGACGATCTGTCTGGCGCAGTATGGAACAGCATACACACACACACACATAAATATATATATATATATATATGTGTGTGTATATATGTGTATACCTAACGACTGACAAATGTCTGTCGCTATAACAACAGCTTTAGTAGTCGTATAGCCTTGATCTTGGCAATATGATAACCCTAACCTTGAGCAACGTTTTGTGTTTGATTTTTGTTGTTGCTTGAGTGTGAGTGTGTGTGTGTGTGTGTGTGTGTGCTCGTGTGTGTGTCGCGCATTTGTTGTTGCCGCGTGCGTGTGTGTGTATTTAAATGCCTTTTTACTTTGGTCGCGCCGTGTTTATTAGAATTTGCTTGAAGAAAAAAATTTAGCATTTACTTTGAACAGTCTGCGTATTCAATTAAGCTGCCCCCCCCTCCCGTTCCCTTCCGCACTCCTAGCAATCGGCCACCTTTCTCATACTGCCCAGCAATTGGTCGGCCAACTGGCGCGCTAATCAGCCAAGAGAAAAAAGTTGACGAAGGCGGACGGATTGCTGACTGCGTCAGAGCATCGCGATAAGAGCAACTTGCATTCGGCTTTTGACTTCCGCTTTGCAACGACTTTGGAAACTGAAAACAGAAACAGAAACAGAAACTAGTCGAACGTCCGATCTGTCCAAGTTCAGCTCATTAATAAAAAGCACGAGCCCCCACGGTTGATTATATATATAAATATATATATGTATGTATATGTATATGTATATAGTTGTGTGTGTATTTGATTTGATTTGTTTTTAAATGAGCGTCAGAGGCGACAACGTGTTTTGTTGCTGTCATTCATGATATATCAGCCCATGCGCTTAATGGTCTTCACGGGGTCTTCTGGGCGGTTCGGCTCGGCAATGGGCTTAACTCAAGTTCGAATGAAGAGTTCTTGACAAATGCGTTAAATTACTTAATAAGGGGTTTTTTTGTATTGATATAAAAAGATGTTAATGGGCTTTATTCATTTCGATTTTCGCGAAGAAAGGGCATTTAGATCTCGTAGTTCTAAACAGCTATTTAGCCCGTGTCCTTGACCATAAACCTGAATCGTGTTTGTTTTATTTATTTTTTTGTTTAGTTCTGTTTTCTTTTAAAAGCTGTTTTTGCGTGCAATTCGGCTGCTGCTTTTTTATTTGCTAAATTATCGCTTATTATTCAGTGCGGCATTTGCGGAGTTTAATTTGTTAATTAGATAAATAGAAATTTTATTTATGTGCACTGAGGTGCGGCGACTTTTTCCAGCTCCCCTGCGCCCTCCATCAGGCTTAACCTTGAATGTGCAAAAGGCAAAGGTAAATTTTGTTTTTTTTTTTTTTTCACTTGTGCCCGGCAAAAGTAAATCAAGATGGCCATAAAATATGCCCCGAAAAAAAGCGTTAAAATTCTAAATAAACAAAGCGAAAATAAAGCAGCGACAAAAGCTAAATAAATGCAAAGTTCGAGTACATTTCAAAAAAAAAAAAAAAAAAATTGTATATATGTATATAGTACATATTAAAAATTCCATTGCTTGATTCAAATTCTGATTGTGGTTTCAATGCACTTTTTGTTGTTTCAAAAGCATTTGCTGCTGCAGCAAAGCTACATTCGCCGTAGAAGGAGAGAGAGAGAGAGAGAGAGAGAGAGAGAGAGCGAGACAGAGAAAGCGAGAGAGAGAGACAACAACAAAGAGACTCCAGACAATAACAAAACAAAGCGGCGCGTCCTTGAAATCGCGCGACAGGGCCGCTAAACTCGAGCGTCGACGCAAATAACTCACAATAACGGCTGCACAGACGCAGCACAAGGGCGGGCGGGACGGGGGGGCACCCCTGAGCCAAAGAGAAAGATTGAGGACTGAACGAAAGAGAAATAGCCAGCCACATGACGTATGACGTATGACGTATGACGAGATGTGGGATGTGGAACGTGCGATCTGTGAGTAACTGTCGCTAAACGTACAACAATGCATCGTATCGAATGACGGCGACATCGCAAAATGCACGCCCGAAAATAAATAAATAAATATAAATTATCTAAATATGTATGTGGACAATATTTGTTTTTCAATTCAATTGCCTTTACATGCCCAAGGAATTGTCAAAAATTTGCAAATTCTACAAAATAAGAAGAACGATCTGCCGGGACTAGAAGATACCCAGTGTTCTAATTGGTAAGTGCAATATACATGTAGATTCCAAAATAGCTGCGCTCGATGTTATGAAGATTTCAAGGTTCTAATATAATTGCAAATCATACAAAAGAACCTCGACTAGAGAATACCCCGTATTCTAATTCGTAAGTGTAATATATGTATATATATTTATATAGATCCCTAACCGGATTCAGCCGATGTAATGAAATGTTCAGGGTCCTATAATGATCTGCAAATTTATATAAAACTTTTAACTCTTAGATATCATATACATATATTTTGAATGGAAATTAAAGTTTTTGTGGTAGATCAACGCGTCTTTAAAGCTCTATAATAATATAGGGAATATGACTCTTTATATAAACCTTTATAGCTCATTTCATGTGCACGGGGTATAAATATAGATACGTATGAAACAAATCGTTTTTGAAATGTTAAATATTCTACAGACTATATATATGTAAAGAGTTTTATATTACACGTAAAGACTTGTGCAAAATGCGGACTCTGCAGTTGAGGAAATTATAAAGTGCCTGACATTACGTTGTTTTTATATATATACATATGTAGGGAATATGCATATGAATTCAGGGTTGTAACAGCTAGACAAGCAGAAGATACAACACTTTTATGTTTATACAGGCAAATATTTTGTTAGAAGGTAAATGTAAATTTGTTTTAGTTATATTTCTGTTATGCATATATACATATCTTATTGATTTACAGGGTAAACAATAGTCGCGCTCTCTACTCAAAGTTGGGTGCACTTGATATTGCACTCTCTTATTCTATTTTTATAGTTGTATAAAAGGTATCGAAATTTTGTCAAGTATGATAACTCTTTCGAGATATCTTGACCAAACTATTAATATTAATATCGGAGCTCTATATCGATAGTTCTATAGTGAGAATCAGTCGAAAACGAGATTTTTAAAGAAAAAATTGTCTTTTTTCCTGATATTTTGACCAAACTCGGCAAATACGAGCAGTACATTAAGGGTATTTAATCTTCGATGTGCCAACGATAGCCTTTCTTTTTTGCTGCGATTTAATTTCAGTTTGGGATCCGCTTTTGTGTAAAGTGCAGGGAATTACGCATGCAGCGAGTTCAAGGACTGCTCTTGCACCCGCAGATCGGAGACGAGTGGGGCAGAAAGAAAGCGTTTATTCAGCGGCTGGCAATTGGGGCTTTTCCATGGTCACTGAACATGGAACTTTGGAGCATTTCTGCCCACTATTAGCCTTCGTTTAATTGAGCTCTAGCCGCTTGACGCTAATTTGCCGCTCTACTTAATTCCAGATGAATGCAGTGCCCGTGTGCATTGCTTTGAAATCCATCATAAATCAGAAGGAACATTTCGATTTCTCAAAATTTTATGTTGCAAATCGCACGTTTTGTGTTTCTTTTCATGCTCGCAGATGCGTCGACTTTTTGATTTACAGATCGTTAAAATATAATGAACATTTCCACAAATATCGACACGTGTGCGTCTCAAATTGATTAATTCAATAGACTTATGTATGTGTATGTATGTGCGAAGATCTATGTGTCTACGTGCATATATATATAGTCGAGTTTACGCTCTTTGTTATTGTTGCTAGGCGAGAACGGGTTGATTTTCGAATAGGTCGGGGCGTACGCCGTCTCAGTCGAAACCCGAAACTAGCGACTGGAAATGCTCTGGTCGTGAGGGGCTACCAAATACCCTGCAAATGTTTGGGCAGGTATCCAATCTATATAAATCACATATTCGTGCGACCTTACGAATCTCTAGTACAAATACAACTCAAAATGTATCTCTTAATGTGGATCAATACTCAAAATATCTCAGATCTGGTAATCATAATCTATTAAAATGCCTAGGCCATACATTTGGACAGTTTTTTCATACCTCGTTTACTCATTTGCATAGTTACAGGGTATTCAAACGGGAATAACGCAAAACGCATAAAACTTGAATAAAAACAATAAATACAAATGTGTGTGTGTGAGTGTGTGTGTGTGTGTGTGTGTGTCTAGCAACAACAACAGCAAAAATAACAAACAGCAATATTAATAAACAATAATTGTTCAAGGTCAAGATGCGAATTTAGCTTAGAACAAAACAAATGTGAAATAACACGCTGAAATAAATACATGCAAATTTGATAGGCCTGTCGATACCCTGTACTGAATATAGTCGATGTCTGCCAAATATTTCTGCATTGTCTAACATTCACGAAAATCAAGGCCAATTTTCCTTGAACACTATTCGAAATCGCACATTTAATTTCTCAAGTGGTTCCCGCGAGGCAGCGGGAAATGGGGGATTTCTTAAATGCATAGACATAATATGCCTGTGGAGGCGTTGAGTAATTGGTATTGGAACAACAGGTTGATGGCGTGTTTTTGGGGCTACTTAAGCGACACTGGACGGGGGCTTGGCAGGAGGTTTAAGTAGGTTGTGTGTTCTCAGGCAAATATTTGTTTGCAGGTGGAATATTATGAAGTGAAACGAGCAACAAGTGTGAAAATTATAAAAAGGTAATGGGAATTCCGATGAACTAACTAACAAACACATTGATGTGACTTGGGTGGAATTATATTAATATATGTGTTTTATGATTAAGAGAATAGGCGTGTAACATAAAGGAAATCGTCTGGAAATAATAAAGATTACGAACCTATTCAACTGTCAAGCCGACAACAACTTGTGCTGATCCTCCTGTGGAAAGTGATCTCACTGGATTCGCTTGGATTTTCGCTGCTGACAGCGCTTAGGAACTGCTCTATCCCCCAAAAACTGCGCACTTTGCGCAACTATGTATTTTATTTATTCAAAACAAAAACTATTTTCGAATACTTTTGAGTGTACACAACTACACACATACATATGAGCCGCAAGTCTTCCCCTTCTTCTTCTTCTTCTTCTTCTAGCTGGTGACTGAGTAATTCGAGTAGATGTACTCATTTGCGTACAAGTATTACGGATTTATTATGATCAGATTTTTGGCATTTGCGCGTTATTTGATCGCCGACCAGAAACGCCGACGCCAGCGCAGGCAGCGGCTGAGGCAGCGGCAGCGACAGCGACAGAGACAAAGTCGAAGGCAGCAGCAGCCCAAGGTCAGCGTCTTCTCTTCTGCTCTTCTGCCGCCTCTCGCATGCTTGGATTTGAATAATTAAGTGCGAAATAAATTAATTTCAGTAGAACTTTTCAGCATGCGCAGCCCATATTTAGTCGCATTTGGGCAATTGAATGGACATATTAGATAAACGAATATGGACACATAAATAAATACTCGCTTGACCTTTTCACCTTTTATGGACAATGACAGTTAAGGCGAAGGGAAATGCCATGCTTATTAAAATATGAAACATAATTAATAAAGAGGCTGCTGAAGCACTCATCCTCATTCTTCTTTTCTCCTTTCTACCTCTTGCTCTATGTATCTCTCAATTCTGAGGACTGAACTTTTCCAAGATAATATATAAGTTCATTTTCCTTTTGATGGTGTTTCATGTTTCAACTGCTCCGACTCTACTTCAAAATAATGCTGAATAACACTAAAGGAATATATGTACATATATTCCATTTTACATTGAGCTTGGCTGAAAAAGAAAACTGCACAGATTAATGAGAAATCGAGAAATACGAGCTGTAGATATACATATATAAAAAATTGTAAAAATATTAAATGGATGATGCTTAAAGAAGAAGTGGGCATAGCAAGGATAATGATTAGAGTGATGAATAAATGAATGCTAAAAGGTTTCAAAGGTGCAAAGGTGAGTAGAAAAAAATAATATCTAATAGGAAATAATGTAAGGTTAGCTAATTTTAGCACATTCACAGCCGTTTGTTTTCATTGAAAAAATACGAATTTTCATGAATGAAGAATATATTAGTAAGCCATTAGGAGAATCCTCTCCACTAGGATTCACCCCGAATAGTATTTAGCCTGGCCTTGTCCTAATTAATAAAAAAAGATCGCAAAATGTGTAAGGCACAAAAACCTTTCCAATTATCATGAAGATACCTGTTTTTCATATTCCATTTAATTTTATTATTATTTTTTGATCATCAAGCGTCGAGCAAGCGGGAAAATGAAACCGAAACCGAAACTGAACGCGGCGCCGCCGCGTGGAATGCAACAAGCGGCGGCCAATGGGAAAGGAGACGAGTGTGGCTCAGCTGTGAAAGTTGCGGCCTGTGAAAGTGAAAATGGAAATAGAAATGGAAATGGAAATGCGGCGCGGCATGAAAACCCACTGACATCAATTTGGGCTTTTCAGCTGGTCGGTCGAGCGGGTAGCTAGGCGCGGCGGGGCGGGGCTGGGTAAATGTGAGAGCTGCCGCGGCGGCGCAGAAAATCGACAATAAATTGCAAAATAAAATAAATACTATAATTTAACAACTGTTGCGAATAGGCGGGCGACTGGCGGACGCCTTTTTGTCGCAGCAATTAAATTAGTTATTAACATTATATTTATTTGTGCATTTATTGCCATAACAAAAAACACAGCCTGCGCGACCTTGAGAACAAATATTATACTAATATATTATCAAATGAAATGTGAGTCAGTAAATGTTAAAAATGAATTAACAACTGGTTTCGCTCAGCTAGGCAATTATTATAAATTATATATGCTTCAATTTAAACAAGATGCAAATTAGGAACCAACAAAATAAAAAACGGATCTGATTTGTGTTAATTCGCAACTTATGCCACTATTAGAAGCATCAAGAATCATCATTTAAGTTAATATCACAGTTTAAATTTGTTAAAACGATATCATCAAGTTAAATTATATGAATTTTAATATCATATTTACAATAAACACAGTTTGACTTGGATATGATACAGAATGAAAATGTAAAGCCTTGCAGTATATAGACGATGTATTCTAGTTAATATAGTTAATAATTTATATATTAATCAAAAAAGTGCAATTCAATTTTGAATATGAACCGAACCTTTACCAAACCACTTGGCCTAGAAAAATTCGACCCAAGCCCAATTTCTTTTTGGATTAACATTAACATTAAGATCCCTACAGCTAGACTTAGCCCTGAAACACAAATTACTTGGGCCCCAATCATCGGATATATCTAACAATAATTGAGAGATGCCAAGTTTGGGTGGAGATCAAATTTAGCCCACAATTCTCTATGAAAATATGTATGTACGAAAAAACATTTTTTCAGTAGAATGGGCAACTAGAAATAATAAACTAAAGACTTTTATTAACATTTTGACAAGGCAAGGTTTGAACAATAAACTGCAACGGAAGCTGGTTCGAACCGTCAGTTTGTCTTAGCAAAAGGTCGAAGAAACTTTATTCTAACAACAATATTAAACAATATGTTGAATGTACATCACAAATGAAGGTTTGAACCAAAAGACAGGAAGCTGGTTCACATCTTAGGAAATATAGCAACTTGGTTCTATACTTTTCATAACAATACGCAACAAACAAAATAGGTTTGAACAAAAGCCTGCATAAGAAGCTGGCTCGAAGCGTAAAATTTCCTTAGCCGAAGGCCTTCGGAACTTTATTCTATATTTTCAAAAATAATAAGTAACAAACTAAGCGAAGGTCTTAGTAGCCTTCTACATTCTATACTTTCAATAATAATATAATTACATAATAATAAAAAAGTTGAAGAATAAATAGTATTATAAAGAACCTATTAATATGTTCCTTGAAATTGTTATGGACATTGCCAAATTCTGATGCTTTTTAATGAAATGACTCATAAGGCGGACATAGTATTCATTTCAATAAATTTATGTGCAATTTATATTTACATAAATTTATTGCAACAACAGCTGCAACTGTTTTGTCCACGCCGCAGCCAGGTGCCGCTGACGCAGCCAGACTCCATTTGCATGCGCCGATGGGCTGTGAGCACACTTGGAGCCGGCGTGCAGCAGCTTGTGAGTGTGATAAAAGCCACCGGCTGAAGAGAGACCGAAGAGTGTCTGAGCTACATAATGGAAAGAGAAAATCGTTCATGCAGAGCACGCAAAAGCTCGAACTAAAGAGAGCGGCATAAAGAGCACACAGGGCAAAGCTCTTGAGCGTGCGCGCTGTGGTGAATTAAGTACATTTAAATTTTGGATGCCTGCAAGAGCGTGCCAAAAAGCCGTTCAGAGGCAAAAACATTGCTCTGCTGCGACTTAAATTGAAGGGATATTGAAATTAATATAGTTATTATAAAGCTATTGCTATATTAATTAGTTAATTTCAAAGTCATACAATTACAACTGACGCAGACATATATAAAATTAAGTAAAGTCCAGAACTGAGCATTTTCCCACTGGATATTTGAACTTTTATGTTGTTTTCATTAACTGTACCGCTTCGAGCTAATTGTTAAACGACGGCGGCGACGCCGACGGCGAGTGCAAACTCGACCTTGACCGTGAAATTTAAATTTAGAAGCTACGACCGGCTACGACGTAAAAAATGCAAAAAGCTTTTGGCTTTCTCTGTGTAAGTGTAAATGTAAATACATACATGCATAAATATATACTTATTAATAAGCAGGCATATGTACATACATATGTAATTGTATGTATGCGATGTAATTGCAATTGAATGGCGCGTCAGGCGCTAAATGCCACAGGTATTCCCTGCCCACCGGGAAAGCAACAACAAACACAACTACATGCATGTGTGTGTGTCTGAACAGAAACGTATACATGCGCAAGTGTACATATATACGAATGCAACTCAAATGTCTTATGTGCTTTTGAGCTATTTGTGAAATTCGAATTTTATTTATATCAGCTGCAGACGCCAGACGCTTTAATTGAAATTCGAACTTGCATGCAATTATGCTAATAGTCTAGGAATACGAGAAGCAACTGAATATGTAAAAACATACATATATCAAGTTCGCTTATTAGGAAATCTTGTAAACTTACCACCAAACTTAAAGCAGATGGATCGAAATTATTTATGCACGAGGACGAAGCGTAAGAAATAACTGTCTGTGCAGAAAAACATATCGTTAAGTAGAAGTTTTACCGTTTTCTAAAAAAATCGATGTGTTACTTTGAAAATATCTAAAAAAAAGATTGCACAAAAACTGAGAAATTAACGTGGGCAATATTAATTTACAGTTCAAATGGAAAGATGTGGCGCAAAATTTGTACAGAGTGGCCAGTTTTAGACAAATGTAAAAGATACCAACAACTTTTTTGGCACAACTTATGCTGTTCAGTTTGAAATAATATTAAGCCAAGAATCCAATATCTATGCTCGGAATGCCTAATTTAAAACGCAGAAATTGATGAAACCTCAATATATATCATAGATAAAAAAATATGCAATTTATCGCCTAGCCTCCACAAACTATCGGACAGGTAAAACGCAAGCAATCGATAGCCCATAATTGTTCCACACAATTCGCGGATAGCCAATTGGGTCCGTGGTTTTAATTTGTGTAATTTCTTACAATCTGCCGATTGTCAGTTCATAAAGGGGAACTGGCAAGATTTTTTTTAACCTTGTGAATTTGATTTTGTGTCAACAGGATTACATTTGGGCTACTCGTGATTAAGCCGGCAACACAATCAACGCGCACGTGTGACGCTAACGTATAAATATACCCTAGAATCAAAACGTTTGCTCAGCTTTTACATTCCATGTCAAAATGCTGGAGGAAGAGTTAAACGAGTACTTTTTGTGCAATTTCAACGATGCACAGCAGCTGGAGGGTAAGACGCGAAACCAGCAAAAGCGCTAGCAAATATTTATAGACTGCCTTACAGATTTGCCGGCTGACGAGCGGCTGCGAAAGCTGTGGGCCAGTCAAGAGCTGTGGACCGTGGACGAGCTACAGACAATTATCAAACGCTGGCAGGACAGCCCGCAGCAGCAGCCGAATGGGAACGAGGCGGCAGCACAATTGCTAAATGATTTTCTGCAATTAATTTTCGCCTTTGTGCAAAACAATTTTACCGGACCCTTCGACAAGCTGGCGGCCTGCACAGAAATGCTGACAAATTTGCAGCTGGCGCAGAGCGATGCCCAGGAGCAGCTAAAAGCGAGCGGCGAGGAGCTGAATCCAAATGTAAAGACTGCGCAATTGTTGCTTATAGCAAAGCAAATGCTCGATACTTTAATTGCTGTCCAGCCCACGTCGAAGGTACTTTCATTTGGCATAAATCTGAATCCTGACTAATTAATCCTTTTTCATATCTTCACAGTTGCTTAGCTGGTGGCGTCTGCGTCTAGTCTGTCTGCACCAGCACATACTGGACGACTTGGCCAGCGCTCTATACGAACAATTCAAGTTGGCAGCTGCCGAGCTGCGTCCTCACGTGACAGCCTTTGCTCAAAAGGAGTTGCAGGCGCTGTTGCTGCTCGAATTAGCCAATGGCTATTTGCAATTCCATCGTTCCGATTTGGCATGCCAGACGCTGGATGAGCTATGCGAGCATCTGCAGGTCGAACTGAAGGTAGCGGGCCTACTCGGCGTGCGCACCAAGTTCCAGCAGAAGCCACTGCCTCAGCTTTGCCTGAAGGTGGTGCAGCAGTCGGTGGATTTGGGCTTGCCCACGGCACTGCTGAGCAATGCGCAAACAGCGCTTCCTCAACTGCTGCTCCTTGAGGATGATACGCGGCTGGAGCGCATACGCTTTATCGAGCCAAAGGACAACGAGGTGATGACACTTCCTAGCGTGCTGCAAGCGCTCGTTCTGGCCAAGGTGTGAGTATTAGTTGAGCCTCTATTCGAGTTCAATATATATTGCTAATGTCCTGTAACCGTTGCTTAATCCTCTTTTTTTTTTATCTGCTTTCAGCAAGCAACTGAAGCGTTCCCAGCCCAAGGATCGCTTGGCAGATGAGCAGCTGGAGCCGTATACGCAAACGCTTCTCTATCAGCAGCATGGGCCGCTGCAGGTGCGCCAAGCAGCGCTGCTGCTGAACTGCCAGCAGGAATCGGGCCAGCGACGCACTGTCGAACGCAGCTGGAAGCAGTGTGAAGAGTGCGTCAAGCTGCTGGACAACGTGGAGAAGCATACGCTGCGGACACGTCTTTCCTACGGATTTGCCGCCTTTCTGCAGCCCAAGTGGCAGGTGCAGCTGCAGCTGGTCGATCTGCTGCGTTCGCTGGGCATGACAAAGACTGCGCTGGATATATGCCTGCAGATCCACGCCTGGCAGCAGGTCATCGAGTGCTACACAAGCCTAGAGCTGCGCCATAAAGCAGCAGAGATTATACGGCAGGAGTTAGAGAAGCAACCCAACCGTTCTGCTGTACTGTCTGCTGGGCGATGCTGTCGATGATCCCCAGTGCTACGAGCAAGCCTGGCAGCATTCCAAGCAAACTAGCGGCAAGGCGCAAGCCTATTGGGGCAACTACTTCTATAGGCGCGCGGATTTCACGCAGGCAATTGGGCACTACGAGCTGTCGCTGGAGATCAATGCGCTGCAGGAATCGATTTTGCTGCGCTGCGGCTACTCTGCCATACAGCTGGAGCGCTGGGAGGCGGCTGTCAAATGGTATCTCGCCTATACGCATCTGGAGCCAAATGGTTTTGAGTCTTGGAACAATCTGGCCAAGGCTCTTATCAAGCTGGGCGACAAGGAGCGGGCACATCGTCTGCTCGGCGAAGCGCTCAAGTGCAACTACAACAACTGGAAGGTGTGGGAGAACTATATGCTTGTGTCGGTGGACACCAGCCACTGGGAGGATGCGATGCGTGCGTATCAGCGCCTCGGGGAGCTCAAGCAGCACTATCTGGACGAGGAGGTGCTCACGCGCATTGTCTACGGCATTGCCCGGCAAATGCAGTCCGACTGCCCATCCGAAGCCATGTCCAGCTCGCTGCATCGTCGCATCACTCAGCTGCTGGGCCAACAATGCGTGCAGCATGGCAACGAGCCAATGGTCTGGGAATTGTCCGCCTTGGTTGCGGCGACGCCACTTAAAAAGGCCGAGCGGTTGGTCAAATCCTATCGCGCCTACACGGCCAAACAGCTCAACTGGGAGACGAAGTCCGCACACGCCAAGAAGGCGCTGAGCCTGTGCCTGGAAGCAGCCGAGCTGGCACTGGCTGCCATCAAGGAGCATGCAGCGGATGAAAGTGAGGTCATGATTACATCGCAGCTCAACTCCAGCCGCTTAGCGGCCACTTCCTGCCTGAATGCGTTGAAGCGTGCCACCCTAGTGGAGGTGCCGAAAGAGCAGGCGGATCAAATGCAGCAGCTGGAGCAGCAGCTCACTGAGTTGACCAGCATTGTGCAGCAGCGTATGCAACGCAACTAGTCCGTCGGCTCCTTGTACATATGTGTAAACTTTTATTAAAGCATTTTTAACATTTTCTAAACCTAAAGCGTAAGCCTTAGTCTAAAGCGTATTCAATTTTGTGGTGATAAGCACGCGCACGCTCTGGTCGAAGGCACCGGCGACGGCTAGGCCTAGTTTGTCGGGGTGCCAGTCGTAGCTGTGCACCGGCTGGGAGCTTAGGGTCACGGCGCTGATCATCTGCAGCTTGCCGGCGACGCCCTCCTTGTTGCCATCAGCATCCTCAATGACGCGTCGATCGGGATATTCATATTGCCAGAGGCGTATGGAGCCGGTGCCGCCGCCAGTCAAGAAAATATCACGATTCTGGGGCAAATGGCGCACAGTCCAGACGGTGGCCTTGGGGCCACTGATGACGCCATTGCTGCCCACGCTGCGGCCCGCATTGCGCTCCTCCACGCAACTAAAGCCCTTGGTCGGATGCTGTGTGCGCATATCATAGACCAGTAAGCCACCCTCCAGTGTTGTCACCGCCAGCTTGTTCATTGGAATGTCGCGACGATCAAACTCCAGGCCGCAGATGCCATTCTTTATGGTTGCCTCCCAGCGCACAGCCATCGCACGCAGATCGAACAGCTTTAGATCACCATTGTCGTATCCAGCGGCAATTAAGCGCTCCTCCTCGTTGTAGGTGTTCCCGAACGCCACAGCCCAGCAGTCGCGCCGTAGGTTGCTTCTGTTTATACCATCGCCCATCTGCGAGGGCGGCGATATGTCTACAACGGGTGCCTGGCCCTGACGTATGTCCCATACTTTGATAGCGCCATCGCGACTTCCAGTCACGATTTCGGGTGCTCCACATTCCAGCTGCGTGCCGCCAATGGCATCGATGCAGTTTATAATGCCGGTGTGCGCCTTCACGTTGTACACGGGCAGCTCCGGATGCTCCAGATCACTTCGAGAGTTAGCCAGGCATTATATATTGATAGCAGGCCTAAAATTCATCTACTCACAGCACTTGCAGTCGTCCCTCAAAGTCACCAGTGGCCATGTGTCGATTGCGCAGGGAGGAGGCGCCAAAGGTGCCACACTTGAAGGCCGCCTTCTTCTCCACCGTCTTAACCTTCTCCAGCTTTTGCTCGTTAAGCTCGTAGATGTCCATGATTCCATGGCTATTCGGCTTGCAACCAAGCACCACAAATTTTGCCGATAGCGGAATCCATTTCGTATCGTACACCGTATAGTTCACGGATTCGTGTAAATGTTCGATAAGCTGTGGCTTGTCCATGTTACCATCTATTTTCTATTACATGCAATTCTGTCTGAAAATGTTGAATTTCCAATTGTTTAGAAATTCAAAATCAATTTGTTTGAAATGTTGCCATAGTTCCTTTGATGACATGCTGCCGAAAATTAATCGATATGTTCATTAATAATCGAAATACAAGCAAGACAGGTTTTGTCAAAAACAATCACGAGGAGATACCCTGTGCTCACACACTTCACACACACAACTCTTGCTATTAATTAATCATATTCAACATAAAATTTCCAAACTTTTAGAGTAAGACATTTTTCCAAAGGAGGACAGAATTCCTTCATTATTCAGCAGTGAGATCAAAACTTTCTGAACGCGCATAAAAATAATTTACACTGTATGCCCATACCTTGTCGATTGTAATGGGTACAATGGGTATCGTATACAAACTATCGATAGTTCACCTCGTATTATCGAGCGTGCATTGATGCCGTAACAACGCGAAGTTATTAAAAATAATTTTGTTAAAGAAAAACAAACAGCTTAGAAAATATGCTGCGCGCAGGCTGTCAGTTGTTCAATCCGTCTACCGTGGCGGCAGCCAAGACGGGCAGCAACAACTTCGCCTTGGAATTCGTGCGCTGGCGGCGGAAGCCGCGTTGGCTGCCGGTGGCCAAGAGCAAAGTTTTCCGCGTGCCCGAGCGAAAGAAGCAGTCGGAAGAGGAGCGCACAGAGCTAATGCGGCTGCACAATAACTACAAGTGAGTAAAAAAAAGCTTTCGCGACAATTAAGAAGTGACTGATTAATATAATTACATTCAGAACCCAGTTGCGCTCTGTGCGGCAATATTTGCGGGAGGAGGTGGTGCGGCAGCAGGAAACGTCGACGGCGGATCACATAGTGTTCACGCCCGAGCAGGAGGAAGCAGAGTTCCAGCGATGCCTCGAAGTGAATGCCGCATGGAATGCACAGATTGCTAAAGAACGCGAAGTCCGCTTGGCCAAGGCGCGGGAAGAGAAGGTTGCCTACATCCAGGAACGCATTGAAGCGGGTAAACTGCGTGCTGAGGAGCAACGCGAGCGTGCCGATCAGCGCATACGCCATGAAATCGAGCAATCCAAGACTTTCATCACACGTGATAACCTGGATGCGGCTATTGAAACGGCACTGGCCAATCCCGTGGATCACAACTATGCCATCGATCTGGAGGGCAACATGCTTAGGGGGCGTAGAACGCAGTCGCTAAGTAGCTAAGACTAGATATTTCTTATATAAAAAATAAAGAGTACTTGTAATCAATGCAGTTAAATAACTTATACTTAGGCGGCCTATTTACAGAATTATTATATGCTCCTAAACTAAACTAAATAAAAAAGGACTCAGCCCTAGTCTAGTGAGTGCTACGTGGCGGCAGAGCCTGCTGCTGTTGGTATGCTAGTTGTCGCGGATGTCGGTTGCCTGGCGGCTGTCTCTTGCTGCTGAAAGAGATGCACCCAGTCGGGAGTGGCCTTTAGCTTGGCCTGGATCGGACCCAGATTGATCATGTTTCCGCTGCGCTGGTCCCGATTGCTGCTGATGGACATAAGCTCCTACAAAAAGCAATTATACCTTATAAACTTTAAAAGGGTTACGTTTTTTGACATACCTGTAGGAAACCCGAGTCTAGTCCCATGTTCAAGTCGAAGTGTGTGTCGCCCAGCAGCAATTTAACGCGGCCCGAACGATATCTTAATATCTTGCCAATTTGACCTTCCTCCAACTGAGCCAATAGACTGGGTTTGGGCGTACCGGTCGCCGCGGTTGTAGACATTGGACTGTTGGGTTGCTCTGCCGAGGCACTAGACGCTGGCTGCTCTGTGGCTGCAGGCGCATCTTCGGCTTCGTCTGCCACACAGGGCAGAACGTTGGGAAGCTGCATGACGAACAGCTGGGACTGTGGCGCATCGAGAAAGGCGCCAATACTGCGCGGATAACGACCGTATTGTGCGGGTGGCTCCTCCATGCCAGCCTGGACTCCAACGTGCAGGGTCTGCAAATGCTGGGCTACAGCTAGCGAGTCTGCGAAGATGAAACAGATTAACGATCTGGCATATGCTTAAGTGGATTATGCTTACCTTCTTCGTCCGGTTTTGGTTTTGGTATGCCCACTGTTTCCTGTTTTATGTTGACTTTTTGGGTGTGCCACAGTCCTGGAAAGAAAGTATGAATCAGCCAGCCATTTCTTGTCCAGGTGGTTGCTCACTGGTTGCACCTACCTTCGGTTAGCATCACCGGTTTGAAGTTCAGTTCAGTCTTATCAAGCTCACTTTCATCACTGGCGGAATCGTCGTCATCGCTGTCATCGCTGCCTATCAGCTCCCGCACTCGCTGTTCCTGCGATTTGTCATCCTTGCGTTTTCGGGATATAGTTACTTCATCGCCGGCGCGTGCGTAGCTCGAGCCACCGCTTGAGGATTTGCGCAAATGCACGGCACCAGCGCCCTCTGAGAAAACGCCGGTCGTTTGTATGAGCGTGGAGTTGCCATTGCCAGCTCCACGTCCTCGTGTTGCTCCACCAGCGCCGCGTGCGCCGCGACGACCACCACGTGGCTGCGTAAAGTCCTTCGACGTCTTGACATTGCTGTAAAAGTATGTTTGTATTCAGATGAATCCTTGACTCGCTGCCGCCAACTACTCACATATTTTTGTTGCGCACTGCATTTAAATTGGGCGCGAAGACCTTCTTAGCAGCCGCACTGGCACCCCGGCCGCCCAGGGTCAAGTCCCTCGCTGGCGTTAGACGTGACATTCCGTTTGACATGTTGCTCAGGGGCGCTGCAACGGGAGTTGCCGCTGCATTGCTGTTGTTGTTGCTGGCTGCGGCAACTGGTTGCGCTGTTGCTGGCATTCTCTTGGCTGGCATCGTGGACTGCCGCTTGGCACTGCCGCTGGCCATGTGCGGCCAAAGAAGTCCTTTAAAATAACTGTGGTTTATTGATAAATTCAATGAGCTGGGTTTGGACGATGATTTGAGGTTATTTGGAAGAGTGTTGCAAAAATAGTAACGCACGCACATGCCGATAAATGGGATTTAAGTATCGATATCGTTTGGGCGATACCAGTGTTACCGTATTCAATATGTTTTGTTTTGCTACCACCGCAGTCTGCGCGGCATTTGTGCTTGTTGGCGCATAAACAATTCATAATTATTCGCTTATTAAGTGTTATTATATGTGCTCTGTGCTATTTAATGATTGTTGGATGTGCGCGGTTGAGTTATTAAGTCATTGCATGAAGATATGCAGACGCACGACTCAAATTTGATAATTGTGCGTAGCGCGTCTGTTTGTTGAGACGTCGATCAGCTGTTTTCGTATTCCGATATTTAAAGTGCAAATATCGATCAATATTTTGCAATGGTGTTCGCGCCTTTGCAAATAAATTTGCTTATTAAATAAAATTCGTAATTATATTATTAATGCTATTGAGGCTGTTATGTGCTTGATTTAAAATTGTGTTTGTGCACGGAACCATACAAGCTCGTGTTTGAAATTATCCAATTAAATAAATCGCCGCTGCGTGCTGAGTTCTTCGATCGACCAAGTCTATTTGTTCCCATAGTAAGTTATTTATTTCCGTTATTAATATACCCTTAGCTTTGTAAACCATATGCAATTATGGGTTTCTTTATGGTTTTTAAGAGCCCTTGTGATAGCATAAACACGGTATTTTTCTTAGAATATATTATTGTAGATTCATATTGATTGTGTGTCTGTACAGGGTATTTTGCAATCGACCACTGGGGCATATAATTATTGCCTGCAAGATACCCATCCGACCCTATTATGTATATCTTGATCAGTATTACAAACTTTTGTCGTATGAAAACTGTATTTTTCTTTTAAATATTCACCTCTTAACCAATCTGAGCAAAAACTACCTTCATAATGCTGTAATGGTGAACATAATTTCATTATCCTATGGGACTGTGATATTATTCAGCTTTAATATAATGTACTGGCTATATGTCTGCAAGGGTATTCAATCTTCGCGCCCCTAAATAACTGTTATTTCTTGCCGTCGTGTAGATAAAGATGTTCACTTGCTATTTACACGTGCAACCGCTAATATTTCAAAGCCAAATTAGCAGAGTTCTTTTTACCGCCTTTTCAGTGGCATGACTGCTATATTCAACTTGAACTTTGACCAAACATTCTATGGTGGATCGTTTGTTTGAACTGATAATGAGCTCGATAAATCCTGTATCTATTAGAGCTAGTTTGATTGATTAACTTTAAATACATATGTATATTAAATATACCTGCATAATTAATATTTTTTAAAGGTTGTTCCCCATTTTCTGTAATTAGTGTAATGCAATGTACATGTTAAAACAAGGAGAGAGAGTGAGAGAGAGAGGGAGAGAGACGGAGAGAGAGAGAGAGAAAGTGAGAGGAGAGTGAGCGTAAGCGTGAGAGACAAACCACACTGAATTGTTATGAAATTGTTCCAATGAATAATGAGCTATGTTGTTTGTAAACTAAAACAAGTAGTCAAGATTGATAAGCGTGGGGACGATTAGGGCCGCTCCATTGAATGGGTTGAATTTCATAATAGCGTCAAAGTTTAAACGGTCAGTATTTCGGAACAACTGGCCGCCGACGGACGTAGACGGAGCAGCGATAGAAAAATCAAGCATGGATCTAATTGCAGAGCAGGCAGCAGAAGCTACTCAGACAAACTGTGATTCCGAATATATAGCAAAAGCTCTGGCACGCGCGTATAAAAGCGTAAATTTGCGTATCGAAAGCTTTCACAGCGAGGCAGTTAGTCAGCGCGGCGAAAACTTTTGTAGCGTCATCTACCGGATAAAAGTAGCATATCGCAAAAGCGAAAATGCGCCGATAGAGCAGGGAAATTATATACTTAAGGACCTGCTGCCCATTGTGGCCGAGGTGGGCTCCAATGAGAAATTCATGTTCGAGCAGATACTGCCGGCCATGGCGCAGTTATTGGAGAAGACTTCGTTGGAAGAGCGCAAGCTGAGCGCTGAGTAAGTTAACCTTTCAATTTTGCACAGTAATTATTCTAAATAAAGTATTTCTTCCAGTTGTCTCTTTGCGGAGCGTGTCACAGCCAAAGAGACCTATTTGTTGGAGGATCTTAGCACTTTGGGCTATACATCATTAAACCGCCAAAAAGGCCTGTCTCTGGAGGATGCCCGGATTTGCCTACACAAATTGGCACAGTTCCATGCCGCCTCCATGATGCTGCTGCACGAGCAGCCCCAGCTGGTGGCTCAACTGTCGCCCTCACACTATGCTGATGGTGTGAGTGATCCCTTCGCCCAAGTCATTTGCTTGGATGGCACGGCTTATGCAGCAGATGTGGTGGCTGACATGCCGGGCATGGCGCCAATAGCTGCAAAAATGCGGGCCCAGCTGTCGGGGGATTACTCCGAGCGCTTAAGTGCCACGGTCAGTGCCAAAAACACCGCTTTCCCAGTCATTGTCCATGGGGACCTGTGGCTAAATAATATAATGATCAACTCCGAACAGAAAAAAGCAATTATTGTGAGTATTCAAGATAAAAGAAGCTGGATTTCCAATCTTAATTGACGCTGTTCGCTTTCAGGTGGATTTCCAGAACTGTTTCGTTGGCAGTCCGGCCATTGATCTACAATTCTTTTGCTATACCAGCTTGCAGTTGGATGTGCTCCTGCATCACCGGGAGCACTTGCTGCAGCATTATAACGAAAGTCTCTGCCAGACACTAACTGCTCTGAAATACCCTGGAAGCAAGCCAAGCTATGCCCAACTGCTTGATGAAATGGAACGTTGTCTCTTCTACGGCTACTATGGCGTCGTCTGCGAGCTGCCCATCTGTTGTGTCTCTAAGGATGCCGCAGAGGATTTCACTGTGCACACTTTCATAGACGCCGAGGCCATAAGGGCAAAGCGTCAACAGCTCTTTGCCAACGAACGTGTGCTGCAGACATTGAAAGCCACCTTGGGTCACTTTGAGCAACAGGGCATACTAAATGCGTTGTAAAAGGCAGACAGCTTTACTACTCTTTTTTGTGTTACTGAAAGTATTTAGGGAATGTTACGTGATTCCATCTAAATGGGAAGTTTTTGAAAATGTTAGATGTCCAAAGTTAGAGTTTTTTATTTTATTCTCGCACTGTATCAACCACCGAGTCAATTTAGTCATGTCTGTTTGTCTGCCCGTCTCTCCCCTCTTTCTGTTTCCCTTTTTCACATATGTAAGTCAAAGGGATCGAAAAACTATAACATGTATCATAGATACGATCGTTTTAAAGTTGATTTCCTTTACTAGTTGTGCGAAATCCCTCCACACAGAATACATTTTGCATTTGCCAGCAAAACCTTATCTTATCGAAAATAATAAAAGTGATTATACACATATCTGTTGGTAAAGATAGACCTGTAAATTGAGTTATAAACGTTTTATTCGCTTACAAGTTGGGTGTGTTTCTGGGAGCTTCATGTGCTTTCTACCCAGAGGGTATGACACGTGCCGCTTAAACATAGGGTGTGGTCTGTGGGTCTTAGCCTCTGCTTGGGTAGCTTCTTCTATGCTATGACAGCTATACAACCTGCATTACTCAAGTGCTTCAACTTGTGTTTATAAATAAATTTTATGTCTGCCAAAGTTTCTGGCCAAGATTTACGAGTAAGAGATGGCAATTGAATGCGTGTGTGAGTGTGTGTATGGGTGTATGTTACATGTGCCTTGTTTGGCTGCATAGTGTGCGATAAAGTTGGCATCGCCTACCCCCCTAGCCCGCAACTCCGGCGAGGTGCAAAATATGCAAATCGCTTTGCAGTTATTCTTAGAAAGTTGTCAGTTTCCAAGTGCAGCTAAGCCAAGCGTGCAACAGCGTGGCATGGTAAGCAGACCAAAATGCACTTGACACCCTGCAACTTGTAAGTTGTAAGTGTTTAAAAAGCAATTTATTGTTTTACCCAAACGCAGGCACCTAAACCCACTCCGATGCCTCAGCCTTATGGGATGGCGATGTATTTTAGTAAGCCTGAACTGACTTTTCTTACTCTTACAACGAATTCTTGGAGTCTGTACACATTGGTCATATTATTTGGCTTTATGTGATCAAAGAACGCTTTTTTCTTTTAATTATTTGACTTCCTATTGCAAGCTGTCTTAAATAACATGCAGGAAATGCAATGTACCCAACTGCTCTGCTGATCAACTCGCTTTCTGGGCAATTTGAGCCGTGTCTCCTTCAGTACCGTCCCCTTTCCTGACGTGTCTCGCTGGCTTTGAACTCCAAGCGGAAACTGCAACCAAAACCCCAAGCAGCAAGTTTGTCTTTCCAGGTATTTTTTTTTTTTGGCTTCTGCATTTCGCAATGCACTCGGTGTGGTATGAAAAACAAATCAAAGACACGAAACCCTGCGTTGGCGACTGGTCTCTGCTGCTTGGAGGCATTAATTGCATTCTGCAGCATCACATTGCACTTTCAATTAGTTGCAAATGCCTTAACTCCGACCTAAACTCCACCTTCCACCCATCTGCAAGCATAGCCGTCGGCAAAGTAACAGGAAACGGAAGTTAAGTGCTGAGGCGAGGCGTTAAGTAAAATCAACCCCCAGCTCAGTAGCTGTCTCAGACGGGAGTTGAATGCAACAAAGCAGCATCCCAGCCATGACATTGGAGAATTATGCATTAATTGAAAGGTGATGTCGACTTTGGAGTTCGCATTTGTGCGGGGGTCTTTGGCAGCGAGTTGATTTGTTTTGGCAGTTCCTTTGGCCAGCAGAAAGTTGACCTGGGCATCTGTCTGGAGCTCAGTTGATGCACCTTAAACCGCCTGCACCCCTTGAAATTTGCATGCACTTTGCTGCCGGGCATTTTGACTCGCCCAATGTAAACAGCAACGGGCTGACCATTGCCCAGTCCTTGCCTCTGGTCTAATGCATTTCAAAATAGATTTATGGTTTTCTTTCGTCTTGCATTTAGAGGTGTTCGCAAGGCCTGTGAATTGTGGGGTGGTTGGTTGTTTGTTGGCTTTAGCCGCACACGCATTTGTTTGTTTTCAATGTTAATTAAGGCTTACGATTACTGAAATTGGCTCAAGGGGCTTGTCTTATATGCTATCAATTTAAATATTAGGATGCTGGCTTTTGTATATCTCTGGACATACACACAGCAGAAAAGCTATTGTGCGCTTTGAAATTTTATTTAATTTCTAGGGGCTCTTATAGTAGTTTAACTTAAGCGCACCCAAGTGCAGATACGAGTTACTTTAGTATGAATTGCTCCAAAAGACTTTATTGTATATACTTAACATATATGCACGCACAAAAAATATAAATGCACATATTCCCGAACATACACAAATGTATACATATACACATACAGATAAGTACATACATATACATATATGTTGCTGCCAACGCTGGTTACAAGAATACATAATAAAGCATTTGTTAGGCTACTTCAATTCATGAGAATCGCATGATTTTCAGTTTGAAAGAACGCTCTGCACAACAATATTTCACAATTTTTACCCATTTTGAGTGGGCATATTGTATACATTTTGTTGCTAGTCTACAAAATCAGTTTATTTTCTTATCACAAGGGCCCATAGTTTTTTCAATTAGCTAACACCACTTGAGCACGAGTGAGAGAGACTTAAGTAAGCGGCGAGCACACAATTAAAGGCAATAAATTTGCACATAAAACCATAAATCAAAGTCCGATCATAATCGCAAAGCGCAAACAAAAGAAAACAAATACTATGTGGGGAAAAAGTGGCAAGCGAGAACTTTACTTCCGCTGCTGGATATGTAAGCCATCCCCTCAACCGAAGGACCTCCTTGACCAGAGAAGGCTGCGGATTGGAGTTCGCTTCGTTTATTAATTGTACAACTGTCTCCAATCATAATTAATGAACTTTGGGCACATCCTACAAGCGTCACATAGACTCCGTTCGGAACGGAATTCAAATAAAACTAAAATATATGTATCAACAGAAATGTATTCTGGCACACCATAAATCTTCCGTTTGGCAAATCTGTTCAGGGTTTTTGGTTTGGTTTGCTCTGCATTTGTTTAATGGATGACAGTTTCAATTAGGCACATTTACGCAATTTCTGGGATTTCTTCACTATTTTGATTTGTTTTATATATATGTGATTAGCTGAATAGAAAGAACTTTAGCATGTTTAAGACTGCGAGTAACTAGATTCTGGATTCATTAGACTGTGCTGTACTTGGCGGTTTCTTTCCTTTTCATCATCAGTTGACGCTTAATGACTTTCAATAAATAATTTTAAGCCCAACAATGCTGCGACGCAACAACAAAAGAACCCACAGAATTTACATATGAATGCCTGGTATCTTACGGCCGGGACATGTCGTTCCTTTTCCCAACTCCATCCCCAGCCAATTGGTTGTGAAAAATTGGACAGCCATAGCAAACAGCAAGCACACATGATTGCCATTCGAGAGTCGAGGGCTGGGTGGGGGCTGGACTAGCCCTTTTCACACAGCTAATGACTAATGATGCCACAATTTATCTTGCCTGATTTGTAAGCAAGTGTTAATGTTTTTTAATTTACATTACGTCCTTTGCATAGCCCAAACCCCCGATTTCCCGCCCACTGCCTCGAATGTGCATGTGTGCATAATTACTTAAAATGAAACACGACGTGTAGAAAAGAGCTCGTGTCATCATTTTGAAATTATTTAAATTCTACCAACTGACTTACTGACAACGCTGATAAATGAGCTAGTGACGACGCCAGAGCCCCTTCCTCGGGCAAACACTTCTTGCATTGCAGCTGAATGAAAAATTAACGCAATTTTCTTGTTTGCTTTTAAGCTTGGAAAGCTTCTGAAAACCAAGTGGTTGTATCATAAGAGCTTCTCCTGATAATTATGTGGGATTTGCATATGTAATTTTCCACATGAACGCCTGCTGCTGCTACTGCAAAGTCATTCAGATTTAAATAGGAAAGTTCGAGCCAGCACCCACTCTTTTTCAGACTCACTCTCCCTTTGTTATCGCAATATTAGAAATATAGTAACATGTGCTTATTGAGACTATTAAAGTTCAGAAAATAATACTTATGCTATGAATACCGTAAGATAATTATCAAATGAATAAGTGAGTGTATTTATCTTACCTCAATGTATGAGTATTATTCAAACTCAGACTTTACGCTTATCCATTGCTTATTGCTGCCCGCGATTTCCATTTATCCAAACTGAGCGCTGCTAAATGTAAAATATTCAGAACTACGCAAATAAATCTAATGCAATTACCTTAAAAGCGCCAACCATAAAAGCATATTCCGCATGAGGGTTTATATGAGCTGGTTGCATTTTACAGAACATTTTTATGACATTTACGCGCGGCAATAAAAACTAAACAAATCCTTCAAGCGAATGGCGCCAGCCTCAGAGTAGCAAGTCGAAGCCTCAGCTGATTGATGAATTGCCCGACTGACTGTGGGTTAGATTTGAGTCGGTTGAGCATTTTAACGGCTTACATGAAGGGGCAGCTGTAACGAGAAGAGGGACGGCTTTTATGCGGCCCACAGACATGGGCCAAAAACTAATTACCTATCCTGGACCTGGGACAGTGCTCGTCAGACATTTACGGCGCTCGCTTTATAGACAGAGCCGTAGACGCTGCGGTTTGGCATTTGTAATATGTACGTGCATGTATATACATACGTACATATTTTTAATGACATTTTGCATACGATTTACATTTTGCTGCACTGCATCGATAAAAGGAAGACCCTCTTAATGGCATCAACGACACTCTCCGGCAGACCAGCCGGCAAATTTGGCGCATAAAAACGCAACGTCGCCACTATAAAAGTGCCTTCCGAGTTTTTGGGAATGTGTAACAAATATAAAATATAAATGTTATTCATAGTAAAATCCCTTCCAACTTTCTAGTTCGTTGCCTCCGTTCCTTTCGATGATAATTCAAAATGTGTGAAAAGGTTTTTGACACTTGTGGGCGGCGCTCCAGAATTTATGACTTGCCAGCTGGCTTTAGTTTTTACTATAAGTTGTAATGTAATGAGGAGGTTGTGTGCTCATCTCCCGGCTGAAGCTATAGTTTTTCCTTGGAGTTGTCTTCCAAGAAGGTGCTCTACAATCTGCCAGGAAATACATAATTTTAGCATATAAGTTCGCTAATTGTTCAAGAGTTTAAATCAATTAAGTTGCTTCTGCAACCCAGTTTTTGAAAATTCTTCTATTTTCTTATAATTTCAGCATCAGAGAGGAACATGTTAACGTTTACCTTAATCAATTTTAAAATATCAATTGAATTAAAAATAATATTTGGTTACTCCTTAGAAATCTGTAAGACTCTATTTTTTTTGCAGTCTGTAAAAATATTTAAATACATTTTTGCCTGCTATTTAATATTATTTCTATAAAACGTGATACTGCTTTCATAAGAGCAATAAAGTATTTTTTTTAATATTGTTGGGTAGCAGATGCTTCTTTAATTGTATATTGTGAAAAATGGGTTGTTTGTTAACGTAAGGTAATAAAGTTTGCACCGTAAATAGCTCTTTAATTTTGGTGTTTTGCAATCAAGAAACGGAGTTGTTGAGGCTTTGACGCAGAATATGAATTTATTTCGATTGCCTACGCTTTGGGAGCCTCTGTTTGACAAACGCGTTTAGAATTGGTTAGATAATTACGACTGTTTGATGTGCTGAAAAGCCTCAATGTTCATGTCCGAAGTCTGCCAGCTGTGATCGGATGTATAGTCTTGTCCGCTGTCCTGCTCATAGGAAATAAACTGTCCAGTGCTATTGTCGAGCTCGTTGTCCATGTAGTTGGCTTTCTGGTTGAGATCTGTTTCCATAAACTGTGGGTCAACCGTGGCTGTTGGTACCGCGTTGACCTTGAATTTGGGGGTCAGCAGCTGGTTCTTGAATAGTTGCAATTGTTGCAGTTTCTTGTTGATGGTTTTCTTCTTCCATTCGTACAGTTTGGGCAGCGTGAAGAGCAGCACAAAAGCTGTAAAAGGCGTGGCATAATAAATCTTATTTGTATATACTTTTTTTTTAAAAAACGCAGCAATTATGAGCTTTACAATGCTCCTCCTATTCAAGCCGTGGTCTGCCGAAGATGGCACTTACCCAGCACCAAGATTGTCATTCCATTGACATAGTCGCCCAGAATGTTGAGGCCGCAAAGCATCATCAGAAGCTTCAGTGAGTCGAGCAGATCTTCGACCAGGAACAGTGAGCGCAAGCGCAACAGTACTGGATTGAGCTTTAGGGCCAAGGCATAGGCCAGATGCTCGGCGGTGTCCTTCGAAATGGTCACATCCATGTCCAGATAGCGTTTCAGAGGATGCTCCACTGCACTACTCTTGCGCAACTTTCGCATGGCCCACACATAGCAGGAATAGCAAATGCTCATGGAGATGGCTATCGCACCGGCCACGCTCATCACACTGATTACCGGATGGGACGCCATGTCCAGGAGCAGCATCAACATGAGGCAGAAGAATAGCGCCGTCTTGCGCCAGTTGTGCCAGAGCAGCAGCGCCTGCCACGTCTTCCATGAAGCGGCAATATTTTCCTGCATGCGTTCATTAAGTTCCATTATTTGTACCCTGTTTAAATATGGTTTATATTAATATCTAGATCTGTTTAGACAGCCAGCGTATTATTATTTTTGTATTTTCTGAGAGGTGCCAACTGTGTTTAGTTTTTTTGTATTTTCGTTTTGACTTGCGCGCAGCTGAGTTATATTTCGCAATTAAAATGTGGGAGCAAGTACGTAAAGCTCCAAAAATCATATATGTATGTTTAAGGGGCAACAACGTTCAATGTAATTTAATATTACTCTTTTCTCTTGGGCTTATGTTAAATTGAAAAGGAATTTAAATGATAGCTTCGCTGACTGAATATTTATTTGCCTATATTTGATTTAACATAAGATCTGAAGTCAAACGCAAAATTGAGCAAGGGATTTTTCCCCTTTCGGCCCAACTAGCCGAAACATGTGTTGCCAGGTGCCGTCAGCTGCCGAGATATCAGACTTTTTTTTTCATTCCTATTTTTGGTAAAGTTTTCTCAAATATGCACAATAAATTGACGTTTGTTTTATGTAAGGGTTTCTTATGGTTCGCCAGAAGAGTTCCCGCGTTGGAAGTTTTCCCTTGTGGGTAAAAAACTGTGTCTACTTTGCATAAATTGAAATTCGTAATATGTTTGTTTAAGGCTGATTGAGTTTCTTATAAACATATCTAAAATAATATATGTACATCAGTAAATAATTGCATGGCAAAGTTTCTGCACTTTATATGCAATCCGCGCACAGCTTCTTCCTCTTTGATCTGTTGCGCCAACAAGTGTCAAGTTTTACACTCCGGCAGAGCCTATTGAGTCTCAAGGACTGCGGCAAACAGTTCTGTGGCGAGGTGTCATCGCCAATAGGTCACTTAAAGCCCTTAGCCTTCTGTGGCACCATCGAGTGCCATTTGCCAATTGATTTGTCAAAGGAATTACGCTGATATTTTGAGCAAATAATCTAAATCAGCGGCGTTAAAATGACATCAAGTGGTTGACAACCACCCTCGAAATTATACAAAAAATTTCGGAATACTTGTCAGAGCCGAAGTGCTGAGTACTTGAGTGCAACTGAGAAAAATAAATAAAAAGCAAGTACTTTCCTTCGAAATAAAAAAAAAGTCAAATTTATGAATCGCGGACTGCCTTCGTCCTACTTTACCCTGATCCAATCCTACTTGGAGAGTCGATCTTTCAGTGTTAAAGTAAGGGAGGAGCAGTCCCCCTCCTACTACATTCAAACTGGCGTTTCGCAATATAGCGTACTAGAGTAGTGCAGCCAGCTCTGAGGTTAAACGGTCTAACCCTAAAGCGAGAGAGAGAAACAAAACACCTAGCTGTCATTCTTGGCAGCCACCTAGCTTTCGCTAGCCATATCAAAGGAAATGTTTACGCTCCTGAAATAGCTCCTCAACCAACTTTTCCTCGGTTGTAAACGTTTAGCTTAGCTGCAAGTTGGGGCACCAATCTGGCATCCCCTAGGACTACAATTATATTTTTTAATATACGCTCTATTTTATGTGTACAGGGTATGTTGTTCTATTATCGAGTGCCCACAAAATCAAATAAGACTAAGTCAAAGCACACATACCACTACACACACACACACACACATACGCGGACACATACATACGTAAGATTGTCAACCATAAATTTAACTAATATACAACTGACTCATAGGCCCATCGGCCAACCACCCAACCACCGAACCACTCACTGAGTGGATAGGAATTTGCCACAATAATCAAGCCAAGACTCGGGCCAAGTCGAATTACAGTTACAGTTAAGGTAACGCATGGCAATGGCCATAAAATGACACTGAGTGTCAGTTTCAATTAAACATGTTGACAGCTGTGAGGGCAGCATATCCAAATATCCTCCTCTTCCTCCTCCTCCTCCAACAACAACAACAACAATAATTCTGGGGCTTCTATAGCTCCGTCTAGGAGCAGACATAGCTGTGCATGTCTGAGGGTGGTTCAAGCAATTTCGATTTTAATACAAGAAATTCCGAGCATTGTTTGGCCGTGTATTGTGCCGTGTGAAGTGGGTAGATCGATTCATAGAGTTTAGTATTTACATGACAACTTTATCCGGGAGTTACGCCCAGTTCCTTTTCTTTTTACCAGCTGCTGCAGACATCTTACAATTTTTGCATTGCACTTTGGCATTTAGCTGGGATGTCTTTGATTTTTGACAGCCAATTGCAAGGAAACAAACACAATTTAAGTAATTTTATGTGTTCTGTGTGGCCAAGTCGTTTATTTATTTATTTGCTTGTTTTGTGTCGCCAAATATTACCTTAAGTTGATTTTCTTGAGATTTTTCGCAAATTTTCTGCCTCGTTTGTGTCTTGTTGTTGTCCTGCTGCTGTCCTGCTGTCCTTTTGTTGTTATGGCTGCATTGACAACTTGTCAAACCCTTTAATATTCTCTCCTGTGGCCAGCATGGATGTTCTGTCCATGCTCTAAGGGATTTAGTTTAATTAAACTGCTGTACATGGTAAATACGAGTATTCCATGTCCTGTACACATGACGTTTGCATATTAATTTCCTGTAATTTTGATTGAGTTTTGCATAAATTTGCAAACGGCAAAAAACCAAAAGGAAAACCATAAGAAACTATGCAAGCAACTGGCTGAGATCTATTCTAACTCGACTTACCCTCAAATCAAGTAGTTGCAATGGTTATTACCAGTCTCAGGTCTGCGATTGCCTGCTTTGAGCACCTTCAAGTCGAAGCGGGATTTCATTTAATTGCAGCCCAGCAAATACTCAGAATTTTTCAGGCAGGCAATTTCTTTTTCCTTATTTGCAGTTGCTTTTGCTATTTTTTTGTTTTGGTCCGTAAGAGGGAACTTGGCTCTTTGTTTTCGTCACGGACGAGTGGCAAAAAGCAATCACAGAGCAGTTGCAGCCCCCAAAAATAAACACAAATATCAGCCACATTTTTTTGCGCATTTTCCTCGCTGTCAAGGGTCTTTTGTATCATTGGTGAAATTAGAATTTCTCATTAAAATAAGTGTTGGCTGCTGGACCCGGTTGACTTGAGACATTCCCTTCGAGCAAGGTGCTCGGCCGTGCCAATGGACTTAAGTTCCGCCTTTCTCCGCCGCTCGGTCACTCATTAGTTGCGCCTCAAATCTGACTGACTCGAGTCTCAGCTCTGCAATTGTGTGTGTTTTGTATCTCTATTTTTTGCTCCCCAATGTCGTCGCATTGTTCTTGCTCCATGACAGCTTGCCACTTGAGTTGTTGGCTGTTGGGGTGCCATGGGCAGGCATCACCTATCCTCACTACGCACCGCCGCTTTGCATTTTCAATTTTTAATGGGTTTTGTATCCAATTGCGTCAAGTTGCTTGCTAGTAATTAAAACTGCAACTCTACCCTTTTTTTTAATTTTACTTTTTGGTTTGTTAATCATTAAATCGTGTCATCTTTTGGCTCACAATCCTTTTGCCACTGCGGTTTAATAGGCTTAAAAACTGAAACACTTAACGATAATGCATAAAATCCCCATTTGTGCTTTGATTGTTGAAGCAGTTTCTGATTTATCATACGGTCTACTTAATTCAAACATTCTATCCCTTTACATGCGTATGGTTTTAAAAACCTTTTACCGTTTCTTTATGCCTAATTGTCTCTTTAGTAATCCAATTTATGGCTTTTAAATACAGTTTACAACCCTTGCAAGCATATTTCATGGGGATTTAGTAATTATAAACTCAAATATAGTTTAGATAGTTCTATTAAATAGTTATATTAAACTCCGTTCGTAGGCAAACAAATATATTTATTCGACGAATGAACCTTTTCGTTGACAATCATTTGCTTATTGATTTTGATCATCTCCACTAATTAAACTGTTTGTACAAACTGACTATTTGACTGACTGATTGGTGATCAACGGACAACCCAAGTGATAAAGATTTTCGCTAAGACCGGGTTTTGGAAAACTGGTTATATGTAACTATTTTGTTGTCAATTCTGATATATGTTTCCTATATGGTATAGTTGTCCGATCCGGCATATTTCGCCAAATTTGCTGCCTGGAAAGAAAGTCGGACCTTCGGAAACTTTCAAGGCGATAGCTTTAGAACTGAGAGACTAGTTCGCATAGTTGCAGACATACGGATATGGCTAGATCCACTCGGCTATTGCTGCTGATCAAAAATATATACTTTAGGGGGTCGGCAATGCTTCCTTCTGAATGTTACATACACTTACCCATTTTGAATGGGGTTAGGTATAAAAATGAAAAGCTATTGGCCTAATTAGAATACATAAATGTCTTATAACCTGTTCCTTATCAGGGATTACAACCACAGCTTATACTATACTTGGATTGTATCCCTACTTTAGTTATGACAGACTGGAATTTGAGGTCTCTTTTAGTCGCCTCGTACAACAAGCGGTGACATGCCGGGAGGTATTCTAATGTCCGCCAACCACACGGGTCCGTTCTAACGATCGGTTCGATCGCATCTGAGACAAACGATTGGATATAAATCTATAAAAATAAAACTACACCCATTTCAAACGCTGAACTCTGTTTGAACTTGTGCCCCAAAGTTTGCCCGATTTGGGCCAGTCAAATGCTCGCCCTAACCCCAACAAGGGCTGGCAACACTGTTGCAAGTGTGGCAAACTTTTTGGCTCATACGTGTGCTGCTTGTTGCGACCAGATACGTGTACAGCCGGGCAACATTGTTGCTGCTACCAAATGGGAACGGTTTGCGGCACTGTAGGCAAAACTTTGGGTTTAACTTTTGCTTGTTTCATTCAAGTGGCTGCGGCTGCGTCGGCGGCGGCGACTGCCATGTAAAATGTTTACAAACAAAACTTTATGCAAAACCCACAAAAACGCAATGGGAAACTGTTGCAGTTGCTGTTGCAGTTGCAGTTTGACTTTTAGTTGTTTGTTTTTGTTCTGTGTCCTGTTATTGTTTTGTGGTTGCGGCTATTTTGCATTGAGTAGCTGGGCTACATGTGCAGCTGACATCTTCGATTCCCAGCCGGGCTGAGCTGCGTTCATAATAATATACATGCATAGATAAAATACAATTTCTCTGTGCAATTTTTGTTTTTAATTAATTCTGTATTACTTTCCTTACTCTTTCCTTTTGTTGCTGCTGGGAACGTGTTTCGCATTCGTGTGGCGTCTGTTTAACGTCTTAACTGGGCAAGTCTGCACCGGTCTCTGGGGCGTCTCCAGCTTCCAGCTTCTGTTTAAGGTTTTTCTCTCTTGTTTTTTTTTGCATCGCTGCATTTGTTTATATTAAGTATTTTTCTTTCTCTATTTTTGTTATTTGCTGTGCACTGTAATTAGCCCCAGCCCGCCTGCCGTAGCTCCCCCTTGGCCAGTGACTGTGGACAAGACAGCTGCCGTCTGTTGTCTGTTGGCCAAAATTGCTGTGCATAAAAAGTTTAACTTGACATTTTTAGCAACAGTTTGTAATTTGGTCGTCGCGTTTGGCGTAACCCTTTCGAGATATTTGCTAATTTTTTCCCTTACACTTATATTTTACTTGCAGACTGCTTAATTGCATTACCAAAGGCCCACCCATTGCTGTTTTGCATTTAGATTTCATTTTCCGAATTGTTGACAGAGTTCAAGGAAAAATTCGCAGAACAGAAACGGTAAGTCTGAATGCATTTTGCCTAAATTTAAGCTACAATATGACGAAATTTAAGAATAATAATCTTTTCACAGCTTAAGAAACTCTTTTTAATTTTCCTTTTAATAAATTGAGTTGTAAATTAAAAAATCATAAAAATGGCCCAAAAATATATACAAATTATGCATAAATGTTTATGGTCCAGTTGCATTTTTATGGCCCAACCCCCAAACTTGTCTCAGGGTTGCAAAATAAAATGCTTAACTTAAAAGCATGCTCCATATTTTACGATCTTTGGACATTTTATGAACGTTGTTGCTTAGCCCACAACCCTTCCCAACCCCTTTTTTGGCACCCGTCATAACTTAATTATCCATATGAATCCTTCAGTTTTATTGCGCCTTATCCTGCAGCAGGTCGGCATTTTAATTATGATGAGTACTTGGTGGGCTCTTCGGGCTCAGCTCTTGCAGCTGTCATATTTTTATTTATCTAAATCGTCAGATCTTCACGGGCCTGCTCATTAAAATGACATCAAATCGAGCCCTGTCCCAGGCGTCTGGCAAATGTTTTATTATTGTTGCTGGCGTTTTCCATTTCTACAATTTTATGTCCAGCAGCTGTACATCATCATAAGTTTATTGTTTGAGCCGTTAAGTTTAAAGGCCTGCGGCCAGGGTCTGTTGCCTACAGAAATAATGTGCTCGGCACATTTTATACACTTGCATCATTTTAATAAGACGCCATTGGCCGCCATATACCCCATATACTCTCTTCTGCATGCCAACGAAGCCAAAATGCGTTTGTCTTTGCGGTTAGGCGCTGCTCCTCATGGGTCACTGGGCATTTGTCATTGTTTTGTGGGGGGCGCCCCAAAGGGCTGCCACACATGCCGCAACTGCAAGCTGCGACGCATTGCTGCGGTTGCATTCATAGGCAGGTGGGTTATCATGGCTGGCGTCTCTTTGAAGTAATCGCCACCGACGTTGCCTTAAGGCTAAGCCTCATTTGTGGTCAAATTGTGTGCTGTGCGTCAGCCTAAAGTCGATTATGTCAATATTGTGCCATGGCTAATAGCTAATGGGTAATGGGCACTGCGAACCTGGGTAATGGGTGAGTTGCTGTAGTGAGTGTTTGTGATAAGGATTTGTGTAAGTTGTGGCCGCTGCCTGCGTACGATTGCCCCGGCTCATATGCTAATTAGCGCCCAATGCTTAAAGCTGCTTCAAAGCGCTTTAAGGCTTTACAATTTCATGGAGTTTAATAGCCCGACACAAACCCATATGGCAAACTTTTGCCAATGCCAAAAGCGAATCAGTGCCGCCTGCTCTGCGCAACAACAAGAAGAATAAACCATAAACTAGCTGTAAAAACACATAAAAATCATAGCATACATTTAGGAGTCGAATTACAAATGCCCTTCGCATTCGTGCTGCGTCTCAAAGGGGTGGCTCGGGATAAGGCCACCGGCAAAATAAAAAGGAGTAACAGCATTTGCACATTAAAAACGCATAAAAATCGAGAATTGAATTGGCAAACAACAGCAGCAACAACAACAACAAGCGGTACATTAAGTGGCCATGAAAACAATAAAAAACAAGCAGGAAATCTAAAAGTAAAATTGACATTCGGGAAAACCCAATTGAAGCAATCAATTAAAATTGATGAATGAAATTGAATCACGTGTTACAATTTTCTTGAGGAATTGGCATCGAGTTACATTGTGCTGTACATAGAGGCTGTGAGATTGAAAGCCAATAAAATGTGCCATAAACGTGAAGGAAATTGGTAAACCCTTAAGCTGGCCAACTAGTATGAGACGAACAGATATATGCTATGTGATAAAAGATCCATCAGTAGCACGAGCTGACTTTTACTAAGTTTATAATCATATTCACTATTTAGAAGTATCTAAAATAGTTATACAATCCATTTGAGAATTATAATAAAATAAATATTATAAATTATTCTGATAAGATACAGTGTAAAATTGTTATATTGTACTCCATTTAAATTTCCTCCAATGCTATATATAGAATTGATGTAAACCAAATTTTGCTTAGAACTTTGAGCTCTTTCAGCAACGCATCAATTGACACAAACAAAAAAAAAGAGAGTTCAGTGCTCTCGGTTAACCCCCTCGTCAGGAACTTCACCCCCTTCCTCTGGACACGGTACGCGCTATCAGCTGGCAGAGGAGAAAACTTTTATGCGCTTGTTAACAAAAGCGTGAAATTCAATGCGGACGAACACAAATTTACGACACTGCAAATTAAACTTGATTTTTATTTAAATAAATTGCATTTTATGCGCTCGGCTAGGATATGCGATGCCGTCGTCGGCATCCTCGGCGTCGTGTCGTAATAATAAGCAGGCAACGGCCATAATTTGCACCGGAATATGACGGTTGGATATGTGGCTGTGACTGGGCGACGGGCTGGCTGCTTTATGTATTTTTATTTATTACACGCAGCATTGCCAGGAAATGTTTGTTGATTTTCCGCAGCGCGCGCACAATAAAAATCGGGGCTACAACAAAAAAAAAAAAAAACAAATTATTTTCTAGACGAACGCGCGTTTCTCGAATAAAAAACCAGCAAATTTCCGAATTGTACAGAGAGTTTTTTGTAGAGCATACAGAGGGTATTTTAACTATGTCATGATATATTTAAAAAATTGTTCTCTTTTTAAAAAACTCTAGCAAATATTAAAATTTTTCTTCATTGTCATAAATTTTTTCATTGCTGAAAAAATGCTTTCGGGATTAGAAAAAACATTTATTCGGAGGCAAGTTATTAATATGTCTAAGGTCTTAGGATCTTAAATAAAAAATTAATTTGTTAAGTTGACCAAAATCAGCTACATTATATCAAAAAAGAAGGAATCAAAAGATAAGACTAAGAAACTAACTAGTATGGAATTTGGCGTCTGTCAGCAAGGGTATTTCATCTTTGCCGACTTAAAGATAACATTTGTTTCGTTTTTCTTTTTTTATATACGACCCTGACGCCGCCGTCATTAAAAACGGAAATGTAAATGCGTAATTTGTGCGCCGCGAAATATGCAATACAAAAATGTTGAACGGAGGCAAGCGAAACGAATTGATAAGGGCTTAACAAAAGCTTCAATGGCCAACGGAGATGTGATTCTTGAATCGTTAAGAGCTGTTCTGAGCTTCAAGAGCTGTTCAGCATTCCAGAGTAACTGAACACTTCAGTTCAATTTACTCTAATAGTTCTGTAACTGCCAGCCATGTGGGAGTACTCCATATAAAAAGTGTGTCTTTATTAGCCTATTTTGCAATAGTTTACTTAATAGCCCGAACTTTGCAGTAGTAGGGATTTTTGGTATGTAATGTTATGACGAACATAAGTCGCGCCTTTTCCTGTTGCTCGCCAACAGGCTCGAAAATGAAGTTTCTCAATAGGTGGGCCAGCACGAGTTTCATCATGACCATGGCATAACGCTGACCCAGACAGCTGCGAGCGCCCATCATGAAGGGTATGTAAGTGGACGGTTCTATCTTTGGATCCGCATCACGAGCCCAGCGCTGTGGCTTGAATGCCAGCGGTTCGGGAAAAAAGTCCTTGCAACGGCCCATATACATAGGGGAGATGATCACATCGCAGCCCTTCGGTATAAAGAAGTCATCTGGAAAGATTGGGAACTTAATCCAAGCTACTCTACTCTGGAACAGGTGGCTTTTATTACTGATTGTACAATTGGAGGTGGCACGCCGCGCGGTTAGTGGAGCTGAGGGATACAGGCGCATGGACTCCTTGATGCACATTTCCAAGTATTCCAGCTCTCGCAACTGTTCCATGGTTATGGCCGTATCTGTATTTCGGCCACAGACCTGCCAGATCTCCTCACGGCACAGCTGCTGATATGCCACATGCAACGTCATGTTGTACATGAAAAACTTCAGCGCGGTGGCCGTCAGATCAAAACCCCCAAAGATAATCGTGTCCACTTCTTCGCGAATATCCTTCAGCTGCAGCGGCTCGCCGTCCGGTGTTCGCGCCAGCAACAACGCGTCCAGAAGACTGAGGGTTTTGCCTTGATTGGACTCGGCGTTCTCAGTCGTCCCACAATTGCGATTGGCCAGATCTGAGTTAATCTGATCCAAACGCTCCGCAATAATGCCCTCCGTAAAGCCGTGCAGTATCTTGAGATTTTTTTTTTCGCGTGCCGCCAGCGGGGTAAAGCGATAAATAAGTGAACTGCGGTACAGCAAGTTCTTCAGCCGGCAGTCGAATACGTGAAAAATGCTGTGAAGCAGACAGGCTGGAGGAAATCATTCATACGGTTTAGCCTACTCACTCTCTGACTGCATCGAAGTATTCCGACTTTTCACCAGACTGCGAGTTCACTGTCGTACCCAGCGCCGTCTCGCAAATGGTGTCCAGCGTGAAGCAGCTGACGAGCTGAAAGAAATCTACGGGCTGATTCGTGTCAGCCAAGGTGTCAAGTCTAGACAGCAAGATGCGTGCCTGGCGTTCATATATGTTCACAAACTGCTTGATCATGCCGTAGTTAAAAGCGGGCGAGATGATCTTGCGACGATGCATCCATTTCTCGACGCCGCTGGTGAAGACGCCCTCGCACAGCCAATTCTCAAACACGCGGTAGTCCGAGGTCTTCTGTAGCAGCTGCTGTGCGCTGCAAAGCGCCTGAATATCCTTGGGATTGCAGTCCAGCATGTAGAGCTTGGTGCCCAGCCAGAGTTTGCCGCGATGCTCCTTCAGATGACAGTTGATCAGCTCTGTGGCGCGCTTAAACGATCGCGGGCCAATGATCCTCGCGAAGATGTGCAGATGGCCGATAATCGGCAGAGAAGGTGGGCCCGGCCAATTGCTGGTCAGTCGATTGATTCTCGCCTGGTACCGATACGAGTATACCAGATATATAAACACTACGCTAAGGAGCAGCCAAATAAGTAGAGAGTCCAACATAACGCTTTGATTTCTTTGATTTAACTGGCCAAAACTCTCGGGGCATTTGCGAATTTAAGTCAAGTCGCAGCCACCTGTTGACACTTAACAAATCACAGTGCAACTTCTTCATAAAGTGCCACAAACTGAGCAAAAAGTATATTTATTTATTTCTCTTATATATATTTTAAATGCGCAATGCTTGGCACTAATGAACTGGGCACAGTTTTCATCACAGCGCGTAGATATATAAAAATCGCTTGATTTGTCAATCTCTGGATGCGAAACAGATGTGAGTCTTTTTGCTTGTGTGGCCGCGCTTAAATACCCAGTCTCGAGTGTCTGGATTTCCGAAAGCGAAAAGATTAAATGTAAATAAATACTATAAACGTCTTTAGAATCAGTTAACTCAGAATATGACCTCATATGGGATACCCTTTAATTTTTATTAATATAAACCAAGACGTCTAGTATTAAAGTTCCCATTTTTATGATTTTTGTTAAAACGAAAAAAACCTTTGAGACTCCTTTAATTTTTAATTTGTAATCTTTTTCCTTCAAAACATAGTCAAGTATATCAAAATATTTGGTAACAAAAAACCCGTGGCATAGTTTCAGTTGTTAAAGATAACTCTCATCTACCTTGAGAAATGAGGCTTACATTCTTAACATACATTAAAATCGTTTTGAGCTGAAATGAACGCACCACTATTAATATCACAATTGAAAGGGTATATTGCCATAAATTTGCATTGAGTGTACACAACAAAGTGCTTAGAACGAGTTCCACTCAGCAAATAAATGAGTTCAATATTATTATTGCAAAATTATAAATTTGATGAGTGGTCGTGCCCAACGCATACAAATGTGCCCCGAGCGAGTGAAATTGACAAACAGTGTTCGGATCCACCCAGAAAATAAAGAAAACTCATTTGGTAATTTGCGGATACAGGTACAGATACAGGTACAAGTTTCTCAATTATTTTTAAATATGTAATTTAATTTTTCACGAATGCGTAAAAACTATTTGATGACATCGAATGGTTATTTGTTTGTATACAAATATTCACTGTCAATTGAATGTTGACAAACTGTGATTAGTACAACTATTTGCTTTGATACCCTGTATCTTAAAAGAATGAGCAGAAAAGTATTTCGTTAAGACACAGGTTAGGGTGATTTTAAGCCAAGCACTTTTTAGTGCAGCTTTTCTACTGGCTTTACTTGGACATGTTCCCTGCTTGTATTTGTAAGATACATTTAAGGCAAGAACACGCAATTTAAAAAAAAAAAAACAATTGATTCTAGTCCAATTATAGACAGAATCAATGTGGGTAGCATCGAGGACAGGTTCTTTTTTGTCGCATTTCTTTTCTATTTTTTTTTTTAAACTTAGCTCACGAAGTTAAAAGAGTATATTGGCTTTGAACAGTATGTCTCCTCAGTCAAAAAGAAATTAAGTTATTAGTTCACCAAATCAAAAAGCAAGAAGAAGAAGCTGATTAAATCGGCAAATGCACAGAGAACTGAGTATTGCGCAGTCGGTTACAGCCGGAGGCAACGTTCTTACTTGTGCTCTCATAGCTTATATAGTCACAGACCATAAGCTTCTAAACATTTTGGAATTCCCAGAATTGTCAATACGCTAATCGATATTCATGTTTATAATAAAGTTCAAGGTTGGAAAGAGTGTGAAATTTGAAATGTGTTTTGGTTGTTTGCTGATGAATCGTTCGCCAAGCTAAAGCCCATCTGCAACCGTTTTAATAAAGCCAAAACTGACCTAACACACTATAAAATCGTACTTCATTAAAGTTTTTGCACGGGTCGTAGCTCTTTTATGAATGTAATTGCAGATTTTCAATGTATAGAGTGCATATTTTTTTGTTGTCAAATTAATTAATAAATTAAGTATATGCCATTTATTTGCACTTTTTATTAACAAATACAGAAAAAAAAAAAAAATGCAGTGCTCTTCATTTACAATGATAGCCAAGCAGACGGCTTGCATTTTATTTTATTGAATTGAAACAAGTGGACGTTGAATGTTGACTGAGAGGAAATACAAATATAAATATATATATATATATATATTTATATATATTTATATTTTCAGCATTCAAATTTATGAATACACATACATATTTACACAGTCGCAAATGATATGATATCATGCTATCCATACAAGCACATTAATTACAATTATTCATGTTCATTTGTGCGCTGCAACTTTTGTGTTAATTAGTGTAAATACATAGTCCTGCCTGGTCATTTTTTTCACAGCTCTTGTCGAGGCTCTATTGATATGCAAATGTTGAAAAGTCTAAATGAATTGAATGACAGTTGGTCGAAATGTAAATCCACATCAAGGCTCTAGATGCTGCAACTGACAGCAGCCTTATGCTATAGCACAAGCACATTGTCATGCGGTCTCATTAAATAATATTAAATATTGTTAGTGTTTTGGGCATTAACTCAATAATTTGCTTATATGCGACTTGCTTATACGATGACTTTGTCAGCAAGTGGGGTCCAACAAATGTTTGACATAAATTCCATTATCTAATGGATGCCAATAAACACACACGCAGACAAAGACAGAGACAGAGACAATCAGATGTAGATACAGTTGTGCACCTGACAGGACCAAGGAACATTGTCTCACATTTAAAATTAAAAGTGATGTGAAAATGGCATGGCAATAGAGAGAGGGGGCAAGGGTAGGTATTGAAACGATGCAAACTAATTTGAATTTATGCAAAGATGTCGAGCTGCCTATTATAATGCCTAACAAGGGTGGTTACTCAGCTTTATGAAAGGGTTTGTTTTGGCTGAGAAACGTGACTTGTATATATAATAACAAATAACTGAGCTCTAAATATATCGTAAATATATTAATATTTTAGATATAATCCCATTTGATTTTTGTAATATATAGTTGTAAGTAGAATTAAATTTCTTACCATCTCTTGACTTACCTTTGGCAGAGCATTAACCCCAATTAAAAAGTATTTCCCTTTCGGTGCTTAACAATTGGCATTCCTTTTGTCTTATAATTGTTGTCTGTGGGCAAGTACACCTACGTTATTAAACTGCACACTATGAGGAGGGTCAGGCACACTCAGCTTTAAAAAAGGTTTGTTTGATGAGAAACGTGATTTGTATAGATAATAAAAAATAACTGGGCTCGAAATGTTGTCTCCAGTATATCGTACATAATCCCATTTGATTTTTGTCATATATAGTTGTAAGCAGAATTACATTTTTTACTACCTCTTGACTTACCTTTTGCATATCTTTTACTCCAATTAAAAAGAATTTCCCTTCGGTGCTTTACAATTGAAATTTATTTTTTTATTATTGTTGTCTGTGGGCATGTACACCTCTGTAAATCCCACAGACTCAGCTTTAAAATAAAGGTTTGTTTGATGATAAACGTGATTTGTAAAGATAATAAAGAATAACTGGGCTAAAAGTGTTGTCTCCAGCATATCATTAATAGTTTAGATATATTAAGAAAAAACGTAATAGCGTAATAATCCCATTTGATATATGTAATATGAACTTTAAAGTATAATCGAATTTCTGGCTACCTCTTGACTTACCTTTGACAGATCGGAGTAAACCTCCAATCAAAAGGTATTTCTCTTCCGGTGCTTCACAATTTCCATTCTTGTTATTATTCTTGTCTGTGTGCATGTAGCCCTCTGTAATTAAACTGCACATTATCAGGAGGCTCACACACACTCAGGCATAGATATGTATAACAAGCACTTACACAGGCCCAGCCACCGCATAATTATGCAAGCATTTCTATGTGTGTATTTCATGCCACGCCCAACTGTCACTTTGAGTTTTGACCATGAGGCTGAAATTAAATTTGGTCACATTTAATTATTGTTTATGCACGGCTTGTGGCTTGTGATCCACAATTTCAATATTATCATCCAAGAGTATTCGCCAAATACGCTGCCTAATAAGGCAAGTAGCAGCTGGGTAGCGCCAGGACGAACTGAGAAACATCTTTAAAGTAAATACATATCATTTTTATACCCTGAACCCATTAAAAATGGGTAAAATGTAACAGGCAGAAGGAAGCATCTCCGTCCGTATGTATGAACGCAAGGATCTCAGAACCTATAAGAGCTAGAGCTATAGCTGGAGCCTCCTAGTGCCCGCGCAGATCGAGTTTGTTTCCGATATTCGACAACTTGCCCCGTTTCCAAGTAATCGATAAAAATCAATATCGAAATCCTGTTTTTTGAGCAATTTTGGTAAATAATAAGAGCTAGAGTCACCAAACTTGACATGTAGCTTATAGAATAGTATATATGTATATTTGCATTTGGTGGTGGAAGAAGAGGGCTCAGGGTATCCCCTAGTCGGGAGCTCCCGACTAGAAACTCTTACTTGTTTATTATAAAAAGCCGCATTAAAAAGGGTTTACTAAGACCTCACCTTAGGAATTTGTACATGAAGAAAATCGACTCGCGTCGAATCGTGTCTTGTGTCAACATTAATCGCAACAAATTTAATTTCACAATTAAATGCAAAGACGCGATGCGTTTAGCATAAATTAACAGCATGTAAGTAGGCGCCGCAGGGTGCTTGGAACTGAGGGGGCTGGGGGAATTTCGGCTTGCTTCGTTGGTTTCAGGTGTCGTGCCACCAAATAGGCCGCCAGTCAGCGCTTCCGTTTCCTGCCCTCCCCCTTTCTCCCACCGCCTGTGCTGGTATGGGTAGCAATTTTCCATTAGTGTATTTATTGCAAAATGTAATTTAATTGACGTCATCGTCTAATGCATTTAAGCAAAAGGAATTAAGTGTCTTTAATTGTTCACTTTAATTAAATTAGCCAAGATATTTGCCAAAAACCAGATTTAAGGTCTTTAATAGCAGTCAGACAAGTGAAAACTGGCTTGAAAAAGACAGCTAACATTTATCAAGAGCAGCTGCAACAACAGATGAAGTTGATCGGAATTAATTTCGGTTTTTGCCCGAAACCAGACTGAAAAACATGTGTTGTGCGTGCTCATCGTTTTGCTCACAGCAATAAGTCTGAGAAATCGCTTTAGGTAGTGTGCAATGTGTTCAAGTAAATAAAGTAAAAAAAAGCAAATCGAACTTCAATATTATATACATATTTGCTTCATTTTGACATTTTATTATATATAATTAAATATACATTTTTATGTATACATTTTCGTATATAAAAGGTACAGAAAAATTCGAAAAGTATATTTTTTGAATTTTTAACTTCAATTCCCAAGTAAAACTTGATGGGGCAGTTGTTGCAAATCTGAACAATGGCGATTCTAACTTTGACTGTAGAATAACCATAATATATAATAAAATAAGCAATACAAAAATAAATAAAATAATAATAGAAATTATAATAAAGTTGACTATAATATTGCTAAAGTTGCTATAATATTGAAAATGATAGTATATATAATTAATATCAACTATTTCATTTCATAAATGGCTATTGATAATATAATGTCAATAATAATATTGATAGATATGATAATAATATGGAATGTATATTAATATATTAAATCAATATAAATTGACTAGTATTTGCAATATAAATTTATATTTATATATATAAATATATGTTGTACTATTTTTAGCTGATTTATCAAAATAGCTTATCATAATAATTTAATATCATAAATAGCTATTGGTTATAATATAGTATATGAAACGATTAAAATTAAAAGATATACATACATATATTACTTTAGCTGATATATCAGAAGAAGCTATTGACAATAATTTGCAATATTAAAAGATTAAATCAATAGATATATATACTGGTGTTTTAGCTGATACATCATAATTGATACTGATATTAATGATTGATAATAAATTAAATTAATTTTTATCAAAAGTATGTATGGCTAGCTTATGGCCAAATATGATAAGAGTGGCGGTTAAGTAACTCCGAGACATGCCACAAAAAGTAAGCAGCTTAGTCTGCAGCGTGGTCTTCAAGCATTACTATAAAGTAAAAATAATAATTTTAAATAGTACTTTTTAGCCGCATGCTTCGCTGCACAGACAGCAATGAGGTATTTTTTATCTTTCTTTATTTTGGCGTCGACTTTGCCGTTAACCTTCGACGCGAAAATTGTTTTGTATGTACTTATTTTTTATTTTGCGCTGGCAGCACAAAATGTTTAAAGGTGTTTTTCAGTTTAGTTTTTTTGAGCGTTTTGGTCAGGGCATGGCTGTGTTATGGGAGTACGAGTTTTTAATTGAAGGACGTCGGCGGCATTCGAAGGCAAGCCAAACAAATAAACTGCTGGAGATCTGTGGCAGCTTTTCTCGGTGCAGTTGCCAGTGTGCATTAAAGCGACTGCCCAGTTAGTCAATTTTAACACTGCGATTGCATTTGAAGTTGCAGTTGCAGTTGCAGTTGCTGTCTCCCCACTTGACTGCAATTTGCTGCTGTGATGTTGTTGTCGCCGTTCTCGTTATTACCTTTAATTTGCCTTTTTCGGTGATTGTCGGCCACGGCTGCGCAGAGCCAAGTCACGTTTCGTCTAGCATCGAGCCGCGCGTTCAAGACGGACAACTGTCCGTCCGGTTTTTTAAGGTGAATTCTGGTTCTTGTTATATGTTTGGCAATTGCAGCACTTAACGCTTGTCAGTCGCTCACTCGTTGGGTCTGGCAGGGTCAGACTGGTTATTTCTCTGGCCCAGGTAATGGATGTGTGCAATCATAAAACTTTTAGCGGCTGTCGCTCAGTGACCTTTTACCTGCTGATAGGCGCGCACTTTGCAGCTGCCCAGCTCGCAACATGGGCCGCATATTTGAGTATACCATTCAAATATTTACATTGCGAGTGCGTACGTGACAAAAGGCACATATGCTGCACGCATTCCTGCTCATTATCCTGTCGACAAACAATGCTGCAGCATGTAAATAATTATCTTAAGTGTATGTGTACTCAACTCTTGCTAAACTCCTCTCTCGACGTCCGAAATACATTTATTAAAGGTCTATATACTATTTCTAGCCTTTTCCCGATGCAATGAGCTGCATACTACCTACAATAAAACTGACTGAGTGTTGTAGTCATGTAACGTAAGACCGGAGTCACGAAGTACATAAGTGAATACAAACCTAGACCTTAGACTATGACTATCATCTTGCTAAATAGTTAAGATTAGAAGTCTTTATACGAGAAAGATAAGATTTCGAACATAATACTCTGTAGTGCTTGTCGTAATTATCGCAGAGGACCTTGAACGGTCCATGCAAGGCATAGTTAGTTAAACAACATTAAAACCAAAAATTATATAATTGCGTGTTAGTCTAGAAGGGACAGATACGCTTAGTTGGCTAGTTAGCCCAGAAGAGTCCATTTCACCCATATATACATTTTTTTAATTAATATTAAGGATACATCCCTTTTATCGTTCTAATTAGAATAATAGATTTTTTTTACCTTTAAATGATAGTACCCTAAATTACTCAAACATATTCTACTGATTTTTTGTTTAATTTATGATGTTTTTTGGAATATTATTTTAAAAACATTGTTATCTTAATGTGTCTCAAATGCGATTGATTTATATTTCCACATTTATATATTTGTTATAATCGCCTGGCAGCTTGTGCTCGTACCACTGTGCGTTTGGGCTGCGGCTCAGCCTGCACTTTGCCAATATCAGCAGCGGCCATTAGCCCGGGCAGGTAATCGAACTCAACAAAACCAAATTTGTGGCCGCCCCATATACATCAAATCATACAGCGAAATATACACATATATATGTACATCTATCTAGGTATATATACCTATGTATGTATACACTATATAAATACTATTTCAAAATAAAACGCGATGGTATATTTGATTTGTTTTGATGAACAGCTGCTACGGCGACTGTTCGCATCTAATTAACACAACAGTGAGCGCTAAAAGTAAGCAGCAACAGGTGAGCAACAGGTAAGTCGCTCTCTGATATTAGCGATTGCTCGCTCGCTCCCTCTCTCTTTCTCTCTCTGTCTCAGCCGTCAGCTGTTTGGCCGCTTGGCTTGGCTTGAGCTGAGCCGAGCTAAGCGAAGCGGCTGCTGTTTCAGTTCTGTTGAAAGCCGCCTTCAGGTTGGACGCGTCGGTCTGTGGCTTGTCGCGTGTGTTAGCTGCGGATTTACAGTTACATTAACTAACGTGCTGTGTGTGCGCTTGAATGCCAAATTTAATTGCCACTGTGCCACAGCAACAACATTTAACGTTAACGGCAGCTAGCGTTTAATTTGAAAACGTTTTCAAAAATAAAAAAAAAATATAAAAAAAACGCAAATCGTTACTTTCGTTTTTCCAACTTTCATTTTTGTTTTGCTTACACACAAGTTTTCATTGAAAAAAGTGTCGTTGTCAAAGTTGTGAAATTTCCACAACTACAAAAAAAGGGTGCTAAAAATCGAGAGTTACAGAATTTATTAAACAACCAAAAAAAAAAAAAAAAACAACAAGCCAGCACAACGAACTACAACTGAAGTCAACCTATTCGAATGGCGCTCATGGACACCGCCTGGCGCTGCCGCCTCATGATCTTTGGCGTCGTCTCGCTGCTGCTGGTTGGCGATCTCTTTGGCTATGGGGGCTACAGCGTGCGCGGCGTTAAATCGGATCATCCGGACGAGGTGGGCGTGCAGGGCGGGGGGCCGCCGACTGGTCCCGCCGCTGCCGCTGGCAAGTTTCAGCAGAAGAATGCCGAAATCGACATAGGCGAAGGTGAGTGACATTTCCAGTATTCCCATTTGCGTTGCATTTTAATTTTGTAAGCGAGTTGCTCTTTTTTTCATACGCAAATTTAAACTTGACTCTTGCGTTTTTTCAAGTTATTTATTTATATTTATACCTTCTTTTTTTTTGGCATTAACAACGCAAATTTTTACACACTTGGGCCGCTTCGCATTGCAAAATATCTGTCTCTCTTTTTTATGGCTTGTTTCACAAATTCAGCTTTTTGTTGTCTCTATAAGCGGCGCTTTGTTTGGCTTTATCAAGGTCAATTTCGATTTATAAATGAATGTTTCTTGTTTTTTTTAGTCGTTTAATTTGTAAAAAGCTGACAGCACGTGTAAGCGAATAATTGATAAAAAGCTTTACCTGGTACCCGGAATTAACTTGTATTTTTAGTTATTTTTGGCAAAAAATGCATTATTATAATCCAGTTTCCAAAAAATACCCATCTATCATCATCTAACGAGCCAAGTGTCTAGACACATAGTTTTTGACATTTAACGGCCAAGTTATTTAACTTGGCTAAAACGTTGCCCCGAATTTTAAGTAGCCAGTCAAAAATTTTCCATACCTATTACATATATACAAGTTTGCTTCGTATAGAATTTAGAAACAAAAATCTGTTCTTATTTTAAGCCAATATCAGCTTTCGAGCTTTAGTCGTGCCAGTCAGTTTTAGCTGGGTTTCTTTTGCGTGTTGCGCAACAAATATCAAAAGGTCTCACAGTAAATAAATAAGCAATTTTATTTAACACCTTAGCGGACACGGAATGCCCAGGTTGAACAAATGTTTGTAGCTTTCGTACCGGCAAACAGCTAAAAACATATTGGTAACCACTTTCCAATGCCCAGCGATTTGCATAATTTTTATAGACAAACTCGTAGGAAAGTGACATAAGAGCCGCAAATGTTTTTTTCTGTAAACAAATGGATATGAGCTTTGATTATGCAATGAATGCCGTGAGTTGATACGCATACATACGTATATATGGTCGATAGCAATAAGAGGAAACCTCAATGACAGAAAAAAGTTAATTGAATCAATCGGAAAGTCAAAGTGCAGCTCGAGGCAGCTTGACGAGCCAACAATAGAGCTGGAGAATATGTTGATTGTATTTTAAGTTGAGGTCAAAAAGCTTTTCAATTATCACAACGGCTTTTCATGCTCATGTCAAACTTCATGTTAATCGGAATAAATTAACATTCACATTCACATGGTGGAAACACTGTCACTCTAATTTCTTACCATTTGACAAGCACATGAGAATCTTGGTCTCAGAGTGGTCTACTTCAGTGGTGTCCAAGTGGAATTTACCCCAGGTCATTAACATGATCTCATCTGTGGTCTGGTCTCGCCTGATTTTGTATGTGTGCGCTTGGGTTTCTGTTTTTGCATGCAGAGGTGAAAGTGGAAAAATGCCAAGCAAATAAACTTCACGTAATAAAATCAGCGACAACGACAAGTTTTTTACTTATGCCTTTGCATGTGCTGGAAATTTTTGTGGGAAACTCTAGCTCAACTTTCCCAAAAGGCTGCAGTTGCAGGGGCCATTTCGCAATTTTTCAATGGGCTCTTTATTCACCAGAGTTAAAATTCCAATGCCGTGCACATTGTCTAGACGCAACTGCAGAGCAATGCTGATTATGTCAAGTTAGCAGGAAGTTGCCTGAATAAACAATGACAATACGGAATAGCACTAAGAAAACTTAACTCGACTTGTGCTATTTAATTTATTGAACTGATTCAGGCAAAGCGCTCTAAAAAACGCACGCAGTTTTGAGAAACACTTGTAAACGCCGATTGGAACCAGTTCCAATACGTAATCAAGCCATGCGTCGAGCGCCGAGCGCCGGTTTATGTATAAATGATTAGCTGGAAACTAGTTCTACGGAAATCGAGAGTGCCCTGAAATTAATTCTGCGCTATTGCATAATAATGGTGTTAATATCTTGTAAATAGTTGATAAAGAGTTAAACAGGCTCTTTGTGCTACAGGTTTCATTCGCTGAAAAGGCATGTCAAAGTTCTTACTCTTTTATCCAGCGCGCTGCATTTACCGAATTTGGCATGAACTTCACGTTTCTTGGCCAAGACAAGTTGCTGACAAATGCAGTGCGTGATAAACATGCAGAGCTTGCGTTTAATTTGATTTTAGCATTTCGAGGGCTGATCAACCCGTAGGCAGTACGTGTATTTAAGCACAAAGTGCTTTCATTTGGGAGACTGTTCTGTTGTCCTCAACTCATCAATAAAATCAAGCATATTTGTAGATTTTTTAAATATACAACTTGTCTATTTCTCGGTTCATTTTAGGTGCATTGGGATATCCGTTGGCAATCAGGTTTAGTTTGAATAATTTATTTATACATTCAGTTGACTTTGCACCTTCTTGGGAATAGAGTGGGCTAAAATATTCATACAGCTATAAATTAAAAACCACAAATAAGATGCCACCCCAGAGATTTGCGTCACTTTTCACAGGTTTGGGCTCTTGTCAAATTTAAGTCTTTTCCGCGTACAAAGAGCACAGTTGGGGATTCTGATTTGTGGTTAATTACCAATAAATGCCAGTTGGCTTGGACTTAAATTTAATATTTATACAGCACCATAATTAATGAAACTAAACATCGACCAAATGACTAAGCAAATATTTGTGTTTATATTCATATAGAAAAAAATCAAAGTTCAACGCACGTTTTGGCCTTGCTGGGGGCGAGTTGTCATCAGGCTGACCGTTCGCATTGCCTTTAAGAAAAAATGTGCAAACAATTCGCAACATCTGATACAATACGATGCTATATTCAAATATTTGACTCTGGCTCTTTGTCTAAAGCCGAACAGAAATAAAAAGTGAAATATTTGCATTGTTTCTGAACATTTGATTCCCCGTATTCAATGGCTATATTCATGATTAATAGCAATTGATTAAATAGGTATCGTTTGGTCGTCCACAGCGTCTTTATTTACTTTAGAGGGTTATTTTCCAGTTTAATATTTGCGTAGTTGTTTAATGAAATTTAAACATTCTTGAACAAAAACAATTTGACAAGCAACAAATGCGCGTTTATTGTTAAAATGTTGTGGATAAATTAATATTTTTGCACATTCGAATTCTGTATACCCTTGCCACAGAAAGGTAAGGAATTTAAAAAGACATTTTGATAATCTACAAATGTATTCTAGGTAATAATGCCTCAGTTCTCTTTTTTCTTGTTTAATTATTTTCTATTATAAAAGCTAGTTTTCTCTAAATTATTTTGCTTCATTTCTCGTGTAAATAAATTGTAAGTGTATTCTAAATTCCACTTATCAAAACTTGGGCTTCGATATGTTGAATATTCGGCTCAGTGGCCTTGAGGTTTATCTTGTTGCGCAGTTGCAAGTCTTAATTAGAAAGCAGTTGCCGATATTAATGAGAATTATAATTATAAATAAATACTTAAGAATGCCAAAACGAAATGCAATGCAAAATATAGTTAATTGTGTTTATCGAGTTAATCAATTATGTAAAAATTTTAGAGCACGACTTTGATGAGTTCTCCGCAGCAGCTGCTCTGAAGCCAGTAGCCACTGGTGTTGTGACCGGAGCGAATCTGAAGACCAAGTCACAGCTAACGGATACCATCAAGGAATCGTGTCTGCCCAAAATGCTATGCGAACTGGCCGCCAAGCCGGAGTATCAACTGAGCGAAAAGGAGCGCGAGCTGCTTAGATTGATAAGGTAAGTCGTAAGGCGAGTCGTGACTGAGCGGGCACTATATAAAGATCAGAGCTTGTAAAGTTACTTAACATTTAACTTGGGCACTTTGCACAATACCCCTTTTATGGGCTGACAACTGAAACTAAAAACATTTCAATTGCGGTTTTACCTGTTTGATAATCACTTTTTCACTGCTGATCTCTGGCCTGTCGGGTCGTTCAATGAACTTGGTCAGGTGTGTTGATTTTAGTGCATACAAAGATCTTAGGACTGGCCTTGCTTGAACAAACTCATGCACAATTCCACTATTGGGTTGTGTAATAGGTGCGCATCTAAACGGGTATTTCGAAATCAGATTCATCGACCAGGCATAACCTACCTCATAAAATCGACGCGTCGCACACGCTGAGCTAACTCTGTCGTTTTGTAACCTCGCACTTGAGTCGAAGGTGAGCGCAGCGTCGTAAAAAACTGTTAAGCCGACTCACTTACTATACAGAATCGTTGTAGTATTTAGTTCTATTGAGCTGTCGTTTCTACAAGGTATTTCAAACAAAGCAGCTAAAACAAAGTGACCCAAAATAAATCGCTGATCCGTATAAAACCCTGAAAATGCGCTGCTCTTCATATACATTTAACGTACTAATGTGATTTCCGTATTTTTTTCGACGTCTTGCAGATCTCCAACCATGCCCTGGATGATGAATATGCCGCCAAGTAAATGGTATTTTGCGGCTCACATGGGCGAGCTGATGCGCCATACAGGCGATAATCTGAGCGGTCCCATGGGTTGCGCCAATCTCTGGCCGAACTGCCCCATCAGCTCCAAGAAGCTGATGAAGCTTAGCTACAAGGTGCGTGTTTAGGCGCCGGCTAATGTGATCATAGCATATTTAATTAAGAACTAGTTTAAGTGTACACAAGAAACACATACGATTACATCTATCTGGGGCTCTATGCTGAACAGACTCACCTATTGTACTATATGTTTTCACGCTGTAAGCCGTCTACCTGGCTGAAAGAAAAGTGCCTGCAGTTTTCCATAATGGAGCCTGCGGCATGACTGATGTGACAACTTGCAATTTGTATCTATTAGCTGTAAGTGCTAAGTAGTCATTTAAGTGTGGCTAGTCTATCTCAATTATGTGTTAGTTTTAGCATTATGCCTAATGTTAGTTCGAGGCGCGCGTATAATTGTAAAAAAATGCATATTGTTATTTAATATGAAACCTGAGTGCTTCTGTTTGTATAATTTTTGTGGGCTTACTAATGATAGTTATGGGCTTTGCATGTACCATATCAATTACGCTAAATCATCTTTGGGACTGTTACGTGGTAAACGCCCTTCGCCTTAGCATGAGCACTAAATGGCGAATGCATTTGAAAATGTATTTATAATTGTTTTTCGAGTGCTAGGAAATATCAAATTTAACAGCTGTATAGATATTAATAGAAATTGTATTACGATTGGAAGGTCGTATTACGAATACTTCAATCTATGATTAAAATCCAGTTTGTACTGTGACCAAACCCCAATCACGATAACCCAACAGTGACTAAACACTTTCAATTTGTTTTATGCAATTCCCATAATGAGTTTCGAATAGCTTTTTGCAGTGTGCCTGTGGCTTTTACATCGCCTTCTTAATGATAGTACATGCAACTGACTTCCTCGTCATAATAATTGTACGTTTGTATTGATCTTGGCAAATTATTTCGCATTATATTAAACCCGTCTAAAGACTGCGTTTAATCAGTGTATTTAAATGCTGTGCCATGTCACAGCATAAAAAGTCTTTTGTTTCTATTATAATTTGAACAAATGTTGGTTTTGATTTTACAACTTTTATTCGGTGCAATCAATGCAGTTTTCAGGCTAATTAAAAATTGCAATTTGAATGCATTGAAAGGATAAAAAAAATTTGCGCGTTTGCTTCATTTATGGCTAGTTTTTATTGCAAATATTTCAGCAAAAATAAGTGATGGAAATGTACAAATCGGGCCAGTATTGACATTTTGTAAAAATCCCTTTTTGGGTCTTAACTGACACTATCCTGGGAAGACCGGATATATTTAAGCTACGCTCTTCATTTTGATTTCTTTAGCTCTGAAAACCCTTTAAGAGATTGCTTTAAGAACAACTCTTGAACGACGATCGTCGAATAAAGCTTAAACGGAATTTTCAGATAAATCTGTAAATTTCCATTGCATACTTTTGGGCGCTGTGCAAAAATACACCGCACAGAAAACGAATACACTTAACATGCAAATGGATCGTTGACATTGCGCACCTCAAACGAAAAGGTAATAAAAAAGCAAAACAATATTTGTGTTCGATGATTGCCTCATTGAACATGCTTGGGGCGTAAAAATGGCCACACACCAAATGGGAAGAATTTGAGCGAAATTGCGGGATTATGACAGACATACTTAATGGCTAATTAAGTATTAAACAATAGCCAAACTGTAGACAGTAAACAGAAAGTAAACAACTCGATTCGATTGACAATTCTTTCGCTCTCAAGCACATAAATCAGTCAGCGACACGTGCTGTTGCTTAAAAGGCTGCCTTTTCGATTTATTTGCGACACTTCTTGATACTCTGCAATCCAAACTACTTTTATAGTATACTAATTATCAAGGCGCCGCAAACACGTTGCATTTGGCAAGTTTTAAAGTTGCCAAAGACAAATCCATAGGGGGGTAAAACATAAAAAAACCAGAAAACAAAAACATGCGCGAAACTACGTTTTTGCCTTCATTGGATGGCTTCACAAAAATAATAAACAATAAAAGTAAACAATTTGTAATATCAATGGAATTGGGTCAGTTTGCCAGTTGTTACGCTCGTTGCGTGCCAAAAGTGGACTCTGGTGCACTTTCATTGTATCGTTCGGGCGTTTCGATTTTGGGACAGACCAGCAGCACTTTATTTTTTGGTCTGACATTTGACAAGTTGTTTGTTGCTATTGTTATTGTTGTTATTGTTATTGCTATTGCTGTTTGTTGTGCAATGCCAGCCGAGTGCAGACGAGTGCAGCTTATGCGTAACATGACTTTCAACAGCCGTTGCCGGTACTCAAACTTCTATCAATTTGTCAGGTTGCCTAATATTTCCGCATTGCATTGCCAAAACAAAGGAAAGTCTCTCCCCAAACATCCCCAACAGCTCCCACTCAAATCCGGGCCTGCGAGCGAGCAACCAAAACGGCAACAAGTGCCAGGCAACTGGAAAAACCCGAAAATTACGCGGCTCAACAAAAAAAAAAATACAAGAAGGAATAGTCTTTGACGGGGTGACGAAAACCAAATACCCTTGCAATGCAATCATTTAAAGTATCGCATTATTACTATAAATTATTTTAATATAGTTTGATAAAATATAGAGAGAGTAAAGCCTAATAAAATGAGACTCTTATTACCGCGTGAGTTAATTTCAATTTCCATTTATTAAAGACCATAAAAGACAAAGTAATGCAAACGATTATGAGCAGAAATGCCTCTTGCCATGCTTTTGCTAGGGTAAGGCAACGCCACATTTCCCACCCACTTTGAAGTACGCCAATAAAAAAGTTTCGTTGCAAATGTAAGCCGGGCCAAGAGTGGGAGCTGCCGAGCTGCAGCGCTCTGTAATTGCAGCTTAAGTCGCAAGTGTTAACAGGCGCCGTCTTGCGTAACCGGGCAACCGACTGATTGAATGACTAGCCAATTGCTGCCCGGGGCCGGGGTGGGGCGACCATGTTGTCGGTCAAGTTTTGGCTTAAAACTGATCGACCGACTGATCGACCGACTGATTGAACCGTCATTGTGTCAGTTCTTGGTATTGTCTGCTAATGGTCTCAATTGATTGGCTAACTGTAAGCACAGCTAGTCGACCAACTGACCGCACTGATTGCGGGTCTTGCAGTCTTATTAAACTGGGTAGCCGTGATTGGATTTGGCTGCTGGTTTTCCTCGTTCTTGAAGCTTATTTTTTATGCATTTAACAAATGAGCTTGTAATTGAAAGTCATGTGGCACATTAATAACAAGCCAGAGACAAATTTGCGGTTGCTGGAACAGGTTGCTCCGACCGAAAAGCGTGGACAATCACACGTGCTCCAAAGATCAGACCACGCACTTGACAAATGGTTGGGTATACAATTGCTAAAGTTTAGTTGTTCAAATAAACTGCAAATTGTGTTAATTGGCAAAATAAACAAAACTCATGAATAGCTTTGGCTTGCAGCCGTTTTGAAATGGGAATTGTAGTAATAATTTCGGCACTAGCTATCGATTGGGCGTGTCTTTTGAGTAGTTTTTTTTATTAATTTAGTTATTGTTTACTAAAACTGTTTAAACTGCTGAGATAGACCTAACCCAAAACTAGAAATAGCTTTGGTCCTAAGTAAGGACTCCAAACTATGAATTTATCTAAACGTATTTGATAGACGCTAATTTTGGGTAGAGGTCAAATATAGCCCGAAATGGGCAAATGTAAATTTCAGATTACATTTTTTCAAAAGACAAAAGTTTGAATTAAAACCTGACATAGATAGTGAACCAACGGGCAGGAAGTTGTTTCGAACCGCCAACCACTAATACTTTTTTTTATACCCTGAACCCATTAAAAATGGGTAAAAAGGGTATATTGTATTTGTGCAAAATGCAAATGTATGTAACAGGCAGAAGGAAGCATCTCCGACCCCATAAAGTATATATATTGTTGATCAGCATCAATAGCCGAGTCGATCTAGCCATGTCCGTCTGTCTGTCTGTCTGTCCGTCCGTATGTATAAACGCAAGGATCTCAGAACCTATAAAAGCTAGAGACTTGAAATTTTAGATGTAGGTGCTCCTAGGGCCTGCGCAGATCAAGTTTATTTCCGATAACCGATAACTTACTCCGTTTCCAAGCAATCGATAAGAATCGATATCGACATCCTGTTTTTTGAGCAAATGGGTAAATAATTAGAGCTAGAGTCACCAAACATGATATGTTGCTTCTAGAATATAATATATATGTCAAGTATCTTTCATTTTATACATATCGCCACCTCCCCGCTACCACCTCAAAGAGGGTTCAGGGTATTCCCTAGTCGGGAGCTCCCGTCTAGAACCTCTTACTTGTTTGGTTTTGCAGCATTGATAGAAACGCGAGTAAACGGTCTTAAAAACTTCACAAGTTGTGTGTGAAACCCAGCATGCCTATTTTCAGGGTATTAGCCTATATAATTGTGTGTACATGCATATAAACAAATTTTATTGTTTTTTTAACTATTCTTTTTTTTCTTGACAATTAGCTCCATGAAAATTGCTAAACTATTTAACAGCTGTTGGGCTGTGCCTTATACAAATCTCTGAGCGCGGTTGAAGCAGCTAACGGAAACGAACAACTGGGCAAATGTGGCTTAAACAACCGCAGATTAAGTAATTGATATGCAAAGCCAACAGTAATGCATACCAGACGGTCGACTGCAGACACGCCAAAAGTCTTAGCCAAAAGGAAATCACAAGTGAAAAAGTAATGGCCACTAACATGGAAAATTTCATAACTTTTCATAATTAAAGGCAAAACAAAAAAACAAATGAAGAGAGAGGGAAATATACAGAAGAGAGAATGACTTCGTTGAGGGGGGCAACAGCTGAGCAATAGCTGGTTTGTCCACTTTTAAAGGTGTTGGTGTGTATGCATACACATACACACACACGCACACTCTCACACACACTCATTCATAAGATAGTAGGCTCGGCCTGCGCCCTCCACTTGACCATATTGCCTCACTTTCACTTGTCTTTGGCTTCTTTTGCTTCCGCACGAAACTTGGTCAAAATGCAAAGCAAACTTGGCCGCCAACTTTACACAGCGCGAAGAGAGTCGTGTTTGACTTTTTTTTTTTTTTTATAGTTTTACACTTTATCATTTTGTCATCCTCTCTCTTTGGTTTAGTTTTTTGTTTGCTGCGCTTTGGCGGCTTGAGGCGGCCCCAAGTCGAGTCAGTCATTCGAAGACTTTAAACGCACCAAGTTGCCTAGTTCGGCTGCACGACTGCTCGACTCCTCTTTCGATTGTGTGTGGAATCCACATAGAGCATACGCCATGAATCTGCGCTACATTTGCACATTGTCGCTGCTGCCCACGCTGTATGTGCTGCTGGTGCTGCTGCTGGAGTATGTGGAGCAGGGCCTCGCCCAAAATCCGGATCCGTTGTTCGAGCTGCCCGTGCAGCTGGTCGGCTTTCCAGTTATTGTCCTGTCGGTGCGTCTGTCGCAGTTTGCCAAAAAGTTGGCCTACTCTCTCAACCCAAGTAAGTTGGCCCTTTGCTGAGTGTGAAAGTGCAACTGCCGCATTGGGGCATGATTCAGCTGTTGGGCATTTTAATTTATTTTCATTAAGTGAAAGTCAAAAAGTGTGCATAAATTAATAATTTGCCAGTATTCAAATCGGCTTGTGTGCGTGTGCGTGCAAAATCGAATTAAGAAAACAATAAGTTTCATAAATACCAACAACAAAAATAATGTAGTTAAAACCTTACTTATAAATACCACAAGCTTTCAGGGCATGAGAAGACAATTTCTATTCCCAAGTCTGGTATTCAAATCAATATTTACGTTTTCTTGTTTTATTAATAAGCTTGCTTAATTAGAGCTAATCCCGGTTAATTGGCTCATTTACCAAAGACAGACTAAAGATATTGAAAAGATTAATGTGAGAAAAAATAAAAGACAATAATAGTGGATAATTAAATAGAAAGTCTAGATAATTAAATAGAAAATTACAAAATAAAAGTAAATACAATAAATAACAATAAAAATAAGTAGAATAATAGTAAAGTAAAATTCACTCAAATATAAAAAAGTAATCAATAATAACCAATTAATTTCGTTATATTAAGAAATGACTTATGCTAAATGTTTGCTCACTCTAAACACTATCAAAACAAAACACAAAACCCGCCTGTCTAGAGTCTTGCAACATTTGTTGACAAACTGCAAACCAACAACTAAGCTCTCTTGTGCATCTCATCATGGTAGGCGCACTCTTGAGGTAAACGCGCTCATTGCGCCGCATCGCATAAAACCAGACCCAAATGTGTGACAAAAGTGGCGGGCGACTGGCTCAAATGCCGGAGCTGGCGGCGGCGCTTCGTCGTGCACGTCCACTTAAGCAAGCCAAATGGGGTCAAGGCTGTGGAGACGACAACTGAAGTCAGCCAAGTTGTTGGCCGGAATATTTTACAATCAGCCGTGTGGCTAGTTGTTAGTTGAATTGCGGGCAACGTTTTATTTATTATTATTATTTGCTGGGTAAAACCAAGTGCTTGATGACAAGCAATCATGAATGCTAACAGGGAAATACCAAAGCTGCCCATTGAGCTGTGCTGCACTCTCAACTCTAATGCGAACTTGTGCAATCAACCACAGCTTGGTAACTTTGGCATTCTCATCTGCTGCCACTTTGACTAATTTCGCGTTTTATACGCAAGCAGACAACGACAGCTAACTGCCAACTGCCAGCAGCCAACAGCCAACTACTAACATAAAACTTCCCTTTTGCCACTCTTGCAGATACGTACCGTTCGCGTAGCAGACGTGACGCCGCCCACCCGCTAGCTTTGGACGCCCAGTTGGCCCAGAAGGAGATACAGCGCGAGTTCGGGCCACAGGCTTGCATACTCGAGGAGCCGTGCCGTGTGCATGCCTCACGTCCAGGCAGTCAACGGCAGTCTGATAGCAACGGCAAGGCTAAACTACATGCGCCCTGGTCAGAGGTCTTGAGGTAGGTCAAACTTTTCGGTTCACAACATGAATATGCCTGCAGAGGGCATGCTATATGTTGGTAATGGTGCTTATAGCATATGCTAAAACTTACGTAAATAATCATAGTCGATAAGAATTACAAGAGGATTTTAATCTTGACCTTAACATGCAAGAACAGGTGACAATTTAGAGAAAAGGCAACCTTGGATTATAAATACATGAAAATATTTTAATTCAACAAATTTATTAAATAGCTTAGCTGGAATTTGATAATATTTTTAAAAAGTTTTTTTTTTTTAAATGCAGCATAGTTAATACGGATGGATCTTCAGGATCATAGTTAAGCTGCTTTATTTTAAATTTTTATATATTATTATTATAGTTAAGATCGATGGATCTTTAGATAGTTTTGCAGCATAGAGATTTATTTTTATATAAAAACAATAAATGCAACATTATCAATTATATTATTGCCAAAGATATTATAGTGTTTATATTGTCTTTGGGTTTGCTGCATAAATTTAAGTGAATTAAGAAGTCAAAGTTTTCTTAAAATTCCATTGCATAGAACATCTGAGTGTCGGTGTTGTCAGAGCTTAGATCATTTTCTTAGTTATTTCTTGTTCAAGTGGAACGCTGACTTTATGGCTTCCCAACTGGCGACTGACAGACAGTAACAACTTGAACTTTTGCTGCCCCCTCTCTTTCTCATTTGGCATTCCTCTCTCTTTCTTTCTCTCGCTCTTTGAAATGAGCATCTCAGATTGCATTTGTTATTGCTACGTTGCAATTTGGCGCTGCTGTTGTTGTCATTTGGCAAATGAATGGCTTGTTTTTAGTTGAAAATGTTTTCCAATCAATTTTTATTATTTCTTCGTTGTTGTTATCCCTTCCTTACCCCCGATGGCCCATCGTCGCAGTCTCCAGCTCATTGTCATCGGGCATGCTAACTCATCTGCGCATAATTTAATGTCTTCTCCCTGTCTGTCTGCAGTTGGATTCACGTACTTGTTACTCCTAAAGCTTAAATGTGCATGTCATTGCATTGGCATTGGCTTTGGATTTCAATTTGTAAGTTTACATAAATTTTACCAGTTCCTGATGAGTTAGTTGCCCTTGCAGTCGCTATTGTCATGGTAATGCAATGCAATGCACAACGTTTCCAAGTTGAGGAAATTATTCTTTTCCGCACTGTTTGCCATTTCTTTTTCTTTCAGTTAGTTCTTTCTTCGCAGCGCAGTGATTCATAATTAATTTCTCTCGCTCCCTTTTGGTTAGAGTTTGTATAATAAAAGAACTCTTAAGTTTTGGCCTGGCTGCTCACTGATAGTGAATGTATTCTTCCTTTTATAGCAAACTATTTTAAATATTTAATGCTTGTTTATTTTTTGGCAAACAAAAGATAGTTTAAACCTTAAACAAAAGCTTTTTGCATAGATACCTCTGGCATACGTGTCGTATGCGCAACATTTGGCATTCATAGTTTTGGCCATTGTTGTAAATTTCATTTAATATTGTGTCATATCGCACTCGACTCAGCCCAAATGTGTTGCACATGCATCTGACATTTTCACACTTAATATGCAAAATTTTCAACACTCAAAGTTTCTTTTGCCCCCTTCATTGGTCTCTGACCAGACTCAGACCCAGGCCCAGACCCGAACGTGGAGCAGTCATCCTAGACCAGCGCCAAGTGCTGGCCCCCAACGTGTCAAGAGCAAATATTCAAAATTATTTTTGAAATGTACTCAACGTCTGTCGGTTTGTCGTTTCGTCTGTCCTGTTGCCTTCACCTCCGTTTGCCCCTTCAGCTACTCGTTTTGTGTGTTGTTTGTTTAGTTTTCGTTGCGCTGCAAATGTAATTGGCATTAGAAGTTTTGTACGTTTGCCCACGACGTGTTTTGTAATAATAAAATATGATTAAAGTTTTTGATTAAATTTATGCAAGCGCACAGTGCAAATCGGTCCCAGAACAGCTCGGTTCGTTTCAGTTTAGTTTCTGCACTGGTCAGTTGTATTTTTGATGCTGTTGCACCTTTTTCGCATGGCACTTTTTCGGCTCTGGAATGGACCTGAGGGCACTGCAGATGTGTTTGTTACTGAGTTGATTAAATTATCCCATTGCAGACGTGTGAAATTTGAACTATGTGTGTGCGTCTGTGTGTGTGTGTGTGTGGTGTGTGTGTGTGTTTGGCCAGATGTGACTTGTGCTTGAGCGCACTGCAAGGTAATCAGCAACAAATTAAGTGGAGCATGAGCTCTTAGCTGGAGATGGGCGCGTGATTTTTAAAATATATCGACAATAGGATGTCTGTATATACAAAAATGTTATATCCTGACTGATAGGCAAGCTTAATGGGGAGCGGACACTTTTACTGTAGTTTTTCTTTGGCAAATTCGACTTGCAAATGGCGTCATCAGCTACTGATGTTTGAGCGCAGAACTAACCGACGAGAAGTTGCCAGTTCAATTCAAGCAGTAATTGTAAACTTTTATATTGGTTTAAATAATTTATTTTTATTTTCAAAGAAATAACCCCTTTAAACAATAGCAAAAGGGCGAATACTATTCATCCTGTATTGAAATTGAAGCGATTGACACAAACAAGTGCCACATGAATTTTCTCATTATTTTGAACTGAGCGACACCTGGTTATTTCTTCTGCACATTAATATTTGTGTATTTAACATATATATATTACTTGTATATCATAATGCATAAATAACACCAGCTTACACGCACAGACTAACTAAAAAACATATTTACAACGCATCGCAAGTCTTTAACATGTCACTGAATTCAACCCAACCCATTTTTTAACCATAAAACCTGTGAGCCTTGGTCCTGCCTCTGCCCAAGTGGAGCTCGTGGTAAAGCGTAAATTACTTTTGTTTTTAATATGGCCCCAGTCCAGGGCAAGACTCTGGTTTTGGTGGTGCGTGCAAAGGGTATTGTGATGGGAGGCTGCCAGAGACTTGTGTATATTACCCGCTACTTATAAGTAATTATTTTTGTAATCCGCTTTCGTTGCCGACTATTGTGCCTGCGCCTGATGATAATGATGATGTTGATGATGATGATGACTGACTGAACAACAACTCTTTGCATACACGTCCCACTCAACCACTCAGGAACTACAAAGTGCAATCAACCGACGGCTTGAAACAATGGTATCTGCTCTCGGTCTTTATCGGCGATGCTGTGCGGGATGTGCCGCTATGCAAGCACCTGGCCAAACGGATGCCATGTCCGGGCGCTGGACCGCTGCCGCCGCCACAGCCACGCTAAGGACTGGTCGCATGTCGGACTAGGCAGCACTCCAACATGGGCGGGCTTTATTTTATTTTTTATTGTAGACGTCGCAGTTCCGGGGGCATCTGCGGCATCTGCATCGCATCGTGTAGTCAGTCATTCGCATGGACATCTTTGTTACATTCTTTCCAACTCCAACTCTAACTCCGTTTCCATCTATCGTCACTCTTCATCAATTCGTACAGTTAGTTGTTTTTAAGGGCTTTAATTTAAACGACAGACAGCATAGGCTTAGACTTATATAAGTATGTATGAAGAATAAGCAAATAAATCAACAAAAATCAAATGAAAATTGTATGTGCCTATGCCTTGTCATGCCTGCGCTTTTGAGAGCCCCCCTTATCCCCACAGACCCCGTCCAGTTCGATGTTTCATCTGCTCGGACAATGCATTTTACACTCTGCCCCCCGTCTTGCAAACCATTTGTCTGGTTGCAAACAAAAATTGATACGCTAAAAAGCATGCAACGGAAAAAAACGCATGCATACTTTGCAGCAGCGCGCACAAATTGTTGACGCAAGGCATTAAGCTGCAGACTCGTTGTGAATACCCTGTAACACGTGTAGAAATGCTTTGTTGAGCTAGTAAGTACATGCAATGTAATAGAAAACATGGAGCACATCTTTTACTTATTTTAAGCATCTTTTGGATACCCTGTTTGATCGATTTAAAAACAGAAGATATTTTAGAATATTTGTTATAAATAATATATTTTAATATAATATCTGACGAATTGTTAGTCTCCTAGTAAGACCTACTATGTATTTTATTTTGATACGTATGTAGGTGCTCAATAAAAACTTAAGCTGCCAAATGAATAGTTTTCAGTAAGAACTTGGCAACATTACTTTATAGTTCTTTCATAAACAATGTTTCTTTGCTCCCATTTTGGCAGTTTTGCATTATTATTTATTCATAGTCATTTGCATTATCCTCCTTATTTCTTGTGGATAATCTGTAAACAAGCAGACAGCATATGATGTGCTTATGTGTGTATTGAATATTTTTCAACTACAAGCACATAAAAGATATTCGAATTTATATGATATATTTGCAGTTTCTTATTAGATCGATTGCCGATTACAGAGTATTTGGGCGTCTGCTTCTTATTGTTGCATGTGCCACCCACTGTTGTACAGCTCTCAGTTGTTTCGCTTCAAGTACTACAACTACAGCTTTTGGTAAAATACACAACCCCAACCCTAGCCGCACATTGGTAGCAGAAACCCGCAGCAGAACGCTGGTCGTCGCTTTGCTATTTATTAACTCGTTGCATATGTTTGCAGGCACTGTTGAGCGCCCCAGCCCGAGTGCTGTAAATAAAACGACACGACAGCGACGCAATGTAGACAAGCGCAACAACAAGCGTTGCTTGGAGATTTGGCGACGTTGACAACCCTGCTGTGTGCTGTGTGTGCCGCCGCACAAAAGTATGCTGCACTTTTTTGCACTTTGCATTTTTGTGTGATTTGGCTGTGAAACGTTCGTCCCATTTGGGAGCAAAACAAAACGAAAAACAACTGAAATTGCTGTGTGAGGTTTTTTTTGTTGGTTATATCCCTGGTGTCCCTCGGTTTATCACATTTAATTTTTCAAACGTATTCCCCGCGATGACGCCGTTTGTCGCTAGATTTATGTGCCATTTCTTTTGCATATTTCATTTGCTTGAAATACTACTTGTTGATTTGTTGCTGTCTCTGCGACTAAGGCATCTTATTTTTGTGATTTAAAAAGTATTTAATAAATATTTAAAGGCATTTAAGCGATAACAATTATTTACAGACCCTAAACTAATGGGAACTTGCCTCTCGTCTGACGTATATACACCCTAGAAATTCAACCGCTGCCCAGATACACCTTGCGCCCGTCGGGCCTTATGTAATACTCGGTCACCCCTTGTGAATTAGTCACATATATATTTTTATCATCCTCGTGTTTGGGTCTCCTCGTCGAGGTAGCCTGGTAAGCGCTGCTATATCGGTTGTCGCTTATATAGTTCGCATTGGGATAGTTGTACTGTGCATTATAGCTGGGTCTGTCATTCGACTCGACGAATCGCACGGTATTCCCCGGAAGGTATTCGCCATAGTTCATAAAACTTTGACTGTGACTTGTCTGATAGTCCGTTGATGTCTCCGTCTCCAGACGATAATAGGAACTCGGTCTATGCTCATCACTGACCACCAAACGTTGCTCTTTCCGTTCGCCCCTATCATTGTACTCATAGCTGGGCGCATAGGTGGGTCGGTTCAGGATCTTACCTCTGCGTATGTGACGCTCGTAATGATCGGGAAAAAGGACTCTGGCGCCGCGTTGAGGTGGTGCTGCATCCTCATATACAGCATTTGGTGGTGTATGTGGTTCTCTTTGTTGTTCTTCCCTGAACTGTTTTTCTCTAAATCGTTCCACCTCTTCCCTGTTCTCCTGCGCTTGCTCTTCTCTAAGCAGCTTATCAAACTCCTCGAGTTCCTCATTAGTATCCTTAAAAACAATTCGCTTGCCACGCCTCTTCTCCACGCCGTAGTCTTCCTCGCCAAGTCCGTTGGGCAGCACAGCTGTCCAACCCTCGGCCAGTTGCAACTTCTTGGCCTGCCGCTCGCCCTCGCTTTGGTCTTGGGGAAATCTCAATTTACGTTGAGCTGCATCTCGATTGAATTCGTAGATAACTTTTCGCTCGCTGTCGCGCAGCGCTTCCGGCGTGGCATCCGGAAATCGCACAGCTCCGTTGTCATCATGCTCAGCGCCTTCTTCGTTTTTGAAGTGCAGTATGCGACCCTCGCCCTCAACCTGGTCTTCGGGAAATTGCAGCACACCTATCAGCTCGGTGTGTGCCTGTGCTGCCTCCGCCTCGTCATCATCTTGAAACTTGACTGGTGTCTGGGTATCCAAGTCATCTTCTTCATCATGAAAATCAACGGGCATCAAGCGGCCATTATCCGTCTGAATGTTGCGTTTAATTTCCGTTGGCAACAGACTCCTTCTCCTTCGGCGACGTCTTTGGTACTCCACGCCGCTTAAATACTCGGACAGCACTCGGGTAAAGAAGCTGCCGATGCCATCGGCAATGTCCGTACTGGGTCTTTGTGTGGGTCGCGGCACAGGCCGAGGCGTTGTGCGCGTCACCTGACCCAGCCCCTGCTCCTGCCCGCCGCCCGTCAGCGCTGCGAGTATGCTGAACAATGAGCCTCCGCCAGATTCGCTTTGTTGTGCTACAGCTGGTTGCTCTTCCGGCTCGCTGAAGAACTTAAAAAACCCGCCGCGATGATTGTTCAGATAGTGAATGATTTCCATCTAGACAGTTGGAGTTTTTAATAATCATTAAACACCCTTGATTGGTATGCTCACAGCCATCAGCTTACCTCATTCTTTGGGCATTTCTCATAGGTCTGAACACAGCTTCGTTCGCCCCCGCTAATTCCAAGCAGCGCAGCGCGTCCATAAATGAGAGCTGGCGAGGCGACTGGGAAGCCAGCCAAGAAGCTGTTAGGAATGAAATTAATGAAAAAGTTTAAAAACTTTAGAGTTTTAGTATTTCCTGATATCCGAGTACCAAGTATATGTGTCTGATTAGGTACTTTTGGGCTGAAAGGTTTGTTACACTAGAACCCTTTTTCAATTGATATTTTTAGTATATTTTTGTTGAGGGTATTATAGCGCAAATAAGCAGCCATGTCCTTCCACATTTACTTATTTTCTGTTGTCCCATGTTGTCCCTTCAGTTGGCTGTTTCCTACAGATTGTAAAATAATTCTGCCATTTAATTGTGTAACGAGTCGAAGGATTTGATAATGATTCCGTAAGGTATCTATATTCCTGAATCGAATCAACAGATCTTATCAATATCTGATTATTAGAGGAACGATCGCTCAAAAATAAAGTTTTTGTATCAAAATCTTCTTAGTTTTTCAAAATAACTTGACCACACTCGGAACTTTTCAGTTTGCCTGTGCTCCTTATTTATAACACATATATTATCTACATCGGACTACTATATCATAAAGCTTTATGGAAGAATAGTTCTTTATGGAAAAATGTTTTGTTCTTTAAGATATCAATACCACCCCGTAAGCAATAATTCTGCAAGGGTATTCAATCTTCGGCATGCCGAGAATAGCCGTTCTTACTAGCTAATTTTTTCTTAGTTAATTTGGTAATTTTCGTCAACAACTACTCACAAAATCCTTTAAATATATTTAAATAAGTATGTGATAGTAACGAATTTCTAACAATTCCTAGAAATGCCTGATGGAATATTGGCACACAGCTGACGTGTAGCTACCTTCACTTTAACTCAATGGTTATTATATTCCTCATTATCTAACAAATGTTGCCCAGCTGCCTCTAAGGCTGCTTATAAAACTTAATTGAGTAAATGCCAATTTGCAACGAAAAGCCAAACAATATCAATTTACAGACGAGCTGCTTCAGATACACCCAACCCCCGCCCGCTGGCCATGTCTCAATCAGAGCGTGGCTCATTTCATAGAACAATCAATATGGTCGGGTCAGATCGACTTGCATAATGAATGAGGTCTAATCCCAGTTAACGCTTGCTTGAAATTAAACGAGCACAGAACGGGGGGAGCTGGCATCGGATGGGAATGTAAATTTAATAATATTTACTTGCAAGTAAAGCCCTTGCCACATTATTTCGGATGGCAATTGCGGCAGCTCTGGTTGGGTACTCACTTGGTTATGGCCGGCGATGTAATGAAGCCTGGCAGTTGGCCACGTAACGTTTGACCGGCAATCATCTGGCAGAGCACCTTGGGCACACACTGCAAATCGTCGTTGCGTGCGATGTTCTCCAGGGCTCTAATGAGTTGTGTGTTGGGCGGTCGGGCGTGCTGCCCCGTGCCTTGTGTGCCGGCGAAAGCGCCTAAGAGACTGCCTAATGGGCTGCTGCTGCTGGAGGAAGAGGAGGATGGTCCACTACCGCCACCGCCCAAAAGCAGATTTGTAAACTGTGGCGCATATTGTTGCGTAGAGCTCAGCAGCGACGCTAGAGTGGCCAGGCCACCAGCTCCAGCCCCTGCTGCTGCCGCTGGCTGCTGGTAAGGTGGTCGATAGCCAGGCGGCGAACCGGGACGATAACTGAACTGTGGTTGGGGTGGTATCTCGCCAATTTGATACTCATAGTAATTGTGTCCCGGTCGCTGCTGCTGAGACAGTGGTCGCTGAGGCAGCGGCTCGTACTGATAGTGCGTGGGCTTGTATTCCGACTGCGACGGCGACTGTGATTGGGTGTGGGCAGGGTAACTGGGTGGTCGCTGCAAATAATTACCAAAGTTGTTTGCGTAATTAGACGACTGCGTGTATTGCGGCTGCGGCACATTTATCGATGAGCCGCCTGCCAATGCTGGTCGGTTGTCATTGACGTCTTGGCGGTTGTAAGGCGGCCGATGGTGCTCGCGGGGTCGCAGTGGCTGTGAATGTGGCTGTGGCTGCGGCTGCTGCTGGGATTGCTGTGGCACAAAATTGGATGTCTGCTGTGTGGCATAGCTGGGCGGCGGGTAATCATGCGAATCGTATGAAATTTTATTCGCTGTGGATGCTGTGGGTGCTGTCACAGGTCGGCGATAGAGCGTCGTGGGGCTCTCATCGAAGACATAGCCGGGTCGCTTCAAGTACACCTCGTCCGCAGCAATGGGGCGTGAATGTTGCGGCGAGTGGTTGCCTACGAGCAGCGACGATTGCACCGTGTAGACCTGATCCCCCTGCTCCTCGGGCTGTTCGCGCTGATATTGAATGTAGCTGGGCGTAGCCTGTGTGGCTGTGGGCGTGGCCGTAGGCGTATAGCGATAGTTTTGCTGTGTAAAGGGATCCAAATAGCTGACCACCGGTGTGGTGGGTATTTGGGTGCTGGCATAGCTATGGAAGGAGGTCTGTTGTTGTGGTCGGATCTCATCTGGAAAGGAGAACTGCTTGTCCATCGCCGTCTGTTGTTGATTGAGGCTGGCCAAGGAGCTGGGCACTTGATGTTTATAGTTAGGCTCCAGATAACTGGGCGGATAACGCTGTACGCCACCGTGCATCACATCCGAGGGCGTGAACTCCAGCATCTGTGAGGGTCGAAAACCGCCGTTCGTTACCCGTGCGGACGTCTGGGATGACTTTGCAGCAATGGCGGCCACTTCAATCAGCGGCTCCGAGGGAAAGAAGTTTTTCAGCTTTGCGGAAATGTGTTTCTGCCTGTCAGGAAGTGGGCGGGACATTGGTTTAGTTGACAGTATGGGTGGGGGGGAAACAGTAAAATTTGCATAAATTAAGGTAGACGTGAACTCACTCGTCATTTCCGTCGCCATTTCTTATGCACGACACGTCGCCGACTAATGCGATAATTAGAAATGCAATTTTCCATAGCATACTTTGCGGCTGTTGTCGAAACTGCATGCTGCTGCCGAGCTGTGTGTGTGTGTGAGTAGGTGTGAGGAGTGTGGCCTTTTGTGTTTCTTGCAATTGGAAATCCCCAGCTAACGTCAGCAATTCATAAGCGTAAGCCACTTTTCGCACGTCGCCTGCAACAATAACATAAAAACTTGCTGTCAGCTCTCTTGACTACAAACTGGAAAAGATTGCGAATTTCTCTAGAGTCCTCGCGGCAAATTTCTCGCTACATTTGCACATAAATTTATAGATTTACCCCATCGAAGGAGTGGGAATGCAGCACATTTGCATTCATATTAATGCAATTCTCACGTGCTCGTTGAGATCTCGACGACGTCGACGACGACTACGACTTGACATTTGTTTAATTCTATTTTTTATGATTGCGCCGTGTTTATGCAGCTGCACGCCGCAACTTGACTCGACTTGCCACCGTAATCATCAGCTTTATTTCGACGATGACTACGCCGTATAATCATATCCATAATCTTTAGCTCTTTTGGGTGCTCGTCTCTGTGTCTGTGTCTGGCTCTAACTTTGACTCTGACTCCGACTCTATCTCTGGCTTTGCTCTAGTGCACTGCGCCTTGAGCCCAGTGCTAAATTATTCATATTATTGTGACGTTTTATTTGTTGCCATTTGTTGCCACAGAGCGTTGACAGGCCTTAAAAGTTTAATATACACTGTCTGACACGTTCACTGCTCTGGATTTTTATTTGCTATGCTTTGGGTAGTTAAAATGATGCAGTCTACACTTGTTCTCGTAAAAAATGCTCAATACTATCATGCTGCAAGTGCATATAACAGACAGACAGATTAAGAAATGATTATATATTCCCATTGGGCATTGTTAGCTTTTTCTAAAACAATAGTTTGATTCAACTAATCACTTGGAAGTTGCTATTTACATCGATCGGCCGAAAATGAAAGCACGTAGCTACATATATACAATTTTATAAGATCAGTTAGCATATCAGCTTCCTAATTAATGCCATGCATTTTGAATAGTTGTCTCCCAAAGGCAGCGCAAATTTATTCCTGTAAAGCTTAGCTGTTTCTTTTATGTTGAACATTCAATCCGAAAGATAAACATACATTTAACTGAATGAAAGCACATTTATTTTAAAAATGTTGATTATTGACAAAATGAATATGAAAAAGTCAACTCCAGGGAGACTAAAACCTGAAGCCTAAAACAATCGAGTCCGAAATGTGCCTCTTTAATGTATTCTTATCTGATAAATAAAATTTCACTATATTTGCGTTAATTTGATCTTCATTTATAAAAGAGTGAAAGTCATTTCCAAATGGTCTTAAGTATCTCTTGTAGAATATAATCGCATTATTAATCAATTAAATTCTATTGTTGGCCTTCTTCTGGGCTACCTATCAGCTTAACTTTAGCACACGTTTCAATCATTAATTTTACAACAATCATTGTTTATTTATAACTTTTTTTCTTCTTCGCCATAAATTTCACCATAAAGATTGCCTTTGTTTTGTTTAGGGCCTCATTTGGCGTCGATCGATTTGCATTTAAATGGAGTCAAGGTTGTTGTGTGTTGCTCACGTTGAATTTAAAGTACATCTCCTCAATAAGATGACGCACAAAAAGTTTCCAAAAAATACGTAAACTCTTTAAAGTGTTTGCTGGAGCATATGGAAACAGCTGGAAACCAGCAAAATTTATTATTTATGCTTGTCGTAATATAAAAACGACTATGCCAAATGTGTTGGTCGCATATAAAATTTAAATTTCATGCAATTACACACACACACACACACAGACCAAATGACTGACAGACTGACTCACTTGCCACAGCAGCTTGCCGCATGCCGCATGCAGCATGCAGCTTGCAGCTGTAACTGTAATTGCCCAAAATTTTATGGTCCAAGCAACGGCGGAGACGCCGCAACGAGCAAGTACTAGAAAATTGCATTTGCTGCCAACAGGCAACAGAGGGCGCTGCACTAAAACGAAGACTAGCTGCAGCAACAGACTGCGATGGAATTTACAACAAGAAACGGCAGCAGCTAATTTCATCTGGAGGTGGAGGTGGAGGTGCCATCCCCTTGTTGCAGCAGCAGGTGCCAGGATCACAAAATGTTTCGATTGTGTGTCGAGGCACGCACAAGTGCGGAACAACATGGCACCGAAATGCTATAAGGATTCTCACCTTCCCCCTCGCAATTACTACACAACTACACGAAAGGACACTTTACGCTTGAGATGAGCTCCAATTTTGGGCTAAAGACGAACACGGATATGGACACGGAAACCAAAAAGCAGCGTACGTGGTGTGCATTCTTTAGTGCTGTTGGCCCCCAAAGCAGCTGAGCGTGGGCGGAACTGGTAAATCCACTCACTCTGAAGGCCCCTTGTCTTTTATGTGTGACGCGTGCTGAGGTTCGATTTGGGGTTCAACTGTAAAATGAGTCATTTATTTGTTTTGTTTACTTTTATTTTTTTGGCTTTCGGCTAATTTTTACGCAATGTTTTATTCACTTGCACAACTAAACGACTCAGACAACTTTCTTTTCTTGGCTGGTTGAACTTAAAAATAGTCGGGCCTCTTCTATTGTCACAATTGCCACGCTTTGTTTAACTCTCAATTGCGGCGCACAGACACACACACATAATTGTTTAGCCGGCTCCGATTTTGCACACTTTCGGCTTTTGATTCCACTTACTGACTGCACTTCTCGGTAACTCTCGTCCGCGTTGTGTGGCAACAGAAAAATGGAAACCACCAACGAAATCGAAACGAAATTTATATCTGTTTTCTTAACTGCCTCTTCGACGACGCATGCGCCAGCGACGTCTTTCCGGCTGTGAGTGCGGCGTTCGTTTGACACGCGACGCCGGCGCTGAGCATGCGCCAAGCCCGGCCCAGCCAAGTTTACCAACTTGTTGCTGAGAGGAGGGCAGAGCAGGCGGGAGAAAGATGCTCCAGCGGAGAGTGAAAACGTTGCCGAAACGACCAGCAGCTGTTAGTTAGAGAGTTGGCATGGCAGAGATTGAGAAAGATGGAGAGAGCCAGAGAAAGAGAGAGATTTCAGTTGAGTAACAACAGAAATGAGGATGAATGAAGCTCGTGCGTCAACAGCTTAAATTACAATTCTTAATTCTTTATGTGGGTACAAAACCATCTATATAAGCATACTCCGCAAAAATTACATTTTTTTTTATTTTCAGAAAGTTAATGAAAATCGCATAGAAAGGTGATTTGAGAGACAAGTGATAATTTCAAAACTATATAAGTTGGAGTCTCTTTTTTTTGCAAACATAAATTAAAATATACGGTCCCTGTCCCTGTTTTTTTCACGATTTATTTTTATCATTTTCAATGGATGCCAGAAAAAGTTATATATTTGAAGCATTCCAATTAAAATCGAATGATTTGTTTGGAATCGCAATCGTAGAAATGGGCTGACAATTATAGGCTTGTTTCCCACATTGAGTTTCGTTGGAAGAGCTGATAGTTCATAGTTCATTCAACCTATTGTGCAGAGGTAACTACTTTAATTAAATCAGACAGTTGCATTACATGTTGATCAACCATTTGTTACACTTTTCTGTAAGCTTCATAAATAGCCAGGCGAATTATTGTACAATACTCGCAGCGAATCTGGGTGCCGCCGAGACAACGAGTTGGCCAGCTAAATGGCTTAATCATAATGAGCCAAGAGCTGCAGGCAGAAACCAGCAAGCAGAGGTAAGCAAATTAGTCGCTAAAGCAAAACGTCGTCCGGAGAGTGAAAGTTGAAACCGGGTGGAAACCGAAAGAGCTGCCAGCTAACTACAAGACTGCACAGACAGAGGAAGACAACAAGACGATGGCATTTAGCTGCAGCTAAGTTAAGCGACATTGAGTAATTTTCTGGTCTAGTCAGAGACCTCAGACCACAGTGGGTCCCCCCACGCTGCTTTCTTTTCCCTTGCTCTGAAAGCAACGTAATAATAATTTACACGTTTTTTTTTTTTGATTTACTGACTGAGGCTGGGTGAGGTAACCAGCCAGCAGTTGGCTCTTGGCCCGTTTTGGCGGTCATATTGAAAGCGAAACCAAAATCTCAAGATTGTGGGTTGTGCCAGAAACGTCTTTCACGAGTTAAACCGAGCTAAATTGTTGCCAATTTCGGATCTATGCCAATGCCTGTCATTCAACCAGCTTCGCTTATTTTTCGACTTGTTTACCCCTTATTCAACGTTTGTTTTGGTATTGTTTTGTTTCGGTTTTGGGGAAATTACGCAAAGTCAAAGTCGCGGCTTCATATTGATCAATTATAGGTCATAAATAACGTATCCGCCTTTGAATGGTTGAACAAACTTTTTATAAAAGGTCACCAAGTGGGCGTAGCTGTCAAATTGACTAACTATTTCAATTTATTGCAATGGAATACTGCAGTAATTTAATCTATTTTTTTTCAGCTCATAACAGCAACATGCGCCTCAAGGAGTATCCAGAAATAATTGTGGATGTGATACCCAAGCTGTATGAGAGCCACATCAAGGTTTTCATTACACATCTATATGGCATGGAGGAGCAGGTGGATCGACTGCCTAAGAAGTTCTGCAAGGTGTACACGACCCAGCCGCTGGCTAGCCAACTGCTGCACTACCTGCGCTCTCGTGGAGCCAACATATCGGAGCAGGATTTCCATGTACTTAGGGAAGCGCAACCCTTCACACTGCGCCTCAGCGATGGCAAGCGTCTGGAGCTGATGCTCTGTGCCGGCAATGACCTGGGAAACAGCCTGATGCTGCTCATCCGCAAAGTGCATGGCGGCAGACTGCTCTTATACTATTCAGCTGTGCAACAGGACGATCTCTGTCTGCTGATGGGCAATGTAACCTACCAGGAATGGATTGCGCAAGGCACTGAGGTGCTCTTTTTAAATCTCCAGGCAGTCGATCAGCCGTTCGCCCATGTGGATTTCGAAGACATCGCCAGGGGCATCTACATATATGGAGAGTCTATGAAAAAGCCCACTGTGCTCAAGGTGCCCCTGCTGGGCTATGAGTATCTCATCAGAGGACTAGCCCAAACCTTGACACTCTATGGTCATATTAAGCTGTCGAACACCTACTTGGATAACTACATGTGCTTGACATCAGATCTACGCCGATTTGAGGTGGACGGCTACGTAGTTAGTGCGATAGTTGTAGCTTCCAACAGCGTTGATTGCGATGAACAGGAAAATCCATATCCTGTGGAAAAACTTCAGTGGTCGCCAGTGCCAAATCGCATGAATCTCATTCAGCTTTGCAGTCTACTCCGTCCGCGGCATATAAATGGAATAGTTGCCTTTCATGCTACAGGAAATGTGCCGTCAGTGCCGCAATTTCTTAAGCGCTTTCAATTGAAGTACTCGCCCAAATCCAAGGGCGGGCTGGCTCAAGAGCAGGTTGATGTGCCTGAAACTCAGCTTATGCAATTGCCAAGTCAGGAGAACATACCTCAGAGCCAAGCCCAGCAGGAAGAGCCAACATTACGGAAAAAACCTATTGTAATAATAAAACAAAGACAGCTCCATTTTGTTGATTATGATGATGATGATGATAATGGAATAGAATAAGAGTTTCAAATGATTTAAATTTCAATATAGAAATATATAACATTAATATACATAAATAGAAGATAATCAGAGCTGAATTATTATATAAATGAATAAAAAACTGTGCACTTACCCAAAAATTTATATGGTCATTTGCATCTATTAAATAGAGGGGGACCGACTTTTATTTCTACATAACTGAAAGAAAAGAAACAAGTAAGAGGTTCTAGTCGGGAGCTCCCGATTAGGGGATACCCTGAACCCTCTTCTTCCAACACCAAATGCAGATCTATATACTATTCTAGAAGCTACATGTCAAGTTTGGTGACGCTCGCTCTTATTATTTACCACAATTGCTGAGAAAACAGGATTTCGATATAGATTTTTATCGATTACCTGCGATCTGCGCGGGCACTAGGAGGACCTACAGCGAACAGACAGAAAATTGAGAGTATGTTCACCGTTAAACAAACAAAGTTGATTTCCGACACACTTTTTAATGAAACACTTTACTTACATTCAAAGTAGAAGAACTGCAAGTCCTAATTGAATTCATGAGAATCGCATTGGAGAGCAACATTAAAAAATCTTTTTTTATTAATTACAGTGCAGCTGAACGTAAGCTAAGTTTATTTTTGGTTAAATAAGAGTATCATGCAACAATTAATATAGATATATATACAAATAAACATATGTACATAAGTTAAAAAAAACAGCTAGTACCCGGCGTTGACCGACCCAAGTTTCAATCATCAGAATGGATTTCCAAAATAGGTGAATCACATATTAAATAATATTTTACATTGATGATTAAAATACAGATTGTCGTCGATCGACAGAAAAAAGGTTCAATCACCAGTTTTTCTATTTGTCAGGATAAACAGATATATATATATATATATGTGGACTTAACCGAATTTCTGTCTGGAGCTCGTATATGAAATTTAAACTTTGAAACTTCACTGTAAAATCGTCTCCCCCATCTCATACCGATAGCTGCCACATTACATTTGAATATGAATACGAAAATGAATACTGAGCATGAACCAGTTAATGGTGGATCCAACTGACGCATATAATATTAATATCAGGCTCGGTCTGGGTCCGCTTCATGTTTGCGTAAAAAAGGTTGTTAAAATTATTATGAAATGCCTGTTGGCATGCAGGAAGCCGACCCGATGTCCGTTGCCCGTTTTGCCAGATGCCCCAATCCCATCCCACTCGGTCGTCCTACCCCAATCGGGTGGACAAATGACCACTTATCAACGTGTAATGAAATATGGCACATGTGTTCGCCATATATGAAAGACATCCCTTTTGACATCAGTCGCAGTAGTTGGCGTCTTTGTCCTCTCGTGGAAGCCTTTTGTCGTGCTCTGGCATGTTATATGAATTATGTTGATGGCCACGACGATGATACAGGAGCCAACAGCTAACGATTCCAGCATTCGTTTGTGTGTGCGTCCTGTGTCTCATTTATTACATTTTGGCTTTTTGACAGATTGCTAAGCGTAGTAACCGTTTCCGCACTAATTTCCGTGTCCTGCAACTATTCCGACATCGCTGCCGTTGGCCTTCTCCTCAAGCCCATCCTCAACGCAGTCATCGCTGTCTGGAGCATTAAAAGCCAAAAGCAAATTACTCATCGTATCATCGGTCAGTTGCGCTGCTTTTTATGTATGCCATGCACAGGGATTTTAATAAATCGTTTTGTCCGAGCTTTCTCTCCCTTAGTCCTTGCACTGACGGCAGTCCTTGCCATAGCTCCTTTGCGCTGTTTTTATTAGTTTGTCAATAAAGTGCCAAAAGACGTTGATTATGATCGCTGCTGCCCTCATCAACTCGGCCAATGCCTTATGAGTTTTGCTTATGACCTGCAGGCTGAGACCATTTTAGGCTTCAGCAGACACACAAGCGAATATATATCCTTTACTTATCCTTTGCTATCATTTTTGTAATCATCCGTTTTTGTCGAGACCGACTGCTGTTTAAGTCGCAAATACTGAACATATTCGTAGCAAGGAGCTTCTAAGGAGGCGAAATACTTGTGGCAAAGTGTGTTGCATGCCTTTCGTCGCTCGAGAAATGAGTTGCAAGTTTCTTAAATACACTAACTGGGAGAAAGAGAAACTGTTGCCCTCTGTGTGCACTTTGTAATGAATTTTTAATGCATTTTTGCTACAAGAGCATTTTGCAAGCATATACAAAGTCTCTGCTTTGAGGGCGATTTGGGGGTTTTTAACAGCGTGTAACAAAATTAATTTTTTGCTACTTTATGCTGAAAGCCAATTAGATGGCATTACCTCCACTTGAACTAGAAGCCAAGCACATGAGACCATAATTATGTTTAATTTATAATTGAATTAATTTTAAGTGGCTTTCAAGTTGCAACAAGCAACTTTTAATTGAAACATAATTCTGATTACTTAAAACTCAAATAAAAAGGTATTTAAATAGGATAAAGAAAAAGGCCCTATAGTTTATTCAGCGAAAGTATTCGATATATACCTTAGCTAATACATTGCTGGGCGCTATTCGATAGCTCCAAGTATTTCATTTAATTTTCACTTAAATTTTAAGCGTTCATAGTCTTAAATTTAACAGTACTTTCTGGCTTCAAAAACCGCGGGGAGTTAATTAACTTAAATTTGCGGAAAACGGCTGCGCGCACATGTTGCCTGTTTCTATAATTTTAATAATTAGAATTGGATGGCGGAAGGGTCGATTGTGTTGTTGTTGCCTTTGTGGTAAAGTTTGGCACTTGGTATGGGCGGATAATAAAATTGCCAATGTATGACAATGCCAGCCCCAAGCCGATTCCCCAGTTCGCCTGGTGCTGCCAGCAGGTGTTGGACCAAAAAGTAATTATCATAAACTAGGCGCACACGGGTTGGGGGCGGCCTATTGATTAGTGCAGCTTAAAGTTTAATTGAAAACTAGTAAGTATTCATCGTGGGCCATTTGACGGACAGTACGCATGACCCGAACAACCGGACAAAGAGCTGCAAATGCGACACGCGCTGACGCTCAAATGTCAAATTAGACTCTGCAGTCCGTGAGCGATATCCAGTCGGCTGTGAAGGCAAACGCTCAGATTTAGAAAACGCAATTCAAATTAAATATGCCAGCAATTTGCTGGGCTCGTTTTGATTGACAGCTGCATGCCGAAGGCGGAAGCGGATGTGTCAAATCAGGGCGCAGGTTGCCAAAATAATAATAGCCGACCCCGCCAAGCCAAGCCAAGCCGGCCCAGTTAAGCGGCGCCGTGCCGTGCCGCCGACGTTATCATCGCCTGCTTAAGCCCTTAATAACATATCATTTTTGTGACACGCTGCCCCGCATCCGTGCACCGTATCCTGTTACCGAGTCGCGTGCTGCAGTGCAGCAATTATGAGCATTTAATCCGCGACCACAAAAACTACAAATTGGCTTAGGTAGCATAATTCGATGGTTAAGTGGCCAGCAATCGCACCACCATCCAAAACTCTGAAGCGAGGGTTGAAAATCGGCATTTGAAATGTGAATTATGAATGTAAATCATTTTTAATTTTTTTGAATGTACATTTAAGGTTTTCCAAGATTCAAATGCCGGGACGGGATGTCCATATTCTTCTGTTTATCATGCAAAACGGACAAACGACCCCAAAATGACATTTTTGAAAACAGAATACTATTTTTTTTCTAAAAGGAATAACTATTTTGGACATATCCTAGTGTATCCTGGCGACTTCAAATACGATTATCCCTTGCTATTTGCAATTGTGTGTTTCTGGCCAGTTCTTTTTATTTATTTATGTATTAATTATCAACAAAACGAGTGTCAAACCAAACAAATTTAAAATAGCATCACTTTTAAATTATACGTATTTTTGCTGGTCCGGCCAGCTTTGCCTCTTTTCACAGATAACTTTGTCAGCGAAGTTATGAAAATCGATAGCTAAGTAAAAAGCTTAATTAAAAATTAAAACTATCCCTGTGATTCCAATTTTGAATAAATACTTGGAACCAGAACTGAACAATTTGATTTCGGCTGAAAACGGGAGCATACTTTTAGGGCATTATATCTGATCCCCTACGTATGCTATTATATTGGATATTCATAAGATTGACGATTGGAGGGCGACACTAACAAAAACGTGTGGAGATCTGTATTAATCGAAAATAGTTCTTTGTTTTTCTTTATTACTCCAAAATTATTGTGCTTGAGCTATCGCTAGCGAGCTAATCCATTTCACCAAAAAGTAGTAGATGAGTGTAAGAGGCCAAAAACCAATGTGCTAAACTCCTTATTATGTGAGGCCGCGAACAATAGATGGCGTATTACAGTGCCGCCACTTATGTATTCTCCTTTAAGCGTCTAATATAAAATTCAGACTTCGAACAGCATTTATTTAATTAGGTTTCTATTTTGTGCTTTTCACAATAGGTATTGGGGAATGGAATGAATAACGCTTTGATACAGTCGAATCTATGGGGGTCTGTTCTACAGGTAACTGATCCACAGTGGGAGGATCTTCAATTTCGTTCGCCAATACGTCAGACTGCTCGGCAGTAACGGTGGACACCTTCGCGTCGTTCGAGTCCTTGTCAGCCATGGCCTCCAAATAACCACTCTGTAATTTACTGAACGTTTCAACGTAAGGGATAACATGCGAGCGACAGCATGTGCATACTACATGATTGGGTAAACTGTAGGCGTATGAACGCTTAGTTTTATACTTGGCCTTAAATGGAAATTGTCGCCTTGGCCTTGGTAATGTCATTTTTCTGGCAGTCTTGCCAATTCGGGATTTGCAACCGTGATTAACAAACGTGCGACTCGTCTTTTGTGGTATGCGACCAGCCACGAAGCGGCTGCGTTTCTGTGCTCAAGACGTATGTAACATTTAAGGAATAGAACAAACTAAGCCTGTGTTCAAGTGGAACTTACAGTGCATCTAATCCTTGCCGGAAAAAGGGAGCGCTCAACGGGAGACGGATAGAAGTTGTATTCGGAGCTAGGGTTTCGGGACAATATTCCAAGACGTGTCAAGCTACTCAACGACTTCAGCACGTGGCCTTTCACCACATCCAACTTTCTTCCGCGACGCATCTGCAACCTCACCTGCTGAACGATATTGTCCTCATTGATAAAGATAGATTCACCTCTTTGTAAGAATGCAATCGCTCTCAGCACATGCCGAGTGTATGCTTTAGGTACGTCAGAAGTCGAGATATCCATGCTTAACAATAATTTCGATTAAAACAAAAAAAAAATACTTTTGATATTTTGTGTTTTCGGTTAGTTTGGCTCGGTATGTGGCGAGCAAGTGAAGTCGATATAAAATATACAAAAAGCTACAAAAGGTCTAAAATCGGCAGCACAGACTGAAAGTACATGGCTTATTAAGATTTTGATTATGAACAATTATTTAAGGCATAATAGGTTGTTAAAAAAATAGCATACAAAATCGCTGAATGCAAATATTCATTTAAAATAAATTGACTTCATTTGAAATGTTATCATTTTTAAGTAAGCGCTAATTAATGGTTTTTAAAATTTTTATTTCTTTTTCATATATATATATTTTTTTGTGCATTTGTTTTTATAATTCTTCTTACATGTATTTATGCGTTTTGTTTTGTTTTGTTTTTCATTTACATATATACTTTTGTCTTATGAACATATTCATGAGATCATAGTGATATTATATATATAAATACATATATATATATATATCTTTATATATATTAAATTATTACAGCATAAGATAAAATGTACAAGTTATATGTCGTGTTCGCTTGAGCCTTACACAAAGAAAAATACATATTAAAATATGCATATTTGTTTACGAATACATATTGAAAATAATGGGGACTTAAGTCTAAACGTAATTGAAGTTATGTAAGTTTGAATATGTGTTCATCGCAGCTTTCAATTAGAAACGTTGGCAGCACATATTTAACACACATTTTCACTGTTTTGGCACCAACAATCTATACAAAATGGCATTTGATTTTTGCGCTATATACAAATTACGAATTACTTAATTTAATGTCGGAAGTTCGCATGGAATAAAATAAACAAATTTTCGCTATGTGATTCATTTTATTTTTGTTTCTTGCTTTTCTGCCTTGTTTCAGTTTATGGCAACCAAAAATCTTGTTGACTTTTGGGCGCGCGGCCACAAAACTTTACCGAGATCATTGTGAAAACTAATTAGAATGAACCATCGCTGGGGCTGGGCACTAGCAACAAAACCAAAATTTTGCTGGCCAATGACAACTTTGCGTTGAGTTCATTTTAGAAAAATTTACAAAAATTTTCATAGATTTTTTGTTTTTTTTTTTTTTTTTTTTTTTTTGGGTGTTTGGAATAGTTGTTTACAAATTATGGGTATGTGTATAAAAAAAAATACGTAAGAAAAAATCATAATAAACAAATTTTGTCTACCTTTGCTGCTTGCTGCTGTTATATTAACTAGTGTATCTCTCTTTCTCTCTGTATCTCGTCTGTAAAATGAATAACTCTTAAGCTACCAAAAAATATTGCTCTACTTACAGGCATTTAACATATGATAAACAATACAATTACTTAGATTCGACGTGATTTTTTGAATTGCTTTGATTTGTCAAATGACAAGCGGAAAACTTTACATAAGAGAAACTTAGGGCTATGAATATGTAAACTAAAACGCTTGGCGATCCTAAACCTAAACTTTTACATAATTATGCCTAATTTACATATTTCTCATCGCGTTTAATGCAAGTAAAAAATTGCTGATGTAAATGATAAAAAAAATCCATGAGATCAATGCGATTTTTGGGAATAGTTTTTTTTTTTTCTTTTTTTTTCTTTTTATATGTTCATTTTCTTAATTATTTTTTGCTCTTTAAATTCCTTACTATTTTTTCACTGTTCGATTAGCATTGAAACGTCAAGAAATTCGGCAAAATGTTTTGAAACTTACCAAAACAAATAAAAAATAATAAAAAAACAAACAAAAATTTGATTTGCTGCGTGTTGACTTTTTGACTTTGGCTAGCTATGGAGATCAATTGAGTTGCGCCCTCTATAAATTTCCAGTTAAGAGATCATTCAACGCTTGGCTTTGAGTGTTAACCAAAGGTAAACCTGAAAACGTGTCGTGAAGCTTTGGACAATTTCAATGGACATTTTGCGCAAATTTCTTGAACAATGTTGCTTAATAACTAAATTGTGAGACCAATTTGAAGAATGAACAAAATAATCCTCATGAAAATATATGCTGCTTACTGACTACCAAATTTAACTAAAAACATGTGTGCACAATTATAATAAACCATAGACAAAATCATCACAAAAATGGCATATAAACTATATACAAAATGTTCTTCTTTTTTTCTTTTTTTTTGTTTTCTTTCTTTTGTGTTGGATTTTTCTGTGATTTTCATTTATAACAATTAAAGCTAAATACTTTTTATGTTCAAATAATATTTTGTTTAAGATTTTAACTAATTTAAAGCAACATTTAATTAAGTTGTGTAATTGCTACAAATATTCAAGATATATATATTTTCTTGTAATTGAAATTACAATGTGAAGACGTTGCAAATTTGTTGTTTGACAATCAAAAATATAATACAATTAAAATATATTGAAAATATTTTGGAAGCAGGATTTTTGTTTTTCTTCTTTTTTTTACAATTAAAATATATTGAAAATATTTTGGAAGCAAGATTTTTTGTTCTTTTTTTTATCTTTTAAAGTTTTCAGTTTGGTTTTGTTTTTTAGATTTTACGAAATGCAAAGCTAAATGCAAAATAGCAAGAAATAATCAAACTCAGACATTGAACTGCTGGAAGACCGGCCTACAAAAAGTATCTCAAAAGATGGCAGTTTACAGTTGTACTTGAATTTTACACATCGATTTTATATATATATATATATATAGTGTCTGACATTTTCTTATAGAGTTTACAAAAATATGCTCGATTTTAGTTTTTTTTTGTTTTATCGAAAAAGCGTTACCAAAAAATATGTGTTAAATATTTTTACTCGTATATTTATGTTAGCAAAAATATTTATCATTCATTTGTCGTTTTTTAGTCTTTAGCCAGTCTACAGATTACAATTGAGCAGTTTGAATTGTTGTTGCATGTTTTGTTTTCTTAAAGGATAGTTTATCATTTGAGAGAGAAATATGAATATATGAATACGAATACAAATACATATACATTTATATTGTTCTTGTGTCCCGTCAACCTCCTTAACTTTATACACATTCAAGATTCGTTTTCCTCTAGATCAGCAAGTTCTTCACTGTATCTATATATATATATATATATATATATATATATATATATATATATATATATGCACACGGGAATAAAATACGTAAGCTGATTTCACTATGGATTAAGTATATATGGTTATTTGTGGTTCTTATTCTTGTTGTTGCTGTTGCTGTTGCAGTTGCTGTTTGGCACTCATCGCGCTGCAAAAAAGCCACAGCCCATGGCAAGCACAAAAACGGTGACAACTGTTGGCCAAGTGAAGCTTTGCTGTTTCTAAAAGTATTCCAAAATAAATATATATATTGAGTAAATGTTTTTAAATAATTTCAGCAATTACTAAGCATCAGAAAATCTAGTACTGTGGCTTACACAATTGTAACAGTAGCAGAGTCCCGAGGGTCACATAAATATGGAACTCCACAAAGCCACGTGCCCTCTGCTAGTTTGACCGCAGTCGCAACCCCTGCCCGCACAGCACACACACACACACACTCTCGCACACACCACACACCGATACGTATATCATGGACCGGAACTTATGTAAGTGACCCAAATGTGGTTAATGGCTGGTCAATATAGTCGGCGTAATTATGTTTCCTAAAGCGCTCAGACTATCATTTAACAATTTCGTTTATCGCATTCAATGGACACATATAAAATAATAATTTATGCCATTTATTTGTGGAGCATTCACGCTTGAATGGCCATTGTGTGTTGCACGTGGTGGCCGGAGCTGATACTTGATAGCCAAATCAGCTCGAGCAGTGCGCAATATTATGCAAATTATGATTATTATATTTTGGGCATATTTTAATAGAATTTCGGCATTTTGTTAAATCAATTGAAAGCACTTTGGCACATGTGTTTGTATTTCGACATAGATGTGTGCATATGTAACAAGCACTTGACTGCTTTTACAGATGCAATGAGAAACTGGGCGCCTACGTCAGATTGCAAATATTCTCACGATCTCATTAAAGCGCACTCTTCCGATAAGGCAAATCGCGAAAACTTGTGCAGCTTCCCAAGAGTGTTGGCTACGGGCCTCCAGAGTGTCGAAGAGTCTCGATAAGGGGCAATATGCAAGCAATGCAAACAAGTGACACGCAACAACAAAAGGACTGAATAAAATAATAAATTATAAATAAAATGGTATCAAGTGGGAGCTGCTGCCTATGAGTGTGTGCCTCAAGTCTGTGTCATGCGATTCAATTTCTTGAAGGTTGCAGTTTTTTTTTTTTTTTTTTAATTGCGCAGGCAAAAAACAACAAAAAGAAATGTAAATAAAAGTGCGCCCAGTTTTGTCACAATGCAATCTAAAGTACTTATAGACATGCACAGTATACGCATATATATAAACTATATATAATATATACAGGCTGTAATGCACATACACACACACACACACATACACACACACAGACACATGTGGCAGCTGACAAAGGCTGACTCTTTGACTGACTAAACTAGTAGTGGCAGATCCAGGAGGGCACGGGAATGGGAACGGGAACGACACTTGCCTCGATTAACATAAAGCAGCGGTGCCGAAGCCACAGAGGGTGGGAACAGGCGCTGGCCTGACTCCAGAGCAGCAGCAGCAGCAGCAGCAGAAAGCAGAAGCAGCGCTGCGCAATTAATTTTTATCACACTTTTAGCATGTGCAAAGTTTTGCCTTATACAACATTTGAAATATGCACGACTCTTGTGGCTGCAACTCCAGCCCCAACTCCGACTCCGACTCCGCCTCCCTGTGGCAATTTGTCATTGCCTGCGACTATTTTTAGGCGCATGTTTTTGCTAGTTGGGCTTTGAAAAATGCTAGCACGTGTGCCATCTGGGCTTGCCAGCAGCTGCGGCAAGTTAATGAACTCGTATTTGTCCCTAATTTGTGTAATCGGAATCTAAGATCCGTCAAGGAATTCAGTAGCTTACCTTCTCCTTGGCCGTTCTCTCGCGCTGTTGGCTGTAGCCGTTTTCGTTGGCATTGTCGCCGCCGTCGCCGCAGAGATGCGTATTGTTGGTGTTGCCCGGATTGCTGGTCTTCTTCTTGCGCGGCGGTATGCGTCCGCTGAACTCCTGCAGCCGTTCGCGTCCGGCCGTAAAATTGTCATAGCGATCGTCAAACTCATCCCAGCTGGTCTCATGATCGCTCTGATACTCGCGCTCATCCTCGCCCGTCGAGGTCAGCCGCTTGCTATAAAGTGGAGAGAGAGAGAGAGGCGAGAGAGTGAGAACATGATTATCATTAGAGCAGAGAGTGAGAGAGGGCGAGAACATGATTATCATAAATTGTGTGTGCTCTTATCAGTGCATGCATAATTAAGTAAACGCAAAGAATAAAATTGTGATTAATTTGCAAGTTTTTTTTTTCATTTTCATTAATTTAATTTTGCGTTGTTTGTGGGAATCGCTTTTTTAAAAACTTCATATAGACTTTAAGTGAACTACCCTCAGGAAACTTGACCTAACTTTTAAAAATTCGACATGAAATAAAATTTCAGCTAAATTTAAAAACAAATTCTTGTTAACAATATTATAAATACTTTGAATTATTGCCCAGCGTAGAGGGTATTAAAAAGTCGGGGCCACTAATAGTTGTGTTTTTATATGCATGCAAATAACGGCCTCCAATGAAATTTATATATGTTCCACTTTGCATTGCTTATCAGCGAGCCGCGAAACATGAATGAAATTTGAAATGTTGTTTTGCTTGGCTTCGTTTGGGGGAGGGATGGGTTCGGTTGGGTTTGGTGTAAGTACTTACCGTCTGGCTGCATCCGATTGGCTGCGCTGCAGACGCATCTTGGGACCAGTTGGCGCCAATGGTGTCGATGCCATGGCCGGGCCATAACCGTGCCGGCCAAAAGAAGCAGCCGATGCAGCCCCCGAGGTCGAGGTGGAGGCATTCGCAGTGTTCGGCGTGGGTGGCGGCGTATAGGTGGCATAGTAGGCGCCAACCGGCAGCGGGTGCCCGTAGGAGGCCGGATGATGTTGCAGCAAGTGTGATGCCTGCGGGTAGCTGTGGCTGTAGTGCATCGGTGGCGCCGACTGCGGCGCCGGCGGTTGCGGTGGCATTGGCTGCGGCGTTGTCGGCGCCGGATATGGCTGCCGGAAGAAGTTCAGCTCCTCCCCGGCGGCAAAGCTGATGCTAGTGCGAGGCGTGCGCGGCGGCACATGAATGCCATGGGCAAAGAATACATCCCCGCCCGTATAGCTGGGCGACTGGGCACTCGAGCACGAGGGGCTGGGCGGTGGCGGATACTGAAAGATTTGCGGCGCTGCAGCGGAGAGAAAGAGAAAGAAAACGCACATAAATAAAATAGCCATTAAGATCGCCAGCAACAATTACAATAATACTATTTATACTATGTAAACAAAGGTGTCGGCGCTGTCATTGGCCCTTCTACTGCGGCTGTGACTGCGACAATGCAAGGAAGTGTCTAAGGTCGTCGGCCATTGTGCAACTGCCACTGCAACTGCAGCTGCGACTGACTGGGCACTTAGCGGCGCTGTCTGCCCATAAAAGCGATTTTAATTACGGCAAGTCCTCGCTGTATGCCAATCATAAAGCCTATCATAAAATCATCAAGTGGCCCACCTTGCCAGCGGCTTCTTTTGTGCTGCGCTTTAAAAGTATCTTAAAAGTTAAAAGTATCTGCCTATAGTATATACATATGTATCTGATCTTCTTCTGAGGCATATCTCAGCTGAAATGTGTCTTCAAAGTTGCCAAGTGGCAAGTGCAGCAGCTGCAACATCATTTATGTATGCTAAATAAGTAGCCGTATCTAAGTTCTTGCCGTACAATGTCATTTCATATTGATGCAATATATATTTGTATAGATATTTGTTTTTTCTTTTTCTGCCATCTCATGCAAATTGAGAACAGAAAAGCGTTGATAGCTAAGCTGATCACTTGATATGCGCATAAATTTAATGTTATTGTTGTTGTTGGAGTTGTTGTTGCCTGGCAGTTTGTCTTGTGCTTGGGGAGGGAGCATTTTCATATGATTTCTTAATGTTTATTTACTTAAAAAGCAATTTAATAGCGACATATGATTGATTGTAATGCAAAATTTATACAAATCACCCGACAACGCCGACTGACCGAAACGATAATGTCTCAAGCAGCTAATTGCCCCTAGGGCTAACTTATTTGCGAGTGGTACTGTATGGCACTGTGTGGTGCTTATGGCCAGCATTCGTAACTGGCAAGTTTGGCATGTCAGTCAGTCAATTGGCTTGGCGGGCAGACAGTTTGAAATAGCTTAAGATACATAGATACAGATACGGCCAGAGGCAAGCTCAAATAATGTCATTCAACGTCAACCTGCAGGCCACTAATTTGCAATTGACCCATTAGCCTTGAACTCGAATAGCGTGCAGCGTAGCGCAGCGGGTCGCAGTGAAGCGAATCGAGTGGCTCACAGCTGTTGCAGTTGCAGTTGCATTGCAGTTGCTGCAAAGCAAAACAAAATCTGCGCTTAATTGCAGGCAACTGCACAGCGCCACTCCTTGTGCTCATGCGCGCATTTGTATCTTACAGATACTTTATGCCATTTGAAACTAGTTTGCCTGCCTGCCTGCCAGCCAGCCAGCCAGCTGCCTGAAGCTCCACTGCGGCTCACGTGCGCTGAACGCTCGCGCGCTCCAACGTCGCATTTAACCTTGAAAATCTGCCAGTCCAGCTCAGCTGTAGCCCAAGTCAGCCCAAGTCAGGCATCATTACGGCTCGCATTTGTATCTTGTAGTTAGCTAGCTGCTGGCCAGCTTATATAACTAGCAAGCTCTATGTGTAGAAGTCTGGCTGGGCCATGCTGGTGCCTTTATGATGAGGCGCATTGAAAATGTTACTACTAATTGCAAATTGTGTGGAAAATTATTTGCCAAGTGTTAAAATTGCATTTGCATATGAGTATGTGGGCACAAATGTGTGTGTGCGTGTGTGTGTGTGTGTGCGATTAGGTGTGGTGCAGGTTGATGAGCTTGGGCTGTGATATCGCTTGGCTGTGACTGACTGTGACTGAGCTGCATATAAGACAATTATTACGGTATTTATATTTAAAGTTGAAAACCCTTCGAAAGTGCGCCCATTCGATAATAGCCGATAGTTCGATAGTCGGTTGTGATATACAAAAATATTATTTATACAATTGTTTATCTGCAACCGCTCAATCATTTAGAAAAGCTGTGTTAAAGCCAATAAGTAATTTTTACGATAAAACACTCAATAAAGAGTCTTTGAAATTAGTCGATAATATGTATGAGTTTTTGATACTATTAAGGATCGATAGTATATACAATTAAGTTAGCCTTCGATAATTTGGAAATTATAATCTATTAATTACTTTCAAAATATTTATGTCAATTTTATTTAAAATAATTTCCTCGACAAAGAACTATTGACAGTAATTGATGATATGTGCAATTACGAGTATCTTTGATGCTTTAGAAATATATATTTTATTACAATCTTTAATCAATATTAAAATATGAAATAATTTATAAATTTTACTTTGCTATCGTTAGCAGTTTGATAAAGCACCATTGATTTTAATCAAGACTTTGCATAAAAACGATAGTATTCGATGCTTTAACAGCACAATATCGTCATGTATCGTATTTATTTAAATCTACAATGTAACTGTAAGGTTGAACAATTACGACTCGGGATCTCAGTTGGAAAAACAATTGCTGTGTTTGTGTTTCTGCCCCACCTCTAGCGTTTAGGAGCTTTATGGCACCTTAGCAATTTTTATGATCGCATCTCGGTGCGGGCGCTGCTGCAATTGTTGCAGTTGCAGTAAGTAGTTATTGTTGCTGTTAATGCTGTTAGCTGGTGACGAAACGTGACCAATTGTTAGCTAGTTTTCTGCATTTGTTTGGACGAATGCAAGTATTTTTATGGCCTGGCAAATGGCCGACAATATGGCAAATGTTTAATTGAATTGCGATTATTGCGAGGGACTTGCGGGTGTGTACGGGCCGCATTTGTCGCATCTGCGAGCTGTCTTAGCACAACAATTATGTGTGTAATTTACTTTAATTTTTCATACTCGCCATTGCGCTGCTGCCGACTGCGGCAATGTTGCAACTATTGTCGGAGCCGCGGCAGCAGCAGCAGCAGCTGACAAACATCAATCAGGCAAAACACAGCAATAACAAAGCCCAAGTCAAGCTATAAGTTAAACTAAGCAGAACGTTAGAAGCTTAAAGAACAATTTACACGCGGCCCGAGGAAAAACCGAGCAGGCTGGCGGAAAAACGTGAAAAATGCTGAGCGCTCTGTGTGTGCCTGTGTGTGTGTGCGTGTGTGTGTGTGCGTGTGTGTGTGTGTTACGCTTTGCTTGCCACAAAAGAACAAAACGTTTGACGACGTACAGAATGCATTCTGTATACCCTAACAAGGGATATTATTATTTCACTTCCCATGTAATAAATTTTATCATAAATACATATCGTATATCATAATTGTTACATCAAATTTCTGTGTGAAAAAGAATCTGCATTTATTAAAATAGTTTTTGTTAGAGCAAAATTGATTATGTTAAAGATCAGTCAATGCACAACTAACTAACAGGGTATTCAAACGTCGGCTAAGCGAACTCCAGCTGTTCCTTCTATTTAGTTGTGCAGTTTTGCAGTTGATTACATGTCAGCCCAGAGTCGAGACCGTCAGAGCCGCAGCAGCATATGCTGCTCATGATGGCCTTGAAGTGTTTGAAAAATAGCAACAATAACAGCAATAACAGCAATAACAGCAGCAGCAACAACAACTACTACAACAAAAAAACAACTGCAGCAACAACATTAACAACTAAATGCGAGTATGAATATCAGGCAACAACTGCGTCGTACCGCAGAAATCGAAATTGAAACGAGTTTCAATGGATCTGGCATCAGGCTAAGTTGGTCACTGGGCCTGAAACCCCGATCGCTGATCAGATGCTAAATGTGTGCCAGTTCAAACTCAAAATATGCAGGTTTATAAACTAGGTTTAAGTACGTGCGAAATCTTAATTCTGCTTGAAATTCAAAATATTGCATTTCACAATTTGGGTTAAGGCAAAGATACATGCGAAATCTTTATTCTACTTTATGAAATCAGAAGAAACTTTTAAAAGATACGTTTTAAAGTTAATTCGTTTTCTTGATAAACAAAATAAGATACTTTATTATTTGGGTTAAGGCAAAGATACTTCTGAAGTCTTAATTCTTATTCTTGGGTTAAGGTAAAGATACGATATAGAATAGAATAAACTTTAAAAGTTAGGTTCAGATAAAGATACATTTAAATCTTAATTGAAGTTTTATAATTTAGGTTAAGGCAAAGATACTTCTGAAATCATAATTCTTCCTCTTGATACATATTTAGGTTCTACTTCTCGAAATACAAAATATGGTTTTATATTATTAGGGTTGCAATGTGAATTCTTCCTCTTGTGAGCCAAAATATGAATTTGTATAATGCAGGTTAAGCTATAGGTACATGCGAAATGTAAATTCTTCTTCTAAATACCATTTACAGAAAAACGAAACTTTGTTAACTGTCACTGGAGCACTGACATTTATTAATGATGTCACGAGACGGCGACAACAACAACTGCAACTTCAAGACTGACAGCACAAAGGAATGACTGTGGTATCCAAAAGGAGCAGCCGCTGCTTGTTGCGTTGCTTGATTCTACCCAAAAACCAAAAAAGAGCCAAGAAATTTCAAAAATTGGCATTACAAAATGTTATATAGTATGTTGCCTCGCCTCACCGCCGTGCCACACGCTGCATTGTTGTGTCACACCTGACGCCCACACCCACACACACGCACGCACACACACACATATGAAACAAAACGCGACCAAATCGAGTGGAATTGAATTCGGTCTTTTAAGGCGATTTGCTGGCTGTCACGATGCGACGAGCTAAAAATTTGTTGGCTCGTCGATCGTCAGGCTGTTGGCTTTAATTAGGCGAGGCTGCAGCTGGGGTTGCCGTTTTATTTTGTTTTTTCCGATTCAGGGCCAAAGTGTTAACGGTACAATTTGTAATGCTCCAACCCAAATTCGAATTCCCCAATGCGGTCAAGTGACTAATTGCCATTTTTTTGTGTGTGTGCTTGATATTCAGGAAGTCGCAAGTTTGCGAACTTAAAAAGAAATCGCAGTCGACAAAATTGTTGTCCAAGTTGTCAACAAGATTCTTGTCTATATATAACAAATGCTCAATTTTGGTGTTATAAAAAAACGTATTCGAGACGCGGACGAGACAACGAACAATGCAAAGTTGAATGTCAATCAGCAGGTGTCGCCAGGTCGATCGATAGAACGATCGATCGATTGCCATATTCAACTGTTAATTACCAATTTTGGTAGCGTTAATTAGCCATTTGTGTAATGTGGTTTACCGTTATGAGACGTGCAAATTTGGAAGCTGCTCAAAATGCGGAAATCACCTCAAGAATTTTGATGAAAGTGTGAGTGTGAATGTGAGTCACATAAAGGAGAAAGTTCTTGAGCAAGATTTTTGCTGGATTAGAAGTAAAAGTTGGCTGATGCATGCAGTCATACATACATATATATATATATATATATATTTCGTTAATTGATGAAAAGGAATTGGAATGGCTGAGCAGAAGGTTCTGGAGCCAAGCGAAGATTGCAGTTGTATTTTATAGCCACTGCTTAGAGCAGCATAATTGTGCCTAATGAATTGAGAACGCGCAGTGAGCGAGGTCGGTCTTAAGCAGCATATATGTTTATATAGTCGCCGCGTCCAGATCGTGTATCTAATGAGGCTGATGAGGCATCTTTTGTTTCCACTCGACTTCAAGCTCAGCTGGCCAAGCCTGAGCGTGCGAACAGTCACATAAAATAAACAAACTGTTCATAAAAAAACAAAAAATAAACACTATATTTTAAAGCTGAGCAATTTTCGCGTTTTTTACTGATTTATGTGCAAGGTTAGACGGCCGGGCAGCGGCAGTTGCCCGTTGCCAGTTGGCAGTTGCGTGCCTCGCGACGCGTGCCCCAAGTGGCAAGTCGAGTCGAGCGGTTTTTCAAATTGAACTCCGTTTGTAGACCACGTAGCACGCAATCGTGTGCGTTGTATAATTATCATTTAGTTTAGTTTGATTTAATTGCAGCATTAATTAAACGGGGATTTGGTTCAATGAAATAAACATTTTGCGTACGGAATGCCTTTTGTTTTCTCAATGGAATGAGGCAGTTTCCCTAACTGAGGGACAACCAGAAGCGAAAACTTGTGAATATTACGCATAGCATTAAATTCTGCAAAACACGCGACCCCCTCCCGTTCCCTTCCACTTTTTCATCTGCCATGAAAATTGCAAGCGCTTGGCATATCAAACAAATGTCTCAAAATAGCTCAAATGCTTATCACAGCGCACAGCCAAGACACAGGCCAAGTCAAATGCCGACGACATGATGCGCTATAGCTATGAATATGCTTAAGGCACATCGACTGTGCAACATGCCCTGCCTCCTGGCAGTGTGCGCAGCTTAAGCGCCTCGTTTGCGTCGCACAAACAAAACGCAAGCAAACTGCAAAATGCATGCTCAATATTTTATAAACGACAGACAAATGCAATTTTTCAATTTCTCGAGTTGGGCACACACAAAGCCACGCGACGACACAGCTTAAAGGGCTATAAAAAACTGCCAGAGCCAAAGACGACGAGGCCAACACGCACACACACCCGGAATGGCCAAAAGCCATTGATTTTGCTGCAGCAAAATAAAAGCTGACGCAGAAAACTGCTGTTGTGTGATGCAGCGGAAAATGTCTTTGCATAGTTATTTGGCGGAAAGCTAGCAGTACACAACTTAGGCTTCAGAAGCTGCAGCTACCACGTATCGATATCAAACATATTGAGCATGTGTTTCTTTTCGGGCTCAGACATCAATTTTTTTTCACGACAAATCAATTATTTAACAAAGGAACTTTTGAGAACAAATTTCTGCTAAATTTGAGAAAAATGCAAAACTATTTTTGATATCCAAATGTGTTAGGCCAGAATCAGATTGCCAAAATTTAATGCTGATTGGATTTGTATTAATTTATTCTATTTTTATATTTTTATTAATCAATTTTTTTAAATTTATATTAAAAAATATATATTAACATAAAAAAAATGAAAAAGTATATAAATTAATGTTATTTATTTAGTTTGTTATTTATTTTGTTTACTATGAATCAACTTTCGGTTAATAAAATTTTATTTTATTTTATTTCTTTTTAATGCAAGCAGCTTACTGCAGATTAACTCAGAGGCAAGACAGCCACTTAGCATACAGGAAGGTTAAAGTTCAATTCGACGCTCAAATTAATGTGGCATATGTTTGATAATACTCAGATTAAATCGGAAATGTTTTAAGTGGAAACAAGTAGCTTTTCGCAGATTACATAAAGCGGCACATGATATCATTCGCATACAAATCGCTGCTGCTCAGCAAACTGATTCATTGGCCCGTGTGGACACGTAATATGAGAAGCGTCAAGCGGCGGCAGTTGCACAAGCTGTTGGCCCAAGCAGCACAATCAGCTATCAACTTCTTCAATAAACAATCAAATGCGATTAGTAAATGTGCAAACAAAATGTTAACAACAATTAACGGCGCACATGAAACCCAATGCGCGGGCTCTGCCGGATAGCCCGTTGAGTGGAAACTGTGGAGCGGGTGGGTTGGGCGTTGGGGGGAGGCAACCCTTGGACACGCCAACGTCGAGTGGACACCACTCGCAGCCGCTGGCGGATGACGCAGCGAAGACAGCGCGTCTGGTGGAGCCGACAACTTTTGCTGTCGCTGCTGCTGCTGCTGCTTGTTATAATTGTTGTTGTTGCTCTTCATTTGCAATTTCGTTTCATTTATTAATAATTTTTTTTGCATTGTTGTTATTGTTGCTGCTGTTGTTGTTGTGCTGGTGGCACATAAAACGTGCATTTTGCCGTTTTTTTAATTATTTTAATTGCGTTTCATCTGTTCGAATGCTGCCCAGCGTTTTGCTGTAAAACTCATTTATTGTTTAATTGTAAAATGTTTATTATTTGCGTTGTTAATTGCAGCACATGTGCTGATAGCTTGATCAGCAGCAGGCGAGCTTTAACAACTGCTAAATGCTCCCACAGCATTTGTCTTGATGTCAATAAGTATGTGCATGCAAATCTAGTCAGAGCTACTAATTCACAGTGTGCGTAATTACAAATCGTAGTCTGCGCCTAACTGATAAGATTCACTGCTAAGAAAATGCAGAGCTGTGTGCTTGGCAAACTGCTCCGTGGGGGCATCTTTGGTGGCATTAAAGTTGTCATTGCGGACGCCTTCGCTTGTTGCCAATTATAACAAGTAGCTGTAGTCTGCTGGCATATCCTGTTCTTAGTTTTCTTCCTTTTGATACATATATCCTTTTCCACTTTGCCTTGAGCGGCTGCCGGGCGCATTTCTTTTGTCTGACGCTCAAGCGCTCGAGCGGCAGGCCCAGCGCCGCCTGTGTCTAGGCTCAATTTCATAACAAAAACTTGAGCACGTTCCTCCACATAGATATAGCCAAGTCGAGACCAGCCCAGCACAAAGTCTGTGCAGTTCAGTGCAATGCTTCAATGCAAACAATTTAGCACGGCCTCAGACGTGTGAGACTTAATCAAAAGCCAACTAGACACACAGAAAGACACACACATTCATGCACACGGGGAATCAGACCCGGGCAAGACCAGACACTCAGGCACTTGGATACATACTACTACTTAGTGTTAGAGCCTATAGGTAGCTCATTCCTAGTGTCAAGTTTATGCACCTAGCTAACAGTAATTTTTGTTATTTTTATTTATTTTTTCCTTTTTTTTGCTGCTGCTTTCGTGCTTTACTTATTAAGCAAAGTGCCTGGCGGGCATTTAAACTTGAAATGTGAAAAGTTCATTGCGCTGAATGGTGTGAATAATAAACAAACCCGGGCTGCTTTAAAGATTCATAGTTTTCAAATCAAAAGATAAACATAAAGAAGAGAGCCGCAATCTGAGTCGAAAATTAAATACCCTTCACTTTATGAATAATAATAGTTAAGCCAAGCTTTTGTTTATAGAACAACTTTCAGCTTACGATCGTTCGTATTTATTGCAATAATATCGATATTTATGATCATAGAGTCTACTTCATTTAACTACCTTCTCGTAATTGGCTTGTGCTGCATATAAAATATTTTTGAAATTTATAATTGTATATTTAAAGTCGTATACTCTCTGAGTAGCCTCTGAAAAGGCATTGGAAATGTGCTAGTCTCTGAAAGGGTACTGGAATTGAGCTACTCTCTGAAAGGGAATTGGATATGTGTTGCTCTCTGAAAGGAAATATGGAAATATACTTCTCTTTGTAAGAGTATTATAAATGTGCTACGCTCTGAAAGGGTATTAGAAATGCGATACTCTCTGAAAGGGTATTAGGTATGTGATACCCGCATAAAACTCAGCCCAAATGTGCAGCACAGCTGGGCTATCATAGCAGACCCTGAAGCTATTATGCCCAGAAGAAATATGTCATAAAAAACTTGAGAAATAATATTTTCGTGTATCAGCTAGAGCAAGCAGCAGCAGTTTGTGCTGTTGCATGCCACAGCTGAGCAGCTGCGTTGATAGATTTTTCGGTCATCAAAATGTTTATGGCAACTGGCTGCATAAAAATGCATAACACAAGGATGGAAAGGGGAGGAGCACAGGCAGGCGGTGAGGGGGACGGGGGGTGGGGGGACTGTTGGCACCACAGGCAACATCCGCAGTGGAAATGCAATCCTCAAATTGAATGAAGCAATTAATGAAGCAACTGCCGCAGCGACAAGCAACATTTCAGATTTGCATAAAACAGCGGCAAATAAATTCACGGTCAATGTAAAACCAAATCACGAACAACAACAGCAACAAAAGCAAGCAAAAACAATGCACAAAGTGAAGCCGAGCATTGGCAGCCGCAACTCAAAGCCATGGCTAAAACACACACACACACACACACACATGCATATGTGTGTAGATGCACATATAAATCGGAGACTGGCCTGGCAACAGGGCAGAGTAAATTTGCATTTGTTCAGCCGCAAAGTGCAGAAAGCAAATCTAAATGCAGATGATGATGATGACGATGAAGCTTTTGATGATGTTGATGATGATGATGAAGTTGGTGCTGAAGCACACAAGTCGCTGTGTAGGCTGTACAAAATGAGTGAAGCGAGCCTGGCAATGAGATAATAAGCAGCCGCAGCAGCGGCAGCTCTCTTTATCTAACAAGAGCTAGCTCTCTCTCTCTGCCCCCAACCCGTGCATCACTCTCTGCGCACAATCCAATGCGACGTCAGCTGTTGCCAGGTCAGCAACAGCAGCAAAGGAACAGGAACAGGAAAAGCAACGCCAAAAGGTCGCCATGTTTGCCGCCATTTTTTTTATATGTGCGGCGCTTCGCTGATTTCCGCTAGCTCGACTGCGAAGTTGCTGAGCAAAACAAAATGGTGGAAAATGTCAAGAGCGACAGCGCAGCCAAAGCCGACGCCGACGTCGACAGCGGCAGCGGCAGCAAAAACAACGCCTAGCAGCAACAGCTGTTGGCAACAAGCCGAAAGGAATCGTCGAATGACGCGAATGGCCAGACCAAAAGGGAGCTGCCAAAACGGCGTCGCTTTTACCCTGATTGTGCCTCGCTGTAGCGGGGCATGGGGGGGGACTATCCGCACTGTCATTGCACCTTTTGTTAGGCCCCAATTTTAGGGGTGGGTTTTTGGAGCCGCTTAAGCAACTTAGGCGCACAGCCGCCCATCAGCAGCAGCAGCAGCAGCCGCAGAGGCAGCCGCAGCACAAAAGGCGCCCAAACGCTGCTGCTGCTGACGAACTTGAAGCTTTTGCGCGGCTTGCGGGGCAGAGGATTTGCACGTTTTATATGTACACACATATTTTAGGCCTTGGGGTTGGTAGCTTGCGTCGATGACTAAGCGTTGCCCCAAACGTGGCGACTCTCCCCCCTTGGAGTGGGGTGCGCGCTGAAGATGCTGCGGCAAAAAATGAAAATAGAAAAAAAAAAGACGATGTGTGCGAAAGGGTTTCGTCATCAAGCTAAACGCATAACGGCATGGGGTTAGGCTAAGCTCGAGCTTAGCTTAGTGTTGTCAAGTGCCCAAAGCAGTGTTGCCTAGTTGTTCAAATGTGTTACTATTAGATAAATTATGCACTTGAGGGGCAGCGACTGCAAACAAGGGCTAAGCCAAACTGTGTGCAGGGTTGGGTTTAGCCAAGCTATGTTAATGGAATGGGTATTAGTTGGGAAGACTCTATGCACGCGGATTGGCCTGAAATACCATTTAATAACAGCTTTAAGGCTTAGCGAAAATGCAATTCGTGTGGCTAAGCGAGTTGCGTCAGCCAAGTTTATGGACTGATAGAAAACGCAAGTGCCTGGATAGCTCGATCAAAAACTTGTAAGCCAAGTCAGATTGCAACACACATAGACAGTCTGGCTGGCTGGCTGGCCACAGAGGCATGCCTCCTAGCTGACAACCCACTCTCCCTCTTCCCCTCCCCAGGCAGCTCCGACGACGACCAGGGCAATTAGGCAAACGGGCGGCGACTGCCAACGCGTTTTGGACAGGCCAAAAAGATTGCTTTTTGCTGCTTTAATCAATATATATGCAAGAGTGCATATCTATTATACTTATATGTATATATTGCAGTTAATAAACAACTACTAAAATGTGACTCATGACTCGCCCGTTCGAGGTAGGGAGCTCTCGAAGGTTTTGCCTACCTCGGCCATAAATAATAATCAGCGTGGGGCGTCGCAGCCGAAGCTGAGCTAAGAAAAACACAATTCCAAAAATATCTAAAAGCAAAAAACAACAAACACTGAAAATTGTTTTTCTCGCCATTCTCAATGTCCGGCCAAACAAACCGCAGCTGACAGGCGACGACAAGGGGCCGGGTCTATTACGCAAAAGCCGCGACAACAGAGAGAGAGACCGCAAGAGCCAACGTGCAGCATGCAACAATGCTTTGACCGCAGTCAAAGGCTACTTAAACTACCGTTAAGTCAAATGCTTTGTAAACACAGCCGAAACTAGCTGCAACTGCAACTGCCGCAACTGCAACTGCAGCCTGGGCCAGACGTGCGCCTAAGGTCAAATGGCGTTTAATAATTTGGGTTAGTGGCTCGCAGCAACTGGCCGCAGCTAGAAGCGTGCCACACACAAGCAGATACATAGATACAAAGATACATATCTCATGGATACACAATTCGAATAAGACATTCGACTGCAATCGACGTATTTAACTGGAGCTGGCGCTTTATTATTATTATTTTTTTTTTTGGTTTTTGGCGCGTGCCAATTAAACGTGCCGAGCTCTTTTTTATGCAAACTCCAGCAACAGCAGCACACGCCCACCTTTTGGCCGTTTCTTTTGTTTATTTCGCCTTTTTTTAGCTATAAAATACTTGAAAATCAACTTGGATTTCGTTAAATTGGCCATAGAACTGACTTATCGCGACTGCCTAAGCCTAATCAGAGGCGTGTTCGTTTTTTACCGCCCTGACAATAGGTCTACAGCTGATTCATATGCAGCCATAGAGACTGGGTTTAGTCAGCAATGCGGTTGGCAAACAGGAAACTACTTTAGGTTCCATATATAATAGTGTTATTAAAAGGAATCCCTAAAGTATTGATGCGGACTTGATCCATTGGGGAATATAGAAAAGGAACGATTTTGCAATGCGCTTGGCGAAGATCGAAATACTGAAACCATTTTAAGAGTATTGATTTTTAGATAATCCATTGGGTAAGGCATAACAAATTAAGGCAAGGATTAGATATACTAAAGGAATCCCTATTTTGATTATTGATTTTCAGATGAATCATTGGGGAATGAAAATATAATTAAAGAAAGGCAATACTACAACATTTTTAATAATATTTAACAAAGGAATCTCTCTTTAAAGTATTGACTTTTAGATGATTCATTGGAAAACAAAAATAAATGTAAACTATATTTCTTAAAGATTGATTAATTCTATCAAATATTGCAAATCTTGTCCTTAGCATATTAAGAAAAGGAATTAAGCCAGCAATGAGGTTGGCAAAAAGGGAAATACTAAACGTTTTTTATGGGCTAAAATATAAGATATTTTTTAGTGGGAATTACCTAAATGTTTCCACATTTGAGCAGAGCAGTGCGTATATCCTAAATTTGTCTAATATCTGGCCCAATATTTTAATTTCTTAAAGCAAATTTGTCAAGCCCCAGCCTCCCCTTAACCCTATACAGAATTTGCGGTAACATAATGCCCTGTTGTTGTTGTTGTTGTTTTTCTCAGTGTCTTACTGAATGTGCTGACCATACGCAAAAAAAAAAAACAATCGCGAACGTGGCTAAGCAAACTGAGCAGCTACGTCAATAGTCGGGGCATAAAACTGGGAATGAGTCAACAACCTTGAAAAGCGAAACCTACAACGGGAAATGCAGTCAAGTGGCCAGCGACAGCAACTTGGCTAATTAGAGCTGTAAAAAAATACGTAACAAAAAAATGACCCATTTAGGGAGCCAGTGTATATGCAAAGGGCCTGTTAGCCATAAACTTACCCGAGGTATTCGCCTGACCGATGTAATGTCGCTGATGCTGCTGATACCATTCGCAGAGGGCGATTAGCACCTGGTCCGTTTGCATTGGCAGCGGCGACTGCATCGGCGTCTGCGTGGCCGAGGTGGTTGTGTTGGGTGACTGTGAGGCGACGCTGCTGGCGCCATCTGATGCGCCCGACGAGGAGGAGACGCCCGACGATGAGGATGCGCCTGACGAGGAGGATGCCGACGAGGAGGAGGAGGAGGAGACGCCCGAGGTGCCCGATGAGCTCGAGGCAATGTCATCGGTGCCGCCCTCGGGCAGATAAAAGGGCACGGCCATTGTGTGTGTGTGTGAGTGCTAGGGTGTGTGTGTGTGTGTGTGAATATTTGTGTATGGCCTGGCTAAGTTCGTAAATTTGTTGTGTGGTGCTTCGGCGTTTGGCTTGGATTTTCAATTTGGGACTTCTGTCCTGCTCTGACTTGGCTTCTCGTATTGTTCTGCTGTCTCTCAGTGACACTTTTCAGGGCGTGCACTCAATTGATTTTGTATTTCTTGTGCAATATTTTGAACATTAAAAATTGCAGCATTTTAGGTTGTTAAACTTCAGAAATGTTTTGCAGCACAAACACTCAAAGTATTTAATATCTTTGTTTTTTTGTTTTGTTTTTATTTTCATTTGTCGTATCGTATGATCTTTGTTTCGTATTAATTCTTTACACTTTTCGCATGGGATTGAATCAGTTTGTTAAATTTTTGTTGTTATTTTTGCTTAGTTAGTTTTTCGATTTTTTCGCATTTTTCATAAAGCTCGCGCAACTTATTTAAAAACACAAACAATTCTCAAAATTCTCAAGTCGCGTAGAAAGAACACACGAAGCACTTAAAACGTGTCGCAAACTCAAACTGCGATTTGATTTCCACTTGGCTTGGTTTGAGGAGAAAACACGTCTTTACTCGCAACGCGGCTGAACTGAACTGAACTGAACTAAACTGAATGCGCTGTGCGGCGCAATGCGAGGCAGCGTATCTGCAAGATACGCGCGTTTAAAAAACGACTCAAATTAAGAGAGCACCGCATCGAGCATGGGAGCAGAGGGAGAGCCTCTGCAGCGGCGGCGTCGCTGCCACACTTCCAGAGTGCAGCCGGACTGCCTAGGCCTTATGCTTATGCACATGCATGTTGCTGCAGGTAGTAGTGAGTAGTTATGGCTGTGGCTGAGTCTGTGGGGACGCAGCGGGGCACCCAGCGTCGACGTCGACGTCGACATCAACGGCAACGGCAACGACAACGACAACGACAACGCCAACGCCGCAGCTCATACAAAGCAAAGAGCGGAGTAAAAAAGAAGCAACAAAAACAAAATAAAAATTCAGCGCGAGCGTTACGCTCTTCACTATGAGAGCGAGTGAGTAGGCGGCGCGTCTGTGTCTGCTTGAGCGTGCGTCTGTGTGTGTGCCCGTTCGAGTGCGAGTGCGAGGCAGCACAAAGATCTTGTTGAGCAGGTAACTCAGCAACAACAAACAGCGACGCGGCAGAGCAGCGAACGTCGAAGCAAAACAAAAAGTGCGATTGCAGGCACAAAGTCTGCGTCGTTGTTGTTGCTGGCGTTTTGTCATGGAGCAACAACAAAAAGAAGGGAACACGAAACGAGCGAGAGTAAAGGCTTTGCTCTTAGAAATAAATCAGTACAAGCTGTCTCGACTGTTAGACATGCTGTAAACATAATTTAAATGAATATACCCTGCACATGTATACATTCCGAATTTCCTTTTTGAAAATTATCCGAAAGATTTTGTTGGTCAAATTTATTGTTCAATTAGACAATATTGTATTCGAAGTATCCCATTATACTGCAAGTACGTGGTATAACGAGTGAGGTTGGAAGCGATTGAGCTGAGTTTACGCGCCAAAAAGCGTAGCAGACCACGCGAACTGAAAAAGGTAGTAGAAAAAATGGTAGTGCCACTTGGCTATAATATTTTGGCCTGACAAAATTAGAGTATACATATAGCATATGCGAGCATAGGTTTTATTTTATGTTAATGTAATTATTTCTTGATATGATTCTTTATTGACCTAATTCATACTTAATGTACATGTTCTTAGGTCAGTGAAATATGTATGTACTTATGTATGTACATATATATGTACATATGTACATACATATATCGTTAGGTCCATGTTCTTAAGCCCCATTTGCTCTATAATGTCACAATCTGAACAATTTCACCATATCCTTAAATCGCTCCAAACCTGTTTCATTGAGCCACAATCGTAACCTTCCATAACAGGCTCTCAAATTATGCTAAATCATTCTCTCTGCGCTCTTACAATTATGTTGCGCGCGCGAAACTTCATGCGAAAGGAAATACAAAAATAATACGAAGTGGATTTTAGTTAGTGTAGGTTCTAAAACTAAAAAGCCCCATGAGTACAACACAGCTGACCTCTATGCATGTATTTAAAAGTATGCACAGGCATGTTATAAATACATTTGTATATAATTGTACATCCATTTTAATACGTACATACATACATATATAAAAAATAATACGTATTTAAAACATATACTATGTAAATAATAACTTTCTTTGTTCGAAACTTGTGTTTTTTTAATTGCGAATTTATATCTTTACATTCATACATATATATGTATGTCCGAGTTATGTATAGATACATATGTACATACATAGATCTGTTGAAGAACACGATCTAACAGTTATATGTTGCATATAAGAAATAGATTGTCTAATCTTGACTTTACTGAAATTCACATCGAAAAGTTATACGAAAGGTTTTTACAACTTTTTCTACTGCTCAACAACTTAGAGAAGGTCGGTAAAGAAAATGCCGATAAAGCCATAAGGACAGATAAAGATAAGAGACACACATAACGTATCGCGTGATGCAAGAATTGCCCAATATGATGAAATTCAAAAAACATGAACATGAATGCGCATGCAACAAGCGAAGAGGTTCAAAGAGGACGAGAAGAGGAGAGGGCGGCACTGCACAGAAAAAGGGGCTCGCTTTTTATACCCTATCACAACGTGAGTGGGGTATATTGGACTTTCGCCATGTTCGTCTAACAGTCCGACTGCCCTGCTGTCCTTATGTCCGCAACTTTTTTGGGCGATGCAGCAGCTTGCGTTGGTTGGAGCGTGGCAAATCGGAAACGCCATATCAATTTAACAGTTAACGCGTTTAAATCTGTTATTGAACTGATAACGAGTATGGCGCAGTCGGTTACACCCGACTGCAACATTCTTACTTGTTATAATTTATACTCTGCCTCGTTTTGCTTTAGTTTGATTTGGTTTTTTTTCTTTTGGTTTTTTCTGGCTTTATCACAAAGCTTTTTCATTAGGGATTCCAATTACTTGACTACGATTCTTGGCGGGGGGAGTTGTATCGGTGTATGGCCTGGAGAACTGGTGTTACATATGTATGTATATGTGTGTATGCATGTATGGGCCGGGTCTGTTGTTGCAGCTGCCTGTTGATTTCTTTTGTTTTTGCAACAAAACTGATTAAGCGTAATGTGAGAGCAATGCGGTCGCAAATTGCCTCAGAGATTTACGTTTTTTGCCCCCTAAATTTGTATTATTTCTATTTCATGTGCACATGTATGTACATACATACATATGTATGTACATGTATATGTAGCCTTATTTAAAGGAAGCTGTGACAAAGGAATAGACAAGGGCGTTAGACAAAGACAGGTACAGGTTGGACTATTTTACAGGATTTTGTCGAATAACTCAATAATATATATGTATGTACATAATTAATATATACATATATAAAAGTGTGTATGTGCATACACATACAGTGAAAACTCTTTTTGGCGGACAGCGACCTTCGTGTTATTTTTATCCGATCAAGAGGAGTGCCAATCTTATAGAGGGTGAATGGGTATAGCCTACCAGTATGCCCGAAAATGTCCGTCCGAGAGGGGTGTTCGCCTGACATAATTGTTCGCTAGAAGAGTTTTTACTGTATAATTGATCTATATACAATTGTGGGTACGTGGACAATTCCAAATATAGCTGCAAAAGTTTTATTACCCCGCAAAAAGAAAGCTGAACAAATAAGAGGTTCTAGTCGGGAGCTCCCGACTAGGCGATACCCTGAACCATCTTCTTCCAACACCAAATGCAGATCTATATACTATTCTAGAAGCTACATGTCAAGTTTTGGCGACTCTAGCTCTTATTATTTATCAAAATTTAAAAAAAAAAGGATTTCGATATCGATTTTTATCGATTACTTTAAAACGGGGCAAGTTATCGAATATCGGAAACAAACTCGATTTGCGCGGGCACTAGGAGGAGCTAAAATTTCAAGTCTCCAGCTCTTATAGGTTCTGAGATCCTTGCGTTCATACATACATACAGACGGACGGACAGACGGACGGACGGACGGACAGTAGGACAGTAGGACAGTAGGACAGACAGACAGACGGACATGGCTAGATTGACTCGGCTGTTGATGCTGATCCCTTTTACCCATTTTCAATGGGTTCAGGATCATAAAAAATGACGAAACAATCCCTGCGAAATTTAAATAAAATAAATGACGTACCAATTGCTCTTTATACCTTAACTATGCAACACCTTATCAATTATGACAAACAGAAATAAGCAGAACGTTGAGCAATAATAAAAAAAATATTAATGTCAAAAATAAAGCTTTGAAGCTCACAGGAAAAAATTAAAGCAAATAATAATAACATATACATACATACATATGTACATATGCATGCATGCATGTATGTATGTGTGTATACAAACGATGTGTACAAATTAAAAGACTTCCCCGTTGACATTTCTGGGTCAGCGACCCAAAGAGTTAAACGAGGCAGCCGCAGTAAACAGAGTAACTGAGTGAACGGGGGGAGGGGGCAGGCAGCGGGTAGAAGGGGATCGAGGAGTATGCGAAGTAGTGTCCAATGCCCAACCCAAGTTTATGGCAGTTGTTGCTGCCGCTGCTGCTGCTGCAGTTGTTGTTGTTGTTTTTATTGAATATGATTATGTGGCACGCTGCAAAAGCGAGCGTAAATTATTTATTACACAATTTCGCAACAGCAACAACAAAAACGACAACGACAACAAGAACAGCAGCAACAACAATGAAAACAAATAAATTTTTGCATTTGGCAGCAGCCACGCAAAATGTGACGAAAACGCCGCCGCCCGCTTCAATAAAAATAAATAATAATTCATATTTGCTATAAGTAGCAGCAGCAGCAGCAGCAGCGGCGACAACAACAGCAGGAGCAGCAACAACAAGAACCAATTAGGCGTTGCCGCTGCTGTGGCTAAACAACTGTAAATTGTGCGCCTGCTGCATAAAAGCCTGCGCAGCGGCTGCGCAGCCGCAATGCAAACGGAGAAGAAACGCAGTAGAGTGAAACGAACGTTGGGCGGGGGCAGCAGCGCGGGGGCTGGGCATGACAAAGATGCGAGCTGAGCTGTCTGTTCGACACAAATTACCGTTAAATTAAGAGCTCGCCTTCAGTCACTTAAACACGATAGAGTGAGAAAGAGCGAGAGAGAGCGAGAGAAAGATGTGGGACGGGGGGAAAGGCTGGATTATAGCGGAGCTTAAGTCATTGGGGCAGTAGTATTGAATAATCGCAGGGCAATCAACAGCCCAGTTTGTTATCGATAAAATGCTATCGACATGAAACTCTTCTGGCAAACTCTGGCCATAAAAATAAATATTATTTTTTGAAGTAACACTTTCTATGGCCTCCCAGCTGCCATTTTTACCCCGCATCTTGATGACCTGCTCTTGATAAGAGCAGGCTGCAGCAGCAGCAGTTGCCCTCGCCCAAGCCAATTGCAGCAACAAACTCAAATGAAGCGCAAGCGGCAAAAGTTGCCTTCAGTCGAACTCGGTGGGCTCTGCCTAGGGCAAGGGGCCAAGGGCTAAGGGCCAGGCGGCAGCCAGGCATCAAGTCAGCCAACATGGAGAGGCAGCAGCACGCGACCACAGCGTCACATGTGCCGCAATCTTGCACAGCCCAGCCCCCAATGCTGCTGCCCCCCGCACCACACATTGCCCCCCTCTGCCCAACGCCCTATCTAGGGACACGGGCAGAACTCTGGCATTGGCGAAGCAGCTGCGAAAACGCCAAGAACGTTGACTTTGTGGAAAGCGCAAAAGAAGTCAGAAATAAAAGCAACACAAGGCGATAGAGAAAAGGCATAAGACGATGATGATGATAAAGATAATGATAGAAATAATGATGATGATGAGGCTGATGATGATGATGATAATTACGAAATGAGATGAAATAAAAGGCAGGCAGCGCGCAGGCTTATGCAACTCGATGCTGTGTGTACTTAGAGCAGGGCGCAGTGGGTGGGGCGGGGGCAACCGCAGTCTGCACATACAGTTATCTACTGGACCGTTGACAATTGCTAATAGTGGTTGGGGTTGCCACACCTTTCCGTTTTGATTTTTCGCAGTCATAACTAACGACAAAACATTCAATCGTATCCCGATCTGGCAACGACAAAAGCTGAGTGTCAGCCCTCGCCTGGCTGCCGCGTGGCACTGCCCTGCCACAACAGAGCAGAGCACATCAGAGAATCCGCATCCACGTCCACATCCACATCAACTGGGTCACTGACCTATCAAGTGCAAGACCTATTGAGCAGCACGCCAGGCAAATGGGAGAGCCCAGAGAGCTGGCGAGAGGGTTGTGTGCCGGCTGTGGCAAATGTGGCAGCAAATGTTGCCGAGGGGCAGCGCCACAGAAAAACTCGGGAAAAACACTGAAAAAATTCTCCTCTCCGATACATAAAAACGAAAGCGCAGGCGAAACAAAAAATTAAAATAAACGAAGGGGGCGCCCGTTGCCGTTTGCTGCTGCGGAGAGTTTGGCCCAGCGAAAAGTGTTGCCAGCCGAGCGAAGGGTTCGTTGGTGGCTCAGGGGAGTGGCGGGCGTGGGGGTGGGGCTGGGGCTGTGGCTATGCAACCATGGGCTGTGGAGGCGTATGGGCGCACACTTTAGGTGTCAAAGCGTGCGAATGCGAAGGGGCCAGCGAACAGCTCAAGATTTTAATGTATGTGCGCGCCTCTCTCTCTATGTGCGTGTGTGTGTGTGTGTTGAGAATAAATGTGGCAATTTTATTTACATTTGCCCAGCGCCTTTTGACTTTGGCAGGTTGCCCAATGCTGGAGGGTCAGGTCACATCAAAAGTAGGCCCCTGAATTAGGGTAATTCTTTGTTTTTACTAACTTTGCAACAAGCTGGCAACGGGTCGCTTCAGAGTTAGCTTCAAAATTAGTTAGCTTTTATATTTCTTGAGCTTTTTGCAGCCACTTTGCTGAAGCACCGACAGGGGAGAAGTCCACTAAAAAGGGTTCACCATTGAATGGGCTCAACTTCTACGAGAAAAAAAGAAATGAGCTACAATCGGAGCTTAGAGCTATAGAAGTTTTAAATATGTTATAGTTATAAATATATTTTTAAAATTTTCAACTACCCATACCTCCGCATACACTGGCACGATTATTAATGGAGTTATATTAGGTAGGAGGGTGGCAGACTTTCCCTGAAAAAATAAGAAAGTAGGGTAGGAGCAGGACAAAATATAATGAGAGAGAGAAGAGAGAGAGAGAGAAGAGACAGAGACAGAGGAGAGAAAGAGATTAATGGAGATTCACATTTATATAAAATGGAAACGTGTAGATTACCGTAAGAGTATCAGGAGAGATAAAATCTATTAGTTCACTTACTACCAAAGCATGAAACAAGACCTACTCGAATTTATGAGAATCGCATAGAACATCATTTTAAAAATATGTTTATATTACTTCTGCAGCTTACCGAAAAGCAAATAGAGTCTGCATTTGGCAAAAGAATATAAGTACATGATACATAGTATATGTATATACACACAGGTACGCACGCATACACACACTTCACACTTATATTGACAATGACTTTTCAGTGCGTTTGGTATAACATAACATACAGACAGGCCTTTTGCAGGCCAAGATATTGAATTCTGTAAAATTTGTGAAAGGTATCTCCAATGAATTTTTCAACGATTTTTTAAAGAAAGTTTGAAGCTGTGCGTATATTAAAACAATGTTTCATTTAGCTGTTTTTAATAAGTTTTCCGCATAATATGTTTGGAAAAAACCAAAACCTAAAAAAATCAAGGTAAAAAATCACAAAGGGGAAAATGGGCCGAAAACTTTGAATACAACATATTATTTTTCCTCAAATATTTTTTTTAACAAATTTGTACCCTAGGTTTTTAAAAGCGGGCTTAAGGTAATACAACTAGGTTTAAATTTTCCCACCCAAAGAAATTGGGTTTAATATCATATCTTAATTTGTAAAAAAAGAAATGGACCAATCAAACATAAGTATATTAAAGCGGAAAAAAATCGAATTATTGAAAACATATTTAATTAATTTCTGCACTTAAAGACCGATGACTTCTCGTAAGCTTAAACGTTTCAAAGATGTAAAATCAACATGGGCTTAAGGCTGTCCGACTGTCTGTCTGTCCGCCCCTTCGTCGCGGCCCCACCTCCGTGCCCCTGCCGTGGTGTAGCAAATCAAACGTAACATTGAAACAGTAGCCGGACAAGCAGCCGAGTCAAAAGCAACAAAATGTCATGATTTACAATAAGAAATCATATATCTCGTCGTCGCAGTTGGTTTGCTGCTCTTTTTTTTATGTTATTTATTTTTTTATCTGGTCTCAAAAAACAACAAACCTGAGCTGACAATGAGCGCCCAAAGGGTTTCAAGCTGGACGCCCCCCTCCACCAGCCGATCCGCAAACTTCACGCAGCGCACACAAATACAAACAGGCCAAACAGATGGATGGACGGACAGTGGGACGGACGGACAATCGAATGAGAAAAAAAGAGAAAAAAAACAAAAACTATGTTACAAAGACAGAGTAAAGAAAACATTCAAAATGGTAGAAGAGAAAAAACAAACTGAAACTGGCTAAGAAACTGGGCAACTGCCAAGAACAGAGTCCGGCCAAGGGGTCGCGGCTGGGGAACGGGACGTGCGTTTATTTTGTGTAAGACAGGTAGCTGGCGAGTCGCCGCTCGACTCCGGCCATTGTCTGCCGCTCGGTCTTCAGTCCGGGCTCGGGCTCGGGCTCGGAGCTGGCACTGGCACTGAAAAGTGCGCAGTTAAAAAATCGGTCGCCGGAGCAACCCACAGACAGAAAAAGATCAACATAATCGATGATGTGGTTGTAGTTGTAGCCACCCCGCCCCCCACTCCGCTCCGCACCGCTCGGCTCTGCCGTAAATGTGTTAAAAAACGCGCAGCGAGATTAAATGAGCATAAAATACAGCGCAGCAAACGTCGAACCGCGTGTAGCGAAAAAGAGTCGAACCGAACCAAAAAAAAAAAAATGTATAAAAAAAAGTATCTTTAAGATGCCAGACACGAAACACGTCGTCGACTGGCGTTCATCAGCGGCGACCCTGCTGACTGCCTGACAGACTGCCCACAGTTGAGCACAGGCCGAGTTCCAGGCCCAGGCCCAAGCCCAGTCCCAGTCCCAGTCCCAGTCCCGGTCTCACTCCCAGTCTCGGAGCCAGTCCCCACTTGAAGCCTGGCCTGCCCTCGAGCCTTTCGCCAATAAAATATGCATGCTGAGCTCGGCTTGAGACCTGGGGCAACCGCTGCTGATGGGGCCTCAGCTGCTGGGCCAAGGGTAGGGGCTGCCGTTGCTGTTGCCGGTACAATCAGCGAGGAGAACTTCATAAAGTGAAAATGTGTAGCATATATTTTGATGATACTTCGTATGCATGGGCGTGTAGGAGGGCAGGCCCTAAAGGCACAGCCCATGCCCTGCGATCGGTAGCAAAAAGAAAATTTTGGTTTATTCTGAATGCACTAATATACCATTTTATATCATTATTTAAATGACATCGTCAACTGTGGTTCGAGCATTTAGTTTGAGCGCGCTGCCATCAAGTTTTCTAAAACTGTGCGACCCTTCAGGTTCTCGGGTACAGCATCTTTTGTTCCAGAGAAGCAGACAAAAGCTCATCAAAAATTATGCCCCGCAGGCAAATGATGGCATGAAAAATAAACCAGAAAGCAGGCACCGGCTACAGCTGAAATTATACGCAATCGAAGCCAGCGAGCAGCTTCTGTGCACCAGCCAAAAAAAATAAAAACAAAAAAAACGAAAGCTACATTGAGAGAAGGCGGACAGCCGAGCACATCCTCCACAGAGATACACTGCCTCCGTTCAGGCCAACTGCTCGAGCAGGCTAACAAATTATGCTTCGCCCGGCCATAAAACATTTGTGTTAGCCCAAGAGCTCTGGCAGGCTCCTCGGTGCGAGCAGCCTGCGTATCACGATCGCCTGCGCAGGGGGAAAGGGGGCAGTGGGGAGGGGGGCGTGTCAGGGGCGAGACTCGGGCACACGCATCGAGAGCTGGACAACAGGGACCTGGAAGCTGGGACCTGAAACCCGGTACCAGGGACCGACCAGTTACCATTGACCGGCCAGCTAGTTCTCGATCTTGACTGTTGCATCAACGCCTCAAACTGCGGGCTGCGAGGCGCAGCAAAGTTTTAATCATGCGTTCGTGTTCGCCAAGTTTTAGGTTTGTCTTCTCTTTATTTTTTTATTTTTTTGGATTTTAGCCAACTTGTTGCTGTTGTTGTTGTAGGTTGTTGCCGTGCTTTTTATAATGATTGCATTTATCATTTATTCTGCGCGTCAACCAAATTATATGCTTGAGCTTGCAAAAGGGCGAGGGCTGCGCAGCTGGCGGGGCAGCCAGTGCGAACCCATATTAAAATTGGTTCGTTCGATTTGGGCCAGGCGAGGGGGCTGTCATGTGGGATGCATTGATTTTGGTTCGATTGTTGAGAGTGTATGGCAAATTATATATTATTTATTGAAGTATTGAAAAATGCTTCTTGATTCGAACAAGCGACTTACCTTTTGCCTGTTCAACTCGACAAGACTATTTCAGCAATCAGTTACAAGAAAATCTTTTATATATATGATATATAGATAGATATGCTGACATACATTAGAGTGCATTGAGAATTGTCTTGAAAGTAATAAATGCGAATGTGTGCAATTATTTTCAGGTCAGCTTATAATGAAAGTTGATAGCTTCACTGTGACAAGGCTCAGTTTTGCTCATTTGACCCAGAGATACAGTGAATTGGCCAAGCGCAGCGCTTGCTCCAGAGTCTGTAAGCGGTTGCATATGCTTTGATCCCAGTCGCCAGTGTTTGAGGTCAAGATTTATTGGAGCATAGAGGACGTGGACGTGGGGCGGCTTCAAGTTTCGCTTTCGTTGCAAAGATTTCGCTAGAAACCCAAGAAAGAGAGACAATCATGCCGCTTGATGGGCTGAGAAGCACGCTGATAAGATACGCAGAGCAGTGCCAGCCGCCTACCCATTGACAGGCGCTGCCCAGCTGGATGCCCAGTGGCTGGAAGAAGAAGCAGCAGCAGAAGCTGCAGCAGCAAGTGGACCGACTCACACCTCGGCCAGTTTGTCAGCAATTACAGTAATTCCAATTAATACGCAGCAGTCGTCGCCTATCCCCCTGCCACAGCCCTGCTGCTTGTACCGCTTGGTAGGCACTTATTTTTTCTAATTTGTGGCGCGTGTTGCATGCCACAAATCTCAAACTCAACGAGGCTCTGCTCTGTTGGGCGAGTGTGCTGTACACACACACACACACACACACACACGCAAATTAGCATGAAAGCGTAAAAAGTATCCATAAGATACGAAAGGCAACAGCACGCCACTGACACGGCAGAAAACGCAAAATTATTATATCTAGATGCTTTGCCAGCTGAAATGATAAATCTAAACAACTGTCCCCTCTCCCCCTCGGATAGAAGAGGTTAGGGGCGATGGCTGGCAACCAGTAGCAGGTTGGGTGTAGGCTGCATCCAACTCGAGATTCGGGGCTACAATTATAAATTGCAAAGAGTGCGGACTGCTAGCTGGAGCTGCAGGAGCTGCTGGCACATGGAGCTAGTAATTGCCCTCGGGGGGAAATCAACATGCTGCTGCAGCAGCAACAAATGCGAGTTGCAGTAACTGCCACAGCAGTTGCTGCAGCGGAAGCCGCAACAGGCATTCTATGCAACTTTTACCATACAATTCTAATAACTGCAGGCGCTGCTTGTTTTTTTCGTAGTATCTTTGGCTAAAAAGGAAGACTTCGCAGATACATTTCGATTAAGGCAGCAGCAGCAGCAAAAAATCAGCTCTCACTCTTCGTTTTCCTTTTCTTCTTATGTTTTCTGTTTTGAGTGATAAATGCAGTTGCATTGCGGATTCAGTCACTCTGCTGCTCGTGGCCCAGCACCATTTGTATCTGTATCTATAGCTGTATTAGTATCTGTATCCAGGCATCTGTTGCTCTTGCTGCTGCTGCTGCTTGGAGAAACCCCTATAATTAGTATTTAAAAATTGTTTTTCCGGGTTTTATTTCTTATTAATTGATGTTGTTGTTGTTGTTTTTGTTGTTGCTGGAGGATACAAACGTTGACTGTCTATTTGGTGCGTACTTCGCAACTGTAAAGCAATGATAAAATGTCTGCAACTGCTGATAAAAGTACAAGCCACAAGTTGGAGCCGTTATACATATCTTACAGTTCCGAACCTATCATTGCCTAATAAAAGTGTTAACAGTAAGCTATACGGGAATATATAACTTTAAAGTACATAAATATACACACAAGCGCAAATTCATTCAAGAATCAAGTATTTTAGATTGCCCACAAAACTGGTCAGGCGCTTAGGGGAATTCATGAGAATCGCATAGTAAGGCGATATTTAAAAATAGGTTTCTTCTAAATTTGCAACTCAGCAGAAAGCAAAATTACCCTGTGTTTGCACTAAAACCATATAGACATATACATATATGTATATAAATTTTAAATATACATAAGTACATGCATAAAAAACTAAATACATATGTATTATATAAGTATGCACATATAAGTATATATATATATAAGTATATATTCAAACTATATTCTGATATATCTCATATATTACCTGATTTAGACCATGAAATCCTTTAATATTTAGATACATAAAAACAAGCACACAAAGAGAAAGAGCATTTACATACTCTATATTAAACCTTACAAGTCTTCTGAAAATGTTAAAGGCTGGATGATAAGCATTATTTAAATTATAAGCATTATAAAAATTAAGTCGCAATCAGTTTAACAACATTACGTGAATAATTATGCAGCTAATTTGCATGGCACTCTATGTATTACACCCGTAACTCGCGACTAATCATAGAACCTCGACTGGAACACACTTGCGAAGAACATAGCTGGTATTTATAAGCCTGGACAGCGTACGCGACATGCATTTAGTGTTTCATAAATGGCAAAAACGGTATGTGTGCGAGTTGGTGTGCAGTTGTCAGATGCGAGTAGCTCGCGCATAGCGTGAGCTCTGGCGATTGTATCTGTGAGATACATTTGCGCGATAAGGCGAGCGAGCGAGCGAGCGGAACGCGCCCGGCTTGCTGGCACATTGTTGATTAAAAATAAATTGTCAACTTTGACAGTGAAGCGGCAGTTTTATTTATAAACTAAATGGGTGCACAATGGAATTTTGCTCAACTGGCGAAGGGATCTGCTGCTGGAGCTCAACTCGTCTCGTATCTGGAAATTGGCATATTTATTTTTGGCTCTCTTCAGCTCTGGCAGACATCGGGGAGACTTTGGCTTTGGCACGCGCTGCGACTGCGACTGCGACGCCCGCTGCCGCTTGTTTATTCTTGGCTGCTGACATCAGGCGGCCGCGCAGCTAACGGAATGTCTAATGCATGAAGGGACCGCCCAAGCGCCGCACCTGCACTGTCTTTCATTAAAATGCAGCCATTAACACTTTTTGCGGTCCCCTCTTTTCACTGGAAGAGCTCCGACTAATGGGCAGACACAGGCTTTGCTGCCCCCAGGGGCAGAGCCTCACTTCCGCTGCGACACGCGTTGCTCGCGGACTTCTAAGCAGGCTTTAAGACCGAGATCTTGACAATTGTGCATTGATTGTGCTTGTCTTTGGCTGGCTCATTAGAATCGCACAGCAGCTAGATTTACATAAGAAGCGGCCTAATGGATCCAGAACGACTTCTGTCCGCGATCATTTATCAATGCCTGACTCGGTTGGCCATAAGCCCTGACATGACGCGGCAAATATCACATTTGATAAAGAATAAAAAACGAAAATGCAACGAAATTTGTCAACCACCTAACCAAAAATATGACGCAACACAAAATGTGAACAGCTTTTCAGCTCTCCGCCCTGAGAACTTTTCAGCCGTTGACATGGCAGCTAATGAATCTTAGCTGCCTTTCAAGATCGGAGCGACCGAGTCTTGGCCTGAAACTCGGGGAACTGAACGGCGCTTAATCCTCGCGATGATTTGACGCTTTCAGCGCGCAATTTGTATAACACGACTTGGAATGAATACTGTATCGAAACTGGTAATCAAATTTCAATGTAAATGCCCCTTTATCAACAGATCGTAGATATATAAATGAAAATATCTGATAACTAAAGCCCATGTGGGTAGGCTCCTAGGACATATTCGTAGACAGCTCCTCCAGTTTCCAATTATTGGTTGATTTAGTAGTATGTGATTTTCACTATATAGGGCAAGTCTTTTGATATGCAATTGAAATTGTTAACATGTGTTATTGCTGGATCTGGTAGATAGAAAGGGTAGATACTAAAGCTAGTTAGAGTTGAACGGTATAGCTACATTTGGAGTTAGATTGATCAGATTGTCTGTATAGCTATTTCAAGAATCCCCGGATCTATCAACAGACACTGCTAACTAACAAAAGATTTGCAAGCCGTTACCAGCCCGAAGCTATAACCAATTGAGAATTAAAGGCAGCAAAAACAATTTGTCGCTTGTTTGATACATTATTACTCTTAGCATAGCTTTTCCCTCTCTCTCTCTCTCTCTGCCAGATCTTTACTTTATCTTTCTTTAATCTAAGTGTCGGCTTCTTCAGATTATTTTATTATGCTTCTGCCACTTATTTGACATGTTTGGCCTGCTCTGAAATGTGGCATGCTCATGTTTTACTTAATTTCGGCACCTCGCATCTAATAGGCTGCATAAATTAAGGGAATAATGGTCATTAATTTATTGGTATTTACAGTACTAGAGATTTGTTCCCAGGCAATGACAAAGAAATTTGGTGTATAATATTTGTTAAGCATTTGGTGTAATATCAATTTTCCCAATACCTGCATAAAGAATAAGATCAATAAACCCATCGTACAGGCTGATTGAAAACTCATCAATCCGAAATTATGCACGACAATTTGTGTATACGTAATGCCCCAGGCGTGCACCTTAGCGTCCGTTATTTGACTTTCCCAACATAAGCAGAATAATCATAACTCGAATTGGAAATTATGTAGTACTCCGAACTCCGAGCAGGCCCCCAATAAGGGCAATCAAACAAAACACAGAGCCGCGGCGTACGCAGCATAATAAACTAAATGGTAAACAAATATTGGTAAGCGGAACGTTGAGAATTTTGGGTGAAGAAGAGCTTTAACTTTTGATTCTTTGTAAGGTGACAAGGCGGCCCCACGGCAAACAATTTGATGTGTGAGGCAATGGCGAGGGTTTGGGATCCAACAAAAAACTTAACTCTGTTTAATCAAGTGACACGCAAGTGCAACGCGAATTGGGTCGGGCTACCTGTCCAGAAATCAGATTCGGTTCTGTCGTCTTTCAATATCATATTTCAATAATTCTCCACTTTAATTTGTTTAATGCCTGCGCGCGTGGGCGTCAAAGTTGAAGAGTGACAGTGACTGGGACATGGGGGATGGGGACTTGGGGAAAAGACGTTTAACGATAGATAGCCAGATAGTCATCGGGTTGCTTAATTGTCGTGACAAGTTGACAGTTCGCATGAAAGCCCATCCATTGTTCCCGGCCAACTTGGAGCAACTGTCTGTGTATTAAATTTCCGAGGCTCAGACGGGCAGCAAAAATTTTCTTTCTTTGTGTGCAGTGCTTTTCTTACTTTTTTTTCTCCCCCACCTTCTGCTTTTTTTTTTTTTAAATATGGTGTTTATGCATTTATCTCACTTGGCCCAATTTTTGGTGTGTGTCGCATGGCTTATTAAACGCGGGCAGGGCGACTACCAATCGCCACCCAGGCCGCTGGAACGGCTCAGCGGCTGCTCAAAAACTTGCGACTACATCGATGATTCATTTTGGTTACATTTCGCCACCGGTTGTCGGTCGCATTGGCTGCTCGTTTGGGGTATGCGAAAGTATGCACCACTGACTGCCCGTTGGGGCCTATGCGTCAGACCTTAGCCATTTCAAGAACGCAAGTCTCCGGACACGAGCATTGGCTCTGACCATGTTGTCTGAGCATCGATGAGAAATGTGAGTAACTGAGCCCAGCAGTTGCGAAAACTAGACACCGGAGCATGCCAGTAGTCAGAGCATATCTTAGATTTCTTCTATTATTTTTTAAGCTCATTGCCAACAAAGTATTGAAAAAGCCACCTCGTAGAAAATTGCTTGCTAATTTTCAATGATGGATTGCATATTTAAATGAACATATTTTTTAACAATTTTTTAAAGTTTATTTTGTTTTCTGCGACATGAATTTTTATCATTAAATAAAGTTTTGTACAGTGAACGCTCCTTAACAAGCTTAATTAGATTCCAGACGTATTTAAAACTTTGAAAATGTTATCATTTACAACATTTTTGTTTTTGTAAGTCCATTGTTTAATACAAGTTATTTATTTTAATCAAAATAGTAGTAGCAATAAAATAAATAAAAATAATAATAACAATACCAAAAATAACAAGTAAGAACCCTCTTATTCGAACACCAAATGGAGCTCGTTTGAATTAATAAATATAAATTAAAAAAAAAAAGTTCCATTGGCAGGGTTTGAACTCGCAACTGACCGCATATTTACTTTCCTCGGTAGGACTGGAACGAAAAATGTACACTGTACACCCACCTTACATGTATATATAAATTCTTGCAAATTGCGTCGAAACACGTGCGCAGTCAAAATACCGAAAAACAAATCAAAAACCGATCTTAATGAAATTTTCTACAGTAAATCTTACTGTACCATAGAATATTTGTGTATTCTCAAAAAGTCAATTGCATTTAAATTGTGGCTTAAATTGGTTGGCAATACAAGTTGGGTTATTAACTTGATTTATAGCTCTGCGGTGGTAGCGGGGAGGTTGCGATAGGTCTAAAATAAAAGATACTTGACATATGTATATGTTGCTATGTAAGTATGTTGCTTCAAGTTTGGTGACTCTAGCTCTTATTATTTACCCAATTTGCTAAAAAAACAGGATGTCGATATCGATTGCCTGGAAACGGAGTAAGTTATCGATTATCGGAAACAAATTCGATCTGTGCAGGCACTAGGAGCACCTACATCTATAATTTCAAGTCTCTAGCTCTTATAGGTCCGAGATCCTTGCGTTCATACATACGGACAGACGGACGGACGGACGGACGGATGGACGAACGGACGGACAGACAGACGGACATGGCTAGATCGACTATGATAACAATATTAAAAGAAATAATTATTCTCAGCTCAGAAATATATTCTGCTTGAATATACATATAATAAATTTTAAAACAATTTACTTTGTTATAATCGCAATTAATTGTTGTTGTATTCTATAATGCTCTTAAATTTTAACAGTTCCAAATTTACGAAGAGAGTGTTTAACTGATTTTCCCACCAATTTGTATCCACAGAAACACAAATAGCGCATAAGTCAAAAGCGAACTTACAAGCCATTAAATATATAAGTATACATAATTTGGTAAAAAAACTACAAGAAAACATTAAAACAAAAAATTATTTAGAAAAGAAAACACAAGAATATTGAAAAATTTGAACTTTGTTAAAAGTTCTAATGATAATTTGTCATGAACGAGATTATCTAATATCTTTCCAATTAACGAGCGTTCACTGTACTATATTTTTCACAGAAAAATCAACATTGTCAAGACACAATTTATAGTTTCTCTTATGCTTTTGTATTAACAAAAAATAATATATATACATACCTATAAATAAATAAATAAAAACGTTGACAAAGGCGCAAATGATTAATGTGCCACACACTCGCCAAGGGGACTGATAATGACTTTTTAAATACAATTCTAATGCGCTAAAAGGGGGCAATCGAGCGATGACAAAGGGAGGCGCGACAAGGTGAGAAAAAGTCGCCGATCGACGGGCCAAGGGGTAAGCCAGTTCTCTACTGGCCAGAAAAAATTGCCTATTGAATAGTAATTTGCATTTTATAAGCTTCTGCGCAAGGAACAAAAAGAAAAGTGCGCCCAATGATGACATTAGAGGAACCCGAGCGCGGCACGCCTCGAGGGCTTGAGACAAAAAACGATTTATGCGTTTTTGATGATTGCAAAACTATGGAAATTATGTGATAAGATTGTCACTGGCCCCTCTCTGTGCCCTCTCGCTGCAGCAAAGCAGAGTTCAGCGCTAATACTATGCAAAGTACTCGTGATCGAAGACAAGAGTTCCGGAGACCCAGGCGCTGGCTCTTTAGAAAAGAAAAAAACTGGAAAAAAAATGCAAAATCATTTGCCTGGCCCTTTGCACGTGCGGCGCTCGATAAATGCAAGTTCTTTGTATAATTCCAGATTGTTGTTGTTTTTGTTGTTGTTGCTGTTGCATTTGCAATCATTGTGCGATCAGTTATGGGCAGAACAGAGAGCGTTTGTCTCTTGTCATCAGCCTCATCCACTTTATATTCATGTTGCGCACATGGCGAAGGCCCTCTGCGATGATTAGACAACATTTGCCATGACTTTTGTCACGTTTAGTTAACACTTGGCCACGGCCAATGGAAAGGGTTTGTTCTTAACTAAAAAAAAAAGAGGCCCATGCAGGGGGGCAACATTTTGTAATCAGTTTTCATGAGGCTGCAGTTGCGCTCAGCCGTAACGGTCTTTTGAGTTAACAAGCTTGTTGGACTCTTTGTCATGAGTCAAGGCGAAAATTGTTTTTAAAGCACAGCCGAATATCAATAAAGAGTTTTCCCATTGTCCAACCTATTAGTCGGTTCCGAGCCATTAAGTTTAGCCTACCAAAGCGCTTGTCATACGAACAACGCACAGTCGAAGCCGTCAGAGATACGAAGCTGAATTTTTTACTGGAGCTTATATGAGCTTATATTAAAACCTTCATAAACAACACAACCATGTAATTGTGCTTTGCAAACATGATGTTATGAGCCTGTGTGGCTTACCTGTCTAAGCGTCGAACTAAGAAAAGCGAAGACGTCGGTTCAAATCCAACATAAATTTAATTTTTTATATTTATCTATTCAATTTACCGATATAAGAAAAATCAATAAGAATCAATTAAAACCAAACTGTAGCTTGTTGTTAGCCTGTGTGGCTTAGCTGCCTAAGCGTTGAACTATGAAAAATGAAGTCACCTGTTCAAATCCAAATGCCAATTTCAATAATTTTTTATGTAATTGGTTATTATTAAAATTTAAAAAAAAATTAATCAGAATCAATTAAAAAACAAAGAAATGGAGAATAAAGGGGGTTAAAAATTTTCTTTTGTGCACCCTTTTAGGAAATTCTGCATTGACAGTTCCGAGTCATTAAGCTTATCCAAGCCAAGCGCTTGTCATACGACTATGTCACCTATCAGGCAGCAGAAAAAGAAGAAGACCAAACAAAGAGCCCAGCGCATGTGTAATAATATATAGATGTATATATATTCGTAAGTGACCGTTAATTTGCTCGACGCATCGGACGAGTTCCTATTATCCGTTACGCCTGGCCGCCGTTTTACATTAATACGCCAATTTTTCGTTACAAAAGGCCCAGACACAATGCCCATATCTGGGCCCAGCCAAGTCGAGCCGACTGCCAAGTGACTGTAATTAACATTTTTCGCATTATAATTTGCCCCTTTCTTCCGCTATCCACTGGAGTTCAGCCCAGCTGAGCTGGCCATTAATGTGCGCACATTTGTGAGGCAGCAACATGAGTGATCCGAGGGAGCAGGAGGCGGCAACGGATGTGGAGACAATCCGAGGTAGTTAACAGCAGCAACTCAGTAAAAAATAAAATAAAAATCATAACAAAAATGTTTTCCCATTTCATTTCCACTCTTGATGACTAATAAACAAATGGCAATGTCTGTTGCAGAAACTCGCGATGTTGACAGTACACTGCCTGCTGACGTATGCTTACAGATGAGCATAAGGCGTGGGAACTGTACGATTATTTGAATTATCAAACTGCACAATTACAAGACAAATGAACTATCTTTAGGAAATAACTATTTGATAACTTTTATGGTGAAAGTTTCCTTCACCTTGCTCTTATGATAGCTATATTTACAAGTCTAAACTAACTAAACGGAGACAAGCTCTATAAGACAAAAAATTTCCATAAGCAACCGAATCTTGATTATCCCGAAATGCTGATCGTTTGTTTTATACCTCTATTAACCCTGATTTACCTCCATTACCCGTAATCTTCTTATTTAGCTTCAGGATAATAAAGGCTAATCAGCTAGATGGAAACCCTAGGGATATCGAAGCTAAGCCACGGTTAATAGAGATATACATTTAATCACAATAGACTAACTTCAAAGAATTTTATACTTTATTTCATAGAATACAACAAGAATTCACACTGAAAATATATCTTGGTAAACATAATATTTTGCTATATAAGAACATACTTTTCGACCCTCCGTTCCGATGGCACCTATATTGAGGTCCGATGTTGATACGGGGAGCTAAGTAGAACTAAAGGTGCCGAGTTTAGTCAAGATATGTTAATAAGCAAAATAGATTTCTATACAAGAACTTAATGTTCGGCAGCTTGGAATAGTAGTCCGAAAGTAGCCGACTTTGATCAAGATATCTCTATAAACAAAAAAGTTTTCAATATAATATACAAGAACCTACTTGTTGACCGATCTATGGCAGCTGTATGATATTAATATTTATTATAGCTTGCATCAGCTATTTAAGTTTTTTATTTTAAATAAGTCCCAAATTATCGCCTGAAATGGACCTGGATTCACGTGACGACTCTCGAATGCCCCCTCAAGAGATTCTGATGCTGTGAAAAGTCAATAGTTCATTGCGATTAGTCCGCAGCAGTCCGGCTTGCCAGTTGTTTCTCAACAAATTCCCAGCTCAGTTTATTTTGGGGCTGTCAACTGCAAGCAAGTGCCATGAGATTTGCCTTTCTGTTATTACTTATCAATATTTTTCTCCAGCCGAGCCACAATGAGGCGATTTTTCCGGGCAACATAGGTGGGATGCCAATGATGTGGGAGTGTGTTAAAATTTGAATGTTACAACTTTACTTTTTATCATCGACAGCCAATCAATATTATCTGAACAAGCAGCGCTTCATGCTGGAGATTCTGCATCATGTGCAGGAGCCTCTGCTACACGAGCAGTGGATTGCATTGGGTCAGCAAATTGTCAGCGATAAAAGTCAATATGTGGTAAGTGACAGGCAAATAATGAAATAAATAAATAGATCAGATATAGACTTTGCTTTGCTTGACAGCACTACAACGAGCATATGCGGCAGTTCTATCAGTACCTAAGTACGGGTCGTCTGTTGCCCAGGGACGTCTACTACAATCCTCAGCAGCCGGAGCATTATCGGGAAACCTTGGGTCTCTTTCACTTCTTCTACAACACGCGCGAATGGAGCACTCTCATGCAGAACATATGCTGGGCTCGGCTGCATGTGAATCCGGCTCTCTTTTTGCACGCTCTGATGCAAACGATGCTCAAGCGAGAGGATTACCAGGCTCTGATAATGCCCAAAATCTATGAGTTATTGCCAGCGCCGTATCACAGTGAGCGGGTAGTGCGCGAAGCGAGCAAATTTAACTATATCAATTGGATCAGGCAACGGCTGATGGGCAGCGGGAATGAGAGTCACGTACAGCTGGTGCTGCCCAAGAGGCTGTTGCCCACAAACATAACAGGAGATCTGCGCGGTAGTACGAGCAAGTGGTCCGATGCCATGTCTGAGGTGCAGGTTTTAAGTTTGACAGCAACATCCATAACTGAAGAAAAACTTGGCCACCTAATCGAAGACCACGGCTGGTTGGCATATTGGTACTACCTCAACATGGGCGTGGCTCTACAGCAACAACAGCCGGAAACTGAGCGAATTCGGGATTGGTGGTACTGGCGTTTGGGGCAAATACTTGCACGCTACAAGCTGGAACGCTACGGACAGCGAATGGAATACAAACGCCTGTCCATGCAGAAGCAGGGGACCAGGCACTGGCTGACATGGCAGGGTCAACGCTATCAGCCAGAGACTGAGGCCACGAGGCAGCATCTCACAGATTTGCTGCACAAACTGGAGCTGGGCGTGGAGCAAGCAATTGCCACACAAAGGTATCGTCTGTCCAACGGTACAGTGCTCGACCTGCGCAAGGATCAGAACTGGCTTATGGGTCTGGAGGAGCTCTTTCCATACGATTTGAGTCAACTGCTGCTGCCATTCGCTGGGCAGCCACAGCAGCTTTTGGAACTGCACACAATGCTGCGGCAACCCAACTTTTACTCGTATGCCGATCGATTAATCCGTGCCTATCGATCCTATCGCAGCGCGCTTCAACCGAGCTACCATCAGTCCGTGAGACCTATCGGTATGAGCATTCAGGAGGTTTTAGTTGATCCGTTGGTCACTTTTGACGAACCTGTTGATGTGGATCTCAGCAACGTGCTGCACGCGAGACACTTTTACTATGAGAAGCGTTTCATGTGGCCACACAGTCTGCAAGCTCGCAAACACCGATTGCAGCAGCAACCATTTGCGATCACTTTCCACTTGGACAGCAACAGGACGCAGTCAGTTATTTTGCGAACATATCTCACCACATCCGGGGGCGCTATCAATGAGGAGCCCTTTTACCAGTTGGACTCATTTCTAACGATACTTTATAAGGGCAATAATACGATACGGCGAGAGTCTAGCGACTTTCTAGGCACGATCGGCGATCACATTAGCTTTACAGAGCTGTATCATTACGTGAGCTTGGCGGAACAGGAACAATATGACTTTCCTCTGAATATAACCACGCCAAGTTGCGGCTTTCCCAGACGTCTGATCTTGCCCCGAGGCGGTACGGCAAAGCCACTCTCCATGCGACTCCTGATGCTGGCCACGCCCTATACCTATAAGGCGAGGCAGGGCCAAGAGATGTACTGCGACTTTGGCGACGGCATCAGCAGCTGGGATGAGTTGCCCCACGGTTATCCTTTCGAGAGGTTTGTCGAGCCACAAGAGCTCCTCGGATCGCACTCCTTTTGGCAATCAGTCGAGTTGCAACACAAGGGTTACAACGAAGTTAAGAACTGAACGTTTGGCTCATATTAGGCTCAGTCGATTAGAAAACTCGCTGCGAGGTTCCACCCCTTCTTAGAAGCCAATAGCTAATGCCTTTTATGTAACGTAACGCAAGTCCATAAATAAAATTTAAGTCCAGTATACCGTTGTCTATTTCTCCAAGCCCAAAAACCTTTAACGGCAAGTGACGCCAAATTTGGGTAATTACATGGGACAGACGAGGGGCCGGACGGACGGCCAACTGCACCGCACACCGGCTGCGGCCGCGACCGCGACCGCGTCACCGCATGGGACCATAACCCAGCCACATGTATAAAATATTAATCAAAATCACAAAAGAACAAGCACAAAAACGAAGAATCAAAACAAAAATTAAAAATCCAAGAGCAGCAACAACAATAACCACAAGAAAGCGCAGTGGAGAAAAAGCATTAGGAAGGTGTGGCGGGCGGGTGGAAGGGGGCGACAGATAGACAGACAGACAAACACACAGCAAACGTTGCATGGATGCAAAGCACTTTATAAAGTTAAAGAACGGATCGTGGAGGGATCGGGAAAGGGAGAGGGCGCGGGCGCGGGAACGAGAACCGAACAGCTAAACTTGTTATACGCAATCGAATCGAAAATATGGGCGAAATAAAGCGACGCTCAGAGACGTTGGTTTGGGGGGGAGGTGCAGGAGAAGGCGGCAACTGCGACGGCGACGTCGGTGTCGACGACGAAGCCGAAGTAGTCGACGGGTTGCGGCTGTAAATCTAGAACTAGTTTTGCTTTTTATTCCCTTTTAGAGGGTATTATAATTTTGTCATGAAATATGTAACGCACAGAAGGTATATATAATCTTGATTAGTATCAACCGCCCAGTCAATATGATTACGCAGTACATGTGTAAGTCGCCTGTAGTTGAATATGATCTATATATCATATACCAGTCGAAAACTAAGTTCTTGTACTAAAAACTTGTTTATCTTTCCAGATATCTTGTCCAAATTCGGCCTTAATAAGTTTAACTATAATCCGCACATATCTGCAAAATCTTATCAACATCGGGCCACTATATCATACAGCTGACATAGGAACGTCAGTCGAAATGAAAGTTCTTGTGGAAATAACTTGATTATGCTTTGCTCTATACACATATACGTATAGATCTAAGGTAAAAACTGGCCGAAATGTGGGTTTTTGTATTCCAAATTGGTCTGAGAAGATACAAGATGCTTTCAACGCAGCCACGACTTTTACTTTTCTCTCCCCATAACTGCAATATCCTAAGCCGAATGCTTGCAAGGGTATCTAATTTTCGGCGAGCCGAACACAGCCGTTCTTTCTTGTTTTTTTTTATACAAATATATATAGTTTGGATATGTATACATATGTACATATATATGTATGCATGTACGTATTTCTCTTCAACCCAATGACGCGGTATAAAAGAAAATATTGGACACCTGCACGGTTTCGTATCGCAGCAATAGCAACAAATACAACAAATACAGCAACAACAACAACAACGTGGCGTATGAGGGACAAGTGAAGCCCAAAAACCCGACAGTTGGACGGCGGGACGGATGCGAACGGCTCAACGACGGTTACGTGGGGCTAAGCGCGAGAGCGATAACTGGAGAAGAGAACAGAACGCTCAAGTCGAAGCGTAAATACGCTCAATGAACAAAAATCACTAAATAGATATGGATAAATAGTCCACGCATAGATCCTACAGATAGGCATTATGCCCAACCGTTGAGAGGGTGCCCCGCTCTAAACGAACAAGTATCGTTTCATTATCAGGCTCAAGAGATCCGTTGCCATCATCTGCAAAGTGCATAGACAAATCAGAATGCCCTACGCCACAATAAGAGTACATCGAGAGATAAAAAAAAAATGATGCAGGCGTGACGCGTCTTAGATTTTTGGTCTAGGTACTCCATATGTAGCTGCAAAATTTTGCCTGTCCTGTATCGAAAGAATAAAAAGGCAGCCGAGCGTATACGATGGAAAAGAAGAAGGACGAAAACTAATGGCCAGGCTTTTATTTCCAAGAAATTTAAAACTTTACGAAAACGAAAGAAAAAAATGGTGTTAGGGTGTAGACGCCGAGTCGGAGCCACTTAAGAACACATGGTACACTGCTGCTTGAGGATCGCTGGGCAGTTTAGATAAATGTAGACAGCTAGCAGGTAGCTGGTAAATGTTAAATGGTAAATGGTAACTGGTACCGGGTAGCTCTGACCCTGTGTGTGTCTGTCGTCCAACAGCCCACGAAATGGGACTCGGCATTAGTTTAGGTTTATTGTTTGACTCAAAGGTTTTTTAAATTCAATTTTATTTTTTTTTTTGGCAGCGGCTTTTGCAGACAGAGGATGCGGACTAGACATTTTCGTTTAATTTATGGTGCAGCATCTATAAATTCGAAAAAGAGAAACCTATTATATAGGTCTCTGACGAGGCGTGCAAATTAAAAGCGGTCCAGCGAAATTGTTTCTGCAGAATATTCGCCAAGAAATCGCACATTAAAATCTCTGAAATGAAATGACAAAAGACTCGACTTCCATTTTAGGTAAATCAATTTAACGCGCTGTGCAGTCAAATTGTATTTGTCAGGCTTAACTGGCCAAAAGCGGCCAATATAAGGCCACAAGGCGCTCAACTCAGCGCCTCCTCGTTCAGATCTGTTTATGTGCATATATATACACATATAACAGTACACTCGAACGAGAACTTCAGATATACAGAGTACTGCGAAATGCGAACTGTTGGCTGTCGCCACTCGAGACGCTGCTGTTGATTGCTTTTTGAACTTTCCGACGTAAGAACCTCCCTTGCAACCGATTCCTCCCTCCGCCCTCTTTAGACCAGACCGAGTGTGGCATTTATGCATAATTAATAAATTGCCTCGCATGCAAACGAAGACGCGGCCCCAGATTGCAGCGATAAAAGTCGCTTGCAGCTTGCCTTATGACTAAAATAAAAATTATCCTTACACATTATTGACAGCCACTGCAAAAGCAGCAGCAACAAAAACAACAACAACAGTTGCGAATCGTAAAACAATCGAAACATCGCCCCGCTGCGTCCATCCCAGTCGAATGAGTCGGACTCTGGGAGCACTGCTGATAGACGTCCCCCGTCCATCCAGAGAGTCTGACAGGGGCAAGAGCCAATGCCAGCAAAGATCTTCAGAGGCGATAACGTATTGGTGCTTGAGGAAGTCAGTCAGAACTCCAGTGCGCCGATGAGTGGACTTAAAGACTAAGCAGATGAGTGGAGTGCGCTGACGCCTGGACAACTGAGAAGGCAGCGAGTGAGGAGGTTCAATAACTGCAAGCCAAATTGAATTGTGCCAAAAAAATTATAAGAAAAAACTACGCTTTACATTTAAATAATAAATCTTACAGATACCTTCTGATGGAGTAGAACTTTTAACTGAACTTTGCAAAATATAAAAAGTTGTGATAGAATAATCCTAAAATAGGCAAATAATGTTCAAGTCCAAGTCGAGGGTATGTTATAATGATGACAACAACAATGATAATAATGATAGTTATACAATGATAATGATAAAATGATAATAATAATAATGATCATGACGAAATGATAGTGATAATGAAATTATAATATAAACAATAATAATAATTCTATTAATCACAATAATAAAGATGATAACGTAATGATAAAGATAAAGATAATGATATAATAATAATTATATCAATAAATTGTTTTGCCATAAATTGTAAATGCCATCACTTTCGTCGCAATGTGATATGTGAGGCCCGCATCACTAAATAAGATTTTCATTTTGTAAACAAATAAAAGAAACAAATTCATCATAAACATCTCTTGAAGATACAGTACGCCCCCGCTAAATGCAACCCCTCGATACACGCTTCTATTATTATGAAGCGCTATTTGTAAGCAGATTATTAAATAAAGAAATTTAATCATATAAAATGATGATTATAAGAGTAGAAAAGGATTCCTTTTTTAAATCCACCAGAAATATTTAACAGAATTTTTACTTTAGCCCGATTTTCATAATTTACACACTTTTAATGGGTTGCATTGACCGAGGGCGTATTGTGAAAATCAGAATAGTGCTTTTATGCGCTCCTTAACAGCTGATGTTGCACAGTCTCGTTGTAGCGTTGTGTAGTTACTTAAAAAGTAGCCTTCAAAAGCTCGTTAAAATGTGTTCAGTGATTTTCATGCGACCCAGAAACTTCTGGGGCCACCTACCCCAACAAGGCCATTAAAAGTGCCTAAGCCAAATGACCCACTTTCACTGCACACAAAGTGCGAGCAGCTGCCCAGGCGAGACAGCAGCAGCAGCAACAAGCCTACTTTTGATGACACATTGTGAAATATTGAACAAAGTGGACAACCCTTGAGCGAGATATTGGGGCAGAGACAGAGGGCAGGCGGCCGAGCCGGGCGCGTCACAGATGTCACATACATCACTCATACGACGCATGGGACAGTGAAAACAAAAGGCGAAACGGGCAACGCTTCCGCTTGGAGACCTGGCAGACAGCATTCGAACGCCCACACACACACACACAGTTGTAAAAGCTGAGCAAAGAGCTTTGTTGCCAACAAACACAAACTTGGCAGCTGATTAACGAGACAAGGCCAACGCGACGCATTTGGAAGCATGTTTCAAAATTCGAAGAACTCCAGAAGAGAGAGAGAACGGAGGCATTGAATATTTTGTAAGCGACCGCAGGAACTGATAAAATATTTTTTTGTTTTGATAGCGCAGCAGCAGCAGCAGCAGCAGCAGCCTGGGAGCAAGCAATTAACAAAGTTCAGGCCCCACAAAAGAGCTTCTTATTCATAATGGTTCATTCTTTTATGTGGGCGGCGCAGCGCTCCTCAAAACTTAACCGAAAGTGTGTCAAATTTTGTTTATCTCTCCGCAGCGATTTGTGTGTCACAAGTTATTTTGCGTAACGAGTGCGGCATATTAATTTTTCATTAGGTTTTAATTAAAATTAATTTTGCTTTTCGGTACTCAGTCAACTGCTAAACTAATCAGGGAGCCGGCTAAATTGCCTGCAGCATCTATAAATACCCGTTTCATGAATTGGCGATTTGGCTGTATGCCCAATTTGAGCGTGAGGTGTCAACAAATTTTTCGAATGGAGGGCGTGTGAGGCGTGAAATATAGTTTTGTATATACAAATATATGTGCATGTGTAGATATGTACTTGCCAGAAATTGACATGCAGACACTCATGATTATTCAATTGCCATCTATTACTAGAAGGAAGACAGCATTTTATGTGTCCAAATTACTGAAAGAAAAGAAGAGAGTAGAGAGTTAGGTAAAAGTGAGAGCAGAAGAAAGAATGAGAAAAAAAATTAGAGAAAGAAATAGAGAGAGGGAGACAGAGAGAGCGTAAATTAAGGTGAGAGTATAAGTAGACATAAAGGCATAAGGGAACACCCAAGCTAACAATTGTATATGTCTACTCGTAAATATACACATATAGACCCACATACACATGGGCACAAATTTACCTGCATATATACATATACACGCAAAAATATACACACATATAAACACACGCTTACCAATAAACTTTAGCAAATCAGCAACACACTTGTAACACTTCACTTTCACTTACTATCAAAGCATGAATACCAGTAGGACCTACTTGAGTTTATGAGAATCGCATAGAAGAGCAACATTAAAAAGAACGATTATTTTAAATTTGCTGCGAAAGTTAATATGGCACATGCATGCATACATACATCAGCATGCACACCCACACATACATACATACACCCATACAGATATGCATACACAGTCGGTCTTGCATACCCGCATACATACATTTCTACCTAATACAATAAACGCTTATAATCAAAACATTAGAATCTACTAGGCTTACTCGAATTCATGAATAGGGCAATACTACAAATAACGTTGCATGCATGCGTCGGCTTATATATAATCCGTCATACATACATATATATATATATATAATTACACACGCGCACATACATGCATACAGTGGGGGTCTTACACAAATACATATTGTACTTTTTTACGTATAATAGTTAAGTCAGTTAGGACTGGCAACACATATAGATCATGCATAACGCTTATAATCAAACCATTATCTTCAACCGAAATTACTTGAATGGGTGAGAATCGCGTAGTAAGGTAAAATTAGGAAGTACATTTTCTTTTCTTTTTTTTTTTTAATTTGTAGCGGACTGGAAAGGTAATAAAGTACATACGTCATATTATTCGCTGTGTATTCACAATTATATTTGTAATGAAATTGAAAGCATTTTGTTGGGCATGACATCTTCCACTTTGGTTATTTATAGAATTTATTGCATAGCTGTTGATAGATTCATAGAGCAATTGCAAATTCTGCACTTTGCCGCCATCTGCCAAATTAAATTTTCAACATTAGATTTCCACGCGCCGCTTTTACTGTTTGGCGTTATTTTCAAACACACATCTATTTTTAAAGATTTTTCCAGTTCGTTTGTGTCGCTCACATGAATGGTTAGCTCCAGCTCCAGCCACAGCGCGCATTTTGTGCACACAACTCAAATATATTGCAATATATTTTCAATGAATTTGAGGTGTGAAATGTTTGCACTGCAGCCCCAACATGCAACAGAGACATACGAGCAGGAAAATTAAAACAAGCGAGAATTCTCTCAGAGATACGGAAAGTTTTCACGCAAATGCAACATACCCAGTAGATGATTAAGAAAATAAATTTTATATTAAGAATTAAAAATAAAAACAAAATTTCCATAAAAAGAGAGATTTCTTATGCAAATTTAAATTTTAAACATATATTAAATGCGACATATCTGTACTTCTGCGATAACTATTAGCCCCCATTTATTTGTTTCCCGCAGGGTATTTATAAATAAACAAAACAGCGTTCAAAGCGAAAAATAGGCGGGAACAACGGGGCGGTTCTTTTGAAAAATATTGCCCAACACTTTGGATCATGGGCGTTATGCGCAACTTGTCCACTGTGCCGTGTGTTTGCACATTTTGCTTTTGATTAAATTTTTAGCAACAGATTGTAAACACATCAGGTTAGGTGATATACTAGAATTTAAAATGTACAGAAACACAATAGTAAATTTAAATGCCAACTTACTCCGGAAGCGTGTTTTAGTGCGAATTATTGAAAGATATCGCTGATGAGTGGAATAATACTTAATCATACCCTGTGCAAACTAATTATAGAAACTGCAAGACTTGTAATTAGACATGTAACCTTCAATCATGTGATACCATACATAATTCAAAGCGATATCGCAGTAACTGGAGAACCCATTCCACAAAAATTGTACCACTTGATCGACTGCCCGTCGCGGCATATTTGTCAATACTTAATTTTCGACTGCTCCAAGCCCCGAACGCCGAGCGGGGGACCAGCTGAATCAGCTGAAAACGATACTCGTGCCAAGGATGTCAACTTCTTGGACAGCGGCACAGTTTCAGGCACAGCTCATAATCGATGTGGTGTGGAGGGAAACTGTATGTCAATTGCTTTGGTTATATATTTTTTTGGCAAAGTGTAAACAAGTTGACCGATTGCCAGCCCCTCGCCGCGACTTGGCCAGGCCAATGTGCCAGCAGCGTTTCAGCTTTTAACAATTCTTTTAATTTTTGTGCAATTTTAAAGCACTTTGTGGGCTTTTTATTACAGCTACCATTCAATTGAGTAAAACTTTGAAGAATAATTTAAATTAATTACCCCCACATCACAATTGGGAAAGCCAAGGCAATTGCAGTAATCGAATTGAATTGCATCAATGCTTTGAAAATATTCTCAATTAATGTCATATTTAATCAAAGATCACAGCAGCTCTGCAGCTAAACCTAGTATCTAGTATCGGCTGCTTGGCGCTTTTAGCGGTTTTTAATTAAGAAATTTAAATGCGAGATTCACGACATGCCATTAAAATGGATTATTATATTAAATTCTTAACCACAAAGCAATTGAGCTCATAATTTGTCGATTTCCGACTAAAGACGGCAAGCAAAATGCTGATCAGTGATCGGTTCCAGCCCGAAACACAAATAAAAGAATGCAACAGTAACACAAGTTTCGCATTAAAAAACAGCAGAAGAAGCCGCAAATGCTAAAAAATAAATACAAAATTGGGTTGCCCGCCGTCTCCGTCGTGTAACCCAATGCTGACAACAACGGCCAGAGCCAAGCGCCCTGCGCTGGATGAGTCATGACCGTGGCGTAGACCCCGGACCGTTGGACAGAGTCGCGCCTGGCGGATAGGCACGATCGTCGAGAGCTCAAATGTGTGAAGCTTGCAGGCCGAGACATTGGCAAAAAAAACAGAACAAAAACAAAAAGGGCTCAGGGTCGAGTTTTGTTTTGACTGCAAACTACCTGAATGCGCGGACCAGGCTACGTTTTGGGTCGCCAACTGGGGCTTGGGGCTTGAGGTTTGCAACAACTTGCTAATCATATCAAGCTTCAAATTGTTGATTATTTAACTGGCGAGCCAAGAGAAAGAAAGATCACAGCGCGATCTCTGCTGCTGTTGACTTTTTGTTTTCCTGAAGATGACTCACGGGTTGCAGGTATTGAGAAGGCAGGTCTAGAGCTGGAGTTGCTCTCGTCCGTCTCTTGGCAGATCTTTGTTTGGCTTCACTTTATTAGATGTTGTGGGACCAGGTAGATTTATTGTATAAACAGCAAATGGGCAAATAAGCTCGGGACAGGAAGGCAAGCTCTAAGCCAGAACACGACAATAACAATAACAACAATATTTTTGCTTATTTATGGCTTTCAGTTTGGGTTTGGTTCGTTCTTGGCTTGACCACTTGCCGCCCAAAATCGCATGTGTGAGTCACTCGATTGGGTCGATCGCTAGCTCTGTGCGGAAACTGAACTCCTTTTCCAGCAGCACTTTATTTATTATTATTTTTTTTAATTTATTTTTTGTTGTTATTCAAAAGCGAAAAAGCAAAACACAAAAAAAATTGATTGATTTTATAGGCGCGATAAGTTTATTATAGTTGGGGCTTCGGGTCGGCCGATTGGTTGGGTCGAATGTCTGCGGGATGACTAATGTTTGCTCGTAATGAATTTGTGATCTCTTTGTTGCTGTTGCTGCTGTTGTTGTTGTTGTTGTTGTTGTTGTTGTGTGTGTGTGTAAGGTGACGCGCTTAAAAAGCTAGTTATTAGCACTTATAATGTGAACTGGCGTGTGCTTAAGTTGAGTGTCATTGACACCTGAGCCCGCTGGGATTTGTGTATAATGTATACGTAGGTAGCTGAATAGCTTGAAGCGGCTAATTGGTGTTTAAACAGGCCCAACTTATGCTCAATATGCATGGCAGAGCTGGTTTAAGCTGATAAATATTTGTCATTGGCTCTCGCGAGTCTTGAATGCAATCGAAACGATAAAACGTTTAAGTTGAAACATTGTCCATGCCAGCCTAATGGCCGCCTTTAACCAAAAATAAATTAATTAAACAAACAAATGGCAAATAGAAGCCATTAATAAAGACCATAACTAATTGCTGACACAGTTAGCCAGACAAAGACATTAAAAGCTGTTGGCGTGGGCGCCGGCGCACAGTCGACGGCTGTCAGCAAAAGTTCAGAACGTGGCTCTGACATAAGACTCATAAGACAACAAAAAGCATACAAATCCAATTGGAGAACAACACCTGCACTGGAAATGTGGAGCGCGTGCTCAGCCAAATGAGCTGACCAGGCAAACAAAAGCAAATCAAAATTTGTAAATTCATGGAAACAAAATTAACAAGAAACTATACTTGTTTGCAAGGTAAACGAAGATTTAATACCCTAGCTTAACAATTTTGTGCTTAACAGAGGAGCTTTTGTTTAATATCAATTGGCCTATCGATTCCATGTGCTTTATTATATAAACAAATTGTCAGTCAAACGATTCTATTACTGAACAGAATAAAAACTGGGAAGAGAGCTCACATGGAACCTATATCAAATCTTCTTGTTGTACAGCTCATACAACATTATAGAATATTCGATATTCTCGATAAGTTTGGAAAAGCTTAACAGGAAGAGTTAATCAAAGATTTCACGTGGGCGCCCGCGACTTGTTACGGAATTCAGAGTATGAAAATGGAAATGAAAATGGACAGCTGTTATTAGAGTTGGGGCCCCATAAAAATCAGTTGAAGTGCAAACAAACAAATTTCCAGTAGCACTTCTCAGAGATAATTTCATAAATTTTCCAAAATGACGCGACTTTATTTTACGGCCAAAGCGCAGGCGCAGGGCCTCAAGTCTAGACAGCCAGACTTGGAGTTGACTTGAGTTGAGTTGTTCGAGATGCTTTGATAAATTACAGACAGCTTTTTTTTTTCTTCTTCTGTTTTCTGTTTTTGTAAGAGCGATTTATGTGTGTGCAGGTAACAAGAGACGACAGTTGGCACGAGCCATAAATATCCATGCAGACGACGCCAAATCAGCTGCATCATCCACAACACCAACAACAACAACGGCAGCAACAATTACAACTTTTGAGGCACAAACAACGCCCACTTTAAGCACCTATGCAGAGAGAGCATGGAGCCCTCGTCACCTCTTAGCTGCACAATTAAAAAGTAGGCAGTGCCTGGACAAATAAGCCCGGGGCACGTTAAGAAAAAGTAGCTAAGATGTTACCTCTTTTTTTTTCATTTTATTTTATTTATTTTCTGTTTGATTTTATGTTTTCTCTTCTTTTAATTAAAAGGGTTACCAACTGTCTGCCAAATCAGAAAACAAATCTAAACAAAATAAATGACTTTTACTCCAACACAAGCTTTTTAGGCTTTTAGGGCTCAGAGGCTCCACGATAAAACCAGTCATGGCCAAAGTTTTATGTTTGGATTTGTTTTCGACGTTGGGGCTTTGAGTTCTTGGCCAGCCTACGAATACAGCAACCAGGCAGAACGAACTGAATGTGCAGACGGTATAAGGCCTTTCAGTAATTAAGCATATAGATGCTCTTAAATCAGAAAATTGTACGAAAGCTATGGTGGATACATGTGGATTAAACGATTAAAGGAGAAAGTTTTATAGTAATAATATATAATTATAATAGAGGACAATACTGTTTATTAAAAAATAATGATGATCGTTATTCATAGTTCCTGGCAAATACGCAAAAACCTGGTTTAAAATAAAAGTGAGTCTAATTTTGATCAAATCACAGCATTTTATATATGTACATATATATATATATATATAATTCAAATTTGTTTGCAGTTATCTACAAATTCTTTGGAGAATATTCATATTTTTTGAATGAAAACATCTGACAAACTTTTTTTAATATTAAACATTTCACAAACTTGTAAGGTTATAAGTTTTAAAATATGTAATTTAATGGAAATAAAAAGAAAAATATTTTCTCGCTATGTAAATATTTTTTTTTTTATTTAAGAATTGAGTAAATAAAAAATATATAGAAATCTTGTAAAAAGTCCAACATTTATTTTAGATAAATAAACTTTTTTATTAAGTTTTAAACAAGCTTATAAAGTTCCAAGTTTTAATATTTAAAATAAATGGAAATCAAATTAACAAGAAAAAAACATTTGTTTGTATAACAAAATACATTTGCTAAATTACAAAAATTGTTAAAAATATATAAATAAATATATAAAAATATATAAAATATAAATACATCAATTGTTTTATAGTTTTAAATTTTTGTATTAACTCTTAAACATGCTTATAAAGTTAAAGCAATCCATTTAGCAAAGAGTATTAGCAACAAGAGTCATCAACAAAAGCCTAGAGACTTTTGGTGTTGCCTCTTTTAGGGCTGCAGTTGTTGTCTGGGCGTATAGCAACAGCAACAGCAACAACTACAATTATAACAAAAACAACAACAGCAACAACAAGCACATACAACTGTTGGGCGTCGAGACAAGAGGGAAAAAAGCTGCGCGGCTTTGGCACGTGCGCAGCCAGTTGGTAAAACCGCCCCCGAGACCCGCACGCCCGTCGGCCCGCCGGCCACAACAACTGGGCTGCAGCTCCAGCTCCAGCCACAGCTGTGGGTTCAGCAACAGCTTGAGGTCCAAGCCCCAACAGCAGCAAATTGAGTTCCATTTCAGGTTTGGGCTCTTGAAAAATGACGTACAATAGCCGCTTCTTTTTTACCTTTTTTACGTTTTTTAACGTTTTTCACTCGTGGTCTAGAGGCCTGGTAAATCAACTTGTCTGTTTGTCTGCAAAGTGTGGCTCAGGTGTTGGGCGCTGGCTATGGGTTAGTTTGGTAGCCAACGTTTGATGACTCTGTTTCAGTATCTGTTGTAATCGCCGTTTTGGGCATGGGCTTGATTAATTTACGACATAAGGTCAAAGTTTCGTGTGGTGGACACAAAGCATTTGGTTAAGCTTTGGCTAATGGGTCAAGGTTCGGCTTAAATGTACTAAGAATCTAAGAAACCATTATCGTAGAGCTTAGCCAAGTCATAAAAGTGCCGCAGAGGGAATCTCTGCGCTTTTGGCCAAAACAATTTCGTCTCATTAGCCTAAAGATTTTGCCGCCACGCATGCGCCACATGAAAAGTACAGTTAAATGGCAATGGCCAACTGCAGCTGCAGATGCCTGCAAAGATGCTCGATAAGGCCCAGACCTGGCATCGCGTCGCGTCGGCGTCGGCGTTGACTTTGGCTTTGTGTGTACCAAACGTGCCAGCGGCTGGCCAAAGCTACTCGAGTTACAGCTGACGGCTGGCGAGAGTCAAGAGCCCCGAGTCCCCGATTCCCGAGTGTCCAGCTTCTGTTTGCTGCATCCAATAATAACTGAAACCACATCATACTTCATACTTCATACAACTCATACCTGTTACCTCCACCTCAATGCCAAAAGCATGGCAAATTTTAAATGTACAAGCACGCCAATGGAGCCCAGCTCTAAATGACTGCAGCACCTGGTCTGGGATTGTCTCTGTCGGATTGGTCGGCTGCAGTCAGAAGTGTGACGAGTTAGAAGCGAGCTTGTTGCTGTTGTTGTTGGCCCAGGCAATTGACTCTTGTTTGGTACCCTAATCAAAACATTAAACCTTTGCGGCAAATTTGGCATGGCTTTATTAACGATCGCAGCTGAGGCTAATAGGCCTAGCTGCTGGTAATGGACTTGGGTGGGGGGGCAGAAAAAAAGCGCAGAGTGGCACAGTCATTAGCTAAAGCTGAGACTTGATTGGGGCGACTAATTTATTGTAATGAGCCAAAGAACTTAAAGGTGTGCATAGTCTGCAGTCGTATCCCTCCACTAGCTAAGGTTGGCTATATTAGTAATTATAATTAATTATGTTCTCTACATTGTAACGAAAACATTTAGGGCTTTAGGGGATTAAGCTAAGCGGATCATAGAGCATTAACTACCACGTCCTAAACACCAGCTGCATAAATCCCGACAATATGCAAGACAACGCGTTTCATAAATTAACTTTTACAGCAAACAGTAAATTAAAACTACTAAAAATAGAAGAATAAATATTGAGAAGTTTAACCGACTGCAAAATACCCTTAAATAAGCTGTGAAATATACCCACAAATATAAGACGATTAAGAGGCTAATATGTTTATCTGTCAACAAAGAGATAAACATGTTTATAAAATATAATCTTGAAAACTGCCCAGCACTTGCATACATTTAACTCTTGGCTCATTTTATGGACTGCAGGGTATCAGCAACAAAGAAAAATTCTCAGACACTTGAAGCGCTGCTAAGCCCAAATATTAAACAAGATTTTTGACTACCAGTGTTAACACATTGTGTTCGTCGTTGTTGTTGTTGTTGTTGTTGTTGTTGTTGGTGTCGTGCCCGGCCTGCACTCGCAGCAACAGTCAGCTCTATACAATTTATGGCCCTTAGAACAGATTTTAGGCACGACGACAGGCCAAGCCACGAACTGAGCCAGAGTCACGGCCAGGGGCTAGAACTGAGCCGGGTTACTGGGACGCAGCGCGCACGCAAACTTCAGAAGCAGCAGCAGCAGAAGCAGAGGCAGGACAGGAACAGGTTACAGCTAGGGAAGTGCTACCGTCTTACACGCGTTAGTCCCGCGACCCGCTGCCCCTGCTGCTGCTGCTGCTGCTCCCCTCCCCTTTGCATTGCGTTTGTGTCGCGCTCTTGTCAACGTTGCATCGCCTGGGCACGTCTCCACTCACGTCGCGTCTCACGTCTTGTCTCGACAGCCGCAGCGTAACCCATAATTTTAACACCAAAAAAAAAAAAAAACAACAACAACAACAGCGGCAGCGGCAACGCCAACGTGCAGGTGTGCATCAAGTCGCAGTAGCTGCTCCGTGTGTGCCTGTATCTTGATATCTTACAGATACAGATACAAATACAAAACGTAACGCTCTCGTCTCAGCATCAACAGCAGCAGCCGCAGCCGCAGCCGCAGAAGCAGCACTTGGTCATAAATTTACGTTTCAAATTGTCTGCCCGAAAACTGGTTTTGCCCACCAAAAGACCAAAAAGGTTTTCATTATATTAGAGGAGTTGCCTGCCTTGCTTTTGCCTGCCACTGCCCCATGCTGCATGCAACAATAATTGCTGTTGTTGTTTTTGTTGCAACGCAACTTTGGCAGCTTTTGCTGGCAACTGACAACAGAGCGAGCTAGTGGCCACTTCCCCCAACACCATGATATTAATTGACCCAGACAACAACGCAGCCCAACCCTTTACTTATCTTTGGGCTGAGTATATATATATATTCTTTTTAAAGGTATCTCAATAGAACCCACAATTTGCTGTAATGCTACTCCAGCGTGTGAAAATGATGTGTACAAATTTTCTTTAATATAAATTTGATTGTTATTAGCCAGATCCTCAATTGTGATCCGACCTTGCGTGCAGTGCCAGAGGAAGTTGATTATTACACAAGGGACAATTGTAAAATTGGGATTATCAAGTATCGCTTACATCGCAGACAATCTCGAAATGAATTTAGCCCTAATTATGGTTGGGGTGTCAATATAAAAGGCGTTCTCTATACCCAGCTATACTCATTTTTATTTATAACACATTTTCTCGCATTATTCACAAATTTATTCCATAAAGAACTCGCATCATTCCTCGTATTTCCGGGCCAAGTGATTTCGCTTTTTTGCATTGACCCAATTTTTTGTAATATTTTTGCACAGATCCTTTTAACTGTAAAATTCTGACAGGTCAGTTAGCTGATTTAAAAGCAGGCTGCATGACAACAGGCCATAAAAACAACAATAAAGGCCCATAAAACAGACAGTCAGAGTCGGACAGTAAGATTAATTATCGCATTAATTAACTGACCTCAAAAAACGAAAGTTTCGCGAATTTAAATGTGCCAGTCGCAAAAAATAAAACCGCGCTACACTCAGAACTCAAAGCAAACGAAAGTGCAAACACTTTTACGAATAGGAGTCAGAAAAGTCGTTGACGATAGGGTTTCCTGAAGAGTACCTGGTCTCCCAAGAGTATTTAGTATATATATATATATATTACAGGTCCGATAAACCCCGTCAGACAAGGCCACTTTGAACAGTTTTATCCAGGACTTCAACTTTCGATATTCGCACAAGTCTCGTAAATCAATTGAACAATCCACAGATTGTCGATAGTCCCCGTAAAAAATGCTGACCAGCTGACACAGTTGTCTTGCGTCCAATAACAAAAGGTATAAAAAAATGAAGGAGAACAAAAATAAACAATAAAAATATCAAAATGTATAAGAATACAACCCAAAATCCTTAATTTGCACAACATGGCGATCGGCGGCGATTGTGCAGTCAGTCACATGGAACAACACTTGGGTCACTTGGTTGCGGGCTCGACTTCACTCGATACAGCTCGATTCGTTGCGACTTGTCTCTCGCGGCCCCCAGCGAATGACAAAGAAACAGACCGAGGCGACAATGGGCACCACGTCGTCCAAGACAAAAGTGCATTTTGCGGTTAAAGTTTGCACAAATGAATAAATTTTCAAATTGCCAATTGTATGCAACAACAGCAGCAGAGGCAAAGTCTATGAACATGAACCAAACTTTGACAGCCAACTGCAAGTGTTAAAAAATCAAACGATTGTCTACAAAACAAAAAAAAACTTTAAAAAATCAAACAAACAAAACCAAAAACTGGGCGTGCGCCTAACGCGTGCACTCAAATTATTGCAATTGCAACAGTCTTTTTTTATTACGAACGAAAATTGCCAGAGAACAAATTAAACACAAATAACAAATTACCTTTCAATGAGTTTTCAAAAGGCAGTCAAAGAAATGTTTGTGTCTGCAATTTTAGGCGAAATAAAAAAAACTATATTAAAGTTTAGATTTTACTAGTTTCGACTTTTTTGTATTTTTCACAGCGCAGCAAAACTGCGGAAAAGGCACGACAGCAGCAGTTACGGAAACTGTGGATCAGATTAGAACACACGATTCAAATAAACTTCTGCTTGGATTTACAGGTTATCATATTTTGTAAAATTTCTAAAAAAATATAAATTATATTTCAAAAAACATGTTTTTGTTTTTATTTAGGAACAAACATTTTCAAAGTTTCTCTATTTAACAAATCGAACTAAGATTTAACTTGCAAGTGATGATATTTTTATACCCTGAGCACATCTTTTAGGGTTTTAAAGCTAAAGTCATTCAATTTTTAATATAATAATTTAATAATTACCCTCTCTCTAGCGCTATCTGCATTTGAAGAATGTTCAGAGTATCTTCCAATCGGGCACTCCGGAAAAGAGCATTAGTCTTGGTTTTGGTATTTCGACACTCTGGTAAAGAATTGGCTACGCTATGTGACATATGTCCTCTTTTCAATGTAAACTATTTCAGAATTGGGCATTTTTACTACCTTTTACATAAACATCACGTGTTCTGTCAATCCGTTTCTCTTATTATTAAAATTTGGACAACTTGACATCTTTTCCAGGCAGAACAAGAACATCTTCCTAAGCGTGGAAGGTTCGCTTCCGTTGGAGTAATAAATATATAGTATAAATAGTATATAAATCTATTTCAATTGCTCACTTTTTAAATGTTGAGCTCATGCATAAAGACCCTTTATTTCCAACAGGCAGTTAGCTATACTTTGCGATCGTTTAAACCTAACAAAAAGCTGCATTGATTGAATTTAATTTAATAATAACTTAATTTATTTATTGAAATGCAACTTCTCAAGTTGTGGACACATGTGGATGCTTGGTAAATGTTGCAATCTTTTTATATAGCTTAATCCACTTCAGTTTCAAGTTTTAGAAATAATAAATTGCCTGCAGCGAGTGCCCCTACTCCACCCCACACCCCACACCCCACAACCAGCACAGAAGACCGAAAGGCATTTCAACGCTCAACTTGATGACTGCCAGGGCACCGACTAATGACACATAAATATTTATCTGCCCCAACCCCCGACGAGCCGCTCCAGCAATGGTAACTAAAAGGGTTTCATGCCTGCACAAAGCTTCGATCGTTGTTTTTTCTTCATTTTTGTTATCTGCCAGCTACTTGACTTACACACGCAGAAAACCAAGAACCCAAGAACCAGTTCGGTCGTTGAGTAATTACACACAGTTTGGTCGGAGCTGGGATTGGGACTGGGACTGGGCACTGAAACATGTGGAGTTGTAGCTGTAGCTGGAGGAGAACTGGAGCTGGGGGTTTGTGTGTTGGCTTTTTGGAACGAACCTTTTGTCGTGCGTTTGCGTCCGGTCCGTCGCACTGTCGCCGGTCAGTCGCTTAATTGCGTAAGGCAGGTGGCTGACAGAGAATAAAGCACCTACATAGAGAGACAGGCACAGGCACTCGTTCAGCCACTCGCACTCGCACTCGCATAGACGTCGTAGACAAACCACTTTAAAGCTGTTCCCGTAGGTGATTAGTGCCGGCTTTTGAGAGACGCTGCCCGCTCTGGGTGTACAGTAGCTCCGCTCTTTCCATTATTGCCAAGTGTCAAATTAAGTGCTCACATGATTAATATTTGTGCCCTGGGCCCAGTCCAGGCTCCACTCCGGGCGCATTGTTCCCAGTGGGCCGCTTTCATGCAGCGGCTACTGTTGCATTTGGCCATGCAATTTTACCGCTGATTAACCGTGTCGCTTTGTTATTAACTTTTAATTATAAACCCTTGAAATATTGTCTAGCTTGACCGTGCAGAAGATCTATTGATGTATTTGGCAGGTTCCTTTTTTTCACCTTCTGTTTTATGTCCTGTGATGATTCGTCAGGGCTCAGAGCAAACGGAAATTGCGTTGCATAGTTGGCCAATGAGTCAGAGCCTACTTCAAAGGCCAGCGACTATGACAATGGAGAGAGGATTATCAGAGCTTAAGAATAGATTAAGTGAACTTGAATCTTGGAAAAAGTACATAGCAGAGCCTTCCACGAAAACATTTGCCAGCAACTGCTTCTAATATATGCGCGGACCGGCACGGTCCAACACGAACACGAAACTAGCTTTTTTAAACTCGCCAAAATGTAGGCAGACCCATCCCAGCTCATCCCAATACGATCCAGAATAGACAAGTTAAAAAAAATATGATTCTTTCCAAAACTAAAGAACAGGAATTTTCTCTTATGTTACACTTATTTCCTTTCTTTTCAAATGGTTTTCGACTGAATATTCGCGAAAGTCGTGGTTCAGAATTTTAGATGGAATTTATCATCTATCGACTGGATGTGGATCAAAAGTTTAAAGGTGTTAAAATTGTTTTACCTAATGCTTAATATAAGAGATCCTGCTTTCCATGTTGGTCAGGCTTACACGGAACACGCACGAAATAGAGTTTGATAGCACGGGCCCAACTTGTCACATTTCTTCTCTGTGGCATGGTCCACGCCCATCTCTAGAAAGAAAGCCATACAAAATCAGAAATCAATTAAGCACAAAAAACGAATTACAGTGAAAAATCACCTAACGGACACTTTTAAGTATTAGGCAGACTTCCCTTAGGAGTGGACACTTCTCTGAATCTGACTTTACCCTCTCCCCCTTAATTAAATGGACACTCTCGTGTGTGGACAAAAATTACCCAACGGTCGCTGTACGACAAAGAGATTTCAATGTATTGCTTACGATCAGAAACAACTTATTAATGATCTTGTGCTTAACTCAGTTCCTGCTATGTTTTGGTATTGGTAAAGGGATATTATCGCTTTGATATAATATGTTAATATCGAAAAAATCGCGAGAGAGAGAGAGAAAACGGGAGTTCGACTGGAATGCAATTTTTTTCAAAACCTACTTTCTACTTTATTAAAGTGCCGGGGTATAAGTCTAGGTTCTAGTAAATAGCAGCATGATGCTTGCTTGGATTTGTTCCCTAAAGAGAGTGTATATTCGTATCGGTCAAAACGAAAGGCTCGATTGCCATTTCGAATGGATTTGTGCAAGGCTCTAGTAAGTATATTGACACGCATCCTAGAGCCTTTACACATGCACTCTGGGCGACTAATAGCTAATCCAGTTCTCACCCGCTGTCTATTTGTGCATATACTTGGTTTCTTAACTTTGGTGAAGACCAACGCGTTGTCGTCACACTACAAAACACATGCCAAATTATTAAGCCAAAACGGCTGAGACAGACCTTTCCCTTTTCTTGTGCTCAAGTGGGTCCAGTTGAATTCTTCAATTGTATCACGGACCAAGTCGTTGTTGTTATTGTTGTTGTTGCTGCTGTTGTCGCCAGGAACGACGACGGCGTCTCACGTGTCACATGCCAGAGGCAAGAAGACGCTGCGTCGAGTGGATGACACATGCCTCTGGACTCTCTCGGGGATCGCAGTCGTAGTCGCAGTCACAGTCAGAGTCAGAGTCGCCGTCGAGAGGTCTCGGTGCCAGAGCTGTTAAGTACGCTTAGAGCAGATTAACTTAACTGTGCATAAAATGCTAAAAACAAAAAAGGAATTTTTATGCGACAGTAAAAATGTTCAAGTACGCCCAGAACTGAGCAGAACGTAGCCCGAGAAACAAGTCGAAACTGAAGTGGCTGTCATTTGGTTACATTTTCAGTGAGTGAAAATATTGTAGGAATGTGTTAAAAGTCATGCATAAAATTAGTTTCAACTTGGGTGACGCGTTCTGGTACCGGCTGCTGTGTTTCCCTGCCCTGCCCCTCCCTGCGCAGCCATCCGTTTGATTTATTTTCGAAAATGAAGAAAAAAAACCGAACCAAACACTTAAGGAACACGTGCGTTCCTTGAAATTTTCTCGCCTGTTTGGTTTTTGTTGTTGTTGGCGTTTGCAGTTAAAAACCCATAAAAATTTGATGCATATGACATGTTGAAGTGTGTTGAACATATTTATGAAATTGAATGCCTCAACTATTGAAAACTATAATAAAACCAAATGGGGGACACAACAGCCCAGGGCCAAAGGTGAAACCAATGCTGTTTAAAAGAAACCCATAGCCATAGAAAGGGTATCCGAAGCACTGCTCGTTAACAGCTCTATTCAGCGTTAGCTGTCAGTCTAATCGAATTTTACGCAGCACTGATCACCCCTATATCTAGCCCCTAATCGAGAGTATTCAAAGTATCGCTTACAATAACAGAGTCTACGCACCTCTGCGGCAATTGTTGCGTTGCGTTGTGTTCTCACGTTGTTTAAATCAAATTAGTTTGCTTTCAGCAAGAGCGAAACCCGGCCGAATCGAACCCGATCATCAAAATCATTTTCACACGCCTACACTTTTTGTTGTTGTATGTATTTTGTGTATTTTAGCGTTTTCGCGTTTCGCGCCTGCTGCCAATTACATACGTGCGAGCGACTGTCAGACACTGTGACAATGACAATGACAGGATTGGGGTTAAGCCTGACCTGACCCTCGAATACCTGCAGCGAATGCCACTCGATACCCTTGCATGAACTAAGCCAGGCGTACTCTATTGGTTTATTGAGGTGCCATACTCTGTAGAGATCAACGGCCATGCAAAATTACCAAGCACTGGCAGAAATTGCACTGAAAACCTTATAAAGAACCAAGGCTGCAAAACGAACCAAACCCTAAATCGAACCAATTAGACACAAATAAGCCGAACCATCATCAGAGCCAAGTCATATTTGGTTTAATAAAGATTTGCTTTAAAATCAAACATCAATTTTAAGGGATATTTAGCCTATTTAAGAGATATATTTGCAGTAGAACGATTAGTTAATTGAAATATAATAATATATTATAACCCAATGTTGAAAATATAGCCTGGGTTTCAGCATGCACAACAGCAGGCTCACGGGCCGATCGTTTTCGATCGGGAACCGTTTAAAATAAAAATAGTTTTCAAACATATTTTCGGTTTATTGGTTAAGGCTTATATCTTAGCATCGGTTCAAGGCTTCATAAGACCAGGTTTTCGAACCGAAACCCAAGACAGAAAGTTGGTTTATACCCTGAACCGATCCGTTGAGTTTGCAGCTCTATAAAAATGCGTGTAATGCAAAGAAGTAGAAGAAATCAAGATTCAATTGAATGCGAATCTATAGATCAGATAAATAATTGCAGGCTCATTTTTCAGCTAGATTTTTCGTTCAGTGCACTCACGATAAACTGAACCCATCAATCCATTATGCGGGGGCTAGGCCCGTCCTTTAACAATCTGCATAGGTTACAAAAGCAGGCAAAGAGGGAGCCATAATGATCATGCTTGATCGCTTGCTGTTGTGGCGGCTCCTCACGCAATTTATCTGCTTGCCGTGCCATCAATTGCTGACCCCTAATAACGAATTCGTGCCCAACCTAATTGTATACATATACACATATGTATATATATATATATATATATATATATATATTGATGAACAAGGGGCAGGGATAATCCCTAGGAGCGCGATAAAAAGACCGAAGCAAAGAAATCAGCATTGAAAAGGTTCCTCTTTGCCATTTGCGTGTCATTTTTAGTAAAATTGGCATTTCTTTCAAAGGAAAGAAGATCAGATATCACAAAAGATCCTGTCTAACATCAATCAAACGCAGCACAACAACAGCCCAGAACTGAGAGTAAAAGTAAAAATTACTGAGTGAGCTGCCTGGCCTGGCATTGTTTATCCTTGGCAAGGAACTGAGAATCGTGATCCATGATCCGTGATCACTTGTTTGTTTAAGTGCTTAGCAGGTTCGTCGTCGTCGTCGTTGTTGAAATATTTCTGCTTCGTTTGCTTAACAAAATATTAAACCTTTTTTGGTTGCATTGTTTGCATCTGTTTAGCGCTGGCGAACAGGTGGAGGATGCAGTGCTAATTGGATTATGTATTGCTTAATGATCCTTGCCAGTAAAAAGTGGAGGGCGCGCCGTCAGCGGAATGGCATCGCGTGATTTGGCATTTAGGCCGTTGCCCACATCATTTGCCAGTTGTTTGTGAAATGGGTTAAGGCTGCCAAGATTCGGGCATGGTGTTAATCTCTTGAACATGCACACGCAGTATTTTGTGGTTTTGGGATTTTTAAAAGCCACACGAAAAAGGGAAAGTTCCAAAGAAATCGCCTGCGAAATGGGTCAGAGCTACAGTAAGGGAGGGTTTAAATGATTCATGATTCGTACTGCGGTTGTTGTGATTAAGAACACAAAGCAAAAGTTGTTTCGACTTAAAATATTTAATGGATTCCTAATAATATTTACAATTTTAAATGCCCATTATTTACACTTGATCAAACATACTAATTAATACAGAAGGAAAAAATCATGCAAAATTCCCACGCGTTCTCAAAGAGCTTCTTTATAAATCGGGACAAGTCTTGCGTCTGATGCGCCACTTTTTTGCATTTATTTTATGATTAAATATTGTCGTATTCACTGAAGCTCAACCGAAAGCCAATGGGCCGAGACGACGCGACGAGCTGCCGAGAACTTGCGTGAGAACTTGACAAGAAATCAAAATACACTTAAATGCCACACACACACACTGCAGATACATCGTCAGCAAGAGTTTTAAAGATATTTCATAAATTTGTTAAGTCCAAAACTTGTGGTTAGCCCAATAAACAGGCCAAGACGCTGGCCTTTAGCTGGCATAGAACAAGTTAAAGAGCGCCTGCGCACTCGAGCATATCGGTAGGGTCTTGAGGCATGCGCACTCGCTTGTTAAATGATATTGCCTTTCAGCCCCGTGACCGAGCCCGAGCCCGAGCCCGAAACCCACCTACATGCATACGCTAATTGTCTTGGCCAAATACAAGCGTTTTCACGCCATTCTGCGCGCTTAGAAGGCAGCCAAAGGGTTCTTGGTTTCAGTTAGGGCGTCAGTTCCTAAAGAAGCAATCAAAGATTGAAGCGTGGGTTGTCGAAGTCGATGTTGATGTCTTGTGCCACACCCTCTTTGTTTATTTAAGAAAATGCAGGAAAATCAGCAAGTTGGGGTCGGTGTGAGAAAAACATTGCTTAACAAATTGTACAAATAACATCGAAGTTTGAATATCTATTTGCTGCAAGGGTTTTCTAAGCGAACTTTTCTCATAGGTAAACTTCCGGCAATTAAGCGGCAGCAGCAGCAGCAACAGTTTCCATTTCAAAGTAGGGAAAATTAACTTGAATAAAGTGTAGCTAAAACCTATAAGGAAACCCAAGTTTGCTTTTATATCAATATCTATCTGTATATAAAAGAAATGCACATGTTTTGGGAACAACAAAAAGTCAATGCTGAATAAGGAAAATCTTTGACAAATAAGCAACTGTAATTCGATATGGGGTAAAATTAAAAAAGGTATGAAATCAATAAAAAAAAACGGATTTAAAAGATAAGGGTTTCAGCCGGGGCTACTAATTATGGATACAAATCTTCTATATAGAAAAAAGGCGCACATAAAAAATTATATATATATATATACAAAATCAAAGCAAAAGAACAGAGCGCATTGAAATCAAGATAAGCGTTAAAGTGTGCACAGTGCAAAATAACCAACATAAGAACAAAATTCTGGAGGGGTAAAAAAACTGCCTTCGCCTGCTCACAATGGCTAAAGATCAGCGTGCAGATCATGGATGAGTTTGCTGCCTCATGCTGATGATGATCATGATCTTGATTATTATGATGATGAAGGTAAATAAACCCAAAAAATCAGCAGCAGCAGCAGCAGCAAATAACTCAAGCAACATGCAGCGCTTTTGTGTGCAGCAGCAACAGAAACAAAAACAACAACAACAACAACAACATGGTGACTCAGGGCAGAGGCAAACTGAAAAGAAAGGCAAGATAACCAGCGCATAAATGGCCTGGGTCCGGGTCTCGGTCTCGGGCTCGGGCTCGGTCTGGAGTCTGGGTCTGGCCCTGGGCCTCGACAGTCCCAGTCGATCCCAACTACAGTCCCAGTCCCAGTCGCGCCAGACAAACTGGCGACGCTTGTGAAATTTTCTCGCCGTCTGCTTTTGCCTGCCTCTTTTTCGTACGCAATAATAAAGAAAATAAATAAAAACACTCACAACAACAACAACAACAACACACACACACACCAACATACACACACGAAAAGTGGAAAAAAGAAGCATAAATGCATTTCAACAAAGGCAGCCTGAGGAGCCAATGAACCTAAGGAGCTAAACCAAAGCCCAAACCAGGCCATAAATAAGCCGGGGCCCGGCCATCGCCTCTGCCTTTGCCTTTGCCTAGCGTCGTCGTCGTGTGTGCTGCGCATGCGCAGCCGTTCGCATTCGGTTGCACTTCAACTTGAGGCATGCCACGCCAGCGGCTGTCATTGCCCCCCTGCTCCAAAATGCGACTGCTGCTGCGTCTGCACTATTCTATCTTTTTTTCTTCTCATTTTTTTTCTTAGAGAGCCCAAAACGAATTTGCCCTTTTAGAGGAAACGCATTTGTATATTTCCATGTTCAATTTGTGGGCATTTTGTTGCACTTTTAACACGCTTTTAAAGGGTATTATGAATTATTAAAAATAAATGTACTCATAATTAAATTGACTATTTTAAATAATTTTTAACCGCAAAAAGTATAAAAAGGGTGTGCAGCAGCTTGCACTGGATAGGAAATATGGGATATGTACTTATAAAGTATTTAAGGAAATTTTAATTTTAATTGAGATTTAAATGGTTATATTTATGACTGTACGAGAGTATAGTTTATTTGAATTGATAGCTTCTCGCACTATATACTTAAAAGATTTTTAAAAGATAGAAATTTTAATTTAGTTATAAATGATTCAGTCTTTGAATATTAAAGAAAATATCGTTTGTATTTTAAAAATATTTAAAACCATTTTAATTTAAATTTAGTTGTTTATGCATAGATTTTTGAATAGTATTCATATAATTTATTTTATTGATGACAAATTCAACATTTTCTAAAATCATTTTACTTGCCGACTATAAAATCATTTGCACTGGGCTGGATAGCCTAAATATGTATAGAAAATATGGCATATTTATATCAGCTATTTTAGAAAAATGATTAAAATTCTACTTAAAATCATCTTGTTTGCCTTTTGTATATATTCTGCATATTCTACATAGTATTCTGCATAGTCTTCTTGATCAGATCGAGAGCATTCCATTTAATGCTTGCCCTAGCAATTCCTTTTGCTTCATATGCTCTTTTGCATCTTATTGTAGAGCATTTCAATGTCGTATCACATTGTTTCATCAGTTGGGTTTCTCTTTATTTTTTTTAACTAGCTTGTACACTTATGCTTCAGGAATTTCTACAACTTCTCGACTTTTTTACTAGTGCAATTTTTCACTAATGATGACTAATTCTCTGGTGGCTTTTAGACAAGCAACAGGCATTTTTTCTCTCTCATTTGCATGATTCACACGTTGGTGAGGTGCAAAAAATTTGAAACGCAGGTGAGGCGAAGCTGGCCGAAAAAACATTGCCCAACAGCTGAATGTTGTTCAAGTAAACAAATTTATTTATTGCACCCCAAACATAACTTTATATATTTGAAGAATTTATACATTTTGGTGGCATGTTTTTAATGGGCCTCTTTGGAGCTCATGGAACTGATAAGCGCGCCTCTTACTTGGCAATTGCGCCTCGCATTACAATCAAAATCCAATTATATGTTATCAGCAAGTTCTAAGAGCAACGAAAGTTCAAATCCCCCCAATTTGGATTGGATTCGGTTCGACAAGTGTGTGTGTGTGTGTGTGAGTGTGTGTGCTTGCGGTCGAGTGAGAGTTTGGCTTGGTTCGTCCCCAGAGCTCTCAAGTGTGTTGCAGAGGTTGTTTTCATGCCCCAGGCGCAGTTGCAGCTGTTAATTTGAAAATTAGATAATTGAGCCAGACGAAGAACCAGCTAGAGCTCGAGATGAAAAGGAAAACACACAAAAAACGCTTGACCCCAATTTGATAAAACCAAATTTATCGTGGCTGAGCTGACGATATGAATACATATATGTATATGCCATGCGGGAGCCTGGGCTTACATATTACAAATGATTTAGAGAGTTTGAGTCCCACTTGATTGATATGCAAGAATTACAAAAGTTGTCACAATTTATGGCTTTATAATGCTTTAATTATCTATTTAAGTTTCGGATATGTTATGCGAATTAGCTGCTGATTGCAATTGCCAGACAGCAGAATGTTGCCAAGAGTATGTTGAGGCTGTCAAAACAAGCTACAAACTGTTAAATTGTTCAACATTTAGTTGGCTTTAGGCAAATCCAAAAATTGAGCTTAGACTGCATTCAGCTTAAGCCAGCAAACAGTCAGAGCCAAGTGCCCACCCCAAAAGCCAAGACAGAGCCAATAAACAGCACTTGCTGCTCTAATAAAGATGAAAATTATATGGCCGAATACAACGGCAGCGCTTTGCTGGCTGCTGGCTGCTATTACAACGACAAGTGGAATTTACATAACAATTTAATTAAAGTGCACAAAAACAAAAGCTCAGCTAGCCAACTCCAGGCTGGCCAGTGGCCACCAGCAACCACATGGCCAAGTCCGGGCTAAAGGAGCTGCGAAAAGTTAAAGCGCAAACTCAAAAACAGGCAAGCGGGCATATATATATGTATATGCATGCATGTATATGGCAAAAAGTTGGCTTATTAAATAAATACACCATAATTAACCATCATGTGCATGTATGAGTTGGTCAAGAAAAAAATCAGCCAACACATAAGCCATGATTAAAGCTGGGGGTCTTTTCGTTGAGTGTTGAAATTACCAACTAGTCGGCAAAGTCGGATACGCATTGTTATACCCTGCAGTGAGAGCAGGCAAAGAAAAGGTATAACATGCTTGTGCAGACGAAAACAAGATAAATAAAGCTTGAATACTTAAAGATGCAATTGTATTTTCAAGTAATATATTTGCAATTGTCTACAGTAGCATATTCGATATTAAATCATGTTTTATATAAAAAAAAAAAAATAAAAGTAAAGAAAATTTTCTTATTTAAAATCCTACACCTCGTCTTAAAAGTGCCCATCGGTCGAGCGTTGTGTGGCGTCTCGTCACCTGGTGAGATGAACGATGGAGACGGTGCCCAAGGAAGCGCCCTTGCCAGCGTGACTTGGCAAATAAATTCAAGCGATTGACACCCAAACGAAAAAGTGCTCTCCTCTGTTAAAAAAAGAAAGTTGCCCGGAAGCACGGAAACTCCTTATCAACAAACTCTCTATCGGACACTGACGACTCAGAAATGAACGAACTCATTGCGAAACACCAAAACATTGGCAAACTCCAGCAGCCCAAGGGAACCCAAAGCAGATGAGGTAAACTCTATGAATAGATTCGCTCTTCTTGCGACAGCAGACAACGAAATGGATCAAACAGCCGCACCAACGAATCAGGAGCCAGTTGTCCCTCCTGCACACAAGCCGCCACCAATATTTATAAGTGCGGTTGACAACATAGCAGCTATGCGGGAGACATTCGCAGAACTTGTCGAAAGCGACGGGTATGCTTATGAAGCTGGCCGAGATGGTCAAGTGCGCATCATGGCCACAAGTGAAGCCAATTACAGGAGCCTGGTCAACATGTTGATTCAGCGAAATGTGGAATTCCACACTTATCAGCTTAAACAGGAGAGAGCATACAGAGCCGTCATAAGGAACCTACATCACAGTACTCCGCTTGATCACATCCGTAATGCCCTAAGCAAGATTGGCCACTCGGTCCGCCACATAACAAACGCCAAACATAGAGTTACAAAGGCGCCCATGGCAATGTTCTTCGTTGACTTAGAGCCAGACAGCAACAATAAAGCTATATTTGAGGTCAAAAGACTGTGCAATGCAGTTATAGCGGTTGAGCCACCAAGGAAGTTCAACGACCTTGTTCAATGCCATAGGTGCCAGGAGTTTGGTCACACTCAACGCTACTGCCGTAAGTCATATCGATGCGTCAAATGCAGTGGTAATCACAAATCCACGGATTGCACGAAACCTCGAGATGCCCCCGCGTCATGCGTCCATTGTGGAGAGAGCCACACTGCTTCCTACAAGGGATGCAGAGTTTATAAAGCCACTGTGCAACAACGGGATCATGACAAACCCAGGCTTATGCCAACAAGCAAGGATGTGAAACCCACCTCCACATACACATTGCCCATTAATACTCCTCCAAAAGTAAGGAATGATAACGCTAGCTACGCCAACGTAGCAGGAGGTCGATCCCCCCTCCACCCAAACTCTAACGAACTGAATCAAGCACCAGATCAACCTTTGATCGCCCAAATACGGGCCATGATGCAATTAATGCAAACACAATTTACTCAGATGACGCAAATGATGGGCACTATCATATCATCATTATGCAAATAGGTTTAAAGCTGGTCATATGGAATGCGAACGGCCTATGCAAGAGTAGGCCTGAGGTTGATATGTACCTTAAGAGGAACAACGTAGATATTATGCTCATTTCTGAATCTCATTTCACCGATAGATCTTATTTTAAAATAAATGGATATAGCCTCATTTTCGCAAACCACCCGAGTGGCAATGCTCGAGGCGGTGCAGCCATCCTCATCAAATCAGGGCTTCAATTTGCTGAGCGCACTCCTGTTCTGGAGCCCTGGTTTCAAGCAGCTGTGACAACAATCAACACGCCAACTGGAATATTGACACTTGCAGCCGCCTATGTACCACCCAGACACCAAGTAACAGCGCAAATGTTTGGCCAAATATTTAATGACCTCGGGCACAGGTTTGTAATTGGGGGCGACTTTAATTCAAAAACACCTGGTGGGGCTCCAGGCTTTGCAACCCAAAGGGAACTGCCCTGCTATCCTGCATCCAAGCTAATCATTTCACCACTCTTTCTTCCGGACATCCTACCTACTGGCCCACGGATATTCGGAAGGTGCCCGACCTTCTCGACTTTGCAGTTGCCTATGGTGTGAACTCAAATCTAGTGCAAGTGGAGAATGACTTTGATCTACTATCTGATCACTGTGCAATAGTGCTTCGTATCAATTTACCTATAAGTATCAGCAAGCGAATCACCAAGCTACTATCTAGGAACTCAAATGTTGAGAGGTTCAAGGCAAGGCTGGAGGAGACACTCGATCCATCCACCATCAACCTAGACTCTGGTGAGGATATTGAGGAAGCTGTTGAAACTCTACACGTAGAATACATGACGCTGCACACTCTTGCACTCCTTCGTACTCTATCAGGTCAGCTCACACCCAGAGACCGCGAAGAGATCGTTATCTGCACTCAGAGCAAGTTACCGAGCAACTGAGAGCTAAGCGTCGTCTTCGCAGAATATGGCAGCTTAGCCGTAATCCTCGCGACAAGGCAGCCCTTAACCGTGCATGCAAAGACCTTAAGACTCTCCTACTGGAACTGCGTAACGAGACTCTGTCTGACTATCTCCGCAAAGCTGAACCTAATGGGCAAGAGCACAACCTGTGGAACGCCACTAGCTACCTCAAGAGGCCAACTAAAAGGATTGCACCAATTCTCAACGCATCTGGCTCCTGGTGTGCTCCAACGAGGAGAGAGCCCAGACTTTTGCCCTCCATCTGGAGAGAATTTTCACACCCTTCAATATATGTTCTGCCTCGGATGTAATAGCCACACAGCTTTTCTTAGATGCGCCTTGCCAAATGGACTTCCCGATTCGACCCATACTAGTAGAAGAAGTGGAAAATGCAGTGTCCAGCTTAAAAATAGCTAAAAGTCCTGGCTACGACGGCATCGACTCAGCCACCATCAAGCTCCTTCCTCCACGTGCTCTTGACTTCCTTACGGCCATCTACAATGCCATCATTAGGCTTCACTACTTTCCTTCACAATGGAAGTGTGCGGAAATCATAATGATACACAAACCTGGGAAGCCTGAACAAGATCCTGCCTCCTACCGTCCCATCAGCTTGTTAGCAATACTGTCGAAAGTTTTCGAAAGATTATTTTTGGTCAGACTACTGCCACTGTTGGAAGACGGGAAGTTGATACCTGATCATCAATTTGGCTTTAGGAGTCAGCATGGAACCCCGAACAGTGTCACAGGATAACACAAGCAATCCTAAACTCCTTTGAAGCTAAAAAATACTGTTCAGCGGCCTTTCTTGATATAAAGCAGGCCTTTGACCGAGTGTGGCATCTAGGATTGCTGCACAAACTGAAGCTCCTACTTCCAGCTCCGTTTTATTTAACGCTAAGGTCATACCTCCATAGGAGGACGTTCTATGTGAGAAGCGAATGGGCCGAATCCGCAATATGTCAAATCAATGCCGGTGTCCCGCAAGGAAGCGTGTTGGGCCCAGTCTTATACACCCTGTATACAGCTGACCTTCCTGTAATCGACAGAGATGACCTGCTCATCGCCACCTATGCAGATGACACTGCATTTGTAGCTTCGTCAACAGATCATTCTGAAGCCTCCGTCATCCTTCAAGCTCAGCTGTCAAGCCTCGAACCATGGCTTCAAAGATGGAATATTGTGGTCAATGAAGCCAAGTCCACACACATAACATTCGCCACAAGACGAAAAACCTGCCCTTCTGTTCACCTAAACGGCAACACGCTGCCAACAGAAAACAAAGTCAAGTATCTTGGCTAACCCTTGACAGGAGATTGACATGGTCAACCCACATAAAAGCCAAAAGAAAGCAGCTCAGCCTGAAACTCCGGCAAATGAACTGGCTCCTTGGCTACAGGTCGCAGCTTAACTTAAGAAACAAAGTACTCTTATATAAGGTAATTTTGAAGCCAATCTGGACATATGGGATTCAGCTGTGGGGCGCGGCCTCTAATTCAAACATCGAAATCCTGCAAGATTCCAAAATAAAACTCTGCGCAGGCTGGTTAAGGCACCCTACTATGTAAAAAACAGTGTAATACACAACGACCTCAAATCCCATCCGTCACCGAAGAAGTGAAACGAATTAGCCTGAAGCATGCAGACCGACTGGGCAACCACGTCAACCACCTTGCAATAAACCTCCTTGACAATAACCTGCACCCCGACGCCTAAAAGAAACCACCCACTCGACCTGCCTTTTAGGCCGCCTAAAGTGGTGAGACTCCATAATATACCAGTACCAATACACACAAGAACCTCATGTGAATTTCAACATCACATAATTTACTTATTATCGATAAGATAGATTGTAAATAAAAAAAAAAAAAAATGTTTTATATGTATTTTTTGCTTGATATTTTCTTTTTTATATATTAATGATTAGTTCATTGTTCTCTCATATGGTAGTTATTTGTTGGTTCTGAAGAATACCCTTTAATTTAATCAGTTGTTAAAGTGCCTAACAAATATTCAAAATTAATTCTGAGCTGCGCACAGAGTATCTTCTCGCTGAGCTCGACTGGAGCTCGCCTACTTGTTTGGTTTTTTTTTTACTTTTTGTTTGCAGGTGGAAGCCTCAGCCGCCTTGCTGTCTAAGACCACATAGTAGGCCAACACTGGCAAAGGCCCAGACCGCAGCAGCAGCCCAATAGCAGTTGACTTTTTGGCGTATGTTGCAAGCAGATCCTCGCCATAATTGGAAGCAGTCGCATGGAACTTGTTGCCGCTGTGACCAGTAACAAATTATAACTAACCAGATCCCAAGTCTATTTCATTCGCAAACGCATTGTCGTTGTCTTCGTTGTTGTTTTTGTTGCTGCTTTTGTCGACACGGCCAGTCGATCAGTCAGTTAGTAAGTCAAGTGGTTTGAAATGTAAATATGCGAGTGGTAGCATCACTTTTACTTTTAAACCCGCTCCGACAACCGAATGCCCAGTTTTGGCTTTGTGTTAATGTGACAAGTTGGCTGCCAATCGTTTTGGACCTGGTCGACAAATTGCCGATGCTTCTGGCCGATGCGATGCTCTTTTGTTGTTGGCTTATGCAATTGACACCTCGTTGTTAATGGCTTATGCAGCACCGAACAGAACGCTGCTTAATGCTCAATTCATGTCTGCGCAATTCTTTGCAGTCAAACGATAAACTTAACTGTCAACCATTTTAACTGGCCAGCTGTTGTTCTCTTTGCTCGCGAATACTCAATTAGCTGCTGGCTCATCCTGTCCAATATATAGATTCCTGTCTTCCCTAAAAGGCTAATTGTAATTTGTGCGACTTCATGAGAGCTTAATCAGGTGGAAGGGCAAACTTTTAAACGAACAAAACATTATAAAATCATGTCAAGCTAAGATATTTAACGCATTTCGCATAATAAACAAAAACTGAGACAAAGCAGGAATTCAGAAATACACTCAGAAAAAAAATGTTCTCTTATTTGTAGCAAATCGACATATGATTTTTCTAAATTTTATCAAATTTTCGGTTGAAAACTTTTTCTCATATGTTGGAAAGCCATTAACATTTTCCTTTTCATGGAGATTTTCTTAAGCATGGTAAACAACCTTTTTAGGAGTGTACTATAAATAGTCTATACATTTTTCATTTAGCCCATGTTTTAATTACAACCATCCAAGGGAAGTTCTTGAATTTTTAGCCACAGCTAAATGCCCAATATTGCAATTAGTCATAGCCGAATGAAATACCTGACATAGGGCAGCCACCATTTTGACCAGGGTTTGCAGGTGTTTTCATCCCCATGAATCATAACAGAAACCGAAAATTGTATAGCCTGGGCCTGCTTTGTATGGCAGCATGTCGCGGCAGACGGCAGCTCATAAAATCTACACAGGGCAGCTAAAATGGATTTATAAAGATATTAAACATTTCCATAAAAGGCGCAGCGGCCGAGATAATCGTCAGAAATGGGAGCTGCGAAAAAAAAAAAAAAAACTAAATAGGTGACAATCAAGAGAGCAGAGACAGAAGGAGAGCTGGTAGGTGGAGGATCGCTCGTAAAAAGCTGAAGACCGCGCAATAAATGCATAAACGAAGACAGAAATTAACATAAAATTGTAAGACAAGATGATCAGCTAGGGGCAACACCCTTACCTCGCCTCGATCGCTCTATAATTGCCAAGAGGCGAGGGCAAATCCGAGGCCAGGGCAATAATACTTGTGCCCAGCACACTCTGCAAGTGTGTCGTGGATATTTGACGGACAACAGTTCGCAGCCATTCGGTTCAACTTGGCTTTCGGGTTCGAGTTCGAGTTCGGGTTGGGGTTCAGGTTCACTGAGCCGAGGCACATGATCCCTTGGCAACGTCTTTGTTTTTGTCTTTGTCAGCGCGATAAGCGGCGATCGAGCTGAATGTGCCGAGGCGATGGCCCAAGCGCCCCGGGCCAGCCAGCCAGCCTAGAGCGTCGACAGTTTTCCTGGCCCTTTTCTTGTTCGCCTGTCGCATCTATCAGGTCTTTTTTCAGTTTGTTTGTTTATTTGTTTGTTGTTGGCGTAGGACGCAGCGACCCTTTTTCTTTTACACTGAGGCTCCACTGGTCTCTGCCTGCTGCTCAACTGACTGACAAGTTTCACCTGTCCGTATTTGTCTATGGGGTGATCTATCATGCCAGCCTTAGAGAGCTGCTACGACGACTGCGAGGCGTTTATATGCTTCTCTACCAGGGTTGACGTTTCTATTGCAGCTCTTTGGATTTGCTGAGGAACATTTGTTTGAGTAGATAATGGGGCACACAGTGCGCTTGTTCGTATGGTAATTTAATATCGTTTCACATGCGCTAGGTGTGCCAGCATCAGCCAGGCCAGAGACCGACCCTTTGACCCTCCCGTACGGCTAGGGTCAGCATTGAAATTAATATGTCTGGCTATATGGTAAACTGATATGCACATATTGCAGCGACTTGCAGCGACTTGCAGCCCCAAAAACCCCAATCCTCCAACCCAGGCATTGAAAGTGAAATCCCGCTGCGGCACATGACCATACATTATGGTTAGAGCTTAGCGCTATCATCCACATCCACGTCCACGCCGAGAACGTGCAAACTGCGTGCAGGCCAACTTGACTTGACGATAATGATTGACCCAAAAAATAAAAACGCGCCCAAAGCAACAAAAAGTGAATGTCATTAGAAGAAACTTTGTCGAAGCAGTGCCAGATAAAAGGAAAAAAAAAAAGGAATGGGTAAAGAGCTGCCACAATCCGAGCCCAAGCACTCCCCAAGCTGTAGCAGCTGTCAATCAAACTGCAACAGCTACCAGAAAACAAAGAAACAAACTAGTTGTCGCTGTGCACATACCCTGCGCATACGCTGTAATACTGCTTGCAGGAAATATGCTCAAAAGGAAACTTTTTTCATTTAAGCTTAAGGCTTAGTATACAAAAAGAAATTTGCGTTAAAATTCTTTAAACTAGACTAATAAAAATAACAAATATTTATTATTTAAAATAAATTAATATTTTTAAAAATTTGATCGATTAGTTTTAAAATACGCTATTCATTTATTATTATTTTTCCTTTTTATTTCTAGAACCTAAATGGACCTCGAGCCAGCTAATAACATATAAAAAAATGATTTTCAATATTTATATAAATATAAAAAAATTTATGAAATAAGCGAATTGACATTAAGTTTCATTGAATCGATCAGCTTAAAGATTATTTTGGTCCCTTTCGTTTTTACGCAACGACTTCCAAATTAAAGATATCTCCTTTCGCAGAATTACACCACTTGTTATAGACGAATTTCTATAATGATATCATTCAGAAACATGTTGCATCGGGTTTCATGGTTTCAATAACTGCACTTAATATCAACCCCCGATATGTTTAAGGAGTAACCTTGCGTCGATCAGTTTGAACTTTGCTTGTTTATCTTTTTTATTTTTTTGGTGATTTTTCCAATGTATTTGTTTTCTATGAAATTTTCGGTGCGTAACGCGGCTGCCACTGCCCCTGCCCCTGCCTCTAACCCCATCCTCGGCCTGCTTATGCAAGCTGGTGAACAGTGAAAAAGGCCCCCAGCTTGGTTGCCCCAGATTCTGTGGCTCTCTGCCGCAGTGCCTCAGTGGCATGTTAGCAGCCTCTGCCCTTTTTCTTTTTTATTTTTATTTTTTTTTTAAGCTTGTGTGCAGCACACATAAGCACATGGCAAATGCTTTCAATCGCTGCTGTGGCTAAAGAAAAGTTTTGTTTACATTTTGTTTTGTAAACAAAGAGAAATAATATATATATGTATGTATGTATGTATAGATGGTCTCTATATGAAGGCAAGTATATGGCAATATCTGTGTTCTACACAATCGAAAACAACAAACACGACAACGATCGCGACGACGACGACGACGACGACATGTTGCATTCTAATGGCCTGCGCCAGAAGTCTTACGAGTTGGAGCCTCTGTTGATCATGTTCATTAATTAATGATCAGTCGTCTTCGCCCATTGCTGTTGTTGTATTTGATCTTTATTATTGTATTTTATGATGGCCATGCGTTGTGCTTTATATTCTCTTATTTTGTTTTCCTTTGAGCGTATAATTTATGACATTTTATTGTGTGGCAACGCAAATGTGGTGCAGTGTCGAACTTGCTGGTGCTAAACGATCACTTTGTGGATATTCAAAGGTTGGGCGAAAATTAATCTTGCGCACAAATTATGCAAAAACTGAAGGGGAGACTAACGGGAGATTTACTTCCTTTACATTAAAAATAAACCAAACGAAATAAATCTTAATTTATTTAAAAAAGAAAGAAATTTATAACTGCACCGAAAACCGAAGTAAGATTTTCAAATGGCCAACGGAAATGCTACCAAGAGAAGATTTCTTTTCTATACATTAAAAATAGAAACATTGAATAAATCAAATAGATTTAAAAATATGAGACATTTTGTTCTGCACTTTGCTAAAAACTAATATATTCTGCGACTTCGTGTAATGAAGGTTGCTTTGAGCGAGGGAATATTGTATTATTTTGTATCATATATTTTTGGAGATTTGATTAAGTTACCGAGTCTCAAAATCGGTTTTTATCGATTCTTCATGGGATGAGATATGGACAAAAAATTGTTATCACGTCTTACGTTTGTCATGGTAGAAAATATATTTCAAGTCTTTAGCTGTTGTAGTTTCCAAGACCGACGGAAAAAAAGAAATGGCTAAATCGAACACTTTATGAGGTCGGATATTCCTTCATCCACCTGTTGCACAAAATGATAACCCCCTTTCTTACCCATTTTCAATGGGTACAGGGTATTAAGGAACCTAGTCCTCCTACTCTAAGCGATCGAACTGCAAAACCCATAGATCACAATAAAGATCTCGAGGTAATTGTTAAAGATTACCATACAGTAGTTACTGTCGAATCTTTTTCTTTTTTTTGCTGTAGCCACATTAGACCCAAAACAGAGAGGAAAAATAGAGAATTGATTGTCTATTTGTGATTGTTGTTGTTGCTTTTGCACTCAAAAAGATAGATTGCTCATAGACTTAGGGGCAGAGGGAAAACTGAAAACGAAAATAAAATCGTGTTACACTGCCAGACACTAAAACAACAACAACAAAAACAACAACAAAAACAAGACTCTGGTAACCAAATGGGCAACCCAACTGAAAAACGAGCAAAAGAAGAAGAGAAGAAAAACTGTTGTAAAACGCATTTTGACTGACAGGTACCCATAGGTCTTAGGCCCGAGTTCGAACCCTGTGCCCGGACACAGCTGAAACTCCTCCAGTTTGATTGCACGAGTCAGCCGAGACGACGACGTCGAGTGTCGAGACGTTGCCTCAATTTGAAAATCGACAAAACGTGCAACTCACATGTCATACACGCGACGAAGACACCAAAAGACCAAAGACGACGAAGCTGTCTACGTTTGTAGCCAAGGAACACGTCCGGACAATGCGTCAACAGCTGGCCGGCGTAGTCGAGTGAAACCTCTGCCTGAAGACACAGGGTCGGAGACTCGGATTTTTACGTTAAATACACCATGCTGACAACGGCAGCAATTGCTCGCAGGGGCCATACAGGGACCAGGATGTCGAGAGAGCGAGAGTGCGACAGAATGAGAAAATGAGACAAAGACAGCAAGGTGTGCAGGTGTAAGGTAGATTGAATTTATGTAAAGAGGAATAGATTGGCTTAAAGGTTTCCGCAGAGATAATATTGGGGTTGAACTGGTGAAATATTGCACACTTTCAAAAGAATATCAATTTTTGGCGAAGAATATTCCATTTAATCTCTACTTATACCAGTGAGTATAGCTCATTCTTACTTTTATATATACATTTTTATTTAAATGAGATTTTTTTATAGTTTTTAAATATATTTTCTATAGACCATGCCAGAGTACACCACATATTTTGACACAAACTATGTTTCTCTAGCAATATTTCTTTAGCATAATTTTTTGGCTAAAAGTTCCAGCTATAACGGTTCCTCATTTATTCAAACTTTGCCTGCAGGGCTTTCCCTATAGCACATCCCTAGCCTAACTGTCAACAGTCTGGCAACTCGATCAAGTGCCACGAACACCCTAACAAAGGAAGAAGATTGCGGCAGCCAGCACATACATATATAACAACAGTTCCGTACTCTTCATAATGGCCAACCCAAATATGATGTGCCAGATGATGAGGACGTTAAGTTAAATGCATTAAGCGAAGACACACTTTGGTAGCCAGAATGAAAAGCAAGAATCAAGTGCTTGAACGGAAGATACCCTGCATAAATAACTGAAGTATAATAAGTTCGTGTTAAGCTCAACAAGTATAATAAATAGATTGTTGAGGAATCACAAGAAATTGGGCTGGATACAAAACTGACATGTTGAAATATACGTATATCAATAAGGAACTTATTATCGTATTATTGTCCGACCTTTCCTCTTAGTAACATACAGTTGCACAACCTTGTCATAGCCTATCCTAGGCCCTTCTTGGGCACAGGGTATGATTGCCTTGCAGGCAGGAGGGTAAACTGAAGTTGATAAACCGAAATATTAAATCACAACAAAGGCTCAGACAACGGACGAAGACGAGTCTTACTTAAACATTTCGTTGGGCACAACAACGGGCCGAGGTGTGTTCCGAGTGCTTCGAGATTTATTCAATTTGTGCGTGTGTGCGTGTTTGTGCTGTGGGATTCTAATTATACAGGCCAGTGCAGGCCGAAATGGCTTCTCTACACCTTTGGCCAGGGTTTGTGAGTTTGTGTGTGCTTGTGTGAGTTTGAACACCTGTACGGACATTAAATAAAACTAGCTCGAATGCGGGCGCTTAATGATTGAATAGCCAATGGCAAGCAAGCCAAACTAAGATTTATACTGTTGGCAAAAACCCATAGAAGCAAGGACTATAAATTCAAGTCTACATGATGCAAATGATAGTCTTTGCCTAATCTAGTCATCAGCTTCCCTTCCCACTCGCATCGAGACTAGCCAAGATCGTTAATACCAAATGTGCCGTGCGCCCTGCCTGAGTGCCCAATATATAACTCGAGAAATTATCGCTCATTATCTTATTTTGGCTAGTAAATAATTTCGTTTCGGTCAGGAGCTATTAAATTCGAAGCAGAGCAGGCGAAAAGCCTCTGCCAAATGCAAGCTGCGAGCTGCGAGAGGCGAGCATCACATTAGTCAAAGAACCAGAACTGGAGTCGGCTGAGTGCATCCACAGTGCGGACTCGTATAGGACGGACGTGTGGACGGACGGACCGGAGACTGCGGCACGAGCGCATCAAATTAAGCAGGAAGAAGACAGCAGCGTCGACACAACGGCAAACGGCAAACAGCAAATAAAATACATACTAAAAACCCCTAACCAATGTAATTTGATACCGAAAATCATTATGCACAAACATACAACAAGATATTGTGTATGCTATATGCAGTCGGATGAAGAGACAGCAGCAGCAGCAGCAGCCAGCCAGATAAAGAGCCAAGCCAAGAAAGACGACGACGACGACGACGAGTCGACGACTAATTGCCATCAATTTTTTGCATAAATCTTGGCAATATTATGCATGCAAATGCTAGCCAAGAAGAAGAAGGAGGCAGGCAGGCAGGCAGGCATTGGGGGCGGAGGGCGGGCGGGCGGCTATGTACAGACAAGCGCAGTAAACATGGCACAGTTTAATGCCTCAGACCGCACCAACTTCAGGATTGCCCATGGAGCCAGCACTCGAGTCGTGTTTAGCTAACCAATCAAAAGGTTCTTCAACCCACAGTTGCGAGAGTTTAGCCAGATCCAACTGCGACTCTGACTGCCCGACCTGCCTAGCCTGCCTGCTCTTCGTAGTTAACCATTGCTAAAGTGGCACGATCACCAACATCATTATCATACATAGAACGGCTCCGACTGCGACTCGTAACTACGACAATGGAGCAGAGCTTCATGGCGCTGCTATTACAACAGCAACAGCAACAGCAACAACAACGAGGCGTGTTGGCAAAATCAAATAAAAGTTCTGAAAACGTTTCTTTTTTATGCCGAGTGCCCAGGTGGAGTTGGGAGCGTGCGCAGAGAGCGGCTAGACGATCATGAGGCAACACGATTTGAAAATTGCGTACGTATCGCCAAAACCAAGTTCATTATGTCCAAGGAGGAGTCGCCAGCGAGTGTGAGAGAGGGAGAGAGAGAGAGAGCTGGCACAAAGCTAGCTCAGTGTGCCCAGGCGAAGACGGCGATCATGATGATCAGGCCGTTGATATCATGCGGCAACAGCAGGCAGCCAGCCCAGTCAGGCCGTCAGGCAGTCAGGCAGTCAGGCAGGCAGGCAGGGATAGGCAGGCCAGCCCAGAGCAGCCAGGCAGAGGCAGCAGTCAGGATAAGTTCATTGACTTGCATCTAGAAGTTCATTGCAGTTGAAGTCGTACCAACAACAACAACAACAACAACTGCAACAGCTAAAAGAACGAACCCATGGATCTCAGTGTTTGTCTTTTGCTTGGCTTCAGAGCGTGTGTGTTGCACACTTTCTGTTTTATATACCTATACCTATATATATATATATATATATATACTGGCACGTCCAGGCCCAAAACCCAAGCCCGAGACAGAACCTGGAACCGCTCCACTCAACTACTTCTTCTTCTTGGTGTTTTTTTCTTCCTCCACTACACTTGTCCTAGGCTGTGCTCTTTGTATTATTTGCTAGGATTAAAGGTATTAAAAGACATGGAACGAAGGCACAGGCAACAACACAGAAAGGAGAACGAGCAGGGTAAACATGAGATCGCATTTGTCTCTCTGTGTGTGTGTGTGTGTGTGTGTGTGTGTGTGTGTGCTGTGGCAAATAAAACATCTGTGCCGTAAAATCAAAACACAGAGGGATACAACGAATACAACTGGCTGCAAATGCGCGCCCGTTAAGTGTGGATCAGTCGGTTTCTCTGGCCAAGGAGAACTTGCAAATTGACGTCGTGGGGATCTCGTATACGTATACGAGTACGATCGTGGACCCTTCAAGAAACAAGTAACGTTGTGTATCCCTCTTTGGTCTTCATTTTTTTTTTTCTTGGCTTCGCTTTAGCTCTGAAATTTATTCTGCCGGTTGGCTCGTTGTCTGGTTGGCTGTTTGGTAGGTTTGGTTTGGCTTGGTTTGGTTTGGTTTGGGGTGACCGCATCTGTGGGTCTGTTTGAGGTTATTACACTCTCGTTGCGATTTCAGGCTTGGCTTTTATTTTTATTACGGCCAACAAGGACTATAAATGTGCGCATGCATACATATGCATGTGTATCAGTATCTCGTGTAGCAGCTAGTTTTGGCGCGCTTTTTACAGCGACTAACCTGGCGGAAGAACGTACATAGGAGTTGAGAGCTGGGGCTGCTCTAGCAAGCTTTATTCATTTTGAAGATCCTTTAAAGCTTTATAAGCTTTCAGACAACACTATTTAATTATGGTCAATTACATATAGTTTTTATAATAATCGTTCTGATCCGTTTACAATTGCATTTCGTGCTGCAATGCAATCTTTGCCCAAGTGCAGCACGACAACACTGTCCACTGCAGTCTCTCTTTCACTCGCTCTCTCTAAGTCGTGCTCTCAGCCAACTCAAAGATCACCGGTCACTCATGCTCTTAAATACCTCGCTGCTCTGCCACACAGTCGCTCTTAAGATTGCTGTGGCTCTTTTTGAGATTGTTTTGATTTTGTTTTTCTTCTCAATTTTTTACACACACACACACACACACAAAGTTGGCTGCGCTCCGGTTGTAGTTTTGTTTTGTTCGTCTTATTCCGCTGGCCGTTGTCTTCGTCGTCTTGATACATATATATAGTTTGTATGTATGTATACGGGGGTACAGTAGTCTCCCGCCAAAATTTAGTGGCGCGCGCGCTCGCTGTTTGCCTCTTTGTGCGTTGATCTTTTACGTTTTTGTTTTGATTTCAACATTCTCATCGTTGCCGTAGTAGCTCTGCCAGGCACGATCGCTGCTTCGATAGCTCGCTGCTAACTTGCCGGACCGGACTACACACACACATGCACACACATATGTACATACTGCTTCAAGCAGCTCTGCACGGTGCTTGGACAAGTGATCATGACAGCGGCGGGTGAGTTGGGCTCCATGTGTGTGTTTCGTTCTCTCCACGAGTGTATGTGTGTGTATTGTGCATTTTCGTTTTCAATTAGGTTTAATCAAGCAAACGATCGATCATATTGACTTGTTTTTTGAGTTGGCTTGAGGTGTGCGTTTTGTGTACTGCCTGCTGCCTGCTGCCAACTGGCAACTGGTAACTGCCAACTGGTAACTGCCTACTGCCTGGGTTATTGCTCGCTTTTCATTTTCCTGTTCTGGTTTTTAGTTTTGCATAAACTTGTTGATTAACTGCGGCCCGAGGGGGCTCAGCTGCTGCTGGTTTTTGGTTAGCGCTCGTTGGACTCATTACACATACACGCACCCATGTGTCTGTATGTGAGTGTACCCAAAGGGTACCAAGGTTGTAATCGGTTTAGGATTAAGCTGAACCAAATTAAATGACACGAAACAATAATAAATATACTTTATGCAAATTGGAATGCTAAATGTTGTTAAAGTTTGGAGTGAAAAAATTCGAACATTTTGTTATTTTTTTAATGCTTAATATAACTAGCATAGGTAAAAGGTCGATTGCCTGCAAGTCGGTGGATAACACTTTTTGGAAGCTTTCATAAAAACACATGCCTTATATTAGAAGAATCTAATTACAAAATTTATGATGCCCTTGTAAAGGGTACTATAATTTTGTCACCAAATGTGTCACGCATAGATGGAGACATCTGAAACCCTATAAAGTACATATATTTTAGAAGAACTACATGGTAAGCTGGTCAGACGGGGGTCAATGTTGGCCATAACGAAGAAGTATAAGCACTAAGAGTGTGTTGGTTCTCTATATGGCCTTTTCAGGATTCTCCCGTTTCTATCATCGGCAGATTATCAACATTTGCCAGCACTTGTGACAAGTCCGAAGCAATAACTACTTGAGAATTATAAGCAACGAAAAGAAAATGAAACTATCAAAGCCAAAGGCAGCTTTTTATGTTCACATAGCCGACATAGCCAAGTCTTCTGACTTTGTATAAAAAACGTTTCTGTATATCTGACTAAAGTCTGCTCATATATTTATGTACATATCTCTTAACTAATCTCCCTTATGTATCTGCAAGTCGTATTTCCTTGGTTAATAACGAAAATCTAAAAGTACAGATAATAACAAGGGCATTTAAACTTCGGCATGCCGTTCTTTCATCTTACTACTTTCTGATTTCTAAGCTCAGGAACTTTTGACACCTGTTACATAAGACATCCTTTATTTTCAGCCACACAAAATGAACTTCCAGAAATAAGAATTATTTGCAAGTTGTGGAACGAAAGCTTGATCCCGAAAAACAGCTAAAGCTGTCACACGGTAAAGCTGAAAGCTCTAAAAATTGTAGTTGATTCCACTTTTGAAAATGGATATAGGGCTAAAGAAAAGGAAAATTTGATATGGCCAGTTTAGAGACTTATTGCCAATTTGCTCTCAAGTGTAAGTGAAGCAGAGATTTCAAGTTTGCCAGGCTATAAATACATGCCCAATGCATTTCTCCGGCTTCTCTATTACCAAAGTGTCAAGCCCAAAGATACAATATATGTATATAAAAATTACATCCACAGTAGCAACAAGACACCAGGGAGGCACCGACTGGCGCAGCCGAAGCACTTGGACAATCAGGCAGCGTCAGGCATTATCATTATGTTTATTATACGAGTACTTGCAACCAGCAGCAGCAGCAGCAGCAGCAGCAGCAGCAGCAGCTACGTCGGCGGCAGCCGCAACAGCTCATATAGCTCGCTCTGATCATAATCAGACAGGGGCCAGGCTCTTCAGGCCAAGGGTACAGGGGCGAACTCGAAATCGACAAGTTGCTGCATGCACGATCGACGACGACGACGCCGACGTCGAGAGCGGTGCTTGGGACTCGTGTCTTGGGTTTGGCTTGGCCCCTCAGCTGGGTCCGCTCGGGGGCTGCATAAAGTGTTTGAGGCGACTCGTTTGGATGCTGCTGCGCTGCAGCTCGGCCCGCATCATCGTCGTCGTCGTCGTCGTCGTGCGCATTTAAAGGTCTCCAGCTCCGACCGCGTCCACGTCTCCTCCACCGTCCGGCCGCTGCTGTCTTCTGCTGGAGCTGTTTAAGTGCCGTTGCCGTCGTCGTCGTTGTTGAATCTTTAAAACTTGATTTTAAGTTTGTTGTTGTTGTTGCTGTTGTTGTTTTTTTTTTCGCCGCTGGTTTTTTTTGTATTGCTGCTGCAGCAGCTGAACACCTGTGTTCTTATGCGCTCCCCTCCTCAGCGGCTATAGACAATATTATTATTATTATTTTTTTTTTAACCTCATGCAATTTAATGTCATGTTTTTCGTCTTAGTTGCTGTTGGTTTATTTTTTTTATTGCTTAAGTGCGTGTTTAGGTTTAAAGGTTTATGTGTGCTGCTTGCTTTGCTTCTCGATCTTTTATGCCCAGTAAATTTAGCGTCTTAACCTATTTATAATGAAATCTGTTTTGGTCATAAACTGGCTAGAGGCGGGGGCAGCATTATTGCCGGTGCCATAATGTTGCACAATTTATGGGCCTATCAAAGCACAGTTAAGGCTTTGCCTATGAAAATCATCTAGGTAATTGCGTCAACTGAAAAGAGCCCACAATCACATAAGCCCAAGTTATAGCACACAATAAAATAACACCTTTAAGCGAATACGAAAAATTGTTCTAGTAAAATATTTAAGTAAAAATGTAAATATAAATAAGACTTGAACATAAATATAATAATAAATAAACATTAATTGGTAAGCTACTAGATAGAATAATTTATTAATTAAAGCATTTGCTGTTGCAATAAAAAGGCAGATCATTATATTTAATATAGCCTTTCTATGCGATTCTCATGGATTCAAGTGAGGCTTATCTGTATATTGACGTATAGAGAGAACGTTAGAAGACGAGGGAAGTAAGTTAATTCAAACATTAGATATGTTTATTTAATTTTATGCAAAAGTTCATATTGAGTATACATAAATGGGCTATTATTTTTAGCTCAGTCTAGCTAACATATGTAAATATAAGTGCCTTATTGAATTGTTCTGTTTTGTGTGTTGGACTAACATGGCGTATGAGTAATCAACTAATTTTGAACAATAGCCAAATGCAATAAAATTATTAATAACGCGACTGTAACTAATCACGTCAAATGAACAATGGCCAAAGTACATTTATGGCTGCTCCAAAGCTAACAAAAGAACCCAAACAGACCTCACCAACTAACCAACGGGCCAATGGGACTGACAGACTGACGGACTGATGGACTGACTAACTAACAAAGCGCATTCAATCAACATAGCACAAACAACAACGCACAGTTGCAAGTCATAAAAACTACAACAAACATACAGTGCAAATACAAATACTATAGAACTAAAATGAAAGAAAAAAAAACAATTTTCAGCACTGGTCGAAGCAGCTACTGGGCATACGCCAAAAAGAGGCGACGCGACGCCTCGTAACGCTAAGCAAATAGACCAAAGACGACGGCAGCGAGTTCTACAAACGGGCAGAGGCAGTGTGAGGAACAGGAGCAGGGCTAGGGCCGGGTGCAGGGGTAGGATTGGGACAGGGCACACAATGCAACTTCACGCCGCAAGTCAAAATGCAATTAAGCGCAGCTACTGGACGACTTCGGCGCGATGTTGATGATGATGACGATGGCAACGCTGTAACCATCAACCAGCAGATTGTCAGAGACACACACACACACACACACCCATATGCATATGTATCTATGGAAGCATGTGCGTATGTGTATTTATAAAGAGAGACCCATGAGCTGGGCGTTGATGTTTCAGCCGGAGTTGCACAGATAGAAAACTACATAGTACAAACAAAACTCGATTTCAGTTTAAGACGCAGTAAAAAGTTGTAATGCAGCTTAAGACGGGAGCGCAGTCGCTTTAAACATAGAGGAAGGAAAGAACCGCATGGAAAACGAAAAGCAGCAGCAGCACCAGCAGAAAAAAAAAATAAAATAAAAGCTTTTGTGCTGGAAGTGGCAATTACACGCAACAAAATTGGTGGCACGAGGTTCAGCCCATAATTTGATATATGTACACGATGTATGTTTGTATGAAATTAAACGATTTAGCAAAGGGGTAAAACTAGCCAAAGCATCTATCAATCTTGGTAATTATAAAGGCTATCGAGAGCAAAAATATAAGAAAAAGAGAAATTCAATAAATCAACCAGATCAGCTGGCCTTAAACAGGTATAAATTAGAAAAACATGGCAAAATACATACAAATTAAAATAGAAAATAGAAAAAACGGAATTGCGATAGGTTATGCCTATTCTATTCCCATTCTAAATAGATAAACAATAAAATAATTTTTTTTTAACATAATCTTTTAATATATATGGAAGGCTTCAATATGGGTTTGAATCGCGCTGGTTCAAACACGAATATATATTTTATTTTTTACTATGAAATTTACTACTATTGAGCGATATATATGACAAAGAAGGATTTTAACTAAAATCTGGCAATGGAAACCCAGGTCTACGAACTGAGCCTAAAGGCTTGCAGCTTATATAAATACATTTTTTACTAAATATTTATTTAGCTGTCTCGAGGTCCGGAGTTTAATTAATTAATTCAAAAATAAAAAACAATTTTGTTTTAATTTATATATATTTCCCCAATATATTTCGAGCCAGATAAATAAATATTTCATATATGGAAAGGTCGCCGTAGCCAGCATTATATATTTATTTTTTATATACATTTAGTATTTTTATTCATTTGTATTTATTATTTATTAGGACTTTATGAATATAATTTATTTTAATTATATTATTATTGACGTGTTAAAAGTCCATAAGCATTTCTCGCAGTGCATCTGCAACTTCAAGCAACAACAAAGAAGGTTCTTAAAAGCTTTATGCATCGTTGTCGCTGTCGTATAGCTCTAGAACAACAACAACAACAACAACAACACGAACAACAAATACAATAAAACCGGTTAGGCAGTTGCTCTTACGCTCCAAGACTCCGACGGTGGGGTCTGCGGGCAAACTTGGGGATTTGACTTGGCTGTGTGTTGATTTGTTGCGCATGCGCGCGCGACTTGCGCCGCTGCACTATGCTCCGACTTGGCTCGACTTGTACTCTCTGTGTACAGTGTACACCCTGCAGCGTTGCAGCTGTGCCACAGACACACACACACACACACACGCACACAAAAAGACAAAAGGCCTACACTGGCGGCAGGGTGGGGTTTGGCTGACTTGGAGGGTTGGCCGGCCAGTGGAGGAGGGACTACTACGACTACTACATCTTGTTGTTGCTGTTATTATGACGCTCAAGCAGCTACTGTGCATTGCTTAACGATCATGCCCGATCATGCTTCAAAAACCAAAGCCAAAAGCTCTTGGAAACGCGCACGTTTCGTGTTTTGTTGTTGTTGTTGTTGTTGCTGCTGCATATGTTGTTGTTGTTGTTGCTTAGTGTGCTTTGGCTTGGCTACCGTTTGGATTGCTTTTGGAATCGGTATTGGAATCGCTTTTGGGATCGCATTTGGCTCATTGTCAATGTCGCTGTTGGCTCGCAGCTTCTGGGGCACACGAGCAGCTGCTCGCCCCCTTCCTCCCCTCCTGATCTGATCGCTGCGTGATTCATTTGTCGTGCTGAGCGCGGGCTGGCGACCCGCATGCAACGTGTGTTTTTGGGGCCGCAGATTTGACGTTTATGGCTATGATGAGATGGAAATATGATTGCCCAAAAGGTACTCCCCAATACCATGGCCACCATTTACCAATTCGACCAAGAAAAAAAGAGTTGCACCCACTCCACGCTCAATGCCAGGCCAATTTTTGCTAAATGAACGGTGATTAAAATGATTGACAATATTTGCATTGGTCAGCGTTTAAACTTTGGCTTTAGCACTTATTAACGAACATTTGCCCAGAGTTCGTTACAGAGACAATCGATGGCAATATTGCCCGCCGGGGGTGTGCCCCATTATATGTTTTGTATTTGCGATGCACGAGTTCTCCACAACAAAGATTTCAATTTGTTTCTCAAGGATGCCAGCGCGATGCAACCAGTTGCATTTGCACTTGGTCGCGTCTACGACTGTGTTAATAAATAATTAGAATTCTGTGACCCTGACAGCAACAATTATATGGTCAAGGTTGGGCATATTGCCCACAGCGATATGAGCACAGCTAAGTAACAGATCAATATTGACTCTGGGAAATTTAAGTAGCCAAACAAACGACGACAGAATCAACGGCAGCCAAAGCAAAGAAAAGTAATAGATAAATACGGCCAGATATGTGAATAAATAATAGGTAATGTATACCCAACCACATATACACTCCGCGCCACATGAATAGGACTCTCGCTAAATCTGTTTTCTATCGCCCATTTCTCCCAAACGAAGCGTGCTAGAGACCTAATTCCTTTTGCAAGTTAAAGTTCATTTAATTTTTTGTAATTTCAGCAGAAGGAAGATTTAATGTTAAAGCTTTGAGTTTCAAAAAAAAGCATTAACCAAAAAATAAACCAAATTTTACGCCACTTAAATTCTGATTCATATTAGATTAGAAAATATTACTTACTATTTCTATCGTGCTTCAAGCTTATTTGATAGTTGGGTTAGGTCGGATGTACTCAAATATATATACCTAAATATTGTGATGTGATGATATTCAAATCCGGTGAGGAGGACGGACAGCTGAATAGCTCCACAAATCCGGACTACAGCTATTGGCTATTATCAAGTTGATAAATCCATGCCCGTGGTCCAAAAAGGTTATGGAAGTATGGGAAATATACCTTTGTAAGAAAATGCATTCATTGAGATTAATATACTATGTACTATACTACTAATGAGTTCCTTTTCGTAGGTCATGGAAATAGTTATAATCATGGGACCTATCTTTTATTGTGTGAGAATACCATGCGTTGCTAGACTGTAGTTCAGGTCACATGTGACCGATACAAGCTGAACCGGGTCAAGAGTTGGGTTCTTCTTGTATATACAATTCTAAACATTTAAAATAATAAGACGCACAGTTGTAAAACTTTTAGAGGTTGTAAGGTGTCCTATTCAACTTACGAGGAGTGTATATACATCTAGATTGTGTGTAACTACGTAAATAGAAAGAATCTTACCTTGGGTTCACAGCGCGCATATCTAAAACAAGCTGTACAAATATAAAGCCATGGCCGGCGATAACTTGATGGCCAGAAAATGCCCTGAAACTAAATAAATAAATTATTATTAAAGCAAACTTGTGAAATAAATAGTCCGCTAGAACGATAGTAGCTTTGCTTATGACTAGCATTGGAAGCTGGTTACCAATTAAAATAAATTGGTTGGGAAATGTAGATACCAAAATAAGTCCTTTTTAACTATTTAATGAGTAGACTATAAAGCTCGTAATATGATAATTATTTTTATAATACTAGCTATATGCTTTTTATATATATATGATCTGTATGTACTATACTAGGAATATACTATATTGAAAAGCTTAGCAGGACCCACGTTCAACATTTTCCAAGCTCTTAAAGCTTATGATATACTTATAGAAGGTAATGTCAGACCGACTCGATGATGCTTAATATGAATATATACATTTTATGGGGTCGGAGATGCTTCCTTGTGTCTGTTGCATACATTTGCACAAAAACAATATACCCTCGTTACCCTTTTTTTCGTGTGTTTTCAAGTCACCTAGACAATGATTAACTCAGCTTTGTAGATCAATTCTGGCTGTTACAATTGTCATGCTGATTAACTAGCCAACAAGAACTCAAAGAACTTTGCAATAGTCCAATAGCGCAGTCACCTACGCTCGTACTGTACCAGGCAACAAGATAGAAGAGCGCAATCCGGCCGGCGCATCCCAAACCAGATTAAACCGCAGATGTTCTGTCAAACTGACAGCGCCAGAGAAACGACTTGATTGCGCATGCGCCCATGCCCGTGGTCACAGGCACACGGCACAGGCACAGGCAGAGGCACATCCAGCGCTGGCACAGGCTCGGTCTGGGCTCAGGCCCAGAACACGCTAGCTTATCCAACGACGACAACGTTCAACGTTCTAATGAACCCAAAAGATTTTACGCGCCAAAGGCTTTTTTCACGTTCCGAGTATCGACTCGTACAACTGCAAAAAAATATATGTATAAAAAAGTAAAGAAAAAAAAAAGAGAACAGGCTGCCTTTTCTGTGTTTTGATACGCGCTTCCAGTCGATATAAAATTAAAGACCTAATGAAGTGGAGGCAACGACAACGCAAAGATAAATATGCACAGGCCAAAGAGTATAAGTAAAATACAAAAAAAAAAAAAAAACAACAGAAAAAAAAACTCGTTTGACCAGTCGAAGGCAGTTGTTGGGGCAAGAATCATCATAATTTTTACTATCAACTTGCAACATGGACACATGCGACGACGTTGAGGACAGGCCGACGCACCGACCGACCGATCCGATTGCGTGTGCCTATCCCTCTGCCGACGTCGCCGCCGCCGCAGCCGCCTTCCAGCACACGCCTACGCCACACGGTGCCAAATACGAGGGAGCGAGACAAAACAACAACAAAGTGGCCACACATCTGTATATACAGATATACATATATACATATATATTTATATACATATATGAAGAAAAAAATGATATGAAAACAGGTCATTGCCTTAATGGATCTGAACACAACGCGCCACTGGCTCCGGCCCCGGCTGCGGCTGCGGCTCCGACTCCGAGTCGAGTGGCATCGAGTCTCTCTCGCTCTCGTATGTAGATGCAAACGACGGCAACGAACGTTGCCTGCATACGAACGAGGGAGGCGATGTGAGCAGCTCCAGCGATAAAGATTTAAGCAAATAATCAAATACATAAACAAGAACAAACAACATTGGATCTGAGAGCCGAACTACAAATGCTCTTTCAATCGTGCAAACGCAAAACTAACAAACTATATAAGCAGAAGTTTATATGTAGTATATATATGTATATGATACAAGAAATGAGGTATATGAGCTGATAATGATAGTAGGTACATAATAACTTAAAAACCTAAGCTCAAATATGATAATATGCATGACAAACTATATATATATTCTATATACATATAAGATAATTTAATAGTTCCCTGTGGAAACTGATATTTGTTATTCGCCAGTTATGAAGGATATACAACAGCCCAATACAAACCTGAATCACATAATTTTTTTTTAAAATCACATGCTATTTGAAAATATCGCCTTAACGTTTTTGAATGTTTAAGCTTTTCTTTTTTATGCGCATTATAAAAAACTAATTTTGAATAAATAAAACTATGTATAATTGACTTAGTTTATAATAAATTGAAATTTAATCAGGGATCGACCCAAAATCTGGATTTACAGGTAAAGAAGGTTACGAATCAAGCCGTGGACCGAATTACCGAAAATAATTCTGGGATTTAGAGTTTTGATCAACAGTAGGTTGACGAATCGAACCGTGAACCGAACCACTGAAGACATTTCTTGGATTTGCAGTCTTGATCAAAAACAGTTTCACAAATCAAACCGTGAACCGAACCACCGAAAACATTTCTTGGATTTGCAGCCTTGATCATGGATAGCCTAGTCAGAAATTATAATAAGTAAGGGTATGCAAAAGACAACGGCGGGCGCTTCTTGGGGCGACGGAAACACACTCGAGGCTCACATTGAGCTGAGTTTAGGAGCAGACAGACAGCCAGACAGCTGTGCAGAGGAGACAGAGCATAGATAGAACAGAGGCGACTTTCAAAACTTTACACAATTTAGATTTATTGTTAAGGCAGTGTAGAAAACAAAGCAATGCGCTGAGTAAATTGGGTTAAAAGTACAATTGTCGTTTAGACTCTAATTGGAGGCGTGCGCTGGTCGAAATCGCTGATTGGAATGAGCCTGTCACTTGCCCAAAGGCCACAAACAAATCAATTGCAATATACTCTATGGAGCAGCCCAACCGGGAGCTACAAAACAAAGAGCTACTGTTTCGCCTGCCCAGCTGGTCATTCACTCAATCTTTCAGACTCGCCGACTGCCAGAGCCGGCTAGCTTGGACTTGTGCTAAACGCGTGCCCGCCTGCAGCTCAAGAACTGGAGAGCTGAAGTGTAGTTAGGTTGGCCCAGTGCGGCCCACTTGCTGTCCTCTTTGGTACAGTGCCGCCACCTTTTGCCAGCTGTTTTGCTATTGCTGCTGCTGCTGCTGCTGCAACTGCTGCTGTGCCCAGTCAACGTCTCAGCCGCACATCTACAGACTCTGATCTTGTGCCATTTTGTTGCCGCGGTTGCATTCGCAGTTGCTGCTTGATCTCTGCAGTTGGGCCAATAGATAAGCCCCCACTGCTGCTCAATGTTGACTCTGCTTATGTAATACTAGACTCCACTCAGCTGCCGGCGGTTTGTGGTGCGTCTTGCTTTCGCGTTTTCTGTGGTACACGAGCAGTCAGACGCTGTTGCATCTTCTTCTAGAGCTGACTGAGCTGGATGAGCGACTGGTTGGCTGGCAATGCTTGCTTGCCGGGATAGCGTGTTCTTTTTGATAAATTACCTAGGTTCAGAAGTGGAGTTGCAGCCAGCAGGGGTTATGGTTAGTCAAGTGGTTAACTATGAGCCGCTGCCATCTGTCTGCCTGAAGACAACTATGTAAAATATAAGTCAAAGCCAATAGGTTATGTGCAAGCTCGAACCGAATTACGCGAGGTCTTGTAAAAACAAATAAAATGTTTTTAATTTTCTGCCAATAAATAATATAAATCTCGTTAAATGATAATATAAATGTATATCGTTAGAGGCTGGTAAATACATAAATATAAATTATATTGAATATAGTAAATACATGTAAGCCTAATCCGATTTAAACGAGTTTTTTATAAGAAAAAACAAGTAAACTATTTTACTGTGTTCTTATAATTTATCTTATATTTTCATTTATTGTAACCGTTTGCAAATTGGAGGCTTATAATATATTATTAACAAATTATATAGTTTATTAAAGCTATGGGCAATCTTGATCCGAATTACATAATTTCTTGAAAACTAAGTTAAGTAAATATTTAATTATTTTTCCAGTCATTGAATTATTTCTTTAATAAGTAATATTATTATTTATAAATAATAAATACTGGCACTATGTTGATTTAATCATACTTATTCTTGAAGTTTTCTTACATTTATTTTTCAAATGAATAAATAAAATTCTTGAATAATATATTATAACTTTTTTATTATGACCTATTGACTCTGAAATCCATAATCATAATTGTATATTATAAGCCACATTGTACCCTCTTGAAAGTAAAGTTAAAATAGTTAACTATTTGTTCAATCAGTATTTCACTTCATTGTACACGTTTGCATTGATAGAACTTTAGAGTAAAGGTAGAAGTAAAAGTACAAACAAATAAAAATATTTAACTATTTTTTCATCCAAAATTTGTTTAAATATTTAGATATTTTCTCCTCTCTTTTATAAACGTGTGCATCGTTCATATACATGTATATTATACATTCATATAGTATATAAAAGTGCTTATGCAAACCTAAGCCGATTAAAGCGACCTCTAGAAAAGAAAAAATAAATAAAATAATTAACTATTTTTGCAATCAATTATATAACTTTTTTTAATTCTTTAAATAAATACTCAACTTTATTATACCTGTTTGCATTATAAGCTCTTAAAATAGGAAAAGTAACGTGAGTTCTCAAAAATGTACAAACTAACTCTAACATTCGCTGAGAATATTTTGCCAACTAATAAAATAATTTCTTCAACTATGTATCGTCCCCGCCACTTTATTATAAAGTTTACTTTATTTGCATTATTAGAATCCGATAATCACATAATTATAATTTATAAAGCATCTAATAGTTACACTTTAGCGCACATTGGCAGCTGTCAGCAATTGATTCAGATCTATTGTTTGCGCAAATGTTCTGGTACCCAGAACAGGAACCAGTTTCTGAGGCACAATCTCGGCGGGGAGCGGGTTAGTTTAGACCCGGCATTAGCATTGGCTGTCCAGGGCAGCTAGTGGCACGTCCAGGGAGCGACAACTGCGACGCCGGCTGATTACACACATTTGGCTTTTGATTCGCGTGCAACGCGCAGTTGCAGTTGCAGAGTACAGAATGCAGATGCATGAGTGCGGTGCGAGCGTGCATTGAATTACTTTTAATGCAGCTGGGGCCGTTGTCGCAGTTGGGGCTCTGAGCTGGACCCAAATTATCTAATTTGCAAAGTTATTGCTATTAATTGGGCGTAATTATTGCGTGTCGTCGGGGCTAAATGGCGCCTTTTATGCAGCCTTTATAATTAGTTTCCTTTATTTTCCTCAACCTCCCTATGATTGCACTAAATGGTGCCTGCCTGCCAAACTGCTCGTTCCGAACTGGACAGAGGAGGCGCACTTGTTGCTGCTTCACCCCGGCGCAGTTGTCAATTTTAATTGATTGTTAATCTGCGCCGCGCAGGCTCAGCATGATCTTGGGCCTGGGTCTGCGCCTCTCTGCGCCGAGGTTAATCTTATAAACGTACCGAGTTAATTGTATTAAATACGCTCCATAGCATTGTTGTTGCCATTCAGCTGGATTGCTGGCTGGCCTGCGCCGAGCCGGGCCGGGCAGGGCTGGGCTGGTTGGGTTGTTTTGTTTTGTTGATCGTTGCTATCGTCGCCATTGGAGTTAATGAACCATTGAAGATCAAGGATAAACGATGTACACATGGCAATTAGTTGATTTTTTATTGTAGCCTCAGCGATAACTAAATATAGCCGGAGGCCATAAATGCATAAAAAAGATATGAGACACTCCGATCAGCCAAGGCGGTTCCGACAAACTGCACAAAGGCATAATCAATGGGCGAACAATTTTTTTTTAAATGCATGTCAGCAGAAACATGTCTATAAAATAATGAAGATAATGTCAATAGATCCATTGATTATTCGGAAGTATTCTAAAGTCTATTAGGCAAATAAATTTACAAATTTTGGAAGCATACTTTTGGGATCATTAAGTGAAATGTAAACAAGAGCTCGATATTTCATATATTATTGAATTTATGGAATTATGAATTGCTGATAATTATCGATACGTTAAGAAACATCAAACGAATATTTTTCAATTTAAGGCCTTGTATCCTAACAGGTACTTCATAGCTGGATTATTTGCAAAACTGAATGGAAACTTTCTATATATTTTATGTAAATATTAGAGGTACGTATCTATACAAAGTTCTTGCCAATACCTGTTGCACACAATTTCAAAACCTGTTTATACATTTGTTGTTAATTTTGATAGATTCAGGGTATAAAATATTACAACTGCATATTTCTTAAATCATAAAACGGTTATATTAAACCCTCTTAGGTTCGAGTACTTAGCTGTTAGCTAAACCATTAACAACGTTGACAGGCATAAAAGTTAGTGCAGTTCAACGCAAATGGCGAAACATTTTAGCCAAGACATCTTAAAGCTTAAAGCTAACAAATTTGCATATTGGGAAGTTATAGCAAAACGCCAACAGACATTAACATAATCAGCGCTAGGACGGGGCAGCGGGTCAACAATTAATGCACAACTACCCAGGAATGAGGGGGCGATTGGAAGACTGATAGTAAAATAAATCAAACTTTTAATTACCATGCAATTAAAGTAACGTATTTCAATTAATTAAAAGCAATTTGATTGAGCGCGCACGGAGCAACTGGCCCACGCCTGGCCACAGCCCAAAAAAAGTTAAAAACAAAAAAAACAGCCCGATAGGCATTACGAAACCTGAAATTTTGCGCGCCAAAATCTGCAGAAACGAAAACAAGCTGCGCAACAAAATAAATATATTATTAAAGAAAAAAATTGGTATATTTATGTGTAAGTATATAAATAAAAACAGCTGGCCACGATGCTGCGACTGAGGCAGGTGATAAGGCGGCGGCAGGTTGTTAAACCAGCTGCTGCAGCTGCGGAGGGAGCCGCGTGGGAGCTGTGCGCAGCGACTCTATTGCGTCGTTGCGAAAATTAACTGCAATAGAGCACTAAGAGCCCAGACACAGGTGGTGGTGGTGGGCCAGGTGGCGCATGGGGAGCCGAGTGCCACTTGGCATAAATGCTAAAAGGCTCGCCACAGAGCTTCCTACACAGGCGTGAGCGGCTTCCGCGGCTTCTCGGCTACGACACCGACTCCGGCTGCGGCTGCGGCTCGCAAAATTTTGTTGTTGCCGCATTGGCCTAATACGAAAGTTGTTGCCCTTGTGTTGGTGTATACGCGGTGTGTTCGTGCCACAAGTGGCAATAACAAATTACACTATGCAACCAAATGTTGGCACAGTAAAGGAAGTACTTTAACCAACTTAATAAATTTATATTTAGATTTATATTTACATATAGATATAGACATATATATAGATATAAATATCAACATAGGCATCTATATCTATACAGGTTTAATTTCAAATATATATATTTATATTCTAAAATGATTATCTAACTACAAATTGAAAATCGTTTCTGCTATGGGAAGACAATTTTTGGCCTGTCTATTTATTAACCTCGTCTTTCCAGACAAGACTTAGGACTTATTACTTATGACTTAGGACATGCTTAATCAATATTAATATATTTTTAATTGCTTATACTTATAAAACGGCTTATAAAAACAATGGTACCTTCTACTATCATTCTGACTGTTTAGTTTGTGAATCTGCATATAAATAGTGTAAGCTTTATATAGAGTGATTTTCAATATATATATTATATAATAATATATAAAATGTTGATATCATTAAATGAACATAATCTTCCATTGATTTTTTAAAATATGATCAGAAGCAATAGACCTAGGGTCTAGCTTTCAAAGAAGTCAATGAAAATTCAGAATTTCTTTAACAATAGCAGTCACATATTATTTATATTTTATGTAAATAGTTCAACATAAACTAGTTGGATTGCATAAACAACATAAATTCATGCAAATTCACATGCTTGTCTTTTCTTTTACTATGCATGCCAGCAAAAATATTTATAATAATCCAAATTCATGTATTTTACTACATATCATATAAAATAGATATTGCATATTTGGATCATGAAATATAAATTTTATATTTGACTTTATTATTGAATATTTCGCTATTGCATTTTTTAGCCAAAGCTAAAATTGCGTAAATAAATATTCCTGACGATAAAATGGCAACGTAAATTGCTGATAAGCAGACGTATTTTGCTGTCTAGTGTAACTAATGAGCTAAGCAAGCACGTCACGCGTCAAACTTTGTACGTGTTGTTTCGTTTGTTGGTCAAGTGGGCAACAACAACAACAACAACAACAACAACAGCAGCAGCAACAACTGCAACAACAACAAATGCAACACGCGCTTAATTTTATTGGACGTCATGCGGTGCGCATGCGCAACGGACCTGCCGACCTGATCCACCAACAGCCAATGCATATATACACATATGCATATATGTTGTTTTTTTGTTTTGGGCCAAATGGCATAATTGGCTGCCCCACTGTGGTTTCGGGCCACCGTCTCACACTGCGACCCACTCAGTTACAAGCCCCAACATATGTGTATATACATATGTACCTGAGGCGTTGTACGTGAGACATGAGAAGACATTCGGTTACACGTTTCGTTTCCTACCTGTGCCCAACCACACGGAGCTATTGATTGATAAGCGCCATTAATATCAATCAAACGGCAAATGCCAAAAATTAAATCATTGCGACAGTCTGACAAGAAGACGTCATAACCAATGAACACTGTGTAGCTCGAAAAGTACTTACGGCCAGCTATACACATATGTTTATTCCTTTCAAGAACACTTTAAAATATATATTTTAATAGGATACTATCTATAAGTTTTGACTACTATACAGCTGGTGTATGTAAATTATAATGCTGGACCCATCAATGGTATTTGTATTAACTTAAACAAATGTCTACATACAACATATATGTTATCCACAGGGCTATAGGATACAGATTCAAGGCAAAGCTATAGGATCCATACAGATCATTGAAGTTATGAAACTAAAGACTGAATGCAAATTAAAACGTTTAGCCCAATCCATCAATTAAATTCGAATTGACATAATCTAGAATTAAGCTTAGTTATAAATCTTATTTGAGCACAAATCCAGATGCAAGTTCATGTATTCATTTGGTATAATGAGACCTGTAGAATTATTGAGAAACACCTTACAGGTTGTCGCTTGTGTGGGTTCTAATTTATGGAAAACACATTTGAGCCTGCCTGCGTCGCAAGATCGAAGATTTGCTGTGTGTTAGTGCATTAAATGTGAGCTTTAGTGCGGCAGTCAAGAGCTGGATTTTGGACACATTTGCTCGACGAGCAGCGTGTGGCCCATGTCTGTGTGTCTGTGTGCAACATGCTGCATGCGGCTAGCGGGCCGATTGTGCAGCAGGTTTGTCTCATGTTTTTTTTTCTTTTAGTTTTTTATTTCTTTGCTCGCGCTAATTTGCGCAAATCAAACAGCCCACAAGAGCAGCGAGCAGCATACGAAGGAGCCAAAGACTCAGCGTAACCAGTTTTTTTTGGCTCTTATTGTTGTTGTTGCTGGAACGCTGCGTGCAGTTGTAAAAACACCTGCTACAATTGATTAAATCACAGCAATTTATTATTAAGATTTTGCGAGTATGCCTTTTTTTTCAGTATGCTTTTTGAGTTGCTTGGCAAAGACCACAATAATGCAAGAACAACAACAAAATAAATATCAAATCGAGGTTGATTGATTTTCGAGGTCTTGCGCTGGCGCGAATCAAACATTGTGGGTGTTCTCTACGTGAGGTTCAATTTGCTGCTCGGCCTATTGGCTTAGACATTGCGGCTACCAGTTTTCGCCGTTACTTCGACACAATTTTGCATAAATCAATTGGCAGGGTTTTCGCAATAAATTTGGCACGTTCTAAGGCGTTAATTGGGGTTTACTTTTGCTGAACGATTTACATACTGCACCAAGCTGCGTGGGTTGGCTTCAATTGATCGATTCGACGTGTGCAAATCGAATTGAAAGTCGATTTTTATACCTATGTATAATTGTCAAGAATTGTGTAACGTGTAATTTAATATTGGTACGAGATTTTACATATAAGTCCGTCCTTATGTTGCATGTCAGAGTTGACCGAACCGGATCACTTGTTCATATAACTCTCTTAGGTATGATGGGTCGAAAATTAAGATCTTCCATTAAAAACTTTAAGCAAAGTAAATATATTAATTAATTTTACATTTTTTTTTAAAGATCGAATAGATCACTCTTACTTGTCGATAGTAAGAGTAATCTATTCGGGAGTGCCGGACTAGTGTGTACCCTGAAACTTGCTAATATCACCAAATGCAACTATGCCTTACAGCCATGCCAAGAAGTGAATTTGAACGGAAATAAACCTAAAGAAATAAGCACCAATTACGCACAGTTCGGCACACAATAGAATTGCAATCACAATTCCAATTATAGAATAAAAAAAAACAAATGAAATATGTTTGTACTTGTATACATGTAGAAGCTCTTACGTTTTGCAAATAATAATAACTCTTGTTTGTTCTAAGCCGAACTTAATAAAATGTTTATATCTTTCAGTAGTTACATGCCAAATTTGGTGACTAGCTCTTAAAGCTTAAGAGACTTGCTCAAAAATATGATCATTTTACGTCAATTTTTATCAATATATTCAGAGTATAAAAATAAAAGTTGTTTTCAAAATCAATACATTTAGGGTAGCTAAAAGTTCTCTCTGCGAAACATAATATGGATAATGGTGTTTCCTGACTATCTGAAATTTCAACTTAAGAACTAGCAAAGAAGATTTTTTTTATACATTTTAAAATGTTTGTTATAATTACAATACAATTTTGTTATCTTAAAAAATAATAAACATAAAAGAGTCCACCAAAAAATGTATCTAGTTACAATAAGATTTAATTTAAAATTATCTTTTACCAAAATAAAAGGCAGACCAACTAGTAATCGGCTAGAACAAATTGTTCTACTCATTAACATAACATTGACATAAACAGAACCACGTACTAAGACCATATGCTAGGACATCATATACGTCGATTCCCCTTTATATAGCTGCCCATCTGCCATGGACAACAGAGTGCGATTATAGATTCAGCATAACATTGATTGATTTCTGAAAACAATATTGAAAAAACTAAAAAAAATACTTGTTAAAGTATGTAAGGTTGCTGTAAAAAATATCAACAACATTGTTGCAATTAACAAGCAAAAACAAGATCGACAAACATGAAACCGATCGGATTGATCAGCATGAAAACACGAATATCGCGTGCCTTAAATGGGCCCGGGGCATCTAATAAATAGGCCAGGCAATTGACACGATTAGCTACTGTGCGGTTCAAAATCGAAATGAAGTGGGCAGTAATATTTATATTCGCTCAGGTGGTGCACCACATTGCGGTAAATATTATGGCATGATATTCATAAGGAAGCCACCACTGATATATCCTTTATGCAGGCCGAACAAGCCTATGTGGTAAGCAATGAGCAGCTCGAATCTTTCGAGGGCCACTCGGAGACTCTTGTGCTGTTTGATAATCTGAAGACCGTGGGACGAGATCGCATGATCAACGGTTCGTTTTCCTTTCTGGGCGACATGGACAATGATGACTTTAAGGTTTCTGTGGAGCTGTACTCCAGTCCCAATAGCGACGGGGATTTCAAGCGCATGGTCTTCGATGTGCCACAGACCAGCATTTGTGAGTGCTTCAAAAAGTTCTATGTACAGTTCGTGCAGCCTTCCGTCAGCGAGGGCGACACAACAAATTTTCCAATTGTGGACGAGAATACCTGTCCAATACCCAAGGGAGAGTATTACATCAAAAGCGTCTTATTCAACACCCAAGATTGGCCCGAGCAAGTGCCACGCGGCATTGTCAAGGCCATAGTAACGTTCTGGACCGGTGGCAAGAATGTCGGTGGTTTCATAGTGCTCGTGAAGATTGAAGATCGTCAGAATTAGACGTCTTGATACATACTTTTATACAATTTCTACACAATTTATTATTTCATTTGATAAACTAGCAATAAAGGTCTTTGAAAGCGATGGAAGCGAAACGTTTTAACTGTACAGTACACAGTACAAATGGGCCATAAGCCTAAGGATGAAAGAGATGTGTCTCAGTTGAAGCTCGAATTACTCACTGGTGTTAAAACAAACAACTAAAATACATCAATTGCGTGTTTCTCGCAACGACTGATGACAGCTACACTGGAGACGTCGCCACAATTCATTAGAAGCCACCCATCAGCAGCCCATCAAGAAGCGAAACATCCAAATAAGAAATCAACAACAAACTCGACTTACTAGTTTCAGCCCCCCAAAACTGGGGTGATAATAAAGCATTTATTGAAAATTTATAAACAAAAAACATGCACACACAAAAACAAGAACGAAAAAAAAGTGAGGAAAGTCACGAATTTAAATGAAAAGTGCGCCAAGAAAAACTCAGCAGGAGATATTTTACATACAAACGAATGGATTTCCCCAGAAGTGGCGGCCCGTGATCTCTGATTTTATTTATAAATTCATTCACGACACACACACAATCGCACACCCAACGAGGGCGGTAAATGGGGGGCAGCAGATCGGCTCTGTTCAGTTTGGTTTCGGTTTCGGGGGTCGCCAGCTACACGCGCCGCCTGCCACGTGTTAAAAATAGAAACCGTCGACAGCGACCAAGTCAAATGGGGGATTTTCCGAAAAATGAAAACGTCACTTTAGGCTGGGCATTAGTTTTCACTGTGGCGACCCAGGTTGCCCTGCCAGCCGCCAAACATCTGCGGCCGCAACTATTTGAGGCATTTTCCAAGTAATATGCAACACATGTTGTGCCCCCTAAGAATTGTAACTGGCTGCTTGGCGTAGGACAATGCGCGTGCGCCCCGTGCACCATAATATATATATATATATAATGAAAAAAATCATCCTCTGTCAAATGCAGCAGCAACAGCATCCAACAAACATCAAGTGACAGTTAGGGGCCTCGGTGCTCCCACCAGCTCATGTCAGGCATGACATTAGATGATGCTGTGCCTCGAGATAAGTCCTTCAAACTCAAAGCCCACTCGCCCCCTAGCGAAACTCGCACACACTCTGCTGCACAATTGTCAATCAAAGACTTGGAACTCTGCCGATGCACGTTGCGGCAGAGTTTGACGACAACTGCAACTAAGAGCTGTACAGTTGCCCCCAAAAGGTTGTTACCTTCTGCTAGAGCTTTTGCTTTGTTGTGCAACGAAAAAGATGCGTGTTAGTAAATTCACTTGACCTCAGCAACAAATTTAACACTCAACTACACAGTCTCATAATTTTAATGTCTTCTTCAAAAACTGTTCAAATTTGATTTTTTTCAGAATTTACACAATCATTTAATGGCCTACAAACAGGGTCATAAAAATGGTCGCGTCCACACACACAGCCAGCTGCAGTCCCGCTCATAACCCCTCAAAGATCTTGCCACAAATCAAATCAAAGCATACAAATTGTTTTCAACAGAATTATGGCATATCTATGGCCGGGTATGATACCAAGCGACAATGATTAAATATTTGAAACTTCTGTTTGGCCATTAAAATGTCGAGGCGGCATCTCCAGCCGCCTCACATTGCGTAGAACTTTAACAATTTTATTAATGGGTCGCGTGATTTAATGTGTGCCCCCATATCTATCCATCTAGCTATCTATCTGTCTATAAGGGAGCCATAGACTATAGGCCGTAGATATGGTTATGTTTATGGAATTGGAATCTGTTGTATGTGCGCTGCCCTTTCGTCTGTTGCTTAATTGCGTAATGATTGAGTTAGTTGTTGGGTTTGGTTTGGTTTGGTTGGTTTGGTTTATGATCTAAGCGCTAATTGGACTTGCTTATGTATGTGTATTCAATTGGACCAACTCGATGCAGCTCTAATTGGCTTCCGTGTCTAGCTGCAGTTGGGGCATCGACTCCCCATGGTGGTAATGAGCTGATCTAAGTAGCGTTTGCTCCTGCTATCATGTTTGATGATGCTTTCAACTATAACCCCCAATGAGAGATACCGACAATTAAGTTTCCCACGCTATACAGCTAAAAAGGAATATTAAAAAATAGAAATATTTTAGCTTTTGCAATGCATTCATCAATATCTCAGCTGCTTATTGCGTTGTCAACGCAAATTTTAAGATACATTTCCTATATGGCCCCAACGAGTCATAAAACTTTGCTAATTGAACGCAGGCTATGTACCCGAGGCTATTAAAATGTGCCCCCAAATTAAAAACAGGCCAAATCATGTCCATTATATAGACCCCAAATCGGGAGCAATCTTTCGGGGTGCCATCGATTTATGACACTTGAAATGTGACACGCGGAGCTGTTAAATTTCGAAAGCATTTTAATAGACGGCCTACATATCGATGTATATATTTTTTTTACGAGTTTTGTACAAAAACATGTTGCCAATTTGTGCAAAAATTGCGGCCACTTGAAATTTGAGTGAAATTTCAAACTGGACTTTGAGGGACTTTGAAGTGCTCAAATATATGGCAAAATAAAAAAACTTGCCAAATGAAAAATAATAATTGTTGATACATACAGAAAAAGCCAGTGGAATATTTTGTACAAACTTTATTATTAAGGTTAAATAAGGAATATTTAAAAAACCGTTATAATCGCCCGAAAGTATGCAATGAGAATTTAACAAAAGTCAGCTAAAGTTAATTTTATATAGTTACCATTCTGTCCAACGTTTGCCACAAAAACCAATTTATAGATAATAAAATAATTAATCATGCACTTGTCCAACTGAGAGTCCTGAACCAACACACCCACATACAGCAAGAGGACACGCAAACACCCAGCACATTATCCCCGGCCATTAACTCAGCTGTCCGAAGCACCATGATTGATGTGTGAGCCCCGAATGGGATGACTAAACAATTTCTGGCATTTTGCAGCGTGCAAAAATCCGAATATGGGAAAATCGTTTGGGGAAATTATGATAAGACAATTTGACTTGACTTAGCTTCTAATTAAACCTGACTCCCTCGTATATTTCTCAATTATTCCATTTCTATTTAGTTCCTTTTCATTTTTTTCCATTCTTTTTTGTGCGGCATCATGGTAAATAAGAAGCGTAGCTCATTAATGCAACAGCAGATTTGTAACAGCTCCTGCCGCATGAATTATTCATGTGTAATGTGTAGTGTATGGGCGAGTTGTGGGTGTGGCGCTCAAGCGGACCAAAAGTGGTTGGGTTGTGCAGTCAGCTGGCTGTCTGTGCGGTGGCCTTTTAATTTACTAACTGTTTGTCTAAGCCGTTTTACCCTCAAGTGGCACACTTACTGCTGGGATTGGGTCCCTGGCAATTCATAATTGGGCTCAAGTGCTTAATGGCAGTGTGAATGGTGAAGGATTCGTGTCCGTAACGCATAATGACCAATACGAAAGAATTAAGTGATTGCAATGAGTGCATTCATTCTGTTAGATGACTTGCTAAAGGCTGGCCAAAGGATAACAGGTGTTGGCGGCGAGTGGTATGAAAGGAAGACAGGAAGCGGAAAGCCGCTTTAAATGATGAATCACTGTCAAGGCTTGCCTGTAAGGCATCAGCAAATAGAACTTCACTCGTAATTATGGCCAAATATTTTAAATTGATCGTTTTTTTTTTTTTTGTACTTTGAAGCCAAGCAAACTAACAATTGGATTTTCCTTTACCCTTGCCATTGCACCCAAAACAGCATCGAGTAGGTATCGAGTTACAGCAACGCTTTTCTGCAACGCGTTGCAACTTGGACGATGATTTATGTGCAGCCGCACCTACATTTATGCCATAAAGTGGCCATAAATCACACCAGGAGGCAAAACTGCGACTCCGCAGATCTGGCAGCTGCACTTGGAGCTAGGCTCGAGCCGCCAAGCTGCAGCTTGGAGGTGGTGCTGGTGCGGTACGAAAAAATAAAAAGTGCCAGCCAAGTGTCTGTCAGAAGGCAACAACAAAGCCCGCAGCAGAGTCGACAACAAATTGATATTTTTAACATGTGAGTTCAAATAGATAAAGTCAATTGATGGACAGAGAGTAGGAAAATAAGAAAAATCAGTAGCAAAAACGCAACAGCACACACACACACACACGCATACGTTTGCATGGACGCCTGGACGGGCGACTGTCCAAGTCCAAATGCGTGCTGGCTGGCATGACAATTAGCCGGCGGGCTGCCCTGAGTGACGCCTCCAAACAAAGAGACAAGCTGCGAGTGCTGGCTCCCGCTACCCGCCTTCAACTTCACTTAAGCTTTCGCCTTCGCCTCTGACTGCGCCTGCCACAAGTTGTCAATTTGTTGTCTCTGGTTGGTGTTTTGCTTGTTTGGGTATTTTTTATACCCTTAAAGAGGGTCTTATAATGTTGTCACCAAATGTGTAACGCATAAAGAGATATTTGAAGTAAAGATAGAGATAAGAGAGTCGGGGCGAAAGTTAGTCTGTTGTCTTCTTAACTCTTTCTTCTCGCTCATAAACAAGTTAGGAATAGATGCATTGTCAATAAATAAAATATACCAATTATTGGAAATAAAAGGGATCTGAATGACAAATAAGTAATATATGGCCTGGGATTTTTGAAAAGGGAATACCTTGATTATATAGACGTCAAAATTAAAAACCATTTATGTTATAGTTAGATCTATGATTGAAAACTGGTATATACTATACCAGTGCAAATTATTGGAAATAAATTGGTAGATCGAAATAAAATTGTATAAAAATGTTGGTTAAAGATTTTTGAAAACGGAATTTAGTATATATGTAGATGTCATATTTGGCTCCAATCGGCATAGCTTTTAATAAAAATAAGCTCTTAAATTTTAAAGTGCAGGCCACTAAGTTTTGGCTTAGTTTGTATTATCATATTGTGTAATATGTCTTTAAGGGTATTCAGAACTTCGCTTTACTTGATTATTTTGTATGCACTCTTGTTCATTTTTGTATTGCTCGAACACTTGTCACAAATTGTGCAAATTTATTTTACGCGCTAAATGCAAAACGTGCCCGGCCAGCTAAATGGCAAAAATTACACTCGTCTACTCGATACTCGAAGACTCGCTGCTGCCTGTTTTCTGTGTACTCGTACGTTGGCATTGGCTCTTCTATTGTCAATAACTGTGCCTTCCCTGAACTGGCCCACCCACAAGAAACGCATTTTGAATAAAAGTGCTTAAACTACTTACATGCATATGTATACAAAAATAAATATATATGTACAGCATAGCACAATGCTTATGTACTTATTTAAAAGTCGGTTTAAGTGGTTGGCAACTCTGGCGAGTTTTTAACCCTTTGGCTGCCTAACAATGCGTAAAGTTTGTCGCCGCTTTTGATGGATTACAATAAGTTGGAAGCTGTTGGCGTTAGTCGACGACGTCTAAGGATGGGGATGCTTGTATTTTGCTTTAACACTTTTGCCTTTTGTGCTCTATAATTATTTAATTCTGTATGCTGCTGTTTGCCATTATGCAATTTGTTTCTGGTCTACCGCTTGAGGAGTTTTCTGTTAATTTTATACCTTATGAACAGCGCCTTTTGATTAATTGCCACAATTAGGAGTGGGAGGGAATGGGGCACTTAAACTTGAGTTAAAGTCGCAAGACATGCCTCAATGTCCTGATTCATATCCAGCTAATGTATAAAGTGACAGTTGCAGCTACTGTTTGACAATTATCCTATTTTCAACGCATTTCATGTTCCTTCCTTTTGCTAACAATTCAAAGACAATTCCTGATACAATGCAACAACTGGCCAATGCCCATCGTCACTTTGATTAATGATGCTGCTGCCTCGAGTTCAGGCAGAAGAACAACAACTCATGTCAATTATGCCATTTGCATTTACAATCCGAAAATTGTAAGCAATTATTAGACATTTTTCCTCCTTGATTTTCTTTTTTGTTGGGTTGCCACTGATCGATCGTCGCATCGTTTCAGATTTTATTTTTTGAGCAATTTAAAGATAAGAATCACAACAAGCACCAGACGAATGAACGGGGCAAATAACAAAACGATCCACTGAAAATGATTAGTCAACAGAGCTCGGACTGTAATAAAAAAAAAAAAAAATTACTGACAATTTCATGAACAAACGCCTTTTATGACCCCACCAGAACAACAACAACAAGAACGACAACAATAATATTGTATACAATTTTCATTTTGTGTAGAAGTAGAAAAAGAAAAAACTATTAACAAATGTCAATTAGATGACACAGGCGCAATGTTTAAGAGCGAGAGAAAGGCACTGAATGCAGCAGAATGCAGCAGAATGCAGTTAATGACAATCCGACGTGCAGCAGATGCGGCCAAATGATACAGTTACAGATTACAGATACAAGGTAAAAGATACAAAATACAATGAGATACATATAAAAGATATGATTGTCATTTTTGTTAATCAATTTCGTGGCAATGTTACAATTTCCCAACTTGATGGAGAATTCCTGTTGCTGCGTCGAAATGATATGCTTGCCTTTCTGCGCTGACTCAGAGGCATGTGAATTTTTCGGATACTTTAGGTTTACCGTTGCCTTATTTTATTTATTGTGTGTGTGTGGCAGGAATGTATCTTTGAGATAACTCGCAGCTTTAATTGAGCTGTGAAATGTTCATATCTTGAATTGGGAGAGAGACTACTTTGGTGGCACTATAGAAGCCCATTTCATTTCTCTTAGTTTTTATAACTTAATTTCCTGGTAGAGGGGCATTTATCAAGTTCCCGTTCTATTTCCAGTATTTCTATTGTTTGTCGCGTTTTTATGCTTGAATTCAATTTGAAGCACTTTACTCGAAATTAACATTATTATATATTTTATTATTATGCCGCCTGCAACACTCTCATTTCTATGAACATTTTATATGCTTTTAATGCGGCACGTCTGCGCGCTCAATTAAAACGGGGCATTCAATGGGTTCCTAGAGGTAAGCCCTTTATTTTTTTTGGGGCGCCAAAGGTGTTACCTGGCCAAGTGTCACTTGCCAAGCGATTGAAGCGTTCACGTTTTTGTTCTAGCTATGCCAACCAAAATTAACGCCTGAAATGGATTTCAAGTGCGGCTGGCTAATTGAAAAGGTCTTTTACTATATACGTAAATAGGCAACAAAAGGCGCGACAGGAAGCGTCATTCCAAAGTCATATGCAAAATAAAAAAACCGAAATCAAAAAAATATATGCATACAGAACAAAGAATTGAACGCAAAAAATCACAGACGACCCAGCAATTGACCGCTGGGAAATGAACCCATAAACAAATTACAAACGAAAGGCATTTAAGGGACGACAAAATATCCGCATCTGAGCTGGACACGCAAGCACCTCGCCAATTTATTTATTAATCGCATGTCAAGCGAAGGGCGTCAGCTAAAGTGGCCTCCCCCAAAAAACCTACGATGGGCGGGGCACTCGCAAAATATTAGCACGTAAGCATTAAATACATTTTAAGCGGAAGAACTAATTAACAAGCGGGCGATTTGGCAGCAGACAGTGCTCCCTCCCCCTCTCCGCCCACTTGGTTTGGGTCCAGTCATCAGCCAGAGTCAGAAGAACCAAACCCAACCGAAGAACCAGACAAACTTGGCAAAAACTCATTAGCACGCTCGAACGTTAAAAATGTCGCGTCAAAATCAGCGCTTAATATTTTTTATGATTAGCCAGTCCCCAAACGCGCCATTATTTTGTTGGTGACATTAATGAAGCCAAAACAAAAAGAATACAAATACATGCTTCAATATATGTTCATATTTGCCATATGAAATAATAGATACCCTTTCCGCCCCAATTTAAGGCACAAAATTGTGCAGCGCCCTACATTTCATTTATAAGCAAGCATATATTGCAAATTATAACATATTATTAACATTTGATTAATAAGCAATAAAATGAGATTAGCTCTCATTTCTGATTCTTGGCAAATCATTTAAATAAAGTATGATGCTTATCAGTCAAAGGTATACAACAAAATGTTAAAAAAAGGTTGTTGAAATTTGATGGTTTTTAATTTTATTGCAAAAATATTGCATTTAAACAGAAATAAGGCGAAGTTTAATCTGAATAATTATATGAGTATGAGTAATATATATATACTATTCTTTAATACAAATAGTCATGTATTGAGTGACTGACCATAAAGCTAGATCGTATAAGTTAGGAAATATCAAATGTTTAATATGGAAGTGACAATTAAATAAAAAGTTATATATATTTTTTTTACAGTCAACTTGGTAATCCTTGCATAATACATTAATTATCCTTAGCGTAATCAGTCGTTCAGATAGGTAGGATACATTATTATGTATTAATATCTTTTTATTCCTTATTTTCAATTAAAAAAAAATTTTCGAACTTGTTTGTCGAATAATAATAATAATAATAATAATAATAATAATAATAATAATAGTAATAATAATAATAATAATAATAATAATAATAATAATAATAATAATAATAATAATAATAATAATAATAATAATAATAATAATAATAATAATAATAATAATAATAATAATAATAAATATATTATAAAAATAACAGGAATGAATAAAAGATGATTCAATAATAAATAAATTATACAATTAAAAAGAAAAGATGATAAATAATTTAATATAATTGAATAATTTATCTATTTAAATTATGAATCCAGCTCATAGTAAAAGGCATAAGAAAATCATGGGACTTTGTTTAAGCCAAGAGGAATTTAAGTAGCGGCATTTGTAAAAATGTGCACACGAATTATTTGTTGTTTGAGCAGACTTTGTCTGGCATAACATATAATATATATAATATATATATGTATATGTGTAAATATAGACAGGTGGCTTAGCACACCCCAGTAGTTGGGTCAGCCAGTGTAATCACCATAATTCTGAATAAGGCGACTGCGACGCGGCCAAAAACGCTAAAGACTCATTAATCTTAAGCCATGTACAAATATACGACACATTTGTAGCATGTCCCGCAAATCGCGACTTTTGCCGCCAGAGCTGTTTTAATTGTCTCTTTTGTCCTGCAACGCGGAACTTTAGGCCCCGGACTCAGTTGAACACTCTGAGCTCTACAGGCAAAACAAATACGGAGCAGAGGGCATGACACCAGCGGCTGTGTCATTCAGTCGTCAGCTCTCAGTGCCCAGTCGTTGTCCTGCCCGTGTACCTTATTTTCTTTTCTTTTTTTCATCGGCAATAAGGTGTTTTTGACGATCCGCCAGGACAGTGCATTACGTTGCGCTTTTATAAATATGACGATAAATTTCGTTTGCCACTGCGACTTTTGTTCTTTTTTTCCAGTTTATTTCGACTTCATTTTGGTTTTTAATTTCCTACTGGGATTTACGCAAAAGGTATACCGCCTTTTTTCCCTGTCATGTCTGCGCTGTGGCTGCATCAGCAGCGACGGTTTTAATAGACCTCGTCCAGTCTGGGCGATTTTAATATAAAAACTACAACAGCCAAAAGCAACAGAGGGCAACAAAAACGTCGCTTTATGTGCCATGTTTTCAGCTTTGAGCAGCGCTTAATTTTGGCCAGAAAAAAGCAAAGTGAGATAAGCGCTTTAAGCCCTATTAACGGGCTTGTGGCTCGAGGACCATGTGTTAGTGGATATCATATGTATGTGTGTGTGGGTGTGTGTGTGAGTGCCTGTATGAAAAGTTAAGCTAAGCCATTTGTAAATTCTGCAGATTGGCAGACATATTAAAGAGCTGAAAAACTGTTTAAGTAAAATGAGCCAATGACAGAATAGAAGGAGAATAGAAGGAAATAGATTTTGGATAAGCACCAGACAAAGGACATTAACTTCTAAGATATAGCAAAATGAAAATACTTTAAATTTTAAAGGAAATTGTATTATGTTGTGCCTATATTAGGCATTTAATTAGGCAAATTTCGCTTACGTGCTTATCTACTATATATCCTGCATTGCCTAAAGTCACTTTAATGACGAAATAAATAAGTATGTAACACTTTGTGTCAACTAAATTAACGCTCTTATGATTATCTCAATAGAGCTCCATTGCAGCACACAAGCCACTCCATCAATGTGGAAAATCTCAACGAAAAGCAATTTAAGCCATGTCCATCGAATCACACACACAACCACACACGTAAAGCTAACAAGCTCATTGCTCATAGACGGCGGCAATCAAATCAGCTAAAAACTTGTTATCGCCTCCTTTGAGCGACACCAAGAAAATTAATGACCACCCAACCATTCGCCACGGCCAGAGCTTGCAACAGGAGACTCGATACTCGAAACACACACTAAATGCAATTGCCTCTCCTATGCCGGTGCTGGGGCTCATTTGAAATATGTAAAGCATATAAATTATGTGCCCAGCCCAGTTGGGCGACAAACTGTGAATGAATCAAAGGATAATCCAATTTATTTCACATTATGTGCACCGCCTGCTCATTGTGCCCCGTTACAGATATAGTCCTACAAAGTGTGGCAACTTGCAATTTCGCCTGCAGTCGAACTTCAAAGGTGTCAACCTGCAGCAACTGCAACTGCAACCAGCCGCCCTCGCAACTGAAACGAATCTCTGACGCTAACCAATGCACTTTCTGGCAATCAATACGTTTTTGTCTCTAATATAATTTACTGTCTCTAATGTGCGGAGTGAAGTCTTTGAATAGCGGCCAGGCACTTAAGCCCAGTCAAATGATGTGGTGAGTGAGCAGAATTGGATGTGAGTGAAATGGTATTCATTTGATATTCCAGTACCAAGTTCCTGTAAATGTATTGAAAAATGCAGATTGGGGCTGTAGAAATGCACAAGGTATCCATTTCAACGATACAGACCAACAATAAAGTCGATTATTATCTCCTTGCGTGTCGATCTGCTTATAAAGGTGCTGCAATTCTTAAGAATATGAATATTACTTTACTTATTTTTTATGATCTGTATCGATTATACCAATATTTTAAGTTTTTTAATTGGCAATATATAAACGAGAATGTTAGGATCTCTACCCAAGATATCTATGAAATGTGAGGCTCGTAATATCTTGAAAATTTGAATATATTTCTATACAAGAATCTACATTTCGAGCTATAGTTCGCAGTAGTTCGTACTCAGTACATTTTTAATAAGTGTCTAACGTTGAGATTTTAAAAAATTTGAAGATCAGAGATTATAATTTTAATATTATAATTGTAAAATTATAATTTTATATACAAGCCCTAAGAATCGTAGAAAATTACCCTTATCCTGTCTGTCTTATACTTTTGTATCTTTTGGCCGTAGCTTGAGTTTTTTAATATTTTACACTCAACTGACTTTGCTGAAAAGATTGCAAAAACGCAGGTCAGGCAAGTCTGTGCGAAAACCATACACATGTCAGTCACACTTAACCCCGGGCGATGGTAAAATGGCTTTGGCGGGGTGCAGTAGACCGCAGGAATTTCAAATCCAGATTTGTTTTGATTGCCCTGCGGCAAACTTATTATTTTAAGTCAGCAAATGTTATGCGGCTTATGTTTTTGCAGCGAACTTTTCATAATTTTAACGTTTTCCCAACATTTATTATACGATTTCCGGAAATGTTTTGAGGCGCCGTCGCCGCGTCTCAAATTTATGCGCAGCGCGTATGTCAACAGCTCTTTTTTGATAAAAAAAAAGAAATAAATAAGAGAAGCATAAAAGGATATATAATGACATAAGGATATAGAATATGTGTATCCTTGCTTGGCTACTGTTGCTGCTTTGGTACAAATTTGCATATTTGCATTTCAATTTACCGCGTCAGTGTGTGTAGTTGGGGTATCTGTTGTTTTTTTTGCTTCTCTTTTTTTTTTGAGTATCTTTGGCTTGGGCAAAAATTTAATTGTCAATAAAAATTTACCGTGCGGAAAATTTGTTATGCAAACAAATGAAATTGAAATGCGGCTGCTGTGCGTTTATCGTGTGCATTTTCTATGCGATTCGCTGCCTTCGAGAAGACAAGCCCACACACAAAGACAAAAACCCTTAGCAGACAGATTTGCATTATCTCAAAGGCAAAGACATACATATATCTGGTATTGGATTGTGAGAATATTTGTTCTTTAAATAATGCATGAAACACGAAACGTTTTACACTCCCAACGACAATGTGTAATTGAGTTAATTGGTAAAATCCAAAACCCCCTAACATTAAGTATGTTTATTTTGTGGGGAAAGGGCAGCGTCTCGTTGCTGTTCTTGTAATTTTGCAATTTACATTGCAGGTTTTGAATTTACACTTGCAAGCAATTAATAATGCTGCATTAGGGTTATCCATAGAGCTGTGCATACACACACACACACACACACACACGCGAACACATCCTTCTTGCTAGCCGTACGCATATGCACGACAATTAAGCAGGATAATTAAGTTTATCGTTCATTGGCTTTGCATTTTACCCAGCTGCATATCACTCTCTCACATTCTCTCCATCTATCTCTCTGGCATTTGCCTAATGTAACACGTATGACAGATTATAGCAGGATGTTGCAGGATTGGGGGGCACTGCAGGACATGATTGTGCATATTGGACAGGCAATAAGAGCCTGTATCTAAGTGCATTTTCAAATACAACTTGGCCATGGAATCGAAATTGCAAAAGTTATGTAAATGGATTGCAATTGCAGTAGCAATCAATGTGGGAGAGAAAAGTCCATAGCCCATTTGTCATTTGGGCCGATAAGCAAGGGACTCAAGTTTCCATTTAGTAGTTCACACGTTGGCAGCCATATCATAAAATGCTGTCGTGTCATCAGACATTAAAGATGCCATTGCTAGACGCAATTAAAACCATTCAAAATAAACATTTCATTACCAGCAAAATGACGTTAATGTCGCACTCCTCGTCTCTCTCTCACTCTACAACTCTCTTCCTGTCTCCCGTTGCACTTTCCAAAGTTTGGCTGCAAAAAAGCACAACAGGGACAACATTGTCATAAACCTTGCTGACATTAAGATAACTTTTAATCATCATAAAAAACCAAAAAACCTGCTCAACCCACAACCCCTTTTTTCGCTGAAGGTCTGCAGCGTAAGCGGCTTTTCGTGTCGCCATTCGCAACTGCATAAAACATAACAAAAAAAAATATATTTTTAAATACATATTTTGGCAAATGTTTTTCCGAAACAATAAAAATGAAAGAAATGAAAGCTTCGACTGGCTTACCAGCTCCTGGCTATGATTTCGTTTCTGATTCCGATTCCGACTCTGATTCGTATATTAAATTGTTTCGGTAGCTTTTGTGGAGCTGTCGACGTCGCGTTGTTGCCTCGTCGACTGTTGCTCTGGCTGGTGGCATGTTGCGCCCGGCCAAACGGAAATGTAATGAAAATTCAATTAAAAAATGGCATTTGCCAGATTTTACGAGTTGCATTCGATGGATGGGCACGCGGTGATGGTGGACGACATTGATGGCAAGCCAACGGCAGCTTTTGTTGAATTTACTTGGACTTTAGCTGCAAAAAAAAATAAAAAAAAACTGGTAAGTAAGCATAACTGACACAGCTTTAAAGTACTTTAATTAATAATTTATGACTTGAATTTGTAAACAAATAATAATTACATTTCCAATCGCCCCGTATACCCCCATTTAGATCGGAGGGGATCTTGAAAAAGAAACGCTTGTAAACAAATCAACAAAAACATGTAATTTCACTTATCTGACATAATGTCAACGATTTTAAAATCGGCTACCCGTTGTAAAATAAAAAAAAAAAAAGAAATGCACATTACGCCAGGCACAGGCAGCAAATTCACATATAAATTACAAAAAAGAAAAAAATTACCCCTTATCATGTCGTGGGATAACAATAACAACGAGTTGACTTGTGTAACAAATAAAAGTCACTTGATAAGCCCGATATATGCAACCCCTTGTTGCCAAAAGGGTGTCGGGCCAAACATCGTATGCTAATCACACACACAGTCTGGCAATATAAACGATGCAGACACACACACACACACACACACACACACACACACACACACACACACACACATACACCCATCAGAACCGCCTTAAACATGCTTAAGCACAAACCAACGAGCCAAAGATCTTTTTTGGCTGTATTCCTGGTACTTTGGTGGCAAATGGAAATTGTGATTCTTTTATAGCCTGGCGCCGCTTGAATGATTTTTATGGGCTATGCAAAAAAAAAAAAAAAAGAAAAGATGAACTCAAATGCCAACAAACTGATTTGCATGCCTTTGTCGAGGAATTCATCTGATAGAAAAAGTATTTCGACTTTGGTCTCAGCTTTGTAACACTCGAAGGAGACAGTGTGTAGTTAAAAAGATTTTGTATACAAACTTGTGTTCAGACTAATCGAACTTAGATTGATTTAAATTTTTCATTTCTGTCAAATTAGTTGAGAAGTGTGACTAAATCGTCTGCCGTCTTATTGAACGCTCATTAATTCGGTTTCAATGGCAAAAAATGATTCAAGCAAAATAAAAAATTATACAAGAAAATGTTAAGAAAAATAAGTTAGCCCGATCGAGCTCTTTACTGATAATAAGGACCAAGAACAACTAGGTAGAAAGACCAAAGGTTAGCAGCTTGCCTACGTGTAGCTTGATTTAACGAGCCTCTCGGTTCTATCATCAGCAGACTTAGCTACCGACTAAGACTAGCAAGCCCTTGTATCGGGTTTATATATATTTAAATATGCGCATATTTTATATTAGCGCAATGATGAATATAGAAGAATTATTATACAAATTAAAAAAAAAGACATGAACATTTTAAATAAATAAAGCAAAATAACCTCTTAATTTACTTTTTTGTTTGTTTTTATTATTATTATTAACCTGTACAATCATAATTTAGAACCTTAACAACACATGGATGGAAAACGTAATTTAGAGCCGAACCCCATAACGCAGTATGAAGTTTTTGAATGCAGGTGCTCTTACTTGGTAAAACCTTGCCATTTGAGTCGCAATCAATTTGTATTTAATTTAGGATAAAAAACATTTCCTGGGTTTCAAATTCATAGTTACATAAAAGCAGAGTCATTCTTGAGGACTATTTCAAGAGTATTTCATCTTCTATATTAAGAGCAAACTTTTTTTGTAGTGCGCTGCCTTTTTTCCGAATGTGTGCTTTTGGTTTTCAATTTATTTTGATATTTTATTTGCATATGCAATAATTTACAGACGCAGCAAAGGAGTTTTCCAAACCAGCTTCGACTGTGAATTGAATGGATTTTGTGTAGGGTTACTTGAGCCTTGCGAGTACTATAAATATTTGATATGGCACTGCAATGAATAGGCAATTGTAGCTGGGCAAAAGTGTTGCTAAAAAGAAGCATTTAATAAGCACTAAAATGCATACAAAATCTCTCTTAGCTATTTTAGGATTTCATTTCCCCCACAACCAAACAGAACTGAACTGAACTGAAAAGTCGTATGTGTGCGTATGGGTATGTACCATTCAATTTCAAGAGCCATTAAAAACTATGCATGCAATTAAGTCGAGTGAAAATTTCATAAAGATAACAATCGACAAGAACAAGAAATAAACATATATAGCTTGAGATCTATCTCTAGAGCATGGAGGGCATGGAAAAAAAAAAAACCTGCAGTTGCCCGTCAGTCAACACTTCAAATAAAAAGGCGGATGAGGAGACCACATTAATTTGCATTTAAAAACTGTTTTTAGTAGCATTAACAACAAACATGGGCCCAACATGGGGAGCAGGCCATTAACAAAGTGTCTCCAGATGTGGCAGCAGCAGCAGCAACAGCGGCTGTGGCAGCGGCACAAGTTGATTTGGGGCCGCATCGTATTTAACATAAAAAGATGAAAAGTTTATTATGATTGTTGGCTGCTGTTATTAGCTCAAGAAATGGTTATGGGACCAGCGCACGCCATTCTTCTAGGCAACAACAAGCACACCAAATGTCAAAAGCCAGCGGTCACAGTGTGTCCAACTCCAGGCATAAATGGAGCTGCTCTCGCGTTAGCTGCCCCGTGTGGCAAGAAAGGAGAGCGAGCGAGCGGGGCAAGCGGTGGCACTTACAATGATCTTGTCATAAAACGTTCAGAGTCATCAAAGTTGCACTTTATGCGAAACGATCTTCCTTCAATGTTGTTGTTGTTGTTATGCTTGTTGTTGTTGCTGTTCTGTTTGTTGTCGCTGCACGTGTTCATCGTCATCAGCATTAGCGGCGCTGTTGTATTAGGCGAGAACAGACACACACACGATGGAGACGACGTCGAAAAAGACGCTGATCGGACCAAGCCAGGAACTGGCACTGGCACCGGCACTGGGTGCTGTCTTGTCTTGCCTTGTCTGTGCTTGGTTTGCTCTTTGCACTCGACATAATCATAGAAATTATGTGGCCCCTGCCTTGGCTAAATGGTGTTGGCAGTGCCATAAGCGGAGGCTAATAGACCCCGCATGAGGTCGTCGCTGGCAGCATTTGCTTAAGATGCGAAGAAGAGCATTATTTGTATGCATCTATAGTTATAAAAGAAAGAACACAAACAGCAGCACAAACATTGTATAGATTGGTGAATAAGCTCTAAAGAATATAAAATGAAAACGGAACTGCTTAAGAGGAAATAAATAGAGCTATTCCACTAAATACTTATGGTTTGTTAGAAAATATATATTTGATAAGCTGCATTTTAAGACTCTAAACAACGTTGTAAACATGCTGTGAAAACTCATACGGATAAGCTATTTATTAGACTTTTATACAAAAGAGAGAAAAACTGATCCGTTATGATTTGTTTCTGTTTCCAAATGTATTCAAACCATGAAGCTGTAACTTGGTAGCTCAGCAAGTATTTGAATTTATTCACCATTCAAAATCTACTCAAGCATATTCGATAACAAATTAAAAATGTTAGACTCGGTTGTGCCAGACTAGAACATATCGCGTATCTTTCGTTACGTCGGTGTTAATTGTCTGATATAAATGGAATTTTCAGAACAGAAATTCGGCATGCAAATGTGTATAAATACAAAAGTGCAAGTCTATACCTCCACATATAAGCTTGCGATTTTAGGGACAACAAACGGACCTGTGTACACTTCACGAAAATCGATATACCAAATTTTATTTCTCTAGCTTTTGAAAGCTATAAAATATGCTAAGATAAAAGTATTTCGATATCGATTTATATCGATTTTATAGAAAAGAGAAAAGTTGTCGGTGATTAAGACAAACTCGAACTGGAGGAGCTACGTTCAAGTGTTTAACCCTTAAATACTCTAAGATTGGCGCTTTTTTTAATACAAACAAACGGAAACACAGACGGATATGATTACGTCGAATCGGCTGTGGATGCTGAACACGAATATATATACTCTATGGAATTTGGGATGTCTCATACTGCCTGTTACAAACATGTGCATAAAACTATTATACCGTTTTTACACACACTCAATGGGTATATGAACACATAAACTTCAGATAATTGCTTATCGAATGCTATTCCAAGGCAAAACATAAATTTACCCTTGCCTAGTATAAATACTTGTTGCCCATTCGGATCTCGAATTATGTATCCTACATATCGCTTTAGGAGCGGTACATTTAATATGCGAGCGTGTGACAGGCCCAAGTGCGCCTCAAGTGTTGTCACACACATGAATAACCAAAGGCATTACAACGATTTTGGGCCCGAGTGGCAAGTGGCAAGTGGCATGAAACCCAAAAAAACACGCAGAGCATAGCATGCAGCCCAAGCACTTGACACTTGCCACTGACTTGTGGCATGAGCCGTCGACTTGACATGCGGCGCTGCCGCAGCCGATGCCGCCGCTTCTGTTGGCTGTTTGCTGCCTCAAGATCATCTTTGTCAAAGATCTTTTTTCCCCAGAAAATTTGTTTGGCCTGCATCTGGGGACGCTGCTGTCGCTGATTGCCTGTCGTTGTTAGAAAAATATTATTTTCTTTATGTTTTGTTTTATATTTCTACGCTGATTGCAAAGACGAGTAGTTGCAGTTGGGGCGTGCTGCTGCTGCTGCTGCTGTTGGTGCCACAGCACAAAGGGCAGCTTGCCGCTGCCGCTGTCAGTCAGTGTGTGTTGCGGGGCAAACGGCGCGCTTGAGTGAAAGTTGATGTGCATGAAAAGTTTTAATTGCGCGTCGAGTTGGAGTTTTTAGTGGCAGCCAGGAGCTGGGTGGCACTCACCGCACTGCTCATTCCAGAAACATATTAGAAAAACGATTTTAACACAAATTTTGTGGGTCATTTTTTGTAATGGGCCCCGACGAGCAGTCGCGATAAGCGATCTCTACATACTTGCCCCAACATCTTTTCCTTCTTTTTTTTTCGTGTCAAATGAAGTGTGGCATGTGCTGAAGATGTGCTGAACCCAGCCACGTGCTTAAATGAACTTTGCGTGGGATTGAACGCGTAGGATAACAGATAGGCTCGAAGACTGTCTATGGATGATGCAGCATTAAAAGACAGTCCCTATATATTGATAAAAACTTTTACCGTTCTCGCTATTTTAGGCACGTGTATTGAAGTAGCCCTTAGGTAGGAGTAAGACGGACAGCTGTACTCTCAGAGATAAGTGAGCACGAATATCAATCTTAATATAGAAAAATATAGCGTAGCAAAGTTTCTTCACTTTACTAAGAAACAACACAACTCCTAAAGTCTTCGAAATGATCAATAATTGGAATTGTAAAATAAAAAACAGCCATAACAAATTGTTAAACTTTTTTCCAATAAACTTTCTTAATGAACTATGCCACACATTGGAATGACAGCACATTAAGCAGCTTTAACTGAAAAATGCCAACACGCACAGATCAGGCTTGGGATTTGATGATCAGCAGTAAACTGAGAAAGATTAACTACGCAACTCGAGTTCAAATGGTCAAAAGCTAATAAATTACTCAAATTCCGTAACCGCAGAGATGGACAGCGAGATGTCTTTAAAGCTAACCAATGCCGTTTTATAGCACCTTTTCCAACAATACCAAAGCAAACCCAAGTGGTTGAGCCATAGATCAAACACTTGGCTCTGGTAGGCTCTCGGGCATGGCAATTGAAAAATGTAGATCAAGTTGGGGCGATAAAAGGCCAAAACCGCCTTTCACATTAATTATAAGTTTTTAAAACTACATAAAAACCGAACGTGTTGGAACTCACATTTTGATCGAATAGGAACCAACTTTCTGGGAATAGTTTTCATTATGTTGCACTAATTTTTTTGAACAACGATCGCAGACGTCAAGATAAATCATTAAAACAATTTTATTAATATGATATCTGTTCAGGCATTTTATGTTTATAGCTTTTAGTAAATATGAGACACCCAGCCGCGAAAACAAGTTAATTGCTCCGCCCCAAACGATTCTCATAAATGGGTCGCTTAGCTACATAAAGTGCTCATATGTGGCTCTAAAATGCGCTCTTTACGATCTCTTTTGTGTTTCCCTTTAATGCTGTATTTTTGTCGGTCTGTCAACCCATTTTTATTTCCAGGAATTTCTTTTTGGGAATAATTACGCTATTTAACCATGGCTAAGCCAAATTTTCTTTTAATTTTTAGAGACTTTTTGTGCTTTGAATAAGTTTTCTTCGAAACGGAAAATGCATTAGCTCTACCAGTTTATATTAGCAGCAGGTTTTGTTAGGTTTGACAGGTCTTATGATAACAGGCGAGTAGTTTTCTAGTTTTATGGCAAACCCTTATAGATAAAAGGCATTACTAGCGTCTAGTTTTAAGGTACAGCTTTTGATCACTACGCAGAGCTGTTGCTAATGGCTACTCAGGACAAAGCTTATTGAAAGCCAACTAAGCAATCGTAAACAGTTCAAAATGTCATTGTGGAACGCACCAACAATTGTACAAATATTACTCCAAATATTCAGTATTTCCACCCAAAAAAGAAAACCCACCCATTAAATCCCCTTGGTATTATCTCCACGGCAATACAGAAAAAAAGTGATGGACAATCCAACGAATGCAACACACTAACGATTTCATTAAAAATGCAGTCAACTAGAAAAAACTCAATTAATTTCGACGTAAAAAACTTGGCAAGCGCCCCCATAAATGCAACAAAAAATATACTACATATACATATATCCGAAAAACAAATTTGGTTCGTTTTTTTTTTCGCTTTTTTGCAAATCATTCGGCAAACAAACACAAATGTGCATAAAATTACAACAATGCAACAAATTGAGGGATGCAAAAGTGCAGAGATGACCATAGAGCGCCGAGACCAAGGTCCAACATCAAATATCAAGGGTTTCCGCTCAGCTCTCAATCCCCGACCCGAGCCCCCCCCCCCTCTCGGGTGCAGTGATATGCAAAAAACTGCATGTCATTGCGTTGGCAACGCAACTACCAGCGGGATTGGGCACAGGCGCAGGCACTCCCCCCGTGGTCGGTCGAGGGCTTCACTTGCGTTTTTTATGTAGTTCACTTTTTGAAAAATTGACAGCTTGACCGCAGTGCTTGTGTGGATATATTGTTATTGTTATTACATTGCTGTCGCTACCCATTGTTGTTGCTGTTGTTGTTATTGTTGTCCTTGCCGTTGCTGTTGCAATTGCAATTCAAGCGAAAAATCATTAATATCCTTTGGCCTCAACGAACCCCACCCAGTGCGTCGGCTTTTCGGGCCCCTTTATGTATTTTTTGTTGTGGTTGTTGCATTTGAATGCACGCTGCATTTCGACCCATCGACTTTTTATGAGGCTTCCACATGTTTGGCCCATTGTTGCCCGAACTTTGGGTCACTTAATGAACCTTTCGAGTTGTTTTTCGAGTAGCAAAGGTTAGCAGGCACAGAATATACACATACTACGAATGAGCCAAGTATTTATACTCTTTAAATATGTCTTAGCATCGATCAAAGTCAGCGATTTGCCGATAAGGCAAACACTTCAATCAGCCAACCAACCATCCCCCTCCCCAATTTGGTCTGCCCTAGTACACTTGCCCTTTAGCCAGCCCCCCGAACACCCTGTACACCTTTCACTTATCCCAAATTTCAGCAGCAATTACGTGTAGACACAAACACCACTCAGCTAAATATCTGGCTCAATAGTTTAATGAAATTATCAATATCCAGCTCGGACCCATGTGAGTCATCATCGCAGCAGAGGAGAGTGAAAAAACGATGAGTCCAGCCCATCACACACACACACACAAGCATAATCGCCTACTGATGTAAATACAATATTTTCAATATAACCACTTAACGCTTAAATCCCGCACCGCACCGCACCACACAACAAGACAAAAACACAACCCTCATCAGGGGTAGGCCTTGGTTACCCTAACCCCCCCACACACACACCAACACACACACACACACACACACACACATAACATTATCTACTGAGCAAAGCGACCGACTACATGACTACTACATACTACCTACTACTACCTATACATACTACCTTGCAGCCAGGCCCTTGTCGTCATCCGCATCACCCAAGTGGCGGCGACGACCACAACAGTATCAATGCACAAACTGTACCCGGTGCGAGTGCGAGTGCTTGGTACCCGGTAAACTGTGACCAGGAGCAGGGGCAGTGACAGCAACCCCCAAATGCCCGGCTATGGAGGGTTAAAGTTTGAGACGATGATGATGACGACGACGACGACCACGACGACAGTGAACTGTCATATTTGCTTTGACTGACTGGCTGACTGACTGACTAGCTGACTGACTGCCTGACGAGCTGCCAACACGTACACGAGTGCATAGATGAGTGCGGTGGTTGATGTGACTTACCAACTGACCATCTGTCGTGGCGAGCCGAAAGAGAGGTCCGGGGAAAATAAAACAAAAAAAAGCAGGGCATATTTTTCAGCGCATTTTTCCCTATTGTTGAAATTCAAATCGGGACGTCGAGTGACAACTGTACCATGGGCAAGTGTAGTACGCAACGCTGGCCTCAACTGGCAAGTGCTTATTGTTGTTGTTCTTGTAGCAAAACAAATTTTGTTAGATTTCTTTCATTTTTTATTTTGTCAGACACGAAAGATTTGCATAACTTGTAAGTGAGCGCGCGGCAAACACTCGAGAAATTCCTTTAGAATCTCCCCTCGTCTCAATTGTGCTCTGTGCACTTTTCGAGTGTGTGTCGGCATTTCAGAGAGCACATTTTTCTAGGGGTTTCGACTGACAAAAGGGTTTTGCCTGGTAGGTTCGCTAAGACCCGCGATTGAGCTTAATTGTTTGGAAAGATTTCCTCAACAATGCCAAGATTATGCTGGGCAACTGAGAGGGTTGGACGCACAGAAGCTGTTTGGTTACTTTTAGCTATGCGTTTCTTGTCTTTCGAGTTCAAAATACTTTAAATTTTCGTGTCTGTCATAAGTTTGTTTTCCAACCAGAGCCAAGCTGGGCCACCTACATGGCTGCCGTTTAATCCCGCCTCAGGCTTAAGCTCAGACACTAACTAACCACAAAATGTTTTTGTTCAACTGCCCAACACCAGCTCACCTCATCGAATGCCACTCACTCACAAGGCATCCAATTAATTGGCCTAGTCCACCCAGGCTACTTACAATAGCCATATCTCGCAGGAGCCGCAGGAGTCCATATGCATGCGCCGCACAATGCCTTAATAAAGAAATCATTGGTAGTCGGGAGTCGACCACATCAATGTGCTCCAGGTTTTGCCTGGATGCATCAACACTTCAATGAGTGCGACGGCCCTGTTGACTGGTTAGCTCGCATCGGAACTAGGCCTCAAGTGTGGGCAACAGCACAATGAGGCACTTCGTCTTTAGTCTGCGCTGCTTGACCGCCCGGTCGCCCGCCCGCCCGCTCGACCGACCAATGCCACCACAATTATTTCCATTTGATTGAGCAAAGAAGTGTGCGTGGAGCGTTCCTTCCTTCTATTTTTTATTTTGCTTTTTTTACAACAAGCTGGACACATTGTGGGCTGCCTGGATAGGCGGGCACTGCGTGGTCATCACTTGCGACTCTGGCTTTCTGTGTTTATTGCGCTATATGCTTGAGTGCATTCGCATTTATGGACGACGATGATGGTAGCCGGAAAACTTGAGTAAGGCAGGAAGACCGAGTTTTATGCATATTGTGCATATATTGCTGAACGATCGAGTGTTATGCGAGGCTTCAAGAACTTTAAAGCGGGAATCCGCAATTAAAGTGAGTTTTATATGTATAACGTAAATCTGACTGACAAATCTAACATTTGGCTTTAACATTCAGTAACATTTTTGCAGAGTCTAGTTAGTCTAACTGATAAATATTTAAATAATTAATTAATTATAGAGTTACGCCTCAAAGCAAAATAATTTAAAATTATACATCAAAATTCCAATTCTAATTGTCTGATTCTCAGCGAACATAATTTTAGTCAAATACGTGCTTCACTTTTAAATTTTCACATTATTAAAGAATTTTGCATAACTTTAAAAGCAGTGTGTGTGTGCGTACCTCTGGACCAATTAAATGCACTCGTAACTGTAACGGGCTGGCGGCCCCTTTTGGCCATTTATCCTAATAGTTTTACAAGAGTGGCAAAATTTATGCTCAATTTAACACGCTACCAATGTCACTTGAAAACCAATTAAATAAATTGGCGCAACTTCGAGTGGCAAACTATGATAATAACCTTTCAACTTGGGCAAGAGTTCATGTTACCCGAATGGGTAACCCGTTCGGATATTGCCCGCACCGAAAAGGGCACCCGCATGGAATTTTCTTACTTTTCGACTTAATGAACACGCTTTGAAATGGAAATTAAGGTAAATAGTTTAGTAGATGGCTTACTGGTTAGTTGGTTAGCTGAATGGCTGTTGGGCGGGTTAGCTCTTTGGTGGCTTCCACCTGGCGCTTAGTCACCCTTTTGCGCAATTATCCTTGACATTCTCAGCTATTTTACTACGAATTGCAACGTAATGTGCCCATGCATATATTACTTTTAACGGGTTTTTTATCCTTGTATGCATGCGTTGTCTAAAATAATTGTCTATTCCGCGAAAATGGTGCCTACTATAAAATAAGACAGAAATAAAACAGTTTTGAAATAAATAAATAAATGAATATTAGTTGTTAAATTATCTAAAAATGTCACAAAAGTTTGGTATTTTGCATGATTTATATATATTTGGTTAATGCAAAATGTTAACTATCTCAGACCGAAGTCTTAATTTCAAATAAATTAAATTAAAATATTGAATTGTTTAGGTATGAAATATGTATTAGATAAAACGTATTAATTTAAAGTTAAAGAGATACAATATATTATTTTGGTGTGCAATATTAAAAAGCAAGATTTTGAAGCAGCACAAAATACTCATTCTGCATATAAATAATTGTTGAATAGAAATAGCTGATGATATGAGTCATTTGCGCGACTCAAGCGAACACTTTGAGTGTGCTAACAATTAAAAAGAATACTCACTCCCATTTATGTATTTCAGAAAACAATTCAATAAAAACAAACATTTACTGAGCCCCCACAGGCAATTAGTGTGAAAAAACAACAAGAAGCAGATGAAGAAACACAACAACAGCTAACGTAGAACCACTTGAAATGTTGCCACTGTCAATGCCACACGACCTTTGTTATCATTGGGCGTTGTTGTCAAACGCAAAAGGCGCTCTCAAGTGCCGCCCAGATTGAGTTGAGTTTGGCATCAAATTAGCAATGGTCTCGCGTCTGTCGCACTTCTTGTCAATGACAGCCCAAAAATGTTCAATTTGCGTTTTGGTTATGCAAAATCAGAGGCACAACTTTGGCGCTGACACTGAAAAACACTTGAGACACAGTCGAGACTACAAAACTGACAGACAAAAGTTGCAATTAGCAGCGTAAACAACGGAGGGCGGCATTGGGGGAAGCATTAAATGCCCTCGAAATTGGGCAGGAATATCGTTCCAGATAAGAGCCAGTCAAAGCAAAGCAAACTAGGTCGGTAAATCGGTGCGCCGAGGGCTGCCAATTGAGGAGCTTCTGATTTATATGGTCGTGTGGTTGGCGCTTTTAAATAAACTAATTAAGTTAATTAGCTGCGATTTGGGTTCGTGTTCTGCACTCTGATCAGCTTACTCAACATTCTCTGGCGTTATTATGAAAATTGCAACAAATAACAAAAAATATGTATGTATTTCCAGCAGCTACCGGTTAATATTAACGCATTATGCAAAAGACACAAAGAGCTAAAAGCGAGGGAAGGTACAAAAGTAAATGAAAAGAATCAAATAAAGGAAAAGGTTTTAAAGCTATAATTCAGGCAGATAGGTATAAGTACAAGTGGCTTATTTACAAAGTTTTAAAACTGATTATTCACAGAAATATTTTGGGAAACACTTTCAAGTCCAACACAACAAACAATCCTTTGCTCCGTACCACGAAGGCCTTCTTTATTAGTATATTTTAAGGCCATGTTATATTAAATTATTTGTTAAATACAGACAAAATAAGGTAAAACAAAATTTAACAAATTAACTTCTATAGCTTCTGAAAATATGAACATTTTTTAAATGTTTTATTGATAAAACGGACTGTCAATTTACCTATAAACTAATTGACATGCCCTCTCTTAAACACAATTCAAAAGGCAAAAAGCAGCCACTAAAAAAAAGGAAGCGAAACGCAACGCAGTTTTAATGGATTTTTTCTGGATGATTTGGAGAGTTGGTGGGGCAGCAGTTGGGGGTATTCGTGGCATTATGCGGTATTATTGTTGTTTGTTTTCACAGAATGGCCTGACACCAGGCAAACAAACAACGGGCGGGCGACGAGCAGCTCAACATTTTTTATATTAAAACCTGCGGTCAGGGCGTGTTGCAGTTGCAGATTTTACACGCAGCCATTAAAAAGGCACTCGGAGGCGACTCTGGACCAGGTGGTGACGACAACGATGACGACTGAGGACTGCGCGTGGCTGAAGCGTGAAAAATGCAGCCAGACATTGCCAAAATCCCATAAATAAGTACAACAGCAGAGAAGAATACAATACAATACCAAAAAAAAAAGTGTTAATAACACTAATTTGTCTGCGGTCAAAATGGTAATTTTTGTGGATATTCAGTTGGCCGGAATTGAGTTTGGGTTTGGGCTTGGGTTTGGGGTTTTGCGTGCTGATTGCCAACGGTTTTGGGTTTGGTCAGTAGGTGAAAGGCAGCTGTAATGAGCTGTAAACGACGAGGCATTGATTGCTGCTGAATTTAAATATAATTGGGTGCAAAATGTGTTCAAATAAGTCAAAAAAGAGGTGTGAAAGGATTCATTGAGAAGCAACGCAGAGGGCTGTGGCTTTGATGGTAACGGAAATGGATTTTATTAGAAGCAAATATTGTTTGATATATAATAAACCCTGACTACCACTTAGCATTCTTTGGTAGCTTATCCAAAGCATTTTAAGAAGCGTCCAAAAAGATCATTAGGCTCCCCTCTACTCCAGCTCTCAACGAACATACACGCACACTCTATAAACTAGCGCCAGTTAATTGCCATGGCAAAGACCTAGAGTACAGCCGAGCCGCCGTTCTGGCGCAAGTCGCGACACTCGTCTTCGAGACTCTGCCAAACATCTGGGATCAGTTGGTGCCATGGTGCCCGTTGCTCGTTGCGGTCGCTCGTGCAGCGTCCTCATATGTTAATGGCACTTACTCGCCTAGGCCTGCCCCGCGCTCTGCAGACCCGCTCAGCATTTGTCTGGTACTTAGTTTTCCACAATTTGTGGCTTCAACTTCTTTTCTTTTTGACTAATTCACGTTGATTTTCTTCTTTTTCCATGAGCTGTTCGTGATTTGCGGCAATTTCGTAAAGTGTCTAGCGAGGTTCTAATGTTATGACCGGGCCAAATCCTATGCCGGGGCCGTGGTCGGGGGCTAGACCACACCATGGCCTAATGCATTTCAACTTCTTTTGTGTGCTGGTGATAAGGAAAATTGTTTATAATGAGGTTCTGCGGTCTATGCTCAATTGAGTTTACTTAATTGTTGCAACCGGCCACTGGATTTACGCTACGCTGCAGACGTCAATTAGGACAGGGTATAATCGGATACAACTTCCAGTACTACGCTTAGGTAGCCAGTCCAGATTTTGCCTCCAAGAGCAGAACGACAGGCTCTTTAATGATTTGACTTGGCTAATGCTCAACTAATTGAGTAATTTTTGACTGCATTCGGTATCAATCATTGCCTCGACTAACCCTTCGTTGGATTTCTCAGGCTCAAGTCAACTCGTTTAGCTCTTAGTTTTCTGGCTTTCCCTTTTCCAGCTGGGCATTGCGAATTTCCCAAAGGCGCTTAACTTAACGCTTTATTGTTACAAATTTGCTGGCAGTTGAATCCTTTTACAGCTTCCCAGGAGCGGGTTGCTGTCGGGCTATTCCTTTGGGTGACATGCTTTCACTTCTTAACCTGGCCATCAATCATTCCCTTGACTTATGTATTTTCTTTTGCTCGGCCTTTTGTAATCTGTTTGGTCCAGTAGGTTAGTTATCGGCAAATAAATGTGACTATAAATCGAAAAATTATAAACGCTTAGCACTGACCACCATGAGCTAAGACACCCTCAAAATCGGGGACACGCCGAAGCTGAAATACTCTCCGACATAAGTGTATAAAGTGTGGTGTCCAGGCTTTGTTAGCAATCTAATATACCCTTAAACACATTGCTGCCGGCTGGAATTGACCAACTTTTTAAGCCTTTAACAAATCCAATTGCTGGCCTGCTTACCAATTCAATTGAGTATCTGGACAACAAGCAACTGTTCTGCCATTTCGATAAACAGTCGGAAAATTTATGCATTTATTTTGACATGCGGCATGATTTATTAACCGTAAGTAATTTGTAAATATACACACTGACAGTCGCAGGACGGCAAAGGGCTGAGCTAGGGCTAGGGAAAGGGATTGGGCAGCCGGGTATCTAACCCCTGCTCTTTTAGCTCTGGTCAGTCGGGCCAGGGTCCTTTGGGGGGTTCGAGTTTTTAAAAATATATTTGCATTGGCGCATTTGTAACCGCATCGAATTTGTTTGTAATAAAAATGTAAATGGCATCGGACGCCACTTCAAGACGAGTTTCACTCCGAACCACAAAAAACAAAACCAGCAAAAAAAAACACACACCAAAACGAGTTGCCAAAAGAAATGAAATACGACCGCAAACTGACACTTGAGGATGAGCTTGGACCATGCGTAACCCTTTCGGTTGGTCAGATCAGGATAGGGTTTGCCTTTTTCGCTTTTGCCAAGTGGTTTGGCAGGTTGTGGGTTTAGTTGGCTCCTTTCTGACGCTCAGTGCAAAGCCTGTGCCTTTCTCTGCAGCTAATAAATGGATTTTCATATATGTATATCTTCGGTTTGTTTGATTTATGTTAAAAGTAAATACAAATTGAAGCATTTTGATAAGCATTAGCTGAGCAAATGTAAAGCAGTTTCTCGCCTGCCCGCCCGCCCCTTTCATAGCTAATTAAAACGCTGCTGGGGAGCATTTGCGGGCTCCCCCTAAAGAAGAATATAAACAAAACGTGAATTCGAATTTAAAAACACCTCAGCCTTAGCATGTTTTCCTGTTGCCCCAACCCCAATGCTCAAATGTGTTTAAGTGACGCGTTTATAAAACACGCAAAGCGTCCAGTATTCAATTTTGCCCCTTTTTTTCCACAGCCAGAAAAGCATTTGCCAAGGTGACGTCTTTTATTGCTACATTTTCTGGTTATTTTTAGCGGCAAATGCAAGTAGAGAAAAACAAAAAAGAGAACTACGAAAAAAGCAAAAGAAAAAACTGCCTACAAATTTAAAATAAATTGAGTTGCCTGTTGAGGTCTGTTCCCTATATCTCTGCGGAGCCCTGTCATTAGTCGTCCCCGCGGCCATACAGAACGCCCGCATTTTGTGCTGTCTTCGAATGACTTATTAGGATTTTTATCTGGATTTTCTGTGTGCGCTTAAAAACAATGAAATATGTTTATAATTAATTAGATTTTCATTTTTTTTGGAAGTGTTGCCTGAGGGTGTTTTTATGCTGATGACGATCACAAATTTACACATAATTTTCGTTTGGGAGCTTAGCTGTTGACACTTTTGTGGGCATAAGGAAATATGTTTTCTTTTTTTGTAGAAAAAAATTAAATTGTGAGGAATATAAGTAAATTTACAAGTGAAAACAAATCAAGAGTAATGCCCATGTATGTGCAGCCGTACCGTAACGTAATTTAATGGGCAAACCAGAAACCACACCCATTTAATTACCCAAACAACACTTGAAATGCACTTAAGACAATAAATTAAATGGATCTCTGTATCTACTATTCGAGCTAGCGAAACTATCAAAGCTACTTAATAAACAAATTTTCACATAAAATTACAATTTGGTTAGGAACTCAGGAAGTGCCAGGCGGAGTAACAATAAAGAGAAAAAGAGAGCCACCAAAAATCCACTTAATAAAATTTATGTGCAGGAGTGGCTCAGGACACACACACACACACACACACACACACGTGAACCCACAGATAAGTCGAGGGCACGCCGATACATGCACATAAAAAAGATAAAGTGTCCGAAAACCCAGCCAACTCCCCCGACATGGCCGTGTCGTCTGTGGGTCGTAGGTGTGTAGTAAGCCAGGCGAGTAATAATTATATTTTTATTGGACATTTATTGCCCAAAAACGAGCAACATTTTAATCACATTGTCGAGCAGGGGAAGCCGGTTCCGTGTGTGGTGGAGGCTTTATGTGCCGGAACTTGCCCCTTTTGTTTAAGGACCTGCTTTTCAAACTAATTTATGTTTTCAAATAATGCACGAAGCACGGACATGGGAACGATCTCGGGCCGAGCCAAAGTATGATTGAAAGAAGTTCAGACGCTGACATCGAATTGCTTTTAGAAATGTGTTTATTGAACAAACAATTCGAAGGAAGCAACGCATAATACGAATACCACCAAAAGTGATTTGTAATTCAATACAAAAGCGGCCGACCAGCGGGAATTTCGGGGTAGCCAATGAGCTAGTCACTTTTCAGCCGGGTCCACATAAAAAGATAACCCACAAACAAATAAATAAATAAATCGCGCTGCTAATTAAAGGCGGCAGAGCAGCAGCAAGCAGCTAGCAGCAGGCAGACGGCGGCGAGCGTTTGAAGCGGGCCCAAAATAGGAGCAGAGGAATCCAAGAAACTAACACTAGAAAACACACAGCAGAGCAGAGAGCCCAACTCTTTATAGCGGGGTGCCAGAAAAGCAAATTCAATTGAAAGAAAGCGACACACGAATTGACATGAGTAGCAAACAGGAAAGGGCAACAACAAGTACTTAAGTACAAATATTTGGTGTTGAACGACTATTGAATACACTTTGAAGTGCCAAATTTGGTATTCAATTAATCTAATGAGACCAAAATAATCATCAGTTAAATCTAAAGATATAATTAAATAATTTCTATGGATTCATTATCCGTTTTATTCCGAATAGAGAGGACTATGACTATGACTGTCTAACTATTTGTTATTTTGGTTCCAAATATGCTAAAAAAGGAAATACTTCAAGGCCGTTAATTATAAGAATAACCTCCAGAAAAGATGACTATATTTCTATACATTTATGTTTATACTATTTCTGTATTAATAAATTCAAAATAATCATATCACAGACTATATAAGAAATATAATATATTTAACTCTCAATGCGCAGTAAAAACTGTCTTGTGCGGACAGCGTCCGTTGACCAATATTTGTCTGCTCAAGAGATGTTTCCACCTAATTGAGGGGAAATGAGTAGGTCCTGCTTCATAATGGCGGGTGAGAAAAGATCCGCCCTAGATGGCTTTCCGATAGGAGGGTTTTTACTGTATATGAAAAATAACCATAGAAACGAAAGACAACCCTTATCACAATAAGCGATAAGTATTATACCAAATTTCACATCATCATTATCTTTTATCAAGTTAAAATAGATATCATTAGCTAAACAGCACAAACCCGATACGAATTGGATTAGATTCAAAGTGTACCGCATAGAAGAGTAAGACCATGTTAGCTAGCATAGGAATAATCGAGACCCCCTGGCGTGTTTTTATATAGAAAAAGTTTTTACTTTGATGTGTGCTCCGGTTGTGTGCTTGTGTGTGTGTGTGTGTGTGTAGTATAAGTCGCGAGTCAGTCGTTTGTCGGGTTATGCTGCGTTCCGTTGCGTTGGATTACATGTTTCAGTTACACGCCACATTGGATGCAGCAGCGGATTGGGGCGAGGGTTGTCGCTATGTCGCTGTTACGCTGTGAAGCTGGGGCTGGAGTTGTGGCTGGGGGTGGCGGCAAGTGTTAAACTGCATTTGTCTGACTTTTTGGCATGTTGTTTTGGTGTAGTGTGGGCTACAGACTAGAAATTACATTTGCCTCTGAGAAATGCCACACAATCAGGTGCCGACAGGCGACAACCATGTCGAGTGGGGGGTATTACCTTACGCAGCGTTCGACATAAGAAATATGCTAGCCCTGACAATTGACAGATGCAATCGGAGAGCAGCTGAGCATCTCGCCATGGATCTCCGAATGTAAATTGCATTTCGTCAAAGCATTCCTGTGGCTGCTTTTGACAAAGCAGAAGAGATTCCCTTCCCCCCTCTGCTGTTACCGTTTAAAAAATTGCGCACAATAAGCTTTGACAGCCGCCTGTCAATATGCAGATTGTCTCTGCGCTGACGCAGTTAAAACCCAGCCACGCACGATTTGCCAAAGAATCTCTGCTCTGACATGACCATGTGTCTCGTCGCTGGAAGCTCAAGTTCAAGTGCGTCGCAACTGTTGTTGATTGGCTTTGTCGAATGTCTTCATGAAATCCGAGTGTCGTGACGCCATGTAGCACTTTAAGCCTTTTTATGTACTTCAAGAATTTATGAATTTGATTGTGCAAACGGCTAATTATACTTGAAAATAATGGGAACACTGGACAATTTAAGTCTAAAGGAATGTCAATGTCAAAATTGATTGTAAACAGATGCGATGACAGCATTCACTATATACAAATTTTGTAAACTTGATTATACAAGACTTTATAAAAGCCAAATAGAATATTTAGATCAATTTGACTTTCCAATTGTTCGCAGAAGAAATAAAGTTAACCCTCAGTAAATTGTATTCTCTTACAAAATTCATGATATATAACGTACAATGCAGTTAAAGCTACGATCAGCTTCCGATTGTGTTTATTTCTTAGGTGTAGGAGATTGAATATACGCTTGATAAAAAATATAACCATGACATTGGCTGACGAACCTTTGGCTTAACCCCATCTATGCCCCTCCAAGAGAAAACAATCTTCTTTTATAAAAGTCCAGCCATTTGTGCAGCTCATGAATGGCTGCACAATGAGAAGACATTATAATAAAAATCACACAAAAATTAATCACAGCAAATTGCGCAGAAAAAGCCACCGAAATTCTGGACCAGTCAAAAAGTTCTGACAGCCACCGAGAAGGATTAATCATCTAATGCGTGTATGCACAAGCATACACAAAAAAATAAAAACTTGAAATTCGTCTTGGCACTTCAAAGCCAAAAATAGTTTGTTAAGAGCAACACCGGTCCAGGCGATCCTCCCGTGCCGAGCCAAGGCAGACAGACAAAGCGGCGTCGTCTGCTGCACGAAAATCTTGTCTGGCCTCTGGTCAAGGTGTTGACTGAGCACCTTCTGCTCAAAAGGGGGTACACACCATGATGACAACAAAATGGCAATTAATTGAAACATGAATTATTAACGCCACGCTGCCACAGCAGCCGCAGCCGCAGTCGCAGTCGCCGTCGTTGCAGCCACCCATTGTCCATTGTTGTTGCATGGAGTGAAAGATGACCAGGTAAAGTTCCAGTAAGGAGGATGCTGTTCTTGACGAACTGACGGACTGCCTGACTGGCTGACTGACTGATGGACTGGCCGGACTTTTGATGTCGGTGCTGGCATGGCTTTTGTTGCTGTTTGTTGATTTATAAAAGTTCATTAATCTTGCCGAATTCTATTTAGTTTTTCCCCGCTTCGTACTGACAAGCATGTGTTGTAGTTGTAGAAAAAAGCGCAGCGAATGCGTTGTAAAAATTTCAATAAAATTTAAAGAAAATCAACAAAAGCTGCCCAACCAGCCCGACGAAGCGGTCAAGTTTGTAGTCAAAGTCAAGTTTGTTCTATGATTAATTAACAAATTATTCATTGCGTTGCCAGGGAGCAAGAGAGCAAGAGTTGAGGATCGTAACGTGAGAAAATGATTAAAACGATGCGTAAAACAGATGCAAAGCTGATCTTGGCCAGGCATTTAGAATGCAGTTTACAGGATATGATTCTTAGGGAAGCGGCAATATGGCTTCTTAACATATCCCTCTTTATTCTATTAATATGGACATTTGTTAATCCGCCCACTCGGTTTGTGACTCGTCATCATAAATCATGCGATTGGTAAACGTACAATGTCTGGCATGGATTTCCAAGTGGAATGTTAGGCATCGTCTGATTGGAATTTGTAAAGTCAAAAACCATAGCTGACACTTAATTATAGGCTGCAAGCGGTGAAGCGTGCCAGCCCTCACTCCCTGCCCCCGTGGTAGACACCAAAACAGAGACCCATAAATCTTGCACCCCAGAAGAGACAGCGCCTTGAGACTAGAAAGTCAAGGGTTCCCCAAAAACGCGCCATGTCATTGAAAAATTGCTCGAAATGTTGACACAACTATTCAAATTAATTGATTTAATGCCACTTGCACTCGGTTATTAATGAAGTTTCGAGTGCAGCTCTAATTAGAATTACACTGGTCTGTCTGACATTCTAAATTCAATTTTTCATGCGACAAAATTAGAAGTTGCTGCAATCCTAAAACTTGCACGTGCTGTGGCTGTGGCACTAGTAATATATTTTAATAATCTACTCGTACCCCACGATGCCAGGATAATGCACTCCAATCTACCCAACTATTCAACTTGCCTCCGTCACACGCTCTTTTATTGCTTTTCTTGCGACACTTTTCAGTGGCAACACCTGCTGCTGCACTTTTCTACCCCGACTTCAATCCTTGACTACTTAAAGCAGTTTTATTTTCATTGCATTTTCTCACTGACAATTAAATTAAAGCGCATTAAAGCAAATTTATGACAGCTTAATTTCATATATTAAGATTTTATGACTTTGCTTGGGCTGCTCGTAAAACTAAAATGCAGTTGGGCTCTCTGACAGCAAGAAGTTATATATATGAGCAGTAAATTAGATTAGCAGCTGGATTATCAAACCACTGTACATATTGGTATATGTATTTATATGTATGTATTAAGCTACCGCAAGAATCATTGCCACGCCTCCTAATGCCATTTAATCAGCACACAGGTAATCGAAAGGTCATTCGTACACAACCCCCAACCGCCCACTCAGTGATGAATGACGACGCCGCTTGGATCTTGGCCAAAAGCATTCATTGCCACTGACATTAGCTACTACTACGAGGTGAGGAGTGCAAGTTCCTAGTTATTAATTAATTTAATAAATACGTTAAGGTACCTGTTTATGGGAAGTAACTATTAAAGCTATTAGCTCTTTAGCCTCAGATCTAAAGCTTATTCTTAGCAATTATTTATATCGGTTTCGGTACAAACACGATTCAGAAATGACGTTTAAAAACTTTTCTAAATAAATTCTGGACTTTAGACATTGTGCTCCACAAGATTCTATTAGATCTGGATAGTATAAGTATTGTATTTTAAAAAATATATGGATACTTAATATATATCGCGGTCGTGTAATTTTGCTTTGAATAAAAATGTTGATTCGAAATTCAACTAAAAAGCATCATTTCAACTGGAAAAAGCGCAACTGCTTTAGTCGAGCGTTGACTCAAGCACCTCGAGCTTTTGTTTGTCAAACGGAAAAATTCGGGTTTTTCAATCCTTCTTCGAAAAAGGCGCGAACTAACTTAAAGGCATGGTCCGTCTGACTCAATTGTTAAATCGAGCAGCCCAGATTGATGTAAATGAATGAATTGCTGCTGAGTTTTTATTGAAATGCAACTACACTCGTTTGGCATTCATCGATTTCAAGTGTATGTCAAGAGACCAAGCTGATCGTACCTATTATATCGAAAGCTTTTACAGCCTTCAACATAATCTTATTAAGCGACCCTCGGTCCGTTTTGGCTTGCAGTTTCTTTTATGCGCTGCCGTTGACAGTCAAGTGAAAAATGCAACTCGCCCGCCGGCAGCCCATTGACATGACGATGACGACGACGATGGAGATGGCGTTGGCGATGGCGATGGCGAGATGATGATGATGATGTGAATGACGTTACGTTTAACGAAGGCAGCGACGTTGACGTTTGCTGGGGCCATTAGCTGGCAATTGCGCATAAAAGTCACGGAGACAGAGCAACAGCAACTGACACTGCGGATGCAGTTGGATAGTTTTGGCTGTTCGGTTTGGTGGCTACTTGGTTATGGCCAGGCGATCAGCCAATATTAAATAATGTTGTTAAATGCGAAGCATTGAACCGCTTGGGGAATCGCTTTGACAGCGAATGGCTAAATAAATAAATAAATAAAATGAAATTAACTTTGACTTTTCGTGTGCGGCGACATTTGTCTGTCTGCATTTCTGCGCTTTGTGCATTGGCATTCGATTTCAGTCCCATTCACAAGCTGGGGCCAAACACACAAAGGTGAAATGGCGATGACGATGACGAAGGCGATGGCGTTGGCGACGATGACGCCAATTGGCAGTTCAGCGCATGGCTATAAAAAATCGCAGCTCGTTTGAGCATTTTCTGATTTGTGTCGGTAGCTGCTCAATCGCGTGTTTCTTTGCCAGGGCCATTGTATCGAGTTAATTTATTGATGACAGACGTGCGATAAAAACCAAAAATGTGAATTGTCATTAGAACTCATAAAGTTGATTGACAGCAGCGAGAAGCCAAAGGGAAATAGCAATGGATAACGATTAGGCGACAGGTCTATTGAACTTTCTTCAGGCACGAAACTCGATACCCACTCTAGAATACTCTGTTGAAAACAGAAGCGTAACATGTTTTTAATAGGAAGAAGGAGCACATTTTACGGACAAATGCAATCATTTTTTTTCGAGTATAGGTATCATATTTAATGTCCAATAGATTCAGTCTTTCCCAGGGAAATTTGCATAACAGCTCAATTAAAAAAAATTCTTATACATTATGTCTCTCAAAAGTGCGCATAATTCAACGCATTTTCCGCCTTAAGAAACAAGTTTAACGCCAGCTGAGAAAAGCGTATTTATACAAAGTATATTTAATTTTATGCATCGGGTTCATACAAATTTCCGCACCATATATGACCGTTGGTCATAAATATTCAAATTTCACAGTCTTACTGTGGCGCAGCATCCAAAGGGAGCTGCATCAATCATAAAAAACAAGCTCATTAAAAATCATAAATAGGAATTTGGTTACTTCTTGCCGGAACTTGCATACATCTGGGCCGCGTCCTGTCGCCACATCCTGGCCTAGGCTGACCACGATTTGCATATAAAAAGCATTTAAACGCAACAAATTGCATGTAAATTGTTTTTTTTTTCTTCGCCCGGACAAAACTCGCCACTAATTATGCTCATTCAGAAGTGTTGACATAAATCTCCGAATTCGCAGAGCCTGGACCGGCAGCAGCACTGTCCCGTAGAGGGGTGCCATTTAGCTGCGGCTGGACCAGTGTGTCCTGTCTATAAATTTGAAATTATTTTCGGCAGCACCGCAGCCCAAACGCGACCACTGCCAATGCCCGTTCCTAATGCCCGTTCCCAGTAGCCAGTCCCATTGTCAGCGGCTTGTCCTAACAACGTGTTAATGTCGTCCCGGTCTAACCCTTTCGGCAGCCGCATTCTCTCGGATCGTCCTCGTCAGTGCTTGACACTAATGTGCCGCATTACAAACTGTTGAGCAATTTAATTTAATGTACACTCGGAGTTGCCGAGCTCTTTCTTTTTTTTTTTTTCGTTGCCTGGGCGACCACTTTGCAGTTGCTTAAGATTTATTTGAATTTGACTGGCAGGCTGGGGTTAAAGCGTCTTTCTGCGCCTGAGCATTTAGCGCTTACTTCAAAATTTATTACCTACGAAAATTTTGCGGTTTTTTGTATTATTTTTGGTTCATTAAATATAATTTCATGCTCCCAGAGTTTTGACTTAATTAAGTTGCATTTTCAAACTGAAGCGGCTCTCAAGTCTACTTTCGAATACGACTTAATGAGTTGGAAAAATGTCGCACAAAAAGTGCACAGGCGTTCTAAGTTATGCAAATGAAACAAATGCCTGTATTTTAAAATCAAAAAATTGTGGTTAGTTTTTGTCCTAAAGAGACATCTGTCAAATTAAAATGAAATTCACGAAATCAAATTTAAAAAATTAATATTCTAATTGATTGAATACCTATAAGTGTAAAGCTTTACCAATTTATACAAGGTTTTGACTCTTATTAGAGCTCGTGTTTATAGTAATATTTTAATTAATTTCGATCTATGTTTTTTTTTAATGACAAATTTCTTTTAAGACAAATGATACTTTCGTGTGGTAGCTCTTTAATTAATAAAATTTGTCACACTTCCCAAGCTCACTCAAGCATAAGACGCCTCGCTTTCAGACCATCGCGATGGATTAGACAAAAAGAGGAAAAACTCATTACAGAATTTTCCACAGCCCACACACATACACACCAATTGGCAGACTAGGCGACAATCCTTTCTATCCTGTCTCTGCTAATCACAAAAACGTGACGTCATTCGCCACGCCTTTATTATGATTTTTATTAATGATGCCGCGTTACTATTCCATATGCATAAAGCGAGAATTCTTACATTAGAATGACCCAAAAAAGAATAAATAAAACCAATTTGTCTGTGAGACGAAGTGCGAAACTTGGGCCTTGTTTTAATCCGCGCGTTTAATTGAAATTGGCTTTGATGCCTCGAGGTATTATGCGGGTCCTGAGTCCAGTGGTGGGTTAGACACTGGTAGCTGCCTTTGCACATTGTCAAATCTTATAGATATTAATGATGTTTAGACATACAACCGAATTACGAAACAATTAATTATGATTTTCTTATTGGCTTTGACTTTTGCGTGACTCTTGGCTCTTGGTTGGGGTTGAGGCCAGATGGGGTTAAGCTTAACCCGAAATAAAAGTGTTGTATTGTGCCCGCATCATGAGACTTTTTTATATTTTTTAAATATAACATTTTCATTTCTACTTAGTAATAAAAAGTTGTTAGCCAAAAAGATGAGTTGTCTGTTTTCAACTTATTAAATATTTGCTGGTATGTCGGAATTGAAACTAATTAAGATCTTACGAAAAGTATATTATCTTGCTGTTCATAGATAAATGTTCAGACTGAGCTATTTGATTTAACTGAATTAGCTTAAATATGTTTATAAATATAATCTTTTTTACATAGAATTATAGTTATTCATTATGTATTACAACTTAAGCTAACAAAGATAATTCCTGATAGTTCTGGAGGGAGCAGGGAATTGAAGATGATCTAACAGTGTAGAAGAGAACGCCAAGGGTTGCTTTACGATTATTTAAAGACGGAAGATTTGGAATAAAAACCTGCTGCAGTACGCTGGCAATTGAAGATTGGTTTTCAGTTCAAGCCTCGTCAGGCATAAACTAAAAATAAAATAATAATTATAATATATTTACTACTATAAAGTATCTTAAATAATCAAGTATATTATATTTGCTTCCTTTCTATGTTCTCGATGATATATGACAACTTCTTTATATCTTCCACAGTACAATATTAAACTAAATGTGTTTTTTGAGTTTCCTGCCCCCTCGCTTTTTGTGTTTTTTGTTTGCAGCCCGCTGATTTTGTTCCCATAATTCAGGGCTTATCGGGCCCAATCGGCCATAATTCTTATGCCTGACATAATGTACCTCACATTGTTGTTTATCGTTGCAATTTTTCTACGTTCTTATGCTTCTTATGCTCAGCACTTTGGCAACTTTTTAGCAATTTACAAAATATGGCATAATTCTGGCGAAGACATGCCCGACGGGGCATGATTTTTACAACTACAACGTGTAGCTTGTATTATTGCCCACTTATTGACTTAATGTGCATCGAGATAGCGATAGCAATAAGAGTTCAGTTGATAAATGTATGTACAGTTAGAAAAAGCTGAGATCCTTGCAACAGATTTCAGTGAAAGTGCACAGCGGGTTGGCCCAGAACAGATGAACCCCGGGCAAGGCAGCTGTGCGACAAAAGTCAAATGCCAACTAATTAAAAGTCTCAAAGGTTTCGTGACACCAACAGGATCATTAATAAGGATTTCGCGACAAGCCTTTTGCGTCGTTTTCTAAAATTCTCACGTGTTTCAAATGGATGTGCGTTTCTCTCTATCTGTGTGTGTGTGTGTGCAATGAGACAAAAGTCAAAACGGTAGCAATGCAAATATTTATATAAGTTACTTTTGTTGCTATTTTTTCTTGAAATGTCAACTGCGAACAAAAGGGTTAATGAGTTCAGCAGCAACAACGACAACAAGGCGGCTACTTAAAGTCCTGATTAATGATGTATTCCAACCAGAAAACAGTTAAAAAAGCAGCCTTCTCATATATGCATAAAATAAGAAAAAACTTTGCATAAAATCATTAATTAAACGCAACCATAGGATCGCAGGTACGAAATAATATGCAAATTCAATTTTTTCAAGTAAAGCTGTTTTGAAAAATCACATCATTTCCAATTATAAATTCATTGAAATGACATTTAGGCCCGAAGAAACTCAACTCCATCAGTCACAAGCTTCACACTGCTTAGGGTCGTGGTAGAAAAATAAAAACCAAACAACAACCTATCATAGTTAAATATAATAAATGTTTGTTTTCACTTTTTTTTCGGCTATATGCAAATTGTCGGTTTTCTCCCAGCTCCACACTCAATTAACTTTGTTGTCAATCAAATGCAAATATTGTGGTTCGGTTTGGCAATTCACAATATTTTTTGTTTTTCGTTTTATCCTGGGGTGGGAAGGCAACTGCAATTTGTTGCTGCTATTGTGGCTCATTAGAATTGCTCAATTATTCCATCAATATGCATTGTCGTTAATCGAATTTCGAACCATCTTCATGGATTGCGCTTTAACCGGCGCGAAAATTCATGAATATTTAAATGGCCACCGTGGGGCATAGCAATTTTTTTGGTTACAGCAAAAAAAAGAGTCGAATGTGTTATCGAAAATGCCTTTGACTTTGCAGGGCCTTTAAAATTTGCCTGGGAAAGTTTGGCTAGCATGACGAGCAGCTGGTAAAGTAAACTATGTGATAGCAAAGTATTAGCATAAACTTAAAGAATCTAATTTCATTCGTTATTTATTGGCTAGTTCGTATGCATCAAGATTTGGAGTGTACATTTTAAGCAGTGCGTTGTCGAACAACTATTAAAGTGAGAACAAGCGCAACAACTTGGCAACATTCTCATCATCATCGCATGGGGTTTGCCCCGTTTCCCTCTGGATGATCAATCAAAATCTGAATTTTAATGTTATGCGGTGCATGAAACCAAACAGGAATAACAAAACATCCGAAAAACGAATAACCATATCCTGAATATTCACACAAAACAAAGCGAATAGCAAAAAGTGCACAAGAATTTTCAATGCGACAGCCAAAAAGGGTGCGCTGGCATTTTTCTAACCCTTGTAAAAGGCAAAATATTTGGAAAATTAAACAAAAAAAGAATAGTAGAAAGAAAAGTCGAATGGAAAAAATGCAAAAAATCAGTTTGACAGTGTGTGGCAACCAGTAACCAGTAGCTGCCGCAGCAAAATAGTAAAAATTGTGGAAAATCCTATTAAGCGTTTCCTGGGCGAGTTCCGCGTCTGTTGCTGAAGGTATCGACAGTTTTTTTTTTGTAGCTTGTTCGCATAAAAATCACACCAGGAGCGTTATGGAGTAAGGGAGATGGAAAAATTGGTAGAAGGAGAGAGCGTAAGCTACCCACATGCTTTTGACACTTGGCTTTGGTTTGGGGGCAATTTCCCTTTTGCGCTTCAGTCAGTGGCTTAAATGTCTAATTTAAATGCATGCGCTTTTAACAGTTGTAGACAGAGATTGATGATTGTTTTTGAATTGGCCTGCTCTTTCGAAAATCGCATAGAAGTTCTTTTTGGGCAATCTACTCGCATATAATTGCTAACAAATAGCTTGGGTCTGGGCATGGGAAATCAAAAAGCTTTTGCTCATTAACTTATATGTTTATATGGAATGGAAGGGAAACCCTCTCGGAACGCAGGTGCAGATTTTCCCTTAGGGCAAGGGAAAAGCAACCCCCACAACAACTCCTTCACATATGACACACATGAGATGTCATCTACTCTATTTTCAGGCCGTAAATTTATGATCTCTAACAAATCAAGTTGGACATGCTCACTTAACAAAACAAAGACCAACTTTTTTCGCTTAGGTGTATAAAATTTAAAGCATTTATCGTAAATTTTGATCGCTGCCGCTATAAAAACTGATAACAACAGCGCCATGGACATCAAACAACATGTGGGGAGCCCCTCGGTCAGTGCCCGGTGGTATCGGACAACCCTTAACCGCACACAAACACACATCCTGTTTGCTTCACAGACAATGGACTATCTCTGATTAGGAAGTGGAAAACAATAAAAGGCTACCCACATTTGAAAGGCGACACTGCGAGCCATTGCGCCGACTAGAACGGATGTCATTAGGCCTATTTAAAGTAGTTTTGGCCGCAAGGCAAATTATACAAAGTATACAGCAGCGGAAATCGTAAACAGAATCCATGCCCTCTCCTCGTCCTCTGTCCAGTCCTGGAGCCAGTTTATCAGCCAAACTGACAATCCAATTGCAATTCGTTGCGCCTTTGCCAGGGGTCAGATTTTGTCACAATGCACGGCAAGCGCCTAAATAAATGTCAAAATCAATTTTTCAGCCACCGACGCAGCCGATAAAATCCGATCCCGACTCGCTTTCAATTAGTGTCGCTCAATTGATTCTTTAAAATGCCATTTTCGGGCTCTTGTTGCGGCACGTAGTAGCTTCCACCGGTTACGCTTCAAAGTACCGAATGCCACAATAGCGAACCTACCTAGTGCCACAAATTAAGTTGCATGCAACACGCTAATAAGGGTTGACATGACCGAAAGAGTTACAGTTTTTTAAAAAGCATTGCACAGTTGACAATTTAATAAATTTATGGAAATATCCATTTTTTAATGTGGGATTTCAGAGAATATGAAGTTATGCAAAATCTTGTTAAATAGTCGGGAATTATATTTAAAAGAACGTTTATTAAATTGGGATTAAGTAATTTAATTTGTCTAAGCCTCAAAAGTGAAAAAATTTCAGTTTGGATATCTGTAAAATCAAATTAATATATTGTTTAATTTTTGCAATTTATATTTGAATTACATAAAATAGACATGGACTTTCTCATGAAAAATTTAGTCTCGCCATTTGCTGCCTGCAGTACACAACACAACCCTAATTGGAATCGTCCAAAGCAAAGGTTTTTTAGTATCTTAAAAACCCAAACTATTTTTACAGAACTCATACCCATAGGTATTCCCTAAAGTAAACCATCGCCTCTCTCGTTTTTCTCTCGCAGCTGTTGTGCAAAATATTCTCACAATTTCCTCAATAGTTTGTATTTTTTATGGTTTTGTGTTTTATTAATTTGCTGCAAATTTACTGCAAATTTAACACGCGGCCCCTTTTGAAATCCATCAAAATGCATGTGTCAAATCCAAGTTCCAAAATATATATCAAAACAATAAAATAAACGGGCAAAAAAAAATCCCTAAGAAAACATATAAAAAACGCGCCGTCATAAATATTTTGAAAGACGCGAAACCATAAAAATGCAGTGTGAAATTTATAGAAAAAAATAAAAAACTGAAACGAGCCAAAATGCAGTGCGAATTTCACACAGTAAAAAAAATGCTGAAACCAACCCAAAATGCAATTGATATAAGTTTTTGCTTCTGGGTTTTGGAGTGGGGGTTGTTTCGGCCGTTTTGTTTGACTCGGGTAAAGTGGGTAGAGCCAATAAATGCCCATCAATGAGCAGCGTCGATCCTTCTTTGAATGCAGTTTTGAAAACAGTTTAAATTTGATTTGGGTGCACAGTTTCTTTTGGGAAGGGTTGGGCAACCCTTCCAAGCGAACCGCGACTGGCCACTGAAGCGTTGCGTCCAAGCGCTAAATAAATCATTTCTCTTCGATTAATTCGCTTGCTGACATGTGGAGAGTGCACACACACACACACTCGCACACACAGTCACATGTGTGTACGATACGGATTTGTGTGTATGGTGCGGGAAAGGGTTACGGGTTACGGGTAACGGGCTTAGAGGGTGACGGCTAAACGGCCGCTACTCATGTCAAATTTTGGCTTTTGCTCCGCTTTGTAGTGGCATGGAAAATTGTTTTTTATGCGCGCCGCACCAACTCGGTCATAAGTTATAAATTAGTCGACTTTTCAAGTGCTTTAAAGTCGCAAAGGGGTTGGGCATGGATTTAAGGAAAACCCTCTCTCTTTTCCTCTGCCGGCAACCAATGACATTTCCACGTCATTGAATTCCTTGGGTACCTTTTTTTATATACATATATATTTTTTTAATTTTTGCCTTTCGCATTGTGCGTAACAATTGGCACTTATGTCTCGAGCATTTTTAAGTGCATTGATTAATTTTTATTTTGATCGTTTTGAAATCAATATTGTTTGCAAATTTCAGTAAATACGATGCCGCTGCCTTACCCTACAAACAGTTGGTGTGTGTAATTTGACGTTATTTGCAACGCCCAACACAGTTGTTGCCACTTTAAAAAAAAGGGTCCATACTTAAGGCCATAAACTAACAAGAGCTACTGTGGAATTTATGTAGTGGAAGTGTGTTAAAAGGATTGCGAGTTGAGTAGCGTGAGAAAGCTGATGTTGAGAATTAACTAGGATGATAATCTTAGAATCGATTGTTGCAAACTTTATTGCTTCAAAATTTGATGTTGCTTAGTTATTTTTTCTAGGCGAAGAAGTTAAGTTTAAGAATAAAGATTGTTTTTAACTATTTAAGTATTCAACTCAAAACACTGCGGACATTTGGGTCCTTTTGCCTATCATTAATAAAATCAATTTTAATGAATTTCAAAGCTTTCATCTTCATATCGGAAAGTTCTGATTGCCAAGCTAGGAAAGGCATAGACTGCAGGACAATACTTCAAAACAGAATCTGTACGTGCATCCTTTACAATTATGAGCTCGTAAAGGTGCTTGTAAGGTGCTTGCCGAAGTAAGTTGTAGCTTGTGTTTAGATAATCCTTAATTGGTTTTTTTATCAAAGCCGCCGATGACTACTTTGGTACTTTTCATCGTTGAATCTTGTTTACCGGAATGCCAGCAAGGCCTGGCCTAATGAAATAGTTGGCTAGACTCGACGCACTACCATGCAAGCTCTGAAATAACCTTTAATGCGGTCAATCCATTTCAAAGCAATAACAGACATTGTTTTGAACTATTTTATTTTGTCTCTCTCAATTACCCTTTACATCCAAAGTGAATTGCATAACCCTTTGCCGATCGTGCCCAAACATTTAATAACTTAATCGAGTCACACACACGCCCAGTAAGCCACCCAAGAAAGAAAAACACACACATACTGACATTATTAACAATTACGTCACGAGCGTGGCTCACTTTTAACCCTAGAGATAATTTAATCAGCGCTACTTCAAGTAGGTAATGCTGTCCACAATAATACGACAATAAGAAAGGGAGCAAAACATGAGAATGGGAATCAGAATGAGAGTGAGGTTGAGGTTGAGGATGACGACGGGCAGGCAGCAGGCAGTCATGAGCTCATGTGTGAGATTTACGCGTTCGCCTTTCACTCGAGGCAACTGAAATCAAAGCGTAACAAATTGCGGGCACTCTCGACGAGCAGGGATAACAGCGGCAGCGGCAGAGGGGCAGACAACTTTCACTGCACGGATTAGCAGGCACGTGACTTTTTTCCAATGCGAAACAGTCGGCACCGAAGGAACCTTTGTTTGCCCGTTCGAGTATTGAAAGCCGATTATATGTACGAGTATTTACACTTCATTATTATGTGCATGATGATGTTGATGGAGGACAATGGTCAACTGGTCAGCTGGTCAGCCGTCGTCCATCCATGCGCTCCGCTGGGCTACTTAATTATGTCACATTGGGCAAATTTATTAATTTTTTGTGCCTGGGCCGTGCAAATCGATTTGCTGTTATCAATATATCTATTAATATGCATTGGCATTGGCATTGGCATTGGGACGCCTTATTGACATGTGAAGGGTGTGGCCAATTTGCATGCTACTGACACGCGTCGCTCGTCTCGCGCAGATCAAAGAGATGACCGGCGGAATGGTGGGGCGGGCTGCCGGTTATGCAAATAAAAGTCAGCTTGTCAATAAATGTGCTTGGACATAGGTCAATGAGTGCTACTTAATCAATGTCAGCAGCAAGAAGCCTGGGAAGAACTCACTAAATGCCATTCTCCATGGCTGTCATAAAGGGACTGAGGAGGAGTAGATGCACAGGGCGGCATAACTGAATAACTAAGCAGCTGATTTAACATATTCAATAAAAAAGGCGAGGACTTGTCGAGAATGTAATCGTTATAAGCTGCAAATAAATCAATGCTGTGTGTCACATGAAAACTTGATGGTTGATATAATAGAATCGAGCTTAAATAGTTGCTGGTTCGAGTCCCAGGCTAATGTATAAATTTAGCATTGTCTTAGCCAGAAGCCATAGCAACTGACGCTATTAAAATAGTAAGGTCAGGAGTATGCAACTTGTACTTATACACTTTTTATACATCAAAAGCAGCTTAAGTTCCTACCATCCACCTAGAAAAGATTTCATATATATATAATAATGATCATTATTATTAGCGTTTTTAGCTTCCAAATCCCACACTGTGCCAGCACTGTTGGTGTCTAATGATTAGCCAACTACCAAAATAGGTGGCATTGATATAATGGCGGGGCCACCAGCTAACAGCCGCAATGAACTGAGCTCAGCTAAACTCACACTCAAAATCAACTGAACTCAACTCAACTCAACTCTTTGTCAAGCATTTTCAATTTCGTTAATGACCCAAAAGTGCCGTAAAGCAATTTATACACGGTCAGGAGGGCTACGTGCCCAAGAGCTGAGCCCAGCTCACTGACACAAGACAAATAATAGCGCAGCAGGACATTGACAACAACACCCGAGAAACGAGAGCCGAACGATGAAAATTGAGAAAATGGGGAAAACAGACAGACAGACAGACAGTCTATGGCAACTGGTCAGTAATTGACTGCCGTTGCCGCTGCCGCTGCCTTTGCCGTTGCAGTTGCAGTTGATGGTCGCTGGCTGTTGCCTGCTGGTCACTGGCCAAACGCCGATAATGAAGCGCAATTGTTGAACGTGGCAACAAATTTTTGGGAGCAACATACAAAGTGCAACTGCAACAAGCGTTCGACTGTTTGGGGGGAGGGGGCGGTAATTAATCATATTCCTGGCACCAGTTGCCGTCTACCAATGACTTTTTTTATGGGCACTCATAAAGCATTGACGATATACCCTGGGTTATTTTCAGCTAATTTAAGGTGTTGCCTCCAGTGCAAGACGTAAATAAATCATTAATTTTGTTTGGCCAAACACTTGGAGACTTTTTACAAATGCATTTTGTAGAAAACGCATATATAAGTTGTTTTTTTTTCTCATTCTAGGACCGCCTGCGGTTTTGTGGGTGTTGACACACGTTTAAACGCAGGGAAATAGTCTGAACCTGGGCAATGAATCACAAGATTAATGAAACGATAAGGTTTGAGCACTAAATGTCAATCCAGCAATCTGAAGAAGCCTTCGTTTCAAAGCACTACAAACAATTAACTCGGTCCCACCTACCGACAACCCAATCTACCCAAGTCCAACTCGACAGATAGCCCAACAAAAAGCCATTGAGCTTCATTGCCAGTTGAGTTTTTCCGCCTTTGATATTTGATTTGCCTTTTCCGACTTACTTATGTGTCTAACTGCAAGTATCAGCATCTAGTAGAACTTCGTTTGTGGTCATATTGCGTTTCACTTTTGCTCCACTTTCAGTTTTTGCGTCAATTTGCGTTGGGGGCGTTGTTTGCTTAAGTCAAGAAACTGGGTCACTGCTGTGACTCGGGGGCGTACATGTGCCGGCTGCCTGGTGCCTGGGTTAGTGTACTTTCCAAACAAAAAGCAAAAAAATCAATAGACCCGCTTGTAATTAGCTTTTGCCTTAAAGTGCATGCGAAGTTCCGCTACGACTTAGTCGGAGCTGGTTGTGACTCATTTCCACGGACAATAAACCCATTATTACAATCCATTGTTTTGGCTTAATAACATGCAGGACATTGAATTTGTTCGTGTACTCAGATCTACCTCAACTAGGGAAATTTTTCCTTTTCTCTTTAATAACACACTCAGCCTATAATCTTATTATAAATAAGCCAGGAAACTTCAGTTCTATATAAATAATTTGTCTACTTAACTTAGGAGGATGTTATTTCAATATTATCTTTAAGTAGAAAACTATTTCCCAGCAAGTTCGCTCCAATCCCCATTGGAATAACTCAAAATTACTTTTTATTCGAGTTGATTAAACATCAAAATCTTAAACAGTTCTGAGCATAACCCCCTCATTACTTGTTGTGTTCATTTGAAGTTGGCCTCAAACATGTGTTTCACAATTAACTACAAATATTTTATCATTAATTGCCTCACACATTCCCAGCATAATTGCCGGCGCTGAAAGTTCAATCCCATACACGAGCATAACACGCGACAAAAAGTGGCAACATTTGCATACCCTACAATTTCCGAGTCGCTTATCGTTGCCAAAAATCAAGCCACACGCGAAAAACGAAAAGGTAACTTACAAAAAACTGAGCATTTAACCCTAACCGGCAATAGCAAATGGGCCGCGGGTCAGCCGAAGGACCCTAATTTCCAGGTCGCTTGTTGTCATGTCACGACAATTAAATATGTTCAGTGCGCTTTTGCGCGATTTAAATTAAGATAATGCGGCAAATTAGCGACCCGAAATGTTTGCATAATTATTGTACAAAAATTTTGACTGTCCGAGTTATCAGCGAGCGTCGATCATTTGTCACAGATGTTACATTTGGGGTACGACTCTGCTCTAGGGGGTGCGCGACCCTGATGACTCGAGCATTTCCCGGTTAACTTTGTTTTTCTTTGCTCTCGCTCTTTTTTTTGTGAACAGCGGTTGCTTTTAAGCAGCGTAACCTTTTAATTTAACCCTTGCCGCAACTTGTGGCATGACACCACAGAAATATGTTGTGCCAAAAAATTGTTTTCCCTTCAAGGTGACATATTGGTTTTGGCGATAAGCATCGGTAAATGGTTGCCCTTATGGCATGTGGGCGATAGGGTTGACTCGGCTCGGAAAGGGTTCATGCACCGCCTGGACAGACATTTTCAGATGTCAAACAAAGGTGAGATTTGCTTTACGAAATCTTTAAAATAAATGCGTTCTTTGTTAATATAGGTCCCATGATAAGTTCAACAATAGTTCCCATAATTACTGTCCCATAACAAGTTTTTCCACTCAAGGCTTTTATGGATCTCGTTTAAGAAATTCGAAGATATATATATCTAGGACAAATTTAACGGGGCTCGAGAGTTATGATAAAACATTCCATTTAATAAGGAAGCGTACGATCCTAGGGCTTCTAATGTTTTAAGACACTATATTAAGCTAAAGATTGGTTTGCAAAAATCAAAGCAAACATTGATAAATAGTTGAATTTGAAAGTAGGCTTTTTATATCTATTTCGTAATTCCTAGAATGATCTAGAGAGCGAAGGGATGGATGCTAGGGAGAGAACTGAGGATGTGAACCTTCAGACGTTGTCCAATATGCAAGGTGACATGGAAGAAAATGCTAATGGAACCGTATATACCGCACTTCCACCATCTGGAGTATACACAGATGTGAATATGGTGGAGTAAGTGAATATATATATTTCAAAAAGAAATTTACTTAATTTATGTGTTTAATTTGTACTACTTAAGGTACAAGCGTTCCAATTTCGGTGCTAATGAATGTAAGTAACAAACTTTGAATTTATTTATATGATATTTCCAACTGATCAATTTATTCGCACAGACCGAAGTCAAGACTCCAGCTATGAGCAGAATCATGTTGACAGAAGCAACGAAGGTGCCTTCGGCTACTGTAACTATGCTCCATCCCAAGCTTTCAGTGGAAATTGCGAATCTGATTTCTGTGACTGTCCAACTACTAGCAAAAATGCAGCCAGCCAAAATTATGCAGTCGACTCTTGCTGCTGTAACCCAAGCCAGCCAGTGTTTCAATATTCCAATCTGGGCAACATAACAAATAACTTAAATAGAGATCGTAACACCGCTGGAATGGTTGATTTCGATCCAGACCCTAATATAACATCATCTTTGCACGGTCATGAATATGATGGTCTGCACAATACGAATCAAAGTATACAGCCATTTTATTCAAACCCATCATTGATGTCTTATCATGGAATGATGAATCGAGATCAGTTAAATGATTGTCCCTTCCACAACATGGATGTTTACAACGCTGACCCTCCATGTTTAGGTGGAAGGGGCAATAATTTTAATCATTTCCCGAATGGAACTCTCGTGGACATACATATGCCTGAAGCCATGCATAAATCGTGTCCTTTCTGTAGAGCAGAATCGCCGTCACTAGGCGACAATTATGATGTCGACGGCCTATTTTCCGATATGTGTGGCTCCCAGCAAAGCGAGATTTACGGAAACGCTATGCACGCTCTGCACGGGTTGCCCTACCCAATGTGCCAAACAAACTAGGTTCAGCAGATACACAAGTGTTAATTGTTAAATCAGTATCTGTTTGTAAACGACGGAAATCAATAGCCTATAGTTAAGAAAGATATTTGGGCATGTAAAAAAAACACAGAATAAATTCAACAATTATTGGGAAAATTAAATAAACTGTTTTTATATCATATAAATATAAATGTAGAATTAAATTAAGGGGCCACTTTGTCGGAAAATTCATTACCATTTAATAAAATAATAGACATTTTTCTGCCATTTCAAAAGCAAAATTCAATTCCTGTAAAGAGTTCGATCCCGAAAAACTAGAAAAAACCTTTTTGATATTTTCTATAACTTGTACAATCCCCAACAATTGAAGACAAATATTTTTTTCGGTTATATTGGTTTTTGTATAAAATTGTATTTATTTTTGAATGTCTTATAAAAAAGTTGTGTAATTTGCTTACAAATTTGTTGCAAGCTTTTTACATTTGATTAAATTTTTTTTGCTGCGTACACAAAATGCCCAAAAAACAGAAATAATATCCTTTGTAATTTTGCTAAAGTCAATAATAATCGTAAAATATGCTTAAGATTTTGTTTCTTGTAATTGTATCAAAATTGCTTAAATTATGAAATTTGTATTTTATTTTTCTGCTTTCGTGAGTTTTTTACATTGTTTTACTGTTGAGTTCTTTGCGGTTCGGCGGATTCTGTTTTTTCGTAATTTGTTGTAGTTTATTGACACCCATTTTTCTGTTTTTTTTCTTTTGTTATTCTTTGTATATATAAAAATTGTCTGCTTAGAATCTATTTTGTACAATGTAGTTGTTGTCTTTGTTGTATTTCATTTGTTACATTTTGTTGGTTCAGTAAGAATATCATAATTTAGTATTTGTTTTATGTGGGGTACATTTATATTTTACGCTAGTAGAAATGCTAAAATTTGACATATAGTTGCATATACTTAGTAATGTGTGTGGCATATGTACTTTAATGTATACATATATGATAGTGTTTAGTGTTGTTTTAACTGTTTAGTTGTAGACACAGATTCTAATTAGTTAAATGGCTATATTTTAGGTTTTTGTTTAAAATGAAAATTTGTAAATGAACGAGTCCTGCCTATTTGAACCAACTTTTACAACCCGAAACCTTTCACATCTGAAACTTAGGCTTACAAAATGCTCACTGCTCAGCTCCTACTCTCTCTATCTCTCACGGCCCTGCCTTTTGGCAAAGTTTACTACAAAAATTTGACACCAAAAAGTACCAATAAAATATGATATCACTTTCAGCAAATCGATGACAAATTTTGAATTTTCTTAAAAATCGTTTAAATACACAAATATAAAATACATTTCGTTAGCACTTTCAACTTTACAAACTCTCTCAACTCTCAACCATCTTCAAACCTCATAATCCCAAAAAATCACAATGCGCTTTGATTGAGCTGCCACCAAAATAACTGTACAGTAGTCAGTTGTGTGTAGTCTTAGCGTCTCCTAATCAAATATCTACTCCCGTCGCTTCGCAGTCGCATCAGTCACATCTCCAACTCCATCTGCATCTGCTATATTTGCATCTGCATCGCTTGTGCCGCTGCTGATCTCGAACGAGATTTGAATGACCGTCGGCCTGCGCTGTGCGGGATTGTAGCTGTAGAGGCGCAAGGCGTAGCAAAAGATTTGGGCCAACAGCTCCCAGCAGCCGAACTCCGACATGGACATGGCACCCTGTTCCCGTCCCAGCGGCACCGATATGTTGGCGCGAAATTGTGTGTTGCCGGCGCGCTGTTGTCGTTGTTGTTGTTGTTGCTGCCGATGCTGCTGCTGTTGTCGGGAATCGTTCTGTCTGGGATTCGCTGGCCTGGAGCCGACGCTGCCTGCTGCTTGTTGCGCACTTTGTTGCCTGCTTCTGGCCAACAGTTGCGCCTGATCGGGTATAAAGTAAGCAATTGCCATTGTCTTGTGTTTTTTTTTTTTTTTTGATTTATCAAAAAAAACTGATAAATTTCACTTATTGCACTTGTTGTCTATTTGCAAAGCACTTTTATTTAAGTTTTCAGAAAATTTGCACTTCTGTGAGTTTTCACCAAAACATTTCTGATTTGGCGCCAAAACGGAAACTTTGCGATTTTAGCTTTTGGTTTTTACGTGTATGGAAAGTACGTTAAAATAATATGCCGTAAACGAGCTGCTCTTGCGTCTGTTGCTGCCTTTTCCAAGGTTCTGCGTGGACTGACTGTAAATATCCTTGCCGCAGTCACTTTTATAAAATAGCTGCGCCGGGCAGCAACGACGACGACGACGACAGCGGTTCTCGTGCTTCCTAGGAAGCAACACGGCGCTCGCTCGGGCAAATGTCACCCCCCCGTGCACACAGACACACACAGGCAGCTGTGTGTGGATGGAGTGTGTGTGCTTTGTTTATGCCAACAACCAACCAATTGAACCACCAACCACAGCCACTCACACCACAAACTCTGGCGGTGACGGGCGCAGTTCCATTGCCACCCCAAAAAAGTCACAGTCACGGCTGGGCTTTGGCTTTGCTACCTTTCGCGAGAGAATAAGCCAGAGAGAACCCGAGAGCGAGCAAACAGAAAGCAACTCTCGAGCGACAGAGCGTGTTACGTTACGTTCGCTTACGTTAGACGTAAAGTAATGTCAAAGGGAGGGTGGTTAACGCAATTTTCGAATAAGGGGCATCTTGCATATGGTGCTCTATGGGTTTGTCAGGGCAAGTACTCAAATGAGGGGAATATATTCGAAGTTCGAATTGATTTCGAATGCTTGTGAGTAATTTCTATGCTTGGGAATCAACAATTGTTAGTTGCTTGCAATTTTCCCCTTGGCTCAGGAATATAAAAAAATCTCTCTTTAGTGTGCATAAAGATAATATAAATTATATTCAAGAGATTTTATTAATAAAGAAAATAATGGCATTCAAGCAGTTAACTTCTTATTAATACCCCTTTTCCTCCTATTGATTTTACTAGACTTTAATTTAGCTAAGACGTCCCTCAACTTTGGGGAGAACCCATTCAACCTCCTTCAACTTGACACCCATTGCAACGTTTTTTCAACTTGTTACGCTTGCCATTTAAGCTAAGAGCTCCCAAACCTTCAACTTGGCCCCCGTAACACACCCATTCAAACCAACGGGAATCCGACATTAGCCTTGAAACGAACTGTTCCGGCTCCAGCAAACATTTTCCGCTGGCCTTGATGTCCCCCATGTTACAGAGAGTTGGCTCATCCATTATGATAAACCACTTCCTGCTAGTTTGCAGTCCACACACTAAAACAAATGGCATTTCGAGTTGTTACAATTTAAAAAGAGGAAAGAAATATCGGCAGCGGTATACCGAAGATTCAATATACTTGTTTAAGTGTATTTGAAAAATTTCTGATTTTATACACTTGTTTATGTTCTGAAAAACTTTTAACAGGATATAGATTGTAGCAAATAGCTGAGAGCTCACATATTCAAACTTATTTTCGAATTATATTTACCAACAAAAGCCTTTGTACAATTTAATTTTGAACCGACCAACAATATATGAATTTTATTTCATTTGACATCATGTTTCCTTAAGCACTTTGCTTCTCATTATGGTCAGAAGGATGTATATAAAATATATATCTGATTGCAACTGCCTTGCAAACTGCACGACAAATTTATAATACCCTCAGCACAAAATGTGTATATATAAAAATGCCAAACGAGCTTTTTGCCGCTTGTTGCTTGTTGCTAGGGGCGCTCCACGTTTCAATGTCAGTGCCAAGGCCAAGTGGCTGCCATTTGTGTGGTAAATGGCACATAGCAAATTTGCCTCCTCCAAAGCTTTGCTGAATTTGTTTCAAGGACACGCCGGCCGGCAACGAGCGTCCCTTCAATTTTCCTTTTTGTGCGTGTGGCCTTGACAGTGAAAACCGTTTAGGGCGCGCTCCCTACTGGTTTGCTGCGTGGGCGGCTCTAAGCATTTGATTTTGACACAGTTGATAGCACGTGCTTTTTATGTTGGGTATTACAAAGCTGTCAAGGTCGTTGGGTATTGATTAAATGTGCAGAGAGTTGTGTGTACAAAGGCAAAAAGGTTATGCTAGCAAATGGGAGAATGTCTTAAAGTCAGCTTTTGGCTTTAAAGCTGCATTCATTATTTATTCGTCAGCTATTATTTCTTCTGCACAATTTACCATATCAATATATCCCACCTGCTGCAACTCCACATTAACTGAAGAGCTTAATCTGCGCCCAAACTAGCTGCCTGCCGCTTGCAACTTGCAACGCTGCTTATCAGCAATAAGCAGCTGCCGCAGCTGTTAACTGCACTTGAAGCTCATTAAAAATTTGCAGCAGCCAAGTTGGCAGTTATTTGCGTAGCGCCAGGGAAATGCAATAAAAGTGCGCTCGGCATATGAAAAGCTGCCACACACGACGGCAATGAAATCCAAAAGTGCACTTTACACATTTGTGCGTAATGATTTTCCATTAACGTAAATTTGAATTAACAGCGGAATGAAGAGTATAAACGTAATTACAAGAATGCCAATGTTAAAACAACACGCGCCACCCACACTGCCCACGAACCTACCGTCGAGCCGGTGGTCGACGTTGCTCAGGCAATTGATAAATGCCAATGGCATTGACTACCCTCAGGTCCACAGTTGAATGCTCAATCCTTTGGCCGTCTCCTGTGCTGGCACGGGGGCGTGGTTCGAGCCTGATTGTCACACAAAATGTTGCGGCTGCTGACATGAACTTCTCCACTCCCGACTCGGCCTGCTAGGGATTCTTCTGGCCCCACTCCCACCGCCCGGCTGCTGTTTATGGTAATTATTTATTTTGGACAGCCGTTGCCGCATTTGTATAGACTTTTCATCATTGCCATAAACATAAAATTTTATGTTAATGATTCTGTCTTCTGTTGGTTGGTTATGTTGCTTTTGTTATTGCTCTGTCTGTTTCATATTGCATTTGTTGCTCTTAATGTGCTTCGCCCAGTGGGTGGAGCCAGAGGTTGCTGTGATAAGGTGAGAAGTGGATACTTCGCATTGAATATTCATTGGCATTTCGAAATCTGAAGAGTTTTAATGAAAGTCTAAGTCTATTTAAGCAACGAGAGAAATCTGTTAACGATTCCAGATCTTAAACGAGATGTGCTTAGAAGTTAATGGGAGTTTCACGAATTATGTTGAGTAAGTATAATGGTTTAATAAAAAAATGCCTATAAGATATATTTGCAAGAAATAATTAAAGTCAGTTTCTTTATATAACATATTTTAACTGATTTGGCAAAGTTTTCTCATTGAGATCCTAACAAACCAGGAGAGCTGGAAACTTTGCTTCTTAAATTTGATTAATAAGCGGATTTAAAAGTTTTTCTACTATTTAAATAACTCAGCATATAGAATAACCACATGTTATGTGAGCTATACATATTTCATGAAATTAAAGAGCTTTACATTTATTATCTTTCTGGTTGCCTAGTGAATTGAATTTGAGACAGATGTGAATGTGCGTATTCATCAGCTTTCAATTTGCTGTTGCCACAATGAACATTGCGTTTATTGACGGACACCATGAAGCATGGTTTATAATTTGAAATATCAAGAAATTTTCTTTACTTGCAACTTTACCCCAGAGCCAAGCACTGTTCGTGCAATATCCCTTACTCCACATATGCTACGCAGCACTTGAGCCCCTCGGCTCGAGACCTAAAGAGTCCCAATTGTGCCGCTGTGTGTAACTACTTAAGCCTCATCATCCGCGTTTTAATGCCCATCAGCCAATGCCAGTTCAGCTCACAGTCAGTAACAACAAGTTCATTGTGTGCCCAGCTCTATAAGGACCACAACTTTCCAGCAACAACAAGACCAACAACACACGCTCACAGATACACATATACAAACGCACACTTTCACTGTGCTGTGCAATTATTTCATGCATTGTTCAAGGATTGTTCGACTGCTTTTTGCAAAAATTTTCTTTGTATAACGTGGAAGGCAAAGTGTTGTCAGGGGATTTACGCGTTCACAATGAAGAGGCCAGCAACAGGACGAGTAGCAGGACCTGGCCCGGAGAACCAACGGAAATGGCAACAATGCACACCAGCCTGTCCGAACGGAAAACAATTGACCAAGGGTTGGGCCGAGAGGATTACGCATCAGTTTACAAGATGCGCTCGGCACTTAATGATTTCCACTTATGCATTGCAGACATCATGCCCACGACCATGCCCCTGCACATAGAGAAACTCATATTCGATGATGGTTAGCCATTTTCCAAAGTGCATCCAGAGGCCCATCAAGTGTCACTCATTCTACCATATTGTGGCCTGCTGCTGGCACACGGACTTGCAATCCTTTTGCTAATCTATATGTAAATTTTGCACAACAGACAAGATACTTTGGGGCCAGATAACAAGCGTAAGCTAACAAGAGTTCGAAAGCCTGTCAACACATCGAATCATCTATACCCTGTATCAAGATAATGATTAAATGGCAAAACACTATGCAGGGTATTAAAATTTTAGTTAAAGCTCGGATATTTGCTGACCGACCCTCAAAGAGAAAATGTACACGTACTCGACATATCCTTAGATACCCTCCTTATTATGGCTATACTTAGCAACAGTCGCAGCCATCGTGCGCAGATGACGTCATGTAAAGTGTTTGACAAATGGCTTTAAAAGACATAACGCGTTGGGTCTAAGACAAAAAAAAGCTGACAACATACTAAAAAGTTGACAAAGTGTTGGCAAGTGTCAGGCCCAGGACGAAGACCAGACCAAGGCACGCACATCCTTGCTGCCGTTTTGCATATGTGTCGACTGCTGTCTAAGTGTGCGTAAAAGATAAATAATCATGTGATATCATCAGCATGACGAGGCGATGGCGCTGGAAGCGTTGAACCGACTCTCAGCGTGCGCCAAAAATTAATTTCATACATTTTAAAATTTCAATTTATTTTGCAGCGCACGAATGCGCGACGTCTTCAAGCAGACAACTCACCCACAATCTCTCTCGACCAACCCAGCAACCCAAATAAACCCAAACCCAAGGCCAGCTGTCTCATGTGTGTGTGTATGTGTGTGTGTGTGTGTGTGTGTGTGTGTGTGTGTGTGTGTGTGTGTGTGTGTGTGTGTGTGTGTGTGTGTGTGTTTGTCTCCTGGCTTGGCTTTTGTTTTTCTTTCGCCTGGCCGTGTGTCGTTTTTCTTCTTGTGCTCGTCCTTTTTTCACACTTGTCACTTGCATTTTTGACATTTCTGTTAGTTAAAGGGCGTAAGGCAAGCGAAAGAGGGGGGTATACGGATATGGGATCTGGTTGGTAGGGCTGTCAGCCGTTAATTAATTATGTGTATGCAGTCGGAATGACAGTCTGGCTAAGTGCACTGAGGGCCAACCACTGTTGCTGGCTTAAACATATAGATACATATTTGACGTCCATTTGGAATGCATCCAGTGTAATTAACAAAGGGCAAATATGATAGCATGCACATGAGATTGAGACAGGATGGCATCCTACATGGACATTCCCTTGGAGTATATGTACATATGTAGATGCCAAACGGTTGATTTTACAAATCGCTTGGTCCTTTAGAGATTCTCAGTTCTCCAATCACTTTCTCTTCCGATCTGAAAAGTTATAAAGTATCCTTTTACTATATAACCAAGGCGACACCTTGTCCTTTAGAGATCAGCCGGTCTCCAAAGACTTTATTGATTTTAAGTAGAAAAATGTAGAAAATTGTTCAAGATCATGGATTGGATCGGATTGGATTTATTTTGAACCTCTCCTTATTCGCCTGTCTTAAACTAAGATTTCCGCTTGCAGGAGTTGATATCAAAAAAAAAATCAGAATCTTCCCTGTAAAAACTAATACAGTCTATCAATTTCGAATATAACCAAAGCATATCCCCTAAGAGTTCTGTTCTATTCCAGTCACTAAAACCAAAATGCTCTGGGAAAAAACTTTTTTATAGCTTTTTGATTAGTTTCTGTCGCTTAAAGTCCGCTGGGAGTCCAAGTGGAGTCAATTTAAATTAAAAGAAACACGCGCTGTTGCATATTGAAATGTTTTTTGTCTGGACTGGGGAACAGAGGCACGGACAAAAGTTAAATTGCAGGTATTTAAGCATTTTATATAAAATTCATCATCATCAGGCGTCCGCCAGAGTTAATGAAGAAGTGCCACACGCTCCTGCACCCGAATCCTGAACACCATGGCCCCTGGCCAGCAGGCACTTTCCTGTGCATTATTTAGCACGTCAAAAAGTTCATAACTGCGCTGCGCTCGTGAATTGTAATTTTTCTTTCGCCAACGCGCACACTTTCATTACTTCATCACTCCAGGACGAGAGCAAGAGCAGAAGGAGGGATGAGGAACGGGGGCAACTTTTGCATCGGTAGTGCGCGCCATTTATTATGCTATGAAATTTGAGTCTGAGTTTTGTTTATGTATAAAGACGACGATGACGATGCGAAGGAGTCGAGGCGCAAGAGTTTTTCATTTACTCCTTTTTATGATTTTCAAGTTAATGTTCATTTATGGTGGTTACACGTCGACTTTTGGAGTTTGTTTAATTAGACGGTGTGGATTTTATTTCAAAGGAGTTGAGCCAGCGAATAAAAGACTCAGCCCGAGAAGCTACGAATGGGGGGAAGAAAATTTGTTTATGTTTAATCGCGAAGCTGGAAGGTAAATTTGTTAAGCTTCAAGCAGGAGGTTTAACAAGAAGTTGATCAACTGAAGTAAGGGCTAGAATCTAGTCGATTAGAGTGGTTTCTAGTTGAAAATAATGTATATTGCATACGAATATATATATGAACCTAGATTAAAACTAATACCAAGTATTGCGAAATTATCCAACCTGCATCATTTAAAGCCAAAACCTTGCCATTGCCAAGTGAAGCAGCGCAGGCAAAAAAGCTCTTTAGCCCGCCACAAAATAAAAGCAACCCAAAATGGTAAACTTATAAAATTTTACAACACACAGCGTTTCCGTCAAGTCTTAAAGGTTTTACAGCTAAGCTGCTGGGAATTGGCATTCGTAGAGTATATGAAGCTATATCTACTTGTTTGCCCTGCAGCACCTGACTAAAACCGAAACTTAAACTGGAGACTGGAATTGGGTTTGAGTTTGTGTTCGGGTTTGAGTCTTGGCATTAGCAGTTCACGTGGCTTATGCCATTTAATATGCATTTTGTGTTATATTTAATATGCAGCCAGAAAAGCCAACTGCAATGCAAGTAGAACCCAAGTCAAATTGCAGTCGACTTAATGTGCTGCTGTTGCTTTCGGGAATACCCAAAGACGATGAAGACGATGTCGACTCTGGCTGTTGATGCCGTCTGGCAATGAGCAGGCGTCGTCTTGAGCTTGTGCCAATCATTTGGCCTGGCACCGTGCGTTCGGTATTTCACTTTGGGGCATTGTTACGTGGGAAATTTGTTATGATACGAGTTGCGAGTAATACCTGGTCTCATTAGGGCGACCAGTTTGGCACGTCAAATTGCTTGAAAATTGCTCGGAAATTGGCATTGCATTGCATTTGGGTGTACAGTTAAGCTCAGGAGCAAAGTCGTCTTTAATGAAGCACAATACTTATGCAAGGCAATCGAAATGGGCCACAGACCGAACAAAAGGGCTGTGTCGTAATAACCCTTCTTTAAGAAGCAAACGCCCTTAATCAGCACAGCGGGCAGCTGTAACTACCCCAAGCATAAATCTATTGTCCTAGGTCATTCAACCTCAGCTCAAAACCTCAACCTCAAAACGCATGCGAAATACCATTTGCGCTTTTATTTTATATTCGCGAAGCTGCTGCATAAAATGTGCAGAAGGAAACCAAATACATTACACAAGAATGCTTTAAATGATGAGTGCTCGCCTAGAATATATCCTATGAAGAGATAATACATTTTCATACTAACACTTTTTCATGGATCTCGATCTGACATCTACAGGGCTGTTCAAGAATTTGTACCTACATATAAATTACCAGATTCCTGTCTGTTACCTACATTTATCCAAAGCCAAAACACCCCTCTTGACCCACTCTATGGTAACAGGGTATAATAAATGCATGCACATGAAGAGAACTAAGTTCTGCAATAGATGCAAGTATAAAATATTTTTTTATGTCACGTTTTTAATGACATTTGTTGCATTCGCACTTGGCATTGTGTTTCATGGGGGACCGACCCCACATAAAAGTGGGAGCAGAAATTAGAGCTGCAACAGCATGGCATTGTGCCAATAAAAGAACAAAAAAAAAACACTTCACAATTCAACGCGCTGCATAAACGACGAGTGTAGGCATTTATGCATGGGAAAGTGTGAAAAATATACATATACCCTTCCACCTGATTCGACCAAGATGTCAGCATAGATATAGTGCCGAAAAATTTCAAAATCGATTCTCCGTTGTAAAAGAGTTCCCGCAGGCTAAAGCAAAGTCAAGCAACAGGCTGTCAGTTTGATAGCAGTTACTCCTGGCAGCTGACTGTGAAATGCCACTGACAGCTGTCATACACAGCGTTGCTGGCAACAGGCGGTAAGCAGGAAGAAGCTAAGGCGAAGCGATGCGCAGAAAAAGCAAATAAAAAACGGAGATATTCGTCACGCCGAAACTGAAGTACACTGTAGACACATTGCCAATGGATTTACAGATATTTCGAGAGAATTGTGTAAAGTTCGTGATTGCCAAATTTGATAGACATATTGAAAAACAGAACAATTTTCCAAAAAAAAAACATTAATTTGTCAACGATTCTTCCTGTTAAACTATATCACATAATGAACATGATTTTGCTCAACTTGAAAATATAAAAAACACGTAACGTAATACAACTAGTAAATGCTGAGATTGATAGAAATCTTAATAAGTGAAAAGGGTTTCAAACAAGCATTTACAACTGATTTTCCCTGTGGCAAATATGAGATACTTTGAATGTTTTTTATGAAAAACTTAATTTTGTACCAATCGCACCTATACCTAAAGCTATAATGTAAAGAATTAATAAAATATTGCCCTTGTTAAAGGAGCATAGTGAAAAGATTAAATGCCATTTGCAATATCTTGCAGAAGAAAGCTTTTAGGACTGAACTGGTTTTATATATACTTTATGGGCTCGTAGATGACTTCTCCTATGTGTTACACATTTCAAGACAAAATTGATATACCTTCTACAAAGGTATCAAAAGTTGACAGCAGGAGGTGCAGTGGCAAAAAGCCGAGTAACTCGTTAATGTTAATAGGCTTTCAGTCTGCCAACTTGGCTGGCAGAGTTTAACCCTAAAATGTTGCTCTTAAACTTTAAAGCAATATTGGGAACGTGTTTATATAGAAGCGAAGAGCTGGCACCATTCATGAATAATTTACTGACCAAATCGCAGTAACTGGCCACGAGTGTGCAAATTATCGTTGTCATCGGTGTGATTATCACAGTTATTATGCAACTGCAAACGGACGGAATTGCTGGCCATGGTTGACAAATTGTCAATGGTTTTGGCCTCAATGCTAATTAGCAGCGATTGAAAAATCAAATTGCCTGCTCCCTGACTCTGTAAAGGTCCTGCCTGGCCGGCTGAGTGTCTGTCTTGGCCGACGCCTACAAAATCACTTTACGCCTCAGCGATTTTCTTATGGACTGTGTCCTGTGGCCACTTGAGTTGTGCTTTCTGCTCTATTGGCTGCCATTTGTGGCACGCACCATTGCATTTCAGTTGCGACCGCAAGCTTGGCTAGGACTTGAGGCCCAACTCATTCCAGCTCTTGACTGCTCCAGCAATACTGAGATTGTAATTTGACAACGCCAGCAAACAAATAAACTCGTCGCATGTCTTGCAACGTAATTAGGTTTGAAAATTTTGCCAATTGTTGAATTTGCTGGCAAGTGCAATTATATGCATCAATTGTCACTGCTTGTTACTGCTCGTTAACTTATTTGATTATGGGCTAATTTCACTGTCCAGGCTATGCACAGCCATTCAGCTGTGATTTGAGTGGCAGGAATACATGAATAAATGTAGCAACAGTGTTTAGCTGACAAGTCGAGTACACGGAAACTCAATCTTTTGAATCAGATCAAAACAAAAAGTGCCTTAATTTTGCTGGATAATATTATGAATTCCCTGGCGGCTTATTTTTTCATCTGAGCAAATTCAATTTGAAGTATATCGCATAAAGTGTGTCCAAACATGCAAAGTAATTTAACTTATCTCATTTTTGGTATAAGCCACCAAAGAGTTGGCTGAACAACAGCACAAAAGACGTCTTATCGACTGAGCACAGAGCACAGAGTCTCGTTTGATGAAGTGCATGGCATATTGACAAAAATAGCCAAGCTTAGCAAACTATGCAAATAAGCACATGAGCACGGGACACATATGCCAAGTCAGAGTGTGCTTAAATCTACATTGCAAAATATATATATATTTTTGGTCTTTTCCCGCCTGTGGTCCACTTCTCTGCTGTTGCCCTTCATTTATCTTGGCTTATTAAATTGAAAATATTGCTTAAAATATTTTGCATGCATGGCCAGGCGATGGTTGGTTGCGATGGCGGCTACGTCAGCATCATTGTTGGTCCGTTCCGTTGCCTTTGCTGTCCTTTTAAATGCAAATTAGCTTTTTGACTTTTTGATGCGCCCATGCCGAAGTCAAATTCAGGCGACTGCCAACTCTCCCAGACTCTATTTAGATTTATGCGGCTTGATAAATTGTGGCTACACTTAATGTGCGCATACGGTGTGACATGTCCTTTTCATGTCACTCCAGGAGCAATGCCAAAAAGTTGGACCCAGTCTCTGACTCCGTAAATTTGCGTCTCCATTTCTATTTCAGTTGACATGTCGAGTGGTTTTGTTGGTTTGGCAGTTGCCTTTGCCTTTTCCCGGTCGTTGTTGTTGTTGTTGTTGTTGTATCTGCATTGACAAAAGCAGCGTTTACTCCTGGCTGTTGACTGCTGGATTCCGTTTTTGGTTCTAGCAAAATCATTTTTGTGAAACGGAATCCTTGCTTTGTGGTTCTGTTTTGTAATTAGTTTTGCTGGGCGAAGTAAACGGAGCCAACTGGAACTGGAAGAGTAGGGCCCTATTTCCATTGTTGACTTGATTTCCATTGATAATCTAAAATAGAGTAGATTTGATTAAGTAGAATGATTACAATTATTCATTTACTTACTACTTGCTTTAGTGGAATGCATATCTTAGCTGAGACCGCCCGGAAAGTCGCCTTCCGCAGGTTCCCTCAATCTCAGCCGCAACAAATCTTGAATATTGGTTTAATAACTTTGGCATTTATCGACAAAGAAAAATAAATTTGAGCTGCATACCCTACGTCCAACGCATAAAAATCAATTACAATGTCTGCCCAAATCATTTGAATTATAACACTTTCCCATGAAATGCTTCGAAGCGCCGCCACTCTATCAAAATCCAGTTGAAAAGCGAAAGGCATGGACATTTAACATGCATTTTAAAATACCAACTACCAACTATGCAGCCTGTCGAGCTGCCGCCGTCGCTTGTTCATCCCGTGTCTCATGCCACTGCAACAGCCACTGAGATTTTTCAACATTTTTTAGATTGATGACGTCGCCGTGTGAGCCGGGGGTGGGCTAGTTGTGGCAGGCATAGCCAAAGGCATGTCGCTCCCACACCCACTGCCCACTCCACGTCCATTGAGTAATACGTCAAACATAAAAAAGAACGGCAGCCGCCAGCTCAGCGAGTAGAAAAACGTGTACACCAGCCAGAGAGACACACGCGTCCCGGCCGCGGGTTTCCGCACAAGTTGCTGTCGATCAGAGGCGGCGGGTACCAAGTTGTACATTTCGACATGTTTCGTCACGCCTTGAAATTATTTGATGCTCGCTTTTCAATTTGATTTCAAATTTTTAAGTAGCGCCTAAGTTCCGGAGTTAAGTGAATTGTTTTGTGTTTGTTATTTTGGGGATTCGTCATTGAGCAAAAATGAAACAAATTAAAAAAAAAAACTATACAAAAGCTAGGGGTGCATTTTAAATAGATTTTTAATGCCTGTCAAAACGTGTAAACGTCAAAAAGCATAACAAACAGAAACAGTTGCAGTTGCAGCACAATTTTTGCCAATTTCTCAGAGAGCTGACCATGAGAAACATATAAACTAAGCAATGCTCCAGTGTAACTCTTAAAATCGAAAAAGTTGATGTCCAGCACGCCCCCAACAACTATTATTCCTAATGTGCACTTTGACTTTCGAGCTAGTTGTCAAATTGATTTAAAAATTCATAAATCAACTAAAAGTGAAAACCAACACCAACAAGTCAGTCCAAAATTAAATTAGAACCAGCAGAAATAACAAGACCAACAACAAGGGCAACCACAACATGGGCGAACCGAAAAATGTACAAAATGTTAAACATAGCATAAAATTGTATTGGACAGTTGCAAGAAGGGGGGGCCGCGAGGGCTGCCCATTGCCGGCACAAGTCGAGAATCGTCCCAGAAAATAGAAGCATGTTTGCTCTCATAATAATTTTTCGAAATAGTCGTCTCAGCTTAGCCTCAGCTAGGCATGTGGTGCGTGTGTATTTTGATGCAATTATAAATTGTTGGATAACAAATTACATGGCTGCGCGGAGGACAGACAGACAGCCAGACGGACAGACGGACGGACACACATTAGTTAACCGCCCCCTCCTAGAGCAGGCACATATGTTGGGCTGCTGGGTTTTGGATATTGGTTGCGAGGACGTCGTTTCAGGGCCTGACATTGATACAGGTACTCGCTGACACGAGGATGTGCACTGTTCAGGTGGCACAACTGTACCAGGGATATCCCTGCGTATATACGCATCTATTCCGGATCGAAATATGTCCCATTTTGGACACGACATGCGGGCAGCATCGCCGGAGGGTTGCAGTTGCATTTGTAGCGACAATTGTCGTTATTTAGCATTACTTCTAATAATAAAATAATTTTGTATGCATTTTAATTGCCGCACATTGTAGTTCCTTTGTTGTTTAAGCACTTTGCATGTTTGTCGCGCATCAATTGAACAATTGCATAGTCCTGGCCATGGCCATTGTTTGGCCTGCGGGTTTATTGAACTACCGCTTAAATTCTTAAAGCTTGCCACCTCCATTAGGTAAATGCCAGCCAGCTTCAGCATCAGCTTCAGCGCCGTTTCCATCGCCTTGTGCAACGCCAATTCCATTTGCCACCCATTGTTGGCCCTTTTGTTGTTTCAGTCAAATGCGAAAAGGGTTCATAACCGCACTTAGCTTCATTGGCTTCTGGCTTTATCGTGCGGCCCAGACGAACCATTTTAGTAGCTGTTTAGCTGCGGCTCTCTCTCTCCTCCTTTCTTCCGTTCTCGGCGTTGGCCACTCGAAATTCAATTCAATTCCGCTCCAAAATTGCACGCAGGTTGTGCAAACATTAAAATTAATGAATAACAATAAATGTGCTTGAGCTTGAGCTGCGCCGTTGACGTGTTTTGTTGTTGACTTTTGGCCAAGCAAGCAACGACTGTCATTTGTTGATGACAGGAGCCTGTCTATCTGCGAGTCCTGCGATCAGAAAGATTTCACTTTGTGTATATATTCTGTATATATAAATGCAATACCTACCAACATTTTGAATTGGGATCTACTCACACCCATTAAAATATTAATGAAAACTATTTCGGAGCACACTTAAAACGAATATAAAATACCCATAAATTCTGTAAATTGATGCAAAAATTTTAATGATATTAGAGACGAACAAGGAAGCACACATTACGCCTACAAAAGCGCTCATTAGTTTGAGCTCGTAAATTAATTCTAATTTCTATATGCCAGAGGCCAGCAAAGGGCCCATTAAAATTGAGCCATGATGCCAATTTGGCATGGTAAATTCGTGAAAAGCGAAGAAATGCATATGCAAATTAATTATAAATTTATGATTTCATTTGGCAAAGCGATGACGACTGCTGCGACCGAACGGGAGCAGGGAGCAGACATGACGACAGCAGCGACTTAGGCGCTGTCTGTGCGGCTCATAAACAGACATGGCCAAAAGTGTGGGGCAAGGGGCGGGGGGCAGGGGGCAGGGGCAGCAATATGGCACATGTGTAAAGCCGTAAAATGGCACGGAAGCCAGGGAATTGGATATTGAAGCCAACCTTTTATGGCTCTATCAGTGACGTCGTCTTGTCTGTGGGCTGTCACGCACATAATTCTCGCTGTGCAGCAACATTAATTGCGCAATTGTTCACAGATAGATATGTGCGCGCAGGCAGACTGCGAGAAGGAGGAGGAGGCAGAGTTGGGAAGCGTTTTAACTTTTTAGTGGCCCAACAAATGACGTACGATTTGTTCTGCACGAATAAGCCAAATCATTTGTAGACACAACAGCACTTTGTTTTATGACTTGACAGCAACTGCCGCGTTGCCGGCGCCCCCGCTGCAGCCCTGCTTGTCTGTGAGGGGCGGGCGTACGCATTTTTTACCACCTACCCAGCGAAAACTACTCGACCGGGGGGACACATCCTCCGACCCCAGGCCCATCTGTCTGTCTGTTTGCTGTCCTGCAATCATTGCGTAGCCACCTGATGCCTGCATGCGGGCTAATTTATGGCCTGCTCATATGTGTGTTAGTTTTCCGCCCGAGTCCAAGTGCTGCCTGTGTGGCTGCGTGTCCTGTTGTCAACATGCATATCATTTTTCATTTACAGCTAAGTGTTTCTTGATATTACATATTTCTCGCAGTTTCATATGTTTTCTTGACGCTCGAACAGTTTTGTCGAATCAGTATAATGGCAAGGTTAAAATGCATAAAATACTCACGTGCACTGGTATGGAACACGGCTTAATTGCGTCTGGTGAGCTCCGAAAATGATCCTTTAAATTATAAACTTTTTTATTAGACGCAATTATTATTATTTTTAGCATATTTCACAATTGGAATTCGGCACTTAATAGCCTCTGTCCACTGAACACATTTCCGAAAATGTCACAAGAAACTTTCGCGCGCTTTTCCACGTTTCGCTGTGATTGTCAAATCTAGTATTTATACGGCGATATCCTTATTGGCAGCGATCGAGTAAATCGATACTTTCTGTAAACTTTACTATCGCAAATGTTATTAACAAGTATCGCTTTCGGCCCCAAAGCAATATCGATAAACAGCTTTAATTAATGTTTAAAACTAAACTCATGAAAAGTTTAAACACAATTTTCACGCTGAAGCCATTAAAATATGTTGATTACAGGACTTGTGCATATGTAATATAACATGTAAATTACAAGCTCAAGTATAAAACAAGCTTTACGCTTCGTTTGATTTATTTTGTCGCGGATCAGCTGGTGGCTGGGGCAATGCATGTGTGTATTTTGGCAGCCTAGACTTGTTATCGCCTGCAACTCATCTTGTTTAATGTGTTTATTTTAATTTTCAATGTTTGCCCGCCGGCGTTTTATTGCTTTCAATTTTTGCGCATGTTTTACGAGCGTATTAACATTAAGGCAAACCAGCCGATGCGAAGCCAAAAGAATATAAACTCAATTAGATAAAAGACTGCGAGTTGGCCATTGATGGCGCTGTAAAATTCACTTGGCTACACACACACACACGCAGATATACGCACGCACGCACACACAGGCAAAGAGAGGGGCGGACGGGCGCACCCACGAAGACACTCGAAATTTTTTGGAAGCGTGTTAATTTGTTTTTAATTCCTGAACTGGGCGGACTCACGCAAAAGGCCTTAAGGCCAACGGAGAAAGTCGAGCATTTGGCTATAAATTAACATTTAGTTACGCTACATAAAAACCTGTCTGAAACAAGCGGAAAGTGCATGAGTGCGCGCGAGTGTGTGTGTGTGTGTGTGACGAACTTTGAACTCAAGGAGTAGCACACATAACCTCACTTAATATCTGTAAACTAGAAACTTATCGTTTGCTTGGTTACATGTGAGATATACTTATTCATTTTAGCGATAAGAAAGCATAACCTTAGTTCTAATACAAGCTGATGTACGTCATTAGCCCCGCGTACACTGTCAGTGGCATCATTAGTTTTATTTAATTATCCCTTCGATATTGATTGCTTTGTTAAAACATATTAACCCCCTTCACAGAAACAACCACTTATGAAAAGTTCAATTATACGTATATCCCAAATGTTCCTCCAACTGTGATTCGGCATCGGTCGACCGCAAACCCAATAATTTATTTGATAATGAATAATGATGTTGATTTGACACTCTCTAGACACGGCTCAACATCAAATGGAAATCGTCACGCTTCTAAGCAACCGATGCCGATTTCCAATTTCGAGCCCAATCTATTAGCAATCACTGAGCAGGGAGCTCTCCCCATCAGTTGGTACTGATTGCTGCGTAGGCAGCTCATCTCGCTACTTGGGTAGATATATGTACAATGGAGTTTTTGAATTTTAATTTAATTAGATTCCAACTGATCTTTTTTCTATTGCAGTTATTGAAATTGTACTTGGAGTGATTCATTTAATGGAGCATGAAATCTGGAACGTTTTCTAAACAATTTCACAGCACTGCAAAGTGGCCGCTAATGATGACTCTAATTAGTTCTTATAAGGTGTGTGTGGTCAATAACAACCGTGACAAAGGTCCATTCTTTGAGTTGAGAAAAAGTATCCTGAATGATTTACAGAGATTCATTTATAGCGAGGGATAGGGTATATATGTATAGCGAAAGTATAAATAGTATAGAGAATTTATACATTTTGCATCTGAATGGCATTTAAAGTTCAGAATATTATAGGTGAAGAATGTATATTAAAGTATTAGTAATATAGTTAGAGAACCTGTAAATGTGTCTCTCTAGCTTCTCGTATCCGAATAGTATTCACTTTCAGAGTTTTATAGATGCAGAGAGTATACATAATGAAAGTATGAATATCGTAACTAGATAATTTATAAATTCTCTATCTAGCTTCATGTATCTGAATAGTATTAACTTTCGTAGATAGTGCGAGTATTTGCAGTGGAAGTAAAAAGATATAATTAGAGAATTTGTAATCATATAACTTGTTGACTGTCTGTCTATCTGGCATGCATGCTAATATATACATATATATATATCTCTTATTTCTTGCTGCTTGTTGGCTTAGTCTTAACTTCTTTGGCATAATTTATAAACTTGTCTGTTTCGTGTCGACATTCATCAAATTTTTGGCATCTTTCAGCAACTTCATTAAAATTAGCTCATAAAATTTGCAGCAAGCAATGCGCTCTTTGCGAAAATCTTGTTTAGTTTTCATTTATGGCTCAATGCATGCCTCCACCATGATGTGCAAATGTGCAACCCACACGCATCCGCATCCACATCCGCACATCCTTGACAGACGCATTTCAGCATAATTTGCTGTGACAGCTCCCGAGCCATGACAGCATTTCCTGTAGCGGGCGCTTCCTTAATTCCACTTTACCAAATGACATTTAATATGCAAAGTTTTCAGCCAGGAATGCGGCGACTAAAGCTGGCGCGTATCTTTTGATGACTTTTGTTGATTTTACACCAGCCACATACATAAGATCTATGGCCAGGCAAGTTCGGGACTGGGGCTTCTGCATTCTGCACTTGTGCATGTCTGGGCCTGGGCTTTGGGTTGCCCCAAAAAACAATGGCCACAACACCAAGTGTCGGGCATTTCAAAATTCATGTCGAAATGTCGGCGAAATACCCTTTATTACAAAACAGCTTGGCATGCTTTACGGCGCACAAGCGTCGTAAACTTTAATGACGCCATTTTCGAGTCGCGCAAAGTTGCCTTTTGAAATATGAATAGACCCAACATAGACAAGGACCTACGCGTCTGCCAGTTGCTCTAATACTCGCCTTGTTAAGGAGATTAGTTCGATGGCGTCGTCGGCTTTTGGGTTGTGCTTCAATAAAATTGGTTTATGCGATCTGCACAAGTACAGCAAGTTTTCTGGCCACTTTTCAATCGCTGTAATTGACATTGTTTGCGGAGCTGCTTCTCTTTCTGTTGTCCAGGGCAACAACAATTTGGGGGTCGCATCAGGCTCACCCTTAAGCTAAACACGCACACAAATTAAGCTCGTAAAATTTAATATTTTGCGCAAAGTTTGTTGGGAGGTGAGCATTAGTAATTTATTAGTGGCTTGAGCCACACAGCTTACTCGGGGATTTTACTATGCATAATTTGTACATGGTCTCGAATGTTAAAAAAAAACCATAAAATTTAAGTGCAGTTCAAAGTAAATTTTTGTTTTTAGCCAATACCCAGCTCTATTTATTTACATAATATAATAAATGATTGTTTAATATTTTCTACTACTTCTGTTCTACTTGTTTTTGTTAAAATTTGTAAAATATCTTTGCGTGTCTTTAAGACTTCGCTCCTTCGCTGTTTAGACTTTCCCATAAACAACTTCTCGTTTTGTTTTCTCACCCTTTCTCCCAAGTGCCAATCAAAATAGGAATTTTGACAAAAGAAAACTTTCCCAAGGCAAATTGCGTGCGCTGTGCGGTGGTCTACCAGCATAAAATTGCTGACGATTTCCCCCGGGTGTAAGCCTCAGGTAGGGCAATGGCAGACCCAACGAGCCGAACAATCCATCAAACAATGTGCTGCGCTTTTGATAAAAATGCATCAATAAAGCAATAAAATGTCTACAAATCAAACGATAAGGTTACCAGCCGCTAAGAAGCTTGCCAAAGATACATTTCGATTGGGAAAGGGTTACGAAAAAGTCACGTACAACACGCACCACGCTAACCGCGGCAAACGACTATTAATATTAATGGATAGGTTTAACACATTGGGCGTTGCACTCCATTGCCAGGAGCGCTGCCTGTCAAGAAAGCTGTCTTCCAGCACATACCCCAATCCGTTGGGTTTTCCACAAATTGACATGTGACACCAGACCAGCTCACGTTAGCCGAAAGGGTGCTCGCAGGCCGCCAGCCTAGCATGACGAAATGTATAATATGAGGCCTTGGTGGTTCCGCAAATCTCATTTTGTCTATGCCTCGATTTTGATTGATAGTCATTTATATATTTTGATAACTGTTAAGATATTTTAATGTTTTGTGAGTTCATACAATTGTTCAGAAAATATACTTGTATAAATCTCAACTAATTACACTAGGTAAAACAACTAAACTGTACTCATTACAAAACCTATCTTTTCTGATAAATGTGGGCTCGATTTAGCGAAAAAATCATTACTTGAGAACCTATTTACCGATTTCGAAAAAGTTTTCGTTTCTATAAAGCTAATTAACCTTTTTTACACACTTTCAAATGTAAACTTTAGTTTTGCTAATATATCTTTTAATAGGGAAATTTTTGATTTTTCTTTATCAGAAAATTGGAATATATGGGAAATTATTTTTATTTTCGAGTTAACAATGCTTGGATGATTGTTTGGAGTTTCAGTTTCTAGGCTTTGTATCTTTCAGTCTTTTTCAAAATGTTAATTGGAATACATTATAATAGCCTGTTCTTATACATATTTTTAGTTTACTTCAGTTTTGGTTATCTGGCACTGGTTTACAGCTTGGAAAACGAAATTGCTTTGTTCTTTATTATATACAATAGATAAATTCTAGTATTTAAGATTGTCACTTTCCTGTCTTAATTAACATTTTAACTTGTAAAATTTATAATAATTAATAATATTTAAGTACAAATTTTATAGCGAATATATAATAAAAAGTTCAATTAAAAAATCTTAATCAAATTCAAAATACCTAAGACTAAAAAATGTATTTTTAACAGTTGATAATTTGTATAAATGTGTTAAATGGAGAGTCCTTAATCCGTCCTCATATCGGCTGCATAAATCAATTTGTATTGTAATTTTCGTTTACCCAAGCACCTTTCGGTTAAACGAGAATGTAATTTCAAATTCCATTTGCTGGAAAAACTTTTATCACAAGCGGAGCACTTGTACGTTTCCTTTTTAGAATGATTGAGTACATGTCTTTTATGATTCCATTGATTCTTGAAAGACAATTGGCAATGGGGACAGATGAACGGACGCTCCTCGCTGTGGGAGAGGAGATGCCTCTGAAGATGCGATCTGCATCGTAAGATCTTCGAGCACTGCGGACACATGTTGGGATGCTCTTTTATATGCGTCTGTATATGACTCAGAAGTTTTGATTTCTTGCGATAGGACTTCATGCAATTTAGACACTTAAAGTTACGTTTGCCTTCATGCTGCAGCTTGTGTTTAGTTAGATTACCCTTTGAGGCGAACGATAGGTTGCACGAGTCACACTTGAACAGACGCAACGTGCTGCGCATGGGAAGGGGCACGGGAGGATTCCCAACAGAGTTGGGCACGATCTGGCTGGAGATCCTATGGCGTAGGGGATACCGATGAGATTTACAAGCGTCAGCATTGTCCACTATAAGGGATGAGTGATCCGCCTGATATATTCCGTTGAAAGAGTCTATGTCCAGCATAGATACTATGACATTACCGTCTTTTTCACGTGATGCGCTTCTGCTACTGATGGTGATGAACTCCTCGCTGCTCTGATGTCTTTCCTTGCGTAATTTACGAGCACTTCCCAGCTTAGAGTTGAATTTCTCGTTAATCGCCGGCATTGAGTACTGCAGCTTCTGGCTCATCTGGCCTGCGCTCGGATCTGCTTCTAGCATATGGACGTCTTCCATAGCCTTCATGCAGAGCAGTTGATAGCTTTGCTGGAATCTGCGCCTGAATCTAAACGCGATTTGAGCATTTAAGCCACAAGATACACATATTTTCTGCGGCAGCTTATCATCGCGCTTCACCTTAAAGTCCACGAGCTCGTTTAGCATCTCCGCCAGGCTGTATTCATAATCGGGTAATGGCCGATCGCAAAATATATCCACCAGGGTTACTGAGTCGCTCATGCAAGCACGGCAAATTTCCATTTTCATACAAAGTTTTATTGATATTCTTTTGTTTATATCAAAGTTACATTCTAATCGAGCTGCGGGTCAGCTCACGTGTGGAAGCAAGAAGTTCCCAATTGGAACTTACAATACGTAGTTACGATACTTATCGATACTATCGCGTGCGACTGACATCGCAATAAGGAAAACTGATCTCTAAACTTTGACAACAGTTTGAATTTGCATTTCATGTTCAAATGTGTACAGGAAATTTAATTTAAGGCAATGGCTGGAATTTTCAGCTAGTAAATCGTAACAGATTTACTAAGGATAACTTTAGTCGACATAAAAGCAGAGCATTATGCAAATCAAGGCTGCGACCCGGGCTTGAACGGAACCCAGAAATTCAGCTGTTTATTATAAACAATTAATGAAATCTTAAACCGGAACAGTTCCACAAAATACTGTCGAAGCAAAACTGATTACACTCTTGTTTAGGAGAAGGAGTAAAGTATAAACAGTGTATAAAAATTATTTAAAAAATATATGAAGTCATATATATTAAGACTTGAAACAATAATTTAACAACCTGTATTTATATAATTTGGATATCTTTCTCAATTTGAATTTTATAGCGTCCTAAATTTGTTTAAATTACTGGTTGAAATAAGGTGTGAGCCACTATAGTTGGAGTTGATATAGCCATGCCCGTATATCCATCTGTTCTTATCTATATGAACTGGTCTCTTAGCTTAAGATTTATCTTCGTGAATCTTTAAAAGGTCTTATCGATATATATATATATATATCATACATAGCTACCATAAGACCCATCGGCTTATAATTTGGTTCTTGCATGAGAAACCTTCTGGTTTAACAAGATACCTTGATCAAAAGTACCATTTACTATTTTGACTATGCTGCTTATTTATGTGCAAGGCCTATCATGATTGAAAGACTATATTATGTAGTTCTATGCGAAGAACCTATCGAGAGAGAGAAAAATGCATTTTCGAACCGATGTGATAAACTGGTACCTAAAAGCGAGGCATTGGCTCGTGTTGTTAACCCAATAATGGAAAACATTTGTGGAATTTGAAGCCTTGTGTAAAACCAGCAAATAAATGACGCAGTTTCTGGATATCTGGAGCACCCTCATGGACAGAAGCAATTCCTAGGGCAACATAACTTTTCGACATCCAATTTTGAACCGTGTCCACCCACAATTACGTTGCGACTGCGACACATTTCCGTTTTGACCAAATTTCAGCGCTGTGATTGACTTGGGCTCGCTTTTATGTCGCCCTGGGACAAGTGAAAATGAATTTCCACTGGGAGGAAAGCCATGCCAGGCAGGCTGCGATACGCAAAAAAAAAAAAGGGAAAATAGGAAAATATACAAGGCGCAGGAATCGAAAGTCAACGAAAAATGTCTTGTGTTATAAAAACTAATGATTGGCAATTGGTTTTTACTGTTATGGCCGCGCCCCAATTGTATGCGCATCCTGTTTCTTTGTGGGCGTAGAGGCGTGGCGCACAACATACATACAGCTGAAAATCAGTTAAGCCGAAAGTTATGCGCATTGTCTTGTCTATTCAAATAATTTCCAGCCGCGTGCATTTCCAGGAAAATCGTAAAATTTGATTTTTATAACTTCCTTCAGAGTCCTGCTTGCATTTCGAATTAATTTATCTCTCGCTAGCCTCCGCCCCCATCACGACACTGCGCTGCGTCTTAATTGCGTGCGCTTCCTGGACCATGCTACATTAATTTCTGGCCGATCAACGACATGGCCTGCTGCTCCAAGCTCAATTATTAATTTGAGCCATGTTCGCCAGGTAAACTTAACCAACATTTAGCCATGCGCAAATGTAAATTTATGTAGAGCGGGAAGCAAAAACAAACGATATTCGGTTTGCCGGCACAGATTTAACTGAGCTGCGGCAAGGGGGCAACATTGTTGCCGGCCTGTGACAATTTCTAATTTATTGCAATTATGTGACGCACGTCACACTCGCCGCTGACCACTAGCCACTGGCCACCAGGCGACACGTGACCAATCTGCCGGCCCCGGGGCTCTGATTGGAAAACACTAAACAGATAGGCTAGTCGGGCGGGCGGGCGGTTGGTCTGGTCGGTCGGTCGGCCTGGTCGCTCCGACAGCTGTCTGACCATTCTATAGAGATTTATTTTACGCTGATAACACGCTTAAGTAAATGCAGCACACGGAACACACACACCCACACACACACGCCCAACTCCGAAAACTCGAACTCGTACAATTTAAATGGCGATTAAATCTGTTGGCATTGATGGATGTGTCCAAGGCGGCTGCCAGGCTGCCGGGCTGGCGGCTCGGCCAGCCTGTTCTGTGGTCAGTCTGCAGGATGCGGCGCCGTGTTAACACTTTTGTACAATTGCCAATTTTTCGCCAGCTCTGCTGCTGCCCGCTGCTGTTGCTGCTGTTGCTGCTGCATCTGATGAGCTGTCCTGTTGCCACTGCCCAGACCAACCATCCGAGTGCCTGAATGGCTGTGTGGGTGGTTGCTCGGTTGATGGCAACGCGGTGGCTTTGTGGTGTTGTTTTCGGCTGAAAGCCTGTTGTTGTTGCTGTGGTGTGGGCGCGCATTGAAATGGGCTGGCATGCGGCTACACTTCAATATTCATTTGAACGCATAATTGATATTGACGAACAATGTTGCCGTGTCGATACATTGTACCGCGTGCACTGAGAGAAATGTAAGTCCAGTAAATATAAATCGGTCCAAGTCTTAAGAGGCAGCCTAAAGGCTCACTATAGTTAACTTATGTAATGAAAGCGCACGGAAAGATTGTGATAAACGTTTGTATGAATCTTTTAAGTGCACCATTTGATCAGCCTCAAACTAATCTAAATGTAGATCGAAGATTTGGTGGGTGATGTCTCGCGTTTCCAAAGACTTTTTCGCAAAATTCCAGAAGTGTTTACACAATTCTTTTTATGCTATTTGTTTTTTTTTTCATTTTATAAATATTTTAGTACACTTCTTTTGGCTTTTTTTTTAGTATAATAAATATTATTTAATTGTAATTTTTTTTCATTTTAATTTAAGAAATATTCCAGCACAAATTTGTTCATACAATATATAATTTATTTTTATGGCAAGATTTTAATATGCCTGCAACAAATAATTTTTTTAATATTCCACGAATTTTATTCATATATTTATAATTCATATCTTTCATTATTTTCAGCTGTTAATTTCCCATAAATAATAATCATATATTTTTATGCGCATTTCATTTATTCTTTCCGCTTGCTTTTATTTCTCTCAGTGCACATCCTCGTTTTCTCCACCTTAAATTGTGCTCCACACACATTTATATATATACTTGGCAGTTAATTTTTATAAATTTCCATGTCATGGATGTATTTTCCGTATATGCTTCGTGGCATTTTTCGAATGCAACAACATGTTTGCCATTTTCATTTGCCTCCAGAGTATCTCGGATTTCATTTTCGGTGTGGGACATTTGCACAGCTCCGCTTCAGCTCTTCTTTTTCTATCTGTCAGTGTCATGTCACGTTCAGCAAAATGCATTCAATATGTCCAATGTATTGTTGGTGTTGTTGTTGTTGTTGCTGTTGTTGTGCGTGAAGCTGCAGGAGTGTAAATTTAATTTAGTTAATTGAAACAATTTGTTGCATGCGACAACGACAACAACAACAACAACTCGACGCGCCGTGAGTTCATTGAAAAGGCTGGCAGCCGCACCTCCTCCTCATGTCCGCCCCTCGACCATTATGCGGTACACGTTTTAACTGATTTTCGTTTGAGAATTTTCTTTTTACATTCAATATTATATACATAGGATCTCGCTCGTACATACGATATGGCGCCTCGAAACATGTCAATTTGTAGCTGCTTGTTGCGTCTGGCAGGGCACAGCGGGAGATCTCTGTTCAATTTGATTGAAAATGCACTCAATACACTTTGTATATTGATATATTAATTTATTTTAAAAAATGCTTTGGTCAATTTGCGTACAAATTGAGACAAAGCCAGCCCACAGCCAACCTTCCCCTCCCTCACAGGGAATTTAATTAACAGCCTTCAGCCCCCAAACACACAACACTCAGCTTTAAGTTTTACTTTGTATGCGGTGCCTACCCTTAAGAGCTCCAGAAATGGGCTTTTCTTTTGCAATGTAAACAATAAATTGCATTCCTCACACGTTGCACATGTATTGGCAAAGGACTTAAGCAAACTTAACTAACAAATCAAATAAATTCGTTGCAACGAGCATTCACAATTATTCAAACAATATTCAATGTACTCCAAATGTGACCAAGTGTTCGACAAAAGAAACCCAGCTGAGCTGTTTTTAATAAAATAAAATAGATTTTTATATTTTAAAATTCAGCTGAAGTCCAAAAACTATCTATATATGTGAAGTAGACTCAAACTTAACTCCAGATAGTTTACAACAGCTACATAGTTCATTTTATGGCTAACGATAAAGTAAGGATATCTTCGGCACGCTCGTAAATGCTTAATATGCTCACATATTTGGAGCTCATACTCTTTTTTCGACTGAGTTTTCCTAAAGATCTACATAATATAGTAGTGCGATCTTGATATGACATGGCACATATGTAAGCAGCATAGTTTAGATAGTAAAAATGAGCAAAAAAGTTTTGTAGACAAGCATTTAATTTTCGACAGACATTGCTATGGCAGCTATATGATGATGACAAGATCTTGCATATGCATTTAAGGAGCATAGTGAAACTTATAAATGGCGAGCTTGGTCAAGATATCTCGATAAACAAAAAAGTTGTTCATACAAAAACATACTTTTCGCACGATCCTTTCTATGGAAGCTATATGAGATGGTCCGAAATGCCCAGTTTCGAGATACATCAATTCATTTTAATCCCTCGCTATTGCACTCTTTAGTCGAATTGTATGCAGAATCCACGAATAATAATAATTTAAAGCAAATTTCAATGTAATATTTTCCTATACTTTCGGCAGTTAAATTTGAGTTCATTTGAGCGGTTTTATTATATGCCTAAAAAATGACAATGCCCACCTTCTGGCTGCCTCTGGTCACACTGTGTATTGCCAAATCCATGATTAATTCAGGTGAAATGTGCAAAAAACGCATTTGAGCGTTAAAATGCAAATTACAATAAATACCATTGCGCTGAGCCGTGTTCAGTCGAGCTGAGCCACACCCTCGGCTCACACCCCTTGGGTAAACACTTGGTAAATTTGCGTAAAATATCTCGTATTTACCTTGCACTTGACGCTAAGCAAACTACAAGATACAATATACAATTATGTACATACATATGCAGCTACACATATACATGTACACATTTTGTGCAGGGGCAACGTGCGTGGCTGAATAAACATGGAAATTGTGAAAATAGACTTTCGAGTGTCGATTGAACTCAGGACCTCAGTGTTGCACATTTTGTGGCCCATGTGTGGTGGCATGGCATGGTTGGGTCACGGGTTGAAGAGGGGGTTGCCTGTCACTTTGAATGACAGCCCAAGTCAAGTGCCAGGGCATTGTTGTCATACATACTACATAGCTGGCCAGGCCGTATCCTTATGGAAAATGCATAAAACGAGACAATGTTGTTTGGGCCATGGCTTGAATTAAGCACCGGTTTACGGTGCGTAGTTGCTAGTGCTAAACTTTTATCACGCCAGTAATGTGCCAGGAGTTTGGGCTATAACTAGAGATGCGCCGTGTAACGTGACGCAACAGGCTCGTGCGGTGTCGTGCAAGCCTCCCTAACACGAAAAATTCGATCTCTAAAGAAAGTTTACAGAAAGAGCAATGTTTTTTAGTGAAGCTTTCAATTGAAATGCGGTCGATGTTTAAAAATCTCAAGTACGACTTTTCTGTGTTTTCCGAAAAACACCTGAAGTAAGAGACTATTCACGCGTAGAATAATATCTCGATATTTCTATTCCCAAATTTTAGAAAGAAGCGAATAATTTCAAACTTCTCTATTTTCGACCGTGTTAAATACCTTTCCGTTCCTGGTACAGAAAGTTTGTCTCGTGTTCGTGCTGGGCCGTGCCGAAAAGCACGACTTGCGTCCATCTCTGTGTGTTACCCTCTATGACCAGCACGGCATCGTTTAATTTAAATGCAAACTTTGCAACTGAGGCGCAAATTGTCTTTGTCGCCCACTCACCTAACCCTCGCACCCGGCCAACAATTTCGAGACGCATTACGCATGCATGGCCGACCAAATAATGTTGATTTAACATTATCACGAGACTGGAGCTGGAGAGGCCCACCAAGTGCCCCACAGTTTACATTGTTGCCGCCTTCTATGGGCAGCTATGTGACTGAGGTGCAGTCTCAAAGTGCATACCCAAAATCCCTTTGCTATTATAATGCACTTGTTTATCTTTACTAGAACACGCGTTACTGTTATTAGAATTTGAAATCGGCCACTTAAAACTTGACAGAGTACAAATCTATAGAAGCTGCTTGCGAATGCCTGCAGTAAATCGTCTTGACCACGTTTCCTTAACCTCTCATTAAATCTTCCTCTCTTTCTCTCCCTCTCCCTCTCTCTCTGAATCAATCAAGTGCCCATTCTTGGCACTTCTCAAAATGACAACAAATAAGTCTACTTCAAAATGATTAAATGACAAACATCAAATAAACTGCAATAACAAGTTGCCCGTCATCAGCCCCCAAATCACAGTCTCCTGCCGCCCTCCCCTAATTGACTGTGGGTACAGTTGGTTTGGCCGATAGGCCGAAAACAATATGAACATAATTATTAATTGCGAATAATTTTTCTTAAGACTCATTAAGTGCGGCCGACTAGCAGGCGTCGTTCTTGACGAGAATACCACGCCCCCCTGCCACCACCCGCCGCCCAACGTCCATGCTTACAAAATGACAAAAGAATTGACAGCACATAAATTAGAAAGTAGCCCGTCTCCAAGCCAGAGAGGGTGACACTCATCCAAACTGGTCCACAGTGGCCATGCTTAAATGTGTTAAGCCGCCGGAAGTGACATTTCTCTTTCTCATTTCTCTCGAGTTGTTGTTGCTGTTGTTGTTGCCCGGTCACGTGTCCACGCGCTTGGCGGCGTGTTTTCCGATTTGTAGTCGTCATTGTCAAGGCGCAGATTTGCTGATCTATTGTTGAGTCCTGCAACTGTAAGGACTCACAATTCAAGAGGTGTGCAACAGCAATTGTCTGGGCGCGAGTTGTACACAGTTGCACTTACAAATTAATATGTGTTTACAAACATTCTCTATTATTACTATTACTTTAATTGTATACCATGTCCATCAGGTTAATATATTGTCACAACTGGGATTTAGGATTATTTTATTAACGACCACTTTTATTATTATAATTTTTTTTTCTTCGAATATTTGTATACCCTTTTAGAGACTATTCTAATATTGCCATGACAATGTAACGCATAGTTTGACATATCTTTGACCACATAAAGTATATATAAAGTATATATATCCGATCTAGCCATGTATGAGTTAGTTGCCGATTGGCATCGGCATCGAAATACTCTATTTTGGGTAAATCTCTTAGGTTTAAAGATTCACCTTATTTGATATAGTAGGAACCAAATTAGAATAGTATATACAGATCAAGATTCTTTCATTTTATAGCCATCGCCCCCTCCCCGCCTAGAACGAGCTGTATTCGGTGTTAGTAGAATAAGGTTCAAGGTACGGGCACTTCCGACTAGATCACTCTTCGTTTTTTTTCAAGTGTATCATGTTTTCTGCTTGTACCTAAAAAATTAGACCCCCGCCCATCTCGAACACCCACAAACATGTGTATGTTCTGCCTCTATCAAATAAAAATGTATTTATGCCAAATTTCATTGACTGGGACTGGCTATTAAAAAAACCAACTCAGAAAATATCCACATACAAATATTTAAGACTTAAGGAATTTTATTACACAAAGTTAATGTTGAATTGACTAAAAGAAAGGTTTTCGGTTTCGACTTATAAAACTGCAACAGTTCACATATTGCTTCCGCTCGTAAAAGTTTTTAACTACCAATTTGACAGTAATTATATAAATTTTGTCATAAATTAAAACACCTATAGGGCACTATAAGCCTCTCATACCAGTAGCATATAAATCGACTAATTAAATCAACAAACGTCTGTCGTAATTCTCTGGCACCTGTGCCAGAGCACCTGTATATATTTCTATATATTTTCTTATTTTCACTTCGTTCGACATCTCGTAAAATTCGCGCCAAGGAGCCAACTATTAAAAAATCGTAAACGTAAACATTTTTACAACTGACTGAACTGTCGTACACTTTTTCGAACCCAAAATTGAAACGTATAAAAAAACAAAATGCAAATTGAGCTGTTACCGCCCGGAACTTTACGCCTATTTAGGCGCCCAACTTCTAGTTCCGGCAATGATGCAGCCTAAACACTTAATTACGGCCGAAACGCGGCTCGACACATGGCTGACCATAAAAAGAAAGCCGAGGCGTTGAAATTAGCATACTAACTGGGCAGCAAGGAGGGTGCGAAGCAAATTAAAAATTATCAACCTGCGGCGATCGGTTGCATAAATTTAAAAGAAGAATTTTTATAACCGAAGGCGTTGAGCTGCAAAATGGTTGACGTGACGTGAGACCAAATTTTATTTTGTTTTTTTGGCTGCTACAAAATGCACAAAAGTGCGCACATTAATGTCAGCAGGGTTTGACTAATTGCCTGCATTATGCAAGCCGAGGTCAGGCGAGGCCAGGCAAGGGGCATTTCCCTAAAGGAAGCGCCCTCGCATCGATAAGATCACCTGGCTGAGGTAACAAGTGCGGCTTGAGGAAGCGCCCCTACGCTGCGACTGACCGCCGCTGCTTTCTTTGATAAATAGTGTGCTAATGGAATGTCATGTCAGCGTTTGTTTGGGCCGACTTTTAACCGAATTGTAACAACAACAAGATACAGGCCCAGTGCCGGCTAACACCCTTCCAAATTGGCGTGGGCGTTGACCACAAGAACTGGTGTGCCCGGCAGACAGGTGCAGCGACGCGTAAATGTTCACAGTGAAATATTAGTGCAAGCGGCCAAGTATGGGCGCTCGTTTAGACAAAAAGGATTCATTTCTGACACAATGATGTATTTGTACAAGCCAAACTAATGTGTGCTTCCGCTGCCCCTCGTATGTGTGCCTGGGCAATCCTTGCTTTTTAGCTGATCCTTATCGACATAAAGGCAGGAAATATTAGCGCAAAGTGCAGGCAGTTCCTTTCTATATGTGCTCGCTTATTAATTGACCAACATTAGCGCCTATTGTTAGCTCCAGCTTTGGCTGTCCTGGGCATGGGTAAGAGTATGTGCTAATGGCGCCTAGTTTTGATCGTTTGCCAACTGATAAGGCAATGGAACAGCTTTAGCCAGACAGCAACTGTTAATGAACACCTGCGAGTGTGGCTTTCTAGATTCAAGCCTCATTCTCAAAAGATTTCCTGTGGCTGTCAGTAAATCTAGTTCCAGGAATCTTGTACTTAAAATCTATTACAAAATATATTCTATTCAAGCTGTAATTTCTTCAAAATTATTATACTTCTAGTTTTAGGAATGTTGCATTGTAAAATTATTTTACAATTTATTCTAGACTCAAACCGAGTACTCAAAAGATTCCCTGGTATATTTGCAAGTAGATTGTATTTAAGTTCTGTATTTATCTGAATGTGAATCTATCTTGACAGGAATTTTATACTTTACATTATTTTACTAGGAAAATGTTAATTTTCTGGCGTATTAATAGATGTTGCTGAATAATTATTTAAATTTTAAGAGTAAATACTTGTCATGCTGTACTTTGGAATATTTCATCTTGTCAATCTTCGAATTTCGTAAGCAATATTATTATATTAAATATTATAAAATATTGTATTAATATTATTAGCTAACAGCAAAAAGTAATTCTCTCTTAAAACCACCTTAACTTTACTCAATACATGCTTTACTATGTTTAAAAACATTCATATGCTTAAACCTATTATTATTATTATTATTATTATTAATATTATTAATAATGCCCTTTGAACACAATAAACTTTTTTTTAGCTCACTGCCTCGCGCTGATCTCTTTCGAAAAAACATAATCACACTATTTATTGCCATGATACAACATTATTTTGTACTTGAACTCGCACGCACAAAGCGCAGCCCTTGATGATTAGCATCCCTCATGTTAACATCTGTTACATTAAACTATACCTTGGCCTTAAAAACACCGCGGCGCCAGACAAACCATAAAAAAAGGAAACCCACCCAAAGTGACGAAATTTTCGTGTGGACGCGTTGATAGTAACCAAAAACGTTGGTCGGGCCTTTAAATACTGAAACTACCCCCCACACACCGTCGAGCCGACTACCCAACTACAGTTGTCGACTATTTTCATAAAATTAACTAAAAATGCCAAGTCAGAAGGTTTTTCGGGTGTCGTGCACGTGCAATTTTTGCATGCCCGCAATAAGCGCATTAGGTTTTTGTTTTCGTTTTTGTGTTTTTTTTCTTCATCTTTATTTTAGGGCTGTCTGAGGGTTGTTGGCCTCTTCGGCTTATTGTTTGCATATGTGTAACAATTAAACATTTGCCGCTGCAGACATTTTTTATATGCCACCCCGCACTATCATTAACACCACAACCCAACAAGCCAACAAGCCGCCCGACCACATGCCAGTTGGCAAGTGCAAAATCTGCGAGTGTTATCGGCTTAATTATTATTATGAGTCCCAGGGCGACGGGTGTCCTCAATAGTCCTGCACTGACTCCACTTGACTCTGTGCACCCCCCAAACCCCCTCTCTATCCTCGCCCTGTTTCATTTTGGTTTATTTGCGTTGCCCATAAACTCGGATTTGAATATGTTTGAGTTTAAATATTGCTACGTCATTGCTCCTATATATATCTATATATACCCATGTCTGTTGCGCTGCCAGTTTATATTTTGAATATATATCACCTTTTTTCTTTTTGGTACTGACTCATTTTTAAGCCGCTTAGCTGCACATGTTAATAAAATGATTATCAGGCTCTGCCTTTTGCTACCATAATGCAGGACTCACCATACTTTCAGCGTCCGACTTCCGTGATCTGTAAATGGGCTTTTAGTGCCAGCCTGGTATGTGTATTTGTGTGATCCGATTGACAAGTTGACTGACTGGCCAACTGATTCGTGCTCCACGCAGAGTCCAAAATGTCAAAGCTAGTTTAGCTTATAAAACGTAAATCAACTTTTAGACGGCATTTCGTTAAACTTTACCTGCAAATGGGGAAAATAGATGAAAATGTTAAATATTTCTGTTTGATTTGAAATTTACTGTTAAAGCTACATATAAAATATGAATACAGAAATGCTTTAAAAAGAAATTCACGCCGAATGTCGAAATATTGGTGGGAAAACTGATCGTTTTTATTTGCTGAGCTCTTGACCTATGCGAAACAGGCTCAAATTCTGTTTTCTATTCGGTTGCTTTAGAATTTCATGATTTGATGCTAAAGCTGCATATAAAAAATGAATACATAAGTGTTTTACCGCCAAATCCACTTTGAATGGCGAAATATGTGAGTGAAAACTAATAATCCACTCTGGATGGCGTTATATAAGTGGAAAAACTAATAATTTTGAAACTCTTTAAACTTCTTTTAGAAATGTGTGACCTGCACTCGCACATGATCAAACGCCCTGAGACCAATTGAAACAAAGGACTTTCCAACTGTCAGCTAATTGCACCCTAAGGAGTTGAAAACCGAACGCAGTCATAAAACACGCTAATTACACACACACACACACTCACGCAGAGCGCATAGTTGGCGACACTTTTCTCTTTCGCTTCCTGCCTCGCTCATATGAAAAACTAATCTAAAACTGACCCCAGCCACTTGACTTTGGCAAAGCAAAGCAAACGCAACTGACGCAAACTGACCGCAGCTGTAAATTAAACGTAAATTGTCAAACTGACAGTTGCCAGGACCAAAAGTTTGCGCCCGCACACAGGTGTCTGCCGGTGGGCAGTTGCCCAGGTGGGCAGGACATGGCAGCTGTTTTCATTATTATTATTGACAGGCGCAACTAACGGGACTATTAAGCGAGGCGTTGACATCAGGTTACAAGTGTCTCCCAGGACCTGCAGCCAGAGCCCGGGTCTAATCAAAGAGGTCATTAGAAGTTAGTGAGTTGCAGGGTTCAGTTAGTTCAAGGGTCAGGGTGCTTGCCTTTCGACTTGCTAGTTACTATACGAGTTGCCTTTTTCAATGCGCTCATTAAAGTTAAAGCTAATTAAATTTTGGGCTGCATGTGGCAGGGGTAGGCCAACAATCAAATGTTGCGCTCGCAACATTGAAAAACAGTTACAACAGTTACCCGCACCCCGAGGTACAACCTAAGTAGAAAAGGCAAAGGACAAGCGCAGCAAATTTGAAGCGTTGCGTCTGGGATGTGGGGCAACATTTTTAAGGATCTTGCAACAGACAACAAACAAACGGGCGGTGTCCGAACTCAAATGCAGGCGTTCGACTGGCCCACGCCGAGCACTGGAGCGTGGACGGTGTGCTGCGAGTCGGGTACGGTTTGTGCTACAAATATGCAAATAGACACAATTTTTAATTAGCAGCGAAGCGCAAATTTCGTAAAAAGCAGCGCCAAATGTCAGCAACAAAAGAGTCGCGCGCGCGTGCCACATGGTTGAGCGTGGAGAAATGGCGAAAAAGGCGACGCGCCATGTGGCCAGTGGAGCCGGCAAATATATCACACACATATTAACAACAAATTCATTAAAATGCGCACCAAAATGTTGCAGAAAAAAAGAAGTGAATATTGTTAATACAAGCAGACAGCTGAAACATGAAACAAAATGCAAAACAGCAAAAAAATATATACATATATATACAAAAGCTAAAGGAAATGATTATTAAAAATCTAAAATAAATAAAAGATGAGAACTTTGCCTTTAGCGTATGACAGCAGCTGTTTGCCGATTGTAGCCGCCTCCCCTTCGACCTCCCCCCTTCGCAGACCATTCGAATTCAAGATTTATGGCGAACGTTGCGCATACGCCGCGTGTTGCACGTCAAAAGGTATACCCACAGTCGTTGCTATCGTAGTTATAGCAAAATTCCTTCTCATTTTCCTGCGTTTCTTTCACTTATTTTTTTGCCATAGCTCAAATACAAAAGAGTGCATAAAAAATTGTACACATTTCTGTGCATAATCATTTGAACTACGTACGCGGCCGCCGTCTGTTGCCGGGTAATGCGCTGCCGGCATGTTACCAGCCAACCAAAATACACACAACGAGACGCCCAGACAAAGAGAACTTTGAATAGCTAGACTAGCGTGTGGGAGAGTGTGGAGGTGTGGAAATTGTGGGGATAGGGTATGCGGCAGTTGCCTTTTTGAACTTGTTTGGCTGTTTATTCGCGCATAATTCACTCATTAATCATTGCGTTTTGGCCAGCACGTCTGAGCTTCAACTTTGACTCCGCCATGGCATATGCCAGGCAGTCCTTGTCCTTGTTGCATGTAGTTGTTGAGCCAACCAACAAACAAAAGGTGAATAAAACTAGCAATGGATAATAGGCAGACAGCTAAGTGGCAAACGGCGGCCAGTAATTACGACTAATAGAAGAACTGCATTCAAGTAAATAGGCAGGCTCAGATGGAGAGGGTTCGACTGGAAGATGTCCTCAACTTACGACTCAACTTAGGAATTGTTTGGTTTTTTCCTGGCTTAAAGCAATGCCTGGCTTTGTGTTGCGTTTCATGAACCTGGTTAACTTATTTGATAAACTTAGGTTTTAAGTTGAAACTTGGTTGTAATATTCAATAATATAATTTATGATAATTAAAATATTTGTTATCGAAATTAGTTATGTGTTACACTGTCAAATACTAAATAATTGTACAATAATATTTTCAAACAAAGCAATTTAATAAGACAACTCTAGTCGGGAGTGCCTGAATTGGGGATACCCAATGCTGCTTGCGCTATGCCCATTTTTTCCTTAGCTTAAAAATTTGTTTTATCTTTAAAATGACACGAATCTGAGCTGACAGTAGCTCCCAAGTCCCAAATATAACTGAGCTGGTTCATATGTAAAACAACATTGTAGCTGCAGAAAAACTGTAGAAAACCTAACAATTGAACTACCTACATAAGGATTCGCACATTAACATTGAACTTGGTTACCAAATGTTGCTTAAATTCCAAGAACACATCACGCTATAAATTCGCATCTAATATTTTTTATATTTTTTGTCAACTACAACAATATACTGTAATATTTTGTACCCGTATTCCTATTCATTAGCGCGAACTGCGCACAACTGAAAGAAAAATCAGAAAAATATGCAAATTTGTTTTGGCAAAGTCACGATCTGGGCAGACAATTTGCTGATTACGGAACGGACGACGACAGCAAGGCTGATGGCATAGGAAGTGGAGGAATTGTTGCCATTTTTGCAAGCGCATTGATAAAATGATTGATTACACGCAGCCGTCAACTGTGTCTCTGGTTCTACCTCCCGTTCCCCCAGCAGCCGCTACGCACCTCAGCTCGTTGCCATGCGAAAATGCAAACATTTTGCAATCAAATTAACTCTTTGGACGCTTAAGCTGTTGCCATTTCCAAACGCAAAAAAAAGGAATTTATCAAAAATTGTAAATTGCCAAAACCATTAAAATTATTAAAATCATGCTTGCCGCGAGGGGTTGTGGCATTGCCTAAAAGGATATAAAAAATGGGGCGTGCCCTGTAAAATTTATCAACTCGTTGGCGGCAAGGATATGCAAAATCATTTCCGCACATTGACAGCCGCTCGTCTAGTTGAACAGGGCAACGGGTCGGGGGGTGAAACCGAACGCTTCATTTGCTCAATTGATATTCTAAACTATCTATAAACATTTATGTATATACTCCGAGAACTTCTTGGCAACAATGTTCCCGTTGATCATAAAGCAGAGAAAATGTTGACAAAATTTATGCTAAATTGATTTTAAGCAGCGCAACAAAAGGCGACCATTGTCTGGCCAGTCCACAAAGTATGACAAATGAATTTTAATTACCAGCACTAAAAAAGCGAAAAATCTGATGCCCAATCCGTAAACCGAACAATTGAAACAAACTTCATAAAAGCGCAGCGACACGAGATGACCGCCGAATCTGAATGGCTTTTCAGGAGGCTAGGGGGCGGAGCGGAACGGGGCGGGGCGTGCAGTATTATTCATAACAGCAACGATTGTCTGCGTCTACAGTTTCAAGGGGTTTATCTTTTGACAGTCGGTCATAATTTTTTGGATCGTTTTTGGCTGATTTGATTTTTCATTGCCTTTTGCATTCAATTCTCCTGTTTTTTTTATGGCCACTTCTCTACTCGATTCTACTCAAATAAAAATTGGTCGTGGCCATCTACAATGTTGCCTAATAAATTTGCTTTGATTGATTTTAATGGTTAAGCGCTTCATTGAGCCTTGGAGTGCGATGTGGTGCGTGTGCGGTCCGCCTGGGGACGGCTTTTTCGCCCCGCCGTTTTAATTTTAATGCTTGCTCCCAAACGAGCTCAGACGATTGTTAGCGAAATTAATTTCGAGCGTTAGGCGAAAAAGGTCTTAAAATTTTTTTATATGGATTATATTCTATGCATTGGATATATAAAAGCATTTCTTACGATTGTTTGCTTTGCAGTTAAATGCCCGAAATTACTGAAGGCTGGCGGGCAGCGGGGCGATAAGCTGGAAGCGAAGCTTTTCAAATGAATTGAAAAGATGTCATCGCGTTTGGCGTTTTTAATAGCCAGCAATGCCTTTGAAAGAACTACGCACAGTGGAGCTAAATAATGAGAAAAATCTTACACATATAAATTTTTTTAAGTATTCATATTTTTCAGCTAAACATAATTTAAACAAGTAAGAGGTTCTAGTCGGGAGCTCCCGACTAGGGGATACCCTGAACCCTCATATTCCAACACCAAATGCAGCGCGCGCTTATAGATAGAGAGTAGCGGGGAGGTGGCGATAGGTATAAAATGAAAGATAATCGATATATATATACTTTTCTAGAAGCTACATGTCAAGTTTGGTGACTCTAGCTCTTATTATTTACCAAAATTTGCTTAAAAATCGGGATTTCGATATACATTTTTATCGATTACTTGGAAACGGGGCAAGTTATCGTTTATTGGAAACAAACTCGATCTGCGCAGGCACTAGGAGCCCCTACATCTCAAATTTCAAGTCTGTAGCTCTTATAGGTTCTGAGATCCTTGCGTTCATACATACGGACGGACGGACGGACGGACGGACGGACAGAGAGACGGACATGGCTAGATCGACTCGGCTATTAATGCTGATCAAGAATATATATACTTTATGGGGTCGGAGATGCTTCCTTCTGCCTGTTACATACTTTTGGATTTTGCACAAAAACATAATACCCCTTTTACCCATTTTTAATGGGTTCAGGGTATAAAAATAACTGTGTGTAGGTTTATTTATAATTTCATCTACCATTGCTCGCTAATTTAATAATCAATTAGTTTTCTAAACTAAATATCCTTTGGTTAATTGGTTTCTCATTCGTTAACACAAGTACATAATTTTATTCTAACAGTCGTTGTTTTATTAAATATAAGAAATAGGTAGAGAGCCCGAGCTAGAATATGTTTTCACAAACTGTTCTTTTATTTTTTGGAATTCAATATCCCATTGCTCACTTATACATAACCCATCGTTTTTATTTATAAGTTTTTTTTTAAAATCCCATCACTTTTTTTGTCAATTATATATTAAATTACTGCTCTTAGTACCACGGTGCCCTGCTTCATTTCCCACAGCTTTCGAAACAAGTTTCATTACAGTTGTCATGTTCAATTTCATTCAGTAGAATTTTACTTGTCATCTGTTGTTTGGGCACCCCAAGAGCTTTTTTGCTGTTATAACTTGCGAAGAATACAATTCATAAATACCCAACGAGAGAGAGAGAGAGAGAGAGAGAGAGAGAGAGAGAGAGGGGGTAAAGAGGGGCACTCATAAAATTCAATTTTGTTGCATGTCGCCGTCATAAAAGTGCGCGGCTCCTTTTGTTACCCGGCATGGAAATACAAAATCTGTGCATTGCTTTGCTGGTCACGTTGTACTGTGAGGCCAGTCTGGCATTGGCCCAGGTTTCTGGCATCGAATCGCGTTGGGTTGGGCCGAACGGGCTTAACATTTAACTGCAGTTTTATCAAGTTATTGCCGCAGGCTCAACTAGATTTGAATGTTATGAGATATATGAAATATTATATGTAAACCGTGTTTTATTATATATATTAAGAATATGCGCATTTATGAAATACATTCGGGAGAACCTAGCAAAAAATGTATATTGATCTTCCCTTTCCAGTTTCATTTAACATTTAAAGTTAACGTCTCAATCTATTTTCTTACTTCTTAGCTAAATGCAATTTTACTTTATAATCTCGTGTTGGGAACTAACTTATTGTAACTCTCGAAATAATTGACTTTGATTTTTACAACATATGTTTTTTATGCAATACTCATATGCAGTCGCTCGATAGGTACTAAGGACAATATTATGCATTAAGGGTTAGGAAAACTAAAAGCTATAAGAACTTGAAACACCTATTTAGCAGACAGATTGAAGTTTGTTGAAATTGCTTGTTTGAGGCTCTTCAACGATCAAATATTAACTGATTCACCTCAACTCAATGCTAGTCTCTCACTCACACAGATTTCTCAACTCTTAAGCTCTTGCTGCTTTTCGCTTATCTCAATCAGCATCGTTAAGCGTTCCATTTGAGGTGTTCTGTAACGTTCCCATTTTACAGCTTCAGTTGTGGCACATAAAGGTCCCAACCAAAAGCTATAAGATAAGGCGCTGCCATTGCCACATGAGCGGCGGATTAGAGCTGCGGCAACTCTGGCAGGCACTCGTCATAAAAGTGAGCACAATTAAACGCAAGTTAATGGCGTCCAGTGGAGGATTCATTTCATTCCATTTGCCCCAAAAGTCACTTTAACGGTGGCCATTACGTGTAAATGCCGCTGATGAGGTGACGCTGATGTTGAGGCAACAATTAAAACGGACGCCCCGGCAGCTAAGCCGGCTCGTTGCCGTGCTCAAATCTAATCAGCGCAACATCAACGCCGAACGCCTTAAATTATGCTACACAAATCGAATTTATGACACCGGGCAGACGTCTGGGACGACCCAGAGAAAGCCCTCGAAGGCATTTTGCGCAATGAACTTAACCGACAAAAGCCAAATAAAACCAAAGTCCAAAACCGAAAACAATAAAAGCTACATTTGCCAGCAAGCCGTGCAAATAAAATTAAACGAAATCAGTTGGTTAGCTGGAAGTTGGAGCTGGCGCAGCACACACACAGCCACCCACCCACACACACACACGCACATACACCTCAACTTTAACGTCAACGTGTTCTGGCTTCTGCTGTTGCTGCTGCTGGACAACATCATCGTAGCCCAGCACAGAGGGTATGCAGGTTTTAATGTCTATTTTGTGCGCCATTTACAGACGACACACACGCGACTAGCACTGAATCCACTGGGAGCTTGGATGGGCAGTGGGGGTGTGGCTTTTCGGTTGCTAAATGACGTCGTCTTTTAATTTTTATCTCAAACATTGCAAACGGTTTTTATTGTTGCTTTTAACTGCGCTGGCGTCTGTTTCTCATACTCTCAGTGCCATCTGTGAACGGCTGTTGCAACTTTTGCAATTTGCCCAAAATACCGAGCGTTTTTGCACGGCATCTGGTCGTATAGCTGCTTTCGGCGTCCAGCCTCCCGCCCCCCAAAGCGACATCTTTAATTTGAATTCCAGCTTATTTATTGTGTTTATTTAAGTAAGTTGCCAGCAGAACATCTTTTCTGTGGTTTGTTTACGATTTTTGTTTGGTTTCAATTGCAAACTTTTATTCAGAACTAGTTGAGGTTGCACTTTGATATAAGAATTCCCTAATAAAAGTGAACTAGCAGTTGGACATATAAATAATATGAAATGAACGCTAAAAAGCACAAACTTTCTAGATATCCTTTATTTTTCGACCTCTGCTCTCTTACTAAATGAACTTAAGTAATGTCTGTAATTAAAATACGTGAGAATCACATAGAAAGGCGGTAAGCAAAATTGCCAAATTTACTGGGGTCGATGCTTTCCGATATTCTTCTACCTCTTCTTCTTCTACTTGAGCTAAAGTAATGAAAATTCGTGAGAATCGCATAGAAAGGCGATAAGTCCAAAATGAAAATATTTTTATGCACTTGCAAATTTTTCCAAATGCCCAACTAAAGCTCAAAACGCATTCCTCATGAAAATCAAGGGTTTGAAATAGTTATTAAATTGGGAAATCTTGAAGGAAAATTTATTGTAATTCGCTTCGTATGGCATGCAATGAATCTACAGTTTCAGCTTACCCGCTTTAATAGACACCCTTGACACTCTCGGTATGCCCTAATCTTCAGTGGAAATCCTCAAGCCCAGACAAACTGAGGGACTAGCGACCACAAGTGTTGACCAGAGATGCGAGAGAGACGGGCTAATAAATCAATAGCCAACTGTCAGCATTGTGTGCGAGTAATAATAATGCGAGCGAACTGGTCAATAATAAACCGAACGGGAATTTGGCAGCCAACGCGCAAGAAGACAATGGAGCAACAAATGTCACGAAAGATCCGGAGCTGGTCAAGCGTAAGGAGCAGGACATTTGAATTGGTGATGATGCTGTGCTGGGTCGCAGCGAAGATTTATTTACGTCTGTCGTCGCAGAAGGAATGCGATGAAATAAAACGTATTAAGTCATAAAACGGCCAATACGAAAGCGGATTACCAAGTGTGAACCGAGGAGCAACAACTACTGACCACTGACCACCGACCACAGTTGCCACGGCGGGGCATCAAATCTAATTATGCCATATACGGGAGAAGAACTATATAAAAGTGCACAGCGGGCGTCGAAGGGGTGTGGGCAGCTGTGTGCAAACGGTTTTGCAAAATTTATGCGGCTTTTGTTTTAATAAAAATTTTATCATTGCGCATAAATAGCGGGCAGCAAAAAGAAGCGAAGCATGTGCGCATAAATCTTGAGATGGAAGATGCCACAAGGAAAAACGAATACGAGCCAAAGCAATTATATGCAATTTATGCGGTGGTCACAGGCGCACCACCAAACCACCCACAACCCACTAGCCACACAAGCCGCAACCCGCAACCCACACACAAAAACAAATTGAGAGTCCGATGGCGTCGCCTGTTCGAAGCAAGTTGTGAAAATTATACGAATTGAATGTCTTAAAACGAAAAAGGCACTCGGTTCCGAGTTGCTGGCTGGCTTGTGCCCGGTTTCTTGCCTTTTTATCAGGTCCAAGCTGCAAATTTATCAGCTGGCATAAAGTTTTCTTTCTTTTCCGACAGCGACTGCACTTTTGCTGTTTCATTTGGGCCAAAACCGCAGAGCGCCAACAACAAAACCGCACGCCAGAGATACACAGAGATAAGTTTTCTTTTATTGCAGTTTTGGCCCAAAAAGTTTTATTGCGACCAGAAAGGAAATGCTTTTCAAATGCTAACAAAATAAATGCCAAGCGCCCAAAGAAAATTAAGAAGCTGCCAGCGCCGCCTGCAGCCACATTCAACTAAAGAACTTGTCTTGGTATCCAATTGAAGATGCGTCTTTGGCACAACTTCTCAACCAAATTAAAATAATAAACTATCTGCCACGAATGCAGCTGCTGTTCCAGAGACAAATCAGCTAGTGTTTACCTAACATATCGAATTCTTTTGTAGTTCTGAACAAATTTATACGATACACAAATACGTATATATATCGTTAGATAATATAGATTCTCTACGTAACATTAAAATTTGCAGAGAACATTGGCATGAAATGCGTAAATTATTCAGTCACATATATTTAAGAGAAGGGTGTTCATCTGTATCTTTTATCAGTCTGTTTCTATACGAACTAGTTAATTTTTACATATTGATAGAGATTACGCAAAATTAATCAACATATAACAAAAATTGCCATAAATATTTTTTGCAGAACATTTTTGCTGTTAATAACATTCAATTAATATTCATATTAATCAGAGTGGAAAACAGGTTTTGAACCAAACGGGTCACCCTCAAATATATCAAAAACAAACAATTCCATGTTTTTAAATGAAAAAAAACAATCAATAATATACATTTTTGCCTACGAAATATTTATTTATAATTGATTTCGGTTTTAGCCGCCCCAAATTCATAGTAAAATATCAAATTCATCAGACGCCGCTACAAAAAAAGGAATTCTTTCGCATAGTTCTATCGAACTAAATCCCAGCATGACAACATGTTAATCATTATAAATATTCAGGTTGCATCTCTATTTCAAATTATACATTTACATCCAGAGTACCCAAGCATAGCATGCACTTTATATATGAGCATACACCTATTGAATACAAATAAAAAAACAGCATCGACTGAAAGCAACAAAGCAAAGAACGCCCCTTCCCGAAATGCTCATTCAAATCTACAGCAACTTTTGCCATTTTGCAAAGTGCAATAGCAATGGCAAAAGATACATCAAGTCGTCGTAGACGAACGATACTTCAGTGCGACCCACACCTTGGCACTCTACACTTAGAGGATACAAAACGCATCTACAGCCACAGATACAGATACAGAATGGCAAACAGAAAAGCGTAAACGTGGCAGGAAATGCGGGCTTGCTCATTATTTGCGCTGAGTGCGGCTGAGTCGACGGCTGCGACAACGAGTACTTTGCATAAATTTCAAATCTTACAGCACAACAAAAAAAAAAAAAAAATATAATAGAAGTAAAAGAACCCAAATAGATGACAGAGCACACAAAAGGACATCGATAGCGATACAGCCACAGCTGAAGCTGCAAATGTAATGGAAATTGAAGGGCGGTCCAGGCCGTCCTGCTTCTGCACCTTCGCGCCGTGTCAAGTGCGTCGTCGTGGCGTGGCACGGCGGCGGAGCTGACAGAAACAGAAAAAAAATGCAATGATACGGAAAAATTAAAAACATTACGACTGGGAATGGGCACTCAACCAGTGCCGCTATGAAGCTGCAAAATATTGTGGATACGGAAATCTCAAATAGGCGTCGTCAGAGTTCTAATGACATCCACCGCAGTCGCAGTTCAAGTAGAGGCCGCTCACAATTTATGGTTGCAATTATGCAGCAAACAGTTGTCGTCAGCATCGGCAATAATTGCGCTCGAAATTTGCATAAAAAATTTCATTCTAAGTAGTGGCTAAAGATGCGACAATCAGAAACAGCAACCACCCAACCACCCAACCACCCAGCCACGCAGCCACCCAACCATGCCGCCAGCAAGTGTTACAAATTGTGAGCATACACACCCACTTTGGCTGTCCTTGGTTTCGATTGACGTGTAATCCTGTCCTTGGCATTTTGCCGGGCGTGGAGCCAAGGACAATGCAGGATAACGCACAAAGATCCAACCGAGGGGTGTCAAAGTCAAGGCGAGCGCAACCCGCACAAAATGTCAGCGCGTGTTGGGACCTCAAGGACAACCGCATTGCTTGCTCTTGCTTTGTGTGTCCAGGATATTGATTTAGTTTTGATATTGTTCACATTTAATTAGCGGATTGCAAGTGTTTAAATTGAAATTCTAGATGTGTGCGCTGTGGCAAAAAAGGGTATGAATAAGTTTGAATGGAGAATTAAATTTAAGAAACTCGTTAACTGTTGATTGGATCTGCCTGTTGGAGTACCCAACAATCGATTAGCTATTGGCTGTTATTGTTGGGCTGTTTTGGGCACCTATCACCTTAGAATCGTATTACCAAAAAATGTTTGAAGTTGCCTCTCTAAAGAGCATAACTTCCTTATAAGAACTTCGTTAAACATCACATAAATCTTACCCCACATGAAAACTTATTTTATACATCAACAGTAGGTCTAAAGAAGCTGATCATTAAATATGACGCACCGGGTGTTATGGAAACGTTGGAGTACCCAAAATAAAATAACATTATCTGAGTGATAATGTAAGCCTCTGTCTCAATATTATCCATCATTCATTGAAGGTAATGTTTTAACAAATAAAAGTATTTTCTTTTCATTTCATAACTATAACTACAGTCCGTTATCCTGAACAGTTCCCTTCTCATTCATTAAAGAAGATAACAGAAAATAAAATTTTTTTTAAATTTAATTATTATTGAATTCAATTATAAAATAGTTTTTACCTTGGCTAAAATCAATATTCCTGCGGAATTTAAGTCTTCATCAACTTAATAAATCATGATAATATTTTTAATTTTTTTAAATTAAATAAATATATCTTAAATCTGTTCTCCAACACGATACAAGCATTTAGTTCTCTAGAAAATAAATAAATCGTTAAAAATTGTTATTTAATTTATTTTGTGTTAGTAAATATTTAACAAAACAATTTCCGACTTAGTGTCTAGCAATTAAATAAATAAAAAATGTATTTTAAAATAATTTCCCATTTGTTTAAAAGCTATGACTGAAATCTGTCATCCTGTATTTTAATTTAATGTGTGAAATCTGGTTTCCTTTTTAGCTCCCAACGGAAAGTTCTCTACCAATTTAACCCTTTATCATTAAATTATGAATTTGCTTCCATTTCATTAAAGCGCGACCGCAAGCCAGTTGTCATCGTTCTTGTCGTTGGCTTTCTCAATGTTTAAGATGCCATTTAACCTCCGGTTAGAGTTTCAAAGTTCAAACCGAAGACAAAACATTTACTCAGCATCCATCTGGCAGCGAGAATGTCGTTGAGTGCCGAGAAACGCCAATCGCGCACAATTTGTTACAATATAAATGACTTATGTCCGCGACGGGCAGCAGCAGCAGCCGCAGCAGCAGCTGCTGTTGCAACAACTTGGCCCCATAACCCCTCTCTCTCTCTGTCTCCCCAACCCGGTTTTTAGCCATAAGCATAATAAATTTTTACGCTTGAGCGTGTAAAGTAAACTGGAAGCCACCCAAACCCAAAATCAGAGCCAAAAACCAAGGCAAACTATAAATTTATAATGCGCGAAAGTAATTTTATGACTTTGCGGTTTTAGCTTTGGTTGCTGGCATAAGCGACTACAACAAACGGCCATAGATACAGATACATTTGTTAAGCATACGCAGTGGGTGGGTGGGGGGTGGTGGGTTTTGTTAGGCGGCAAAGTGTGAAGACAAAGCTTACAGATATAGTAAATCAAAGGCGCAAGTTGCAAGTTGTTGGGCCATGTTATCGCAGCAGCCGCTCAGCCAAAATAATAAGCGCCCGACGTCGCCATATTTATTTGATTAACTGCCTTTCGCACTCACACACTCACAACACACACACTCACTCCACTGGGCGCAATTATAGATACACATGATTACAAACAATAAATTGTTGTTTTGACACTTGTAATGGCTGCTGTTGTGCTGTGGCAGCCACTTTCTGGCACAATGTTGCACAGGAAGCAATCTTTAAACTACAGCTGTAAACTGAGACCCAGCGCACGAACGCTGGACAATTGGCCCAAGCTAATGCTCATCGCTTATTGTGGCATACAAAATTGTTTTATTGTCGCCACATTTCAAAAAGAGGAGAAAAAAATAGAATTCACTTTTTTATTGCAAATTTATTCAAATCATTTGTAATCTCTGCCAGCCTAGCGCTGCCCCCAGTCCAACTTCATGGGCCATAAAATTGCGTGTTCTTATTATTATGGCCATTGCTGTTGTAGTACGGGCACTTGCTAAGTGGTCCACAGTGTGTACTTCTTGTATTAGGGGCTATTTCTGTGCGAGCTCTATGAGGTCGGGCAAATTTGTTTTTTAATAGGTTTGTGTGTAGCTTACGTTTGGGGCGGTCAACAGTGACTAAATCATAGTTAAATATAATTTTCATCTTCAAAAAGTGTGTTTTATTTTGCGCTAAAAGTGTGATAAGTTGAAAGGTGGTTTTGAAAAATATTTAAAGGAGAGTTAAGCCTCTTGTAACAAATAAAAAATAATTTACAAAAATACTTTAGAAAGCAAATTCGTGGTTGGCAACAAGTTACGCTAGCTTTTAATTTTGACAGTAGCTCACTTTTAGATTATGCAAGATATAAAAGAACAAATTATAGGAAAAATGAGAAAGAAAGGCTATCTTCGGCACGCCGAAGATCTAATACCCTTGCAGACCCAACCTTTTTATAATGCTCATAGTGCTTTGCCCGTATCTAAGAAGCATTGTAAAACTAATAAATGCCGAGTTTGGTCAAGATATCTTGAAAAACAAAATGTTTTTTCATACAAAAACTTAATTTTCGACCGATCGTTCCTATGGCAGCTATATGATATAGTGGTCCGATCCAGCTGGTTTTGACATATGTGCTGCAACAGAAAAGGGACTTCTGCAAAGTTTCTTAAGATAGCTTTAAAAGGAGACTAGTTCGCATAGAAACAGACAGACGGACAGACGGACATGGCTATATCGACTCGGCTGTTGATGCTGATCAAGAATATATATACTTTATTGGGTCGGAGATGTCTCCTTCTATGTGTTACACATTTCACGACAAAATTATAATACCCTCTGCAAGGGTATAAAAATATATATATAGCCGATAGGATATCTATGCAGGTAAGCCTTTTCTGTAATGCCAACAAATGAATCAGTTTAAAAGAACATTAGGGATCACATTCGTATTTTTTCTAAGCGAACCTAACCTTAATTATATATAATAATTAACATAATAAACAATAATTATCCATTAACACAACCACTTATAAAATTCTAATCTTTACTTAATGTAGACTTATCTTTTATCTACAAAATAACTAGCTTTAAACAAACGTCCTTTCTCAAACGATATAATAGTCTACTTATGCAAATGGAACTGCTTTGGCAGTTATTTTCTCATGTTCCTTAACACCCTCTGACGATTTCGCAGCGACTCTTAAATCAGATGAGGCTCGGGTCCACACGTTTAAGAATGCAACTGGGAAACTGCATGCCAAACAAAAGCAACAACTGGAAAAACAACAATAAACAGCAAAAGATTTTTATATTTATTGCCAAGGACTTGGCAGAGTTGTGGGCACCCTGTGCATTGGCAGAGGGAGGGCAGTGCATTAACCCCTTTTAGCTCAAACCCAAGCGTCAGCGCAGCAAAATGACTCATCAAACGAGGGCGAGTTGGCGGAGAGCCGAAGCGGGAAGTAAAATGTACAACTTGGCATTTTATTATTATGATTATTTGTAGTATTTGCTGCTGCCGCTGCTTCAAGTTGAAAAGAAAAGAAAACTGAAAAGTGCATAAAAATGCAGCTGAAGAGGGTTGCCGCCGACTCAGAGTCAGACTCAGACTCCAGCTTCGACTGCGTCTAATGCTCAAATTGTATGCATGGACTTCAGCTGGACTTTTGTTTCTGTTTACCAACTGCCGCGAGCGTAAAATGCACTTTGTGATTAGTCCGAGGGTGCCGTCGACGGTTTTGCTGCTGCGCCAGCTCCTGCTGCTGTCGGCTTCCAATGCAAACCCAACCGTTCCCTAGATCCGGACCATTGGCTTTGTTTTCTTGACAGCAGCGTCTTGGCTGCCGTAGAAGAACGAACACTTCATCATGTTTTAAAGTTCAATAGTCATCATCGAGCACATCAACGTGCCGATCGAGTCGTCGCCCAACCCTTAAATCAAGTGAGCGCTTAATGTTTAATAAATGTGTAATGCATAAGCAAAGTTTTCAGCCCGAAGCGTTTTCCTAGCGCTGCTATTGTTGCTGCTGCTGCTGCTGCTGCTGCTGCTGCTGCTGGTGGTGCTCCACCCTGGCCGTGACTCATAACTTCTTAGCTCTTTGCGCACAGTGGAACACATCACATATAAACTTGAAGCGGTTGAATGTTTAGCAAGAAGTTAAATTTAGTTTAAAACTGTCTTAATATTGCTAATATGTGGTTAAGCTGGCAAAATTATGTACGAAATATATGAAGGCAACAGTAGGATAAACTATTTATGCATGTAGATAAGCCTTTTGCCTTACGTTAACGAAATAGTAAAACAGGTTAGCTCTTAATTTTGCCAGTAGCTAACATTTACGTTATTTAAAAATAATATTTATTCAATTAATATTAATTAAATATATTTAATTTATATGGGCGAAAATAGGATATATTATCAGGACAAGTATTTAAACCTCTTGTCAAAGAACAATAAAATCTGTTTAGGTAAACATTTTAAAGTACATTTATGCATGCCAACAGCTGACTTTGAGCGGCATATGAAAAAGACGAAAGAATTTCTTATTAATCAACAGAGGTTATTAAAGTAACAAATAGTTAAGACCCCTTGTCATTGCTGTATGATGCCATTGACAAAGTATTAACCTTTAGTTCCCACTGTGCGCTGTATAACCCTCCAATCCAGTCGCTCACTTTAGTTGTTTATTGTGTTAAACTCCCTACAGCGCACTTGAGCATATTTGCATGACCCGCTTGTCGACGCTAAGTGTATTGGCATTCCAGGGCCCTAGTCAGAGCCAGAACCAAAACCCGAAACAGAAGGAGAGTCCCGTGTTTTGGTTTAAGGATAAAGCAATAACAACAACAACAACCAAAAAATAAAAAATGTATCGAACCGGGCACACCTGCAAACTTTTGAATGAAAAACACTTGAGGGCTTTACGCGTCTCACAATTTAGGGTGGGCTGCTGCTCCTCAAGTGCGTTTAACAAATATTGTGAAGTGCGTCGCAGTTTAAGGAGTATCGAGCGAGCAGAGGAGAGTAGAGAGAGAGAGGGGTCGATGGAGGGGTAACTCTCTGCTGGTAGCCACAGTTTTCCCATGACATACACATGCAATTTAAAATTGTTTCCCAATATGTTGCCAGAGTTGCCTTTGTCAACGCATTTTGTGTCACATTTAATTGAAATCGCTACCCTCACCTGCTGCAAATGCATCAGAAATCTGTTCGCCTTTTGTATGGCGCTGGCTTTGTTATTGTAAATCATTAAAAGTGCCGTGGAATTTATGTATATACTATGCCCCAACTACGATAGGGAGCCGGCAAGGCACCCTACAATATCGCTGTGGGAACTTTCTAATGCTTTACCCAGTTTTGGGTTATGTAAACTTTGTCCAATTACTTGCAGTCGCCCCCTCTCTAAGTACTGTGAGAAACACAGTCACAAAACTGCGCAGCGGTGACTCATTTGTATACGATGCACAGTTTATTGATGACTTAACCTCATTTCGAGCGCTCTGCAACACCTGGCGACTAGCACCTGGCACCTGTTTGCTCTCGTACACGTACATGTTAGGTGTGAAAATGGGTAAGCGGAGCTCGATCTCTCTCTGGGCCAGGGCTGCGACGGCCTGTGATCGATCGATCGATCGATGATCGTGTCTCTATTGTTTTCTGTACATATTTACCTTTTAAATAAAGGATAAAGCAGCAAATGCGTATTGTGGAGCGTTCGGGGATTCTAATTGATAAATAATGCCATGTGACAGATCAATGGCCTTTGGTCGGGCCCAGGCTAATCCGGATCATGCAAATTGGGAATTTGGGCTTACAAAAATCTTGAATGTGGAACCGGAGAGTCAAAGAACTGATATGTAATATTATACAGGGATTAAGAACCTTAAAAAAAGGAAACGAAATTCTTTGACACATAATTATATGCGAGAAATATGATCATACAATTTATGATTGGTATTTTGTGTATTATTATCTTTTATACATATTCGGCGTTCCCGTTTAGATAACCCAATTTTCACACATATCTCGACAGCATGTTGGAACAGGGTGTGAGCACGCGACGTTTATTAATTATGCCAACAAAATGTTATCTGTGCGAGCGTGTGCCCCGAAAAATATATATCTTTGCATATATTTTATGAAAATTTCATGCGATTAATTATAAAAATATGCAAATTATTCTGAACTGTGGTCACATGGCAAAGGACACGTGTAATTGTTGCTAGTCGACGTTTGACAATATGTCAACTGACAACAAACAGCCCTCGTTTAGGGCCGAGGGCGTGCGGCAGGCTATAGTCTAGCTGGTACAGTCTGTCACGTGTTGCACTCGAAGAGCCCAGGAAGCAAAGGAATGAAATGCACGATAAGCGCAACACGAGAAACCACTTGGGAAAGTGGCGTAAAATAGTTGCCGGCGATAAGTTCATTTGTTGTTAATTTGGCGGTGGTGGCAGCCGAAGCAGCGGTGGTGGTGCTGGTGGCCGAGTGGTGGGCGCACAGCCGCATCCTCTTTTATTCACACGCCGGCCAAAAGGCAAACCACGGCAAACCAAAACAACAACAAACAAATGCGGATAAGTTTTGTTCTTGTGCGTGTTGCAACAATTAAAAAATTGAGTGCACCCAAAAGGCAGCCAGCGCTGGGTTTTAGCATGTAAATTGACGCACCACCCTTGCCTGCCACACACACACACACACACACACACACACTGACACACACCGGTGCTCAATTCTCTGAGTCACGAGACGACCCGCATATGTCACCGTCACCATGTCCAAAAGGACCCTAGACGCAATCTACCGTGCGTCCAATGCTGCCGCATGCAGCGTTAATTACTCACTTCAGTCGCGTTTCGGAGTTGCACGTTCTCACGCCCCGTTGTATCTGTATCTGTATAGCCGTGTATCTGTATCTGTATCTCGATCTGTGATTGCTCTCATGTTTTGCCGCTTCAATAGCTGCGTGCAATTCGACGGTCCTTGACACTGGAAATTTGTCACACTCTCGGCCACGGCTCGAGCGGCGTCTGTTTAATTGTGCGTGCGATACAAAACTCATCTCAATCTCGGTCTGCTGATGATGTTGTCGCTGCCGTTGTTACTGCCCCCCGATCTTGATGAAATGTCACACAGCGCTAATGCAAGTTAAACTCCATTTAGCCGTAATTTTCGCGCTGCCTCGTTGCTAATTTCTGTGCGAATGCAGCGAATTCCGGCTACAATTATTCGATAGAGCGTGCTAAATTCTGCGTCGAGTTCATGGGAATGACAGTACGTCGAATTAGCTAGAACGCTATCATTTGTCTGCGCTAATGAAAAAGGTCAAGCAGCGTAGAGAATAGAGAGTAGAGTGGTGCAACCGAAGCAAGTCAAGTCGGGTTTGTTCAATGGCTTTGAACCAAACGACGTTAAGCACGGGGTTCAATTTGTTATTTACTAAGAACCAGGCCTTAAATTTGATGAAGAGCAGTCGAACCTTAACTGAACAATATATTTTCTGTAAAAATGAAGCTCAAGACCACAGACATACGAAATAATGTTTGTTTTTAAATTGTTTAAAATCTATTATAATTATTTATTATATACTTAAAGTTTTTGGTTCTTTTGAAATCCGATATATATAATATATATGTACATATGAGAACAAAAATGCTTTTATTATACAATAAATCATGGATCTCGATCTTTGGAATTTTAAAAATACCATTTTAGTTCTTTGATTTTACGCTCACGTTACCTTCAGTACGGTTGACTCTTTCTTTATGATAAATGCAAGTTTAGATCCTATTAAGAAGTGTAAAAAATGGGCTTATAGATTTATATTGATTCGTAATATTACGTCGACTGATCAAAAATATTTGGTTCGTGTTTGCTGCCTGGACACAGTTATCCACATTTCCCTTAGTTTAAGCTCTTTCCAGCAAACAGCGCACGTGTCTCGTTTGACGTCACAGTCCTAACCTCAAAACATCACTCATAAGCTCACAAAATTTGCCATAATTGCCATATAGGACATAAACAGTTGAGCACTTGTCAAGAATCTATGTATATTGATATAATAGAGCATAAACCCAAATCCAGAAACCAACCCACCCACGCCCGCATTTCCAAACAACTTGCCCTAAAATTGAAAAGAGCACGCAAGGAACGCATCGCCGCTTGAACCGAGGGGAGTGGGCGACGGCTATAGTTAAACAAATGTTACGATTGTCTGGCAATTACCAAATTATTGTTATGTATAACTGTTCGAGCACATATCTATGGCCATTATAATGTATCTTTGGTGGGCCATATGCGTGCACAGTCCGTACAGGTTATGGCTTTCAGGTGTGCCCATTGGAGAAACCAACCCCTCAAGTTATTCGAGCCATAATTCACGGACGCAACTGTACCGTGCTATATATCTAATCAACAGCTATGGCTACATTTACTCTCGACTGCCCAGCGGGACTGCCTTTTGATTTCTGGCCTCTGGCCACCCCACGTTAGCCTCTGGGTCAGGGGGCTGTTTGTTGTCGCCTTTAATTGCCAGACTAAACATTTTTTTGGGTAGTTTTTTTTTTTTATTTGTACTTATGTAGATTTCTCTGGGCTATGGTGAATTACCGCTGATTGTTTTCATTAGCAATCGTAATGAAGTAAATTATGAACTGTGCAGGACCTCAATTGCCGTTTGCTCTTGTTGTTGTTGGCCCACAATTTTTGTTAATTAGCGTTAATTTGATAACAGTCGCCGGATGTGGGCTGTGACTTAGTTTTTATTGTTATTTGATTGTGTGTGTGCGTGTGTTTTGCAATATGTTAAAAGAATCTAAGTCAGAGTCAGTGCAGATTCATATTTAGGCTGAAGAAATTTAACGCCAACAAGATGGAATATCTAGCTACATACTAAGTAATTTTTTAAGCCAGATTTTAGTTGGTCTTAATAAATGAAATATTCCATAGTTAACATTATTGCAAAAAAGCTACAGTTCTTGGTAAATGAGCCCAGCTATCTAGAAAGCTGAGGAAGACAATCAGGATTTCATTCCTAGGGGTTGAATATAGAACTGTCTAATTCGAAGGACAAAGCTGTCAGTGCTATTCAAAAAGGTTTGTTGATGGTTTGCAACTTTATCCAATACTTATCATAATAATAATTAATATTATTATAATATAACAAAAAAGTAAGAACTCTCTCAACGACAGTTTGTGTTCGCTTAAAAGAAGTGTCCGCCATAAAATTAAGGAAACTTGATCTGTATATACTTTTATACAGCCTAGTATGTGTATTTATTTGGTGATTCTAGCTCTTAAAACCCAACAGATTTTCTAAAAAAATAAAATTTCGTTATTTTAATCGATTGCTTAGAATCTGGGCAACTAAGGGCAAGAGGAGGACCCTTGTTCAAAATTTCAAGTCTCTAGCTCTTAAGGGTCAGCAGCTCGATGAAATTTAAACAAGTGTATAATATTATTATGATTTTTACGCATATTTTAATTTTTGAGTAATAAGATCTCTCTACTAATTAGAAATAAATTAAAAACAGTTTCAGCTAATGAGAATCTATAAATTTCCCTTGACTGTTATACTGTAAAATCAAGCAGATTTTATAGTCGCAGAGTTCCTTCTCACTTTCCATAAATTATACATTTAATGCTTATCAATATACATTGCTACTTTATAGCTATTGCCTACTCCACTCACCACATTATTCAGATCTAGTTGCGATAAACGAATCCTTACACACACACACACACACACAGTTGCCCCTCTTTGTGTGGTGTCACAATTGAATGCCAAGAAATTAACTGATATTAGCAACATTTTAATTAAACACAAGTTGTAGTTGCAAAAGCATTTTACATAAGTACCCACATGTTGCCACATTGCGGCATGCCCCAGCTCCTTGGGTACAGCTACTGGTACCGCCTTTGGTACGCTCCTACCCCCTCCCCCAACCCCATGTGTTGCATACATAAACTACGCAATTTTAGCGCACTTTTGCCCGAGGGGCCGCCAGCCGCCTGTCAAAATCTCATTGCGTGCACTCAATTTGCCTCAGAGCTGCAATTACACATATTTTTAGTTAAAGTGTGTGGCACGTTTTAATGTTTATGGGAGCGGCAGATGTTACCCAATGAATGTATTTACAACTTGCAATTTGTGCTTGTGTGTGTATGTGCGTATTTAAACCCTTCGACTATTCTAGGCAACAAATTTAAATGCGGAAAAATGCAAATAGATGGCACGCAATGCAACATGATAATTTTCCTGGTGGGCGCCGCAATGTGCAGCAGAGGGGCTCAGCTGTGGCAGGGGAACTCCTTTTGTTTTTAACACTTTGCCAGCGTTGAACAGGGGTAGGTCCCTGGGTTAAGGAAATGGCAATAGCTACGCACATTTTAGCAGCTGTTGAGGTTTGCGATTGCAACAAAAAAAAAGGTACTCCCCTACATTTACCCCACACCCCCATCGAACAGCAACCTACTTGTGCAGTTGACAACTGCAACAGCCTCCGCAGGCCGCATGGTCTCAGCTTTGTTGCATCCTTTGGCCTCTCGGTTCATTGACCGCATTATGTGCCGCAGTGAGCAGTTGCTTGATATCGTCAGGAGAGGGGCGAAAAAATAAAATAAAACAAGGAAAACAAATCCAAAAGCCACCAAAGAAACTGCGTAAATATGCGTAGAGTGCGTGTTGCACAGAGCCCCTTCAGCTGTGAGTCGCCTTCTTGTTACTGCCCGTTCCCTTTGTTTGCATGCCACAGATGCTTTTTGCTTTATTTGCATTTGTGAAAGTTGATTTTCATGATGATGCCAAAGCTGCACTGCATCGGGTCGCGCCCACGTGCTTTTTGATCTTTTCTCTTCAGTTATCCTTTTGCCGAGGTCGAATCCATGAGCGAGTCCTAACGACCTTTGTTTTTAATCGGTAAAGTGCAGCATCTATTTGCGGTATCTTTGAATTTGCGCCAGCTTCTTGTGGTTAGGCATTGTGGTAACTTGCACCCTTTTGTGAGGAGCTGAGTGCATAGGGTAGTTATGCTAAAATGCATTTGTTTAAGGTGCGTTTTATCATGTACCTGTTAAAGTTAACAATAAGCTTAACATGTGGTCAAACTGGGTTTCTTCTCACGTGTGGCGCATACCAGAGCTTCCTGTCAATATTTTAGCTAACAGCTAATCTACTTGGTTAATATGTGACAAGGACAGGCCACATCGCACTTTCGCTTTTAATAATTTATTATTTAAAAGTCAGGGGAATTAAAATCTCTAGAATTCTTGACTATATGACTCTTACGATCCTACATCTTATCTGCACATCTTATTTATTCAATACATCAAGTTATCATCTTTTTTATACTATCCTCAACAATCTTATGTAGCTTACCCTCTGTTGCATATCTCTTGCAACTTAATGAAAATAAATTACACTCTTACATTTCGCTTGGTTCTTTTTGTTTTGTTATATATCATCAGCATTTATTTACCACTTGATACGCATTCTTAATTGCAAAAGCCGTTGTTGCCCCAAACTCTGTAGGTAACCTTTCCTACACATTATTACCCACTTGCCGGGCTCCTTTTGATGTATGCCTGACACTTGAGGGTGGACACATTTCTAAATTAATTTGGTTTGCTGTTAAATTTGCATAAATTCTCTGTGCTAGGCTCGCCAGTTGCTATTGACAATACAGATTTAATTTTTTTTTCATCTGCTGCTGCTGCTGTTGCGGTTAAGGGTTAACAAGGAGGCACTCCTTAACTCCTTAGCTTGCCAAGTGATTGTCATGCCTGCCAGTTGTCAGTTGTCAAGTTGTCCAAGAAGAGGCCACCAGAGGCCCCGCCTACTCCCTATCATACCATTGCCATCTTCCATCTTGCCCATTAAACACTTTTGTATTAATTGAAGCGTAAAAAGAAAGAAGTTCAACGGGTGCCAGGGGCTTGTTTTTCTCCAACTGCATCTCACGCTCCCCTTAACGCTGGCCCTCTCTTTCTCTTTCTCTCACTCTCTTTAATCCTTGTGCCTCTCGCTTGCCTGGCTGCAGTCAATAACCTTTTAATGAGATTTATAACTGTCAGGCTGTGCCTGTCTCTCTGTCGAGGTGTGTGTGTGCGTGTAAGTGAGGTGTGTGCCGGTGAGATTATTGAGGTATTACATTGTGGAAAGCATCTCTCACCCATTCTCCAGCTCCTTCATGCACTGTTTGCGTAGCAGCTTATTGAAATTAACGCTTCGCTCGGCTCGTTTAGTTCAGGCTTAAATAAATTTGCATATATACAATAATTTTTTTCTTCTTCTCAAAACTCATACTATCTCTTTCTCTCACTCTTTTCGAGGTCTGAGGGTCGTTGTTTACGCTGTTCGCCAGGATTAGTGTCATGACTTGGCAGCCTACTGACATTTCGTGTAGCCTGTCTTCATTCATCATCTCGGGCTTATCTAACATGCAGCAGGTAACAAGCTGCAAGATCGATTGATATACTCTGCAACTGCAGATTCTGAGGATCTGTTTTCACACACTTTCGAGCTGGTCATAAGGCAATTACGACGCTGCTATGCAATACACTATCATTAACAGCCAGACCCTAACGCAGTTGTCACCTGTCCCCCCGGGCGAACTAGAGCTTCCTGCCCACAACGAGGAGTACCTAATGACGCGTGACTTGAGTTAGCTGTCTGGAAGTTACCAATATATTATATATAACGCTATTGACTTTTTCGCAGTCCTCGTAATCATAGAGCACCGGACACAGTTGGAAGGGGCCTCGGGTTTGGCTTCCTGTGCAATGGCTGTAATTGTCACATTTGATTATGTCAAGATGACTTTATAATTACCGCAATGCCGCACACGTGTGACAGTTTAAGTGCCGGTTGCAACCGCATTGAGAACAGAACGCGACGCGTTATTTGCAAACCGCTGGCCAAAAGTGAAAATTACCGTAATTTGCCATGAATATATATTCATATATATATATATATATATATATATCTGCTGTTGCTGCCCGTTGGAAACATATTGTCCGATTCGGCGGAAATGTCAGACAGCTATGTTTTTTATTACGCTGCCAGAAATCTGTGTGGTGGGCGGAAGAAGGCGGTTCCAGGGGAAAAAAATGTTTGTAAAAACGTGTGAAAAATGTTCAGGGCTGACATTTGTTGATAATTTCAAGCAGAAAGAATCTTTGAAATTCATATATATTTTGAAAGTGGGTTTAAGAACATAGATTATGTGGCTAGAAGGAAATCTATTTATGCGTGATACTTTAATTTAATATATACCCTTATGACAATGGGTAAAAAGGGTAAAATGTTTTCTGAAAATGTGTGAAACAGGCAGAAGAAAAGCATCACCGAGCCCATAAAGTATATATTTTCTTGATCAGCATCAATAGCCGGTCGAGCTATCCATGTCCGTCTGCCTGCCCGTCAGTCCGTTCGTATGTGCTTCGGATAATCGATAACTTGCCCCGTTTTCAAAAAATCAATAAAATTCAATATCGAAAACATGTGCAAAACTTTTAGATGTTAATGGTTCGAGTCACCAAAATTGAATAAAATTTTGTGCTGTTAGAAGAAGGTTCAGGGTATCCCCTAGTCGGGCATTCCCATCTAGAGCACTCTTTCTTGTTTTAATCATTATCGTTTACGAATAGCTCCTTCCCCTTCCTCACAAGCAACATTGTATTGAGTTCGGATTTAGTATGAAAATCTATATACTAAGATAAAGTTTCTGTAAATTTAAAGGTATATTTTATAAATTCCCACACCTGTTAGCACTTGGTATTCAAATTAAATTTTTTTTAAGCTTTATGAGATGACATTTAAAATGTGTTGTTAATGTGATATATGTCGTCGGTGTTGCCGAAGCTGTTGTTCTCGTCAAACGCGAATCAACACTATTTAATTATTCATATCAAACATTTTATTACACTTTTAGTAATTTAATGCATGGCGGTTTTTCCTTTCCTTTTTTAACTTTTTATTTACATTTTCAGTTATTTTGTTTTTTTTTTTCTTAATTTTCTTTTCGTTTGTCACATTTAATTGAATTTATGTATTTTTATTGTCGCTCGCTTTTCGTACAGCATTTTTGCATTAATTTTTATGTTTTTAAATATGTGTACAGGTCTATTTATTTGTATTTTTCCGAAAGACCAGACTGTTTGTGGCTGTTTATTTGGCTGCACCGCTGTCGCAGGGCAATCCACTGACGAACGCTCAAATTATGCAAAATAATTTTCAACTGTCACGCATATCAGACGCTCCGACGCCCCCGGACAGTTGCTTATCGTGTGGCAACAATCGTGAAATGGCTTTAATTGATTCTAATTTGGTTTCCCGATGGTCTTCCCTTAGTGGTTGCCACCTGTGCGTTTCTCAAGGCGTGCTGCTAATTGGCTCTAACTTCAGCTCCGTGTGTGGCTCAATGCCGGACATCAAAAGCGGGGCGCGAAGTCTTCCAAAGTCCACATAACATAACTCGGTCTGTCACCCCTCCCCCCATGGTACGACTATCTGACAGTGTGTTGGACTGTCAAAATATTTTTGTTGCATTTTGGGTGTGTCCTGTGCTCTGTTTGTTGTTTTTGTTTTCATGTTTTGTTAGCAAAGTGCAGTCGGCTAGGAGGATTAGCTGCGATCCGTTTCGTTTCGTTCCATTCTGTTCTGTTTGTTGTTTTTGTCGCAGTTTATGATGCGTACAGAGTTCCACTTTCGGCAGTTCATATTTTGTGGTCTTTCCAAATGACAGTTATGGTGGGAAGCGTTGCAAGCGGCTCACTGACTAGCCCCCGTTGAATTGAAATACCGCACGATATCAAATGGGAGTTTGGTCAGGTTCCTAATTAGTAATGGAACATTGCCCATGCAAAATTATCCTAATGAGCTTAAGTCGCAGCTCTTAGGACTTTCGATGGCCCCAAAATTGTCTCGCTCACTGACCTAACATATCCGCCATGCTTTGCCTGCAACTGTACCCAAGTCCAAAAAATACCAGCTGTCTCTTTTTTAACCCTCTCCCGTGGGTGATATGAATACATAGGTATATTGCCAATCGCAATCGCAATTGTCCAAAATCAATTTTTGCACTGCAAAACATGACTCGACACTAAACACAAGTCGCTAGAGAAAAATCATAAATAAAATATGATGCATAAGCAAATACAATGGCTGGGCGGGCTAGAATGCATCTAAAAAACTATGAATATTCATAAACCTATTGAACAACAATAGAAATTGATGATGTGTTGTCAAATCGCAGAGAACGAACAATTTGATTGATGATATTCCAAGGCACGGCATTCATTCGCATTGAAAATGAAAAAATACGGGGCATTTTTTGGCAAAATTATTGCTGAGCCAGCAAAGTGAAAAATATCATATAAGGATATTAAAAATGAAGCGCAACTAAATAGACAACAAAAAAAAAAAAAAAAAACCAACCATATACTGAAAACAGTCCAAGAGTCATGCATCATAATCAGGTTTGGAGATTGCAGCGGCAACAAAACAAACACCCCCGATACACATGTGTGGCTACCCCTTTTGGGGTTTAATGTTGCCCACGCAGAGATAGACAGAAAAAAAAGGAGACGCAAAGTGTGAGTTTGAGGGAGAAAGGGAGGTCCCGGCTGGCAATCAAAGCAAGTCACACAGGAGACAACCACATGAAATATGATCGATGGGCTGACTGACTGGCTACTGTGGCCAGGGTGAGGGTGAGGGTATACTCTGTGCCTTGGTCCTGCTGCGACTGTCCACAAAATGGCACAATTAACGTGGCATATCCTTTCAGCCAAATTGTTGCCCAACAAAAGGATGCCAGGCTACAATTGTTGAACACAGTAAATAAATGTCAATGCCCAAACCCTTAACCCAAACCCCGCTTTTTTTCCATCGTCGATAACATAATGACGTTTCGTATCATTTTTCAAATTGTAAAAAAAAAAATATTAGAAAATACGCGTCTATTTTTTCATTCGGAAAACCAAAATTGAAACTGTTGTGTCAGTTGGTGGTGTCTACTGGGCAAGTCCCTTTGCCAGTTGGTCACAGCAGGACATCGTGCAACATATTCGAGTTTTAATTATGATTTTTTATTGGTTTTCGCGCTTAGTGGCAAGGTGTCTGTTGTTTGTCTTGTTTCGTGCTCGTTCGGGGCGACGCCACTGAAATGGTCAAACAATTGATAAATGATATTTTGATATAGGCTAAAAGCCGGACGTATACAATGTATAGTGTTATAGTCTGCAATCTGACAATGGCTGACAACCCTTGTAACGAGTCTTTAAAATGTTTTAGTGCACCAGTTGAATACTGTAAGCTAACAGCCGAAATCATCCAAGCGGATTATCACAAGTGTTGATCGATTTTCAGTTATATCATCAATAAAAACAGGGTAAGGCTTTTATATTGAATACCCTAAACATAATATTAAGCTGACTTTGTAGGCGTTCATTGTCAGCTATAAAGAGTTATGCGTAAGAAAGTATTTAGGAATAAAATCATTACTGACTGTTTCTTAAAGCCAACGCGCGATTCTTAGCATTTATCATTGAACACTGATTGTTTGGAAATTAAAATTTCTAAAAATAAAATTAGAAACGTCTTGCTATCAAATTAATGCATAACTCTCGACCACATACATAGCCAAGTATGGCTGTTAAGTTATTTTACAATTTGTTATCTTATACTGTGGACTCTATCTCGAATTATAACAAATATATAAAAAGGTATATGCAAATAAATATTCTATATCTTATTTATTTGATTTAGTTTATTATTTAATTAAAGCGCGATTGAACATATTTGTTTTTAAAAACTTGACTTCTGGTAAAATTTCGGAATATTAGAATTACTCTCAAATTAGAAAACAAATTAGGTCTCAAAATGAAAGGTTCTTATACTCCAATGAGCCCTGTACTTTCTATTTGTTATTGGGCACTAACAGTAACGTTTTACATCAACTTCCTGTCTTATTGCCTTCGTTCATTCAAACAAGTGCCTTCTATAGACACACACTCTCTAACTACCACACCCACACACATCGCATCGAAATACTCATAAATAGTTAATTACAGAGCATTTCATAAATCACTCAAAGTGAGTCCTGTTTGGATACTGCCGCTAAGTCAAAGCCTTGTCTCTTTTGGCGTTTCTGTCGTTGTGACTCCCAAAAGACAAAATGCCAAAGCAAATTAAATTAAGCGGCAAACAAGTTGCCCGGTCACATACGACACGACTTTACAGCTTCATTTCAAACAGCAGACAAGCAGACGATACGCGTTAGTCAAGTGGGACAGCCGGACGGGGTGGGGTAGTTGGGCCAACTATCAACACAGTTTATGAATAGTTCAAGATGGAGCAGAGCGTTGGCATTCGCTCATTCGTATGCCGCCTGCGGTTGCACTTAATTTAATTGACAAATTTTAAAACCACGTCACTTAAGCGATACCCAAACCCAGGGTTGCCAGGGCAGCCGTAGACGCCTGTGCTCGGCTTGTAAATGGATTAATGTTTACTTTGTTTGCCATGGAAGTTACAGGAAATTGCAATTTTTCCACCCAAAAAGTCAGACAACAAGTCAACAGCTTTGCGCACAACTCACAACTCGTTTGGCTAAGTAGAAATCGCCTCGGGTTAATTGAGCGGCAGGCAAAAAAAAAAGGGAAAATATAAAGGAAAGGTGAGTTTGTTGGCTGCTTACATTTCCGCCGGTTATCAGTTTTAGGCTAATGAAAAAGCTCACCCACGTTCCAGCTTGGGGTTTTTGGGTCCAGCTCTAGAGAGCAAATAGTAAGCAATGAAAGATAAACAACTATCATGTGAATGCCGCTCGATTACAGCACCACGAGCTCTGGTATAATGGAGACAGACACTGTATAAATAAGTATTATTGGTGAAGTGTCTGGTCCTTTGACTTTAAGCCACTCGTGTGAGCCTCAAAAATTGTTGTAATCATCAGCTAACAGCTCTATTGATTTTATCAGGCGTATTCCACCAATTGTGCCTGCTCATTCACATTCAATTCAATGAAGCGTTCAACTTTAAGTCGCTGCCAGCTAAAACAAAAGACATAATCCAACCCCGAAAGCGAAAACCCCTGAAACTCAGCGCCGTCGTCGCCCACTCTGATCTTATAAATAAACGTTTAAATCCTCATGACTGCTTACAGTTGGCTTTATTCCGGCAAGTTGTGCGCTTTTGTTTTCCAAATTTCTTTTCGCTCTCGTAGTTGGTCATAATTTTTTAGTGTTATTGCCCTGGAGAAGTGGCGAGGCGGACCTCACTTCAACTCCAACTGGATACTGGATTCGTTGTCGTCGATAAGAGAGAGGTTGCAAGTGCGTTGTAATAGTTGTTGCCACTTCATTCGCTGTACTTTGGATTTCTGTGCTTCGCCTAATGTTTATCCTCTTGTTGTACTTTTAGACAAGTCTGCGTAATTATCATTTGAACGCATTTGCCTTAAGTGTCCTTTTTGACATGTTTATAAGATGGCCTCTGTATGCTGTATATGCTCTTCTAGATCCCGAAGTCGTTGAGCTATGCTTTGTGTGGAATGTGCTATAATGATGTGTACTGATGTTGGTTTTATATTTAAATGGTATTTAGAGACTTATGCCAAGCCTAATGCCTAATCATTTGTAGAGACTATACATAGAAGCGTCTTGTATCCTATTAAGAACAAATTTTCAAACGAAAATATTAAAATATTGTCGTAAAATATATTACACATAAAAGAAGATATCTTCGTAAGGTATAAACAGCCTTGCCGATACAGTCATATCCGTATGTCTGTTTCTCTCCAAGCTAAGGACTTTTAGTCTTAAAGGTCTGTTTATTATCTACATCTGTTGTTGCCGGCAACAAATATTTGGGAGTCGGCCGAAACGGAACACTATATTATATATCTCCCATTGAAATAATCGGTCGGAAATGAAGTTCTTGTTTGAGCAACTCATATGGTTTTTAAAAATATATTGACCAAATTTTGCATATTTAATTAAATAAAACTATCGTATTTAAAGCAATTCTTACATGCTTATAAGGGCCTTAAACTTTTGGAGTGTGGAAAACTGACCCTTTACTCTATTTTAAAACTTTTTCTTCTTTAATTAGAAAATAATAAACAGATCTTTGTTTTATATAAGTTCGCCTTGAACTACAATCGCTTTCCATATAATATTTTTCGTTTTTTGTTTCATAATTTTAAGTTAAGAGATTCTCAGTTTTCGTATTTAAGCCGCATAATCTACAAGCTTATTTTAAGCATTTTTTTCGCTAGAAAATAAGCTCAATATTAGTTCGCCCTTTAGCACAAATCTCAGCTTTACATTTCTTAAGATATTTTCAGCTTCAAAATTCCAATCTTCAAAATTCCAATCTTCGCTAAAAATTTGCCATTTTTTCCACGCAATTGACCAAAGGATTAACGTGTAAAGTTCTGCCAGTTGTGGATCCGGTTGAGAGCAAAAATTTTAATGTTTCTGGACTTTGCAATGGTCAATGGCTCGTCATATGCACATAGAGCTGTGAGTCGCCACGACGCAACGCTAATCCTGGGCAGCGTAAAATGTGCCAAGAGATGGTCAGGAAGCGGGCATAAAATATCCTTGTTTATGGTCTGGTTTAGACGATTTTATTGAACAACTTCTCTGCATATAAATCTACAGATTAGCGCAGAGAGTGCGTCAGGGTGAGACTCGCCGCAAACAAAGGAAACGTGGTCGTCTCCGAGGCGTTGAGTTCCAACTCTGGGGTGAGAAGTGCCATATAATTTTTAACATAATTATTACGTTTGTTTTTCTTCTATGGACACCATGTGAGCGAATCGCAGTCTTGAGGCTCTATTGTAAATCAAAAAGTGCGCAGAAACTGAGACATGGGAACGTTGGAACTTCAGTTAGTTGCAGAATGTGGCAAGTTTACGGGCAAGAGTCATCAAAAGTATCTGCGGCCATTAACATGCACATAAACCAGAAGCAGCAGCTATATCTACTGTCGTTCCATTCCATCAATATAACAATTATTGTTATTATTATTATGTTGTATTATTATTTTTTCATACATACACGAACTACTGCGGCAATCGCCGCCCAGTGCGTAAATGTCTATGAAATCATCTTTTTATGGGGCCAAAACAGCATTTGCTACTTCTTACACCCACGCTCCAAGCCGACATAACTATTATGGTTATGGCAATTTGTCTGTAGACATAACGTCGTCGAGTCGGCAGAGTGGTAACGATGTTGGCACTGCATTACCGAGTGTGGCCAGGGGAGAGTGTGGGTGGATGAGTGTAAAATACTCGTAACAGTTGCCCAACACGCAGCCCATCGATGAATTATTTGCTTTTGCCGTAAAGTTTGGGGGAGCGAGTGAAACACCCCCCACTTTATGGATACGCTACTACATAGTCCAACAGGGGCATTGGCATGTAAGGCTTAGCGGCAGTTGCTTAGCTGGCCATAAAACATGAAATACGGCCAAACTGGCCAAAGGATTAGCAACGGCCGAGTGATAAATGGGCCCAAGCACAGTATTTGCTTAGGTCTGTGCCTGTTTATTTCGGGCATAAAACCAAGCAAAACATTTACTTTTAATTAAAAGTCAACTGCATTTAGTTACAATCATACAAAGATAGATATGATGGCTGCTCACACTTAAGGATTGCTCTGTTATTCTATTATGGAAGTAAAATACGGAAGACTCACCCAAAATTACAGCATAAGTCCTTGCTCCTTGCAATTATCTATTTGCTGTAAAAGTAAAAGAAGAGAGGTCAAATAAATGAGAATTTTACAAATTAAACTAAAATTAAAATCAAAATTATGTTATATAATATTTTTTAAGAAATACTTAAATACTTATATTTATATTCCAACATTTAAGGCGTCGCAATAAAAATGTTGGACTTTCAAGGTGGAAAACACAAAAAATTGTTGCGTCACAGCCAATCAATAAAATATTTTCTCATGCCCAAAAAGCCAAAGTTTCCAGCACATATCCTTTAACCCTAATTTATGCGCCAAAAGTGACAATTGACGAACTCCTTTGGCTCTGCCTTCTCTTACCCCTTTTTTATTTTTGTGGTAATAAAAATATCTAAGCGACGTCTCTTTATTAGCTCTCCTAAGCCCTGTTGCTTTTGTTCTGAGTAAGCTGTGCATAGTGTGTGTGTATTTGGTGTGTGTTGTGTGTGTTTGCCAAAAAGGCAACAACTTGTTACATTTGTCATGCGCTAATGTCACATTTGACAGCTGCGCAGTTTTTTGCCACTACTGCGCCTGCGCGCAGGATCTATAAAAGAGCCGAAAGGCAACTTTGTTGTTAATTTGCCGCGCTGTGTGACAATTTGAGTGTGCGTGTGTGTGTGTGTGTGTCTCTGTCTCTACCTTTTTGGTCATTATGAAAATAATTTTGTTTTAGTTTTTATTGGCAGTTTAGCGTAACAAAAGGCAACCTCGAATCGTTGTTGACTCTCCTTTATTGTGCCTCAGTCTGACAATTATTTACACTAATCAGACAGACTCAGACCCAGGCGCTGTCTCAGTTTCGGTTTCAGTTTCAGTCTCAAGGTGGTGCCACAACCCCCCGATCGTTTCAGAATTGTTGCGTCTTTTGTTTGAGTATTGCGTATTTTGACAATGTGCCTACAGTTCGCCATTGTTTCCATTGTTCGCCAGGTACTGGGCCTATAAAATTTGCAACAAAGTCAATTTGGGATTTCTTTTAAGACCAGACCGGACGCAAAATACGTTTTGTTCATTGATTTGATGTGGTTATGGAGGCTGTGCTGGGATTATCTATGGTTTGTTGAGGCCCCTATATGAAATAAACATGATCGTTCATTCGATAAGCGCAAGAGCTATTAAAAGATTACGATGTCTTTGGCTATTTTTTTTTTAACACTGATTTTTAGAGATATGCTCAGCTATCGCCTTCTGCTCTGGAAAACTATTATTTGCCTGGAATTTGGCCTAAATAAAGGCGAGCTGAATATCAATCAATCTATATTAATAGACAGCCCATTAACTTGTAACTTGAACAACAGCGAGAATCTATTAACGGACTCGTGCACACAAAAAATGATGATACATAAGTATAATCGCTCTTGCATAAATAATCAGCTAGATTGTTCATTGTTTACCCTCTTTATGGCGAAAGTCACATGGACCCAGTCATCGATTGATTTTCTACGCGGCAGTTTTTCGTCACTTATCACTCAAAATTATGGCAGCAATAAAGCATTTTCCGGTCTGCCTTTCCGCCGAGTTTGCCTTACACTATTTCCCAGCCTGTCAGGCTCGGCACACTTTGCCATTTTTTTGCTGTCACTTTTCCCCTCAATTCCCTGTTTGTTTTTTGTTGTTTTTTTTGCTTCTCCGTTTTTTGTGTTTATCAAATTTGATTTGCGGCAATTTCTTTGCCATTTTCCATGTGTGCCATGAACGGACAGCAGCCGCCCCGATTGTTTGCACTGCCCCCGCCACTCACAAGAGACCTTCTCATCTGTTAGTCTTGTCAGCTATGCGGCTAATGTTTAACAATTTATTTAAATGTCAGCAGCTTTTTGGTGCTCGGAACGATAATATTGTTTACTGTAGCCAATAGCGAGAAATGAGAAAATATTGCGACAGATGCGCCAAGAACTTTTCGGAATAACCAAAATAGTTTATTGCCTGTTTATTTGAAATTAATTAAGATGACAAAGAAAAAAAAACCAGGCAGAAAGTGGAAAAGTTTTAAAAGCTGCCGAATATCTCAAATTTTAAAATAAATAAAATGTATAAGGAGGTTAATAAATAATGAAATAGATTAATTTGTGCCTATAATCTAAAGTTGAACCCATAAAAGGCAATAAGATATTTAAATTTGGATTTGCTCTGAACTCAAGAAATATGTGTTTAATGCTGACTAATAAAACTCATAGAAGGCATCCGCTTTTCTCTACTTGTCACAATTTTTCATCAATTTTATATTTTCCATACATAAAGGTCTCATTATATTATATGATATCATTCTGATCAATTTAAATCAGGATTTTTTTTTATAAATATAGACCCCTGGGCTGGATTTTACAGCCAATACTTCATTGTATCGCAGTCTCGGCTAATTAATATACAATTTCTGGCGTTTGGGGCGGTCGCATTTGCATAGCCCACAACACAAATGGGCAACTAATTAATATTAAATTCAAGCAAAATTTCAAAATTTAATTTTGCGCTTTCAAACTTTTGCCTTGTTGGCCCTGCCCCTTGCAGCGTATTATGCCGCCAACTATTGACTTTTGACTAGCTGTCGGCTATTGCGGCCTGGCGATGACTGCTGCGGCTTTTGTTAACCCCTACCGCAAACCCCAATCCACAATGTGGCAGGGCAATTCATAATCATGTCATAAAGCCCCCAAATGGGGCATTCGAAGCTCTCTTGGCCATGGTGAGACGCTTAATTACAAGGGCTTTAATAGCGATTTCAGCGGCTCATTGCCAAACAAAATTTTCAATTGACTACACATTGCTGAATGGGGAGATGGAGGTGGGGGTGGGAGTAGGCGGGGTTGTATGGCAGACTGCGACAGCTTCGCAACAGATTATTAATTAAGAATTTTACGCGAACTCCACGAAAGCCGCTTAAATTGCTAAAATATTTCGTGGCTCATCAAAATGATTGAAAAATGTTTTTTACGCGTGAATTAAATTTTCGCGGCTGCCCGTCCAAAAAGGGTTGAACCCTCAGTCAGTGGCCAGTCATTGATGCCCGATTTCCGTCTGGTTTTGGTTTGATTTCTGTGGCCAGCCACCCTTGAGGGCTGTCACCCACACAACAGACTTCAGGTCGACCCGTCGAGCTTATTAGAATTTTCCGCTTAAATTTCCTTTAGCACTTTGGTTAAAAAGTTATCTTAACTTCTGTTTCGGAGCTCTGTTCATGTTTGTTTAGGTTGTACTCCAAGGAATTATGCGGCTGTCTTTTTTTTCTCTCTCTTTTCTTTTTTTTTTACCTTTGATCCTTTGACGCGCTTTTGTTGTTTTTAGCCATTTTTTTACCTTGTGCTCTCTTTAATTTTGGCTTAATAATTTCGCCAGCAATTTTTTTCCGGCTTTGTTTGTTTTCTTTCCGACAAATGCTGCTGCGCTAAGCTGCCAAAGTGGCGCATTTTCTGTTTTTGTTTTGATTAAAAATTTTCGAGTTTATCTTTGGTAGCAGATTAGTAATGAACTTTTATTCCGCATTGGACTGTTGGCTGTGGGTGTTGAGCGGCTGTTTACTTAGGTCCATATGCAGCACATTTCAATTAAAAAATATTTTTCTGCTTGCTTTGCTCTCAATGGTGTGGAAAGTGTTTCAGCTGAGTAGAACGAAATTGGTCAAACCCAGACTACAGAGAATTTTTGGTGTTACTTTTGACAGGTGTAGATCTGATACAGATTAAAAATTGCTTAAGATAAAGAGCGTCCGTATATCCTGATATAGAATATAATTCCTTAAGATACCTTTAATGTTGTCGTATTACATGGGTTTGTTTCCTTAGAAGAGGGTTTATCCTGATAACTTATTTAGGACTGTTCTGTGATAGAATACAGAGAGTTTTTGAATTACTTTTAGAAAGCGTCCGTATATCCTGATAGAATATGTAATTCCCTTGTAGACCTTAGATATGTCTGTATTTCCTAGGTTTTTTTTTCTTTAGAAGAAGTTAGCTTATCTTTATAACACATCATCACATATTACATAGGATAGTCCTACGACGTCTAAGAACATAGCCGGGTAAAAACTTATAAGCTTACAAGGAGAGATTCAAGAAATTAGCTACCAAAAGCTTTTGCTTATTATGCGGAACGGAGCACAGATATATATTCCATCAGAAAGCTGCGCGAAAGAGAATATTCTAATAGATATTATTACATTCCTTTATGATAAAGGCCACTTCGAGCAGCTTTGGCAACAAAAGCATATTATTTATATAGATTAATACAAGTTCCCATTACAAACTAATATTAAAATTTACAAATTTTACAACAATTTTTAATGCGCTCTTTTAAAGAGTCTCTATAGAAAAAAATGTCTAATGCCGCTTCATCTAAGCTGCAAGTTCTGTTCTGGTCGTTGTTACCAGACCCAGGCAACCCACTTGAGTACGCATTCGCTTGCGTCTAATGAGTTGTATCAACAGCAAGTGCGAGGCAGTGGTCCTGCCAAGACGCGACTCCTGCTCAGCCCGGGCCACCGACTGTTCATTAAGCCTGACTGAATGAATTCGCGTAAAAGAAGTTACTTGTGGGCGTTCTTTTTATGCGCCCATCCCCTGGCCTTTGCCGCAGCCTGTTTAGTCCGCTTTCACAGGCAGACGCTGAGTGCAAAAAAAAAACCGAGTAGAAAAATCCAAACACTTGATCAAATATTTTGCAACTTCATGGAACTCATGAAGCGCACTGGTTCAAGTGCTTGGCTTGCTGCTCATTTGCCAGCCTCGCTGCACATTTTGTAAAACGAATTTGGTTTATAATTAAAACGAAGCCAGCCATCAAATGAATGAGCAACAAAATGGAAATTTCTTTTAGATTTGCACAGCTTCGATTACAAGTTACTGAACCCGTTCGTAGTTGGGGCTCCAGTCAGGCGTGCAACATGATAAGGAGGGAATGGTTTCGGAGAGTTGCAAAACGAATTTGCTAAAAGCAAGATACGAAATGAAATTTCACTTAATGCTGTGGCATATAAATCAGGCTTAAGCTCGAAACACCTTTAGTGAATATTTAAAAGCCGAACCTTGTTTAATCTTTAACGTTTAACACATGACTCACAATCAATTGTCTGATTAAGTTTCCATACGCAGCTAATTAAATGTTTCAATTTACAGGACTCTTCCTGCTTTGCCAGACACCTTCGAGTGCTGCAAACAGCTGCTTGGGGTTGGCCCATTAATAAACATTAGAGACATGTGCATAAAAATGGGGGTCAACACATTTGGAAGACATGCGATAAGCGTTCAACAAGTCTTGTGTCTCACTTAACTGTGCCAAAAGTGCGTAAACACATGGCATATCCCAATTCTAATCTCATTCCAGTCCTCATCCGCCCCAGCCCAAATAGCTAGACATAGACAACTCATTTGACTGATGAACTCGTGTTGACATTTCCTTTCCTCCTTGCTGAGCCTCTGGTCCTCTGCCTGCTTTTCAATTCTTTTGACACTGACACATGACACATTTGTTGTAATGTCGACGCCGCTCGGCCATTTGCCAAAATTGTTTTTCAACACAGTTGAGTAAACATTTGGCTGCCTCCTGTCCCGCTCCACAGCTGCGCTGACAGTGCGTAGGGGTTGTGGCAATCACATGTGCAAAGTCGTCACAGAAAAAATTGCATAAAAAACTGTTATATATTGCATGAAAAATGTGCGCCTGTTCTGCAGGAAAAATGTGCGCCTGTTCTGCAGGAGAAATGTGCGCCTGTTATTCCGGGGAAAAACATGGGAAAATCCAAGTACAAATATTGGGAAGAAGTTAAATCAATTTTGTTTGAAACTTTGCTGATGTCAACATATTAAATAGCTTATTATTTTAAGCTTATTCTGAAAAATTTTTAAATAAATGAAACTAAAGTTAGCAAGCAATATATATACACTAATCTTTTACAATTGAAACTATTTTGTTTCTTATGGTTTTTTGTTTATTTACTTCAATTATAAAAATTATAAATTTCAATAATATAAATAAAAAAATATGCTCGTAATTGAAGTTATAAATAAAAATTAAGTTAAATAATCAAAAATAGGTTTTGAACATACCAGTAAATCTGGTATGTATTCAAAATTTAAAAGAGAATATTAAGTACTTCAAATAGTTGGTAATTCATTTTTTCAAATTTCACTATTAGTTAATTTAACAAAAAAACTTTAAAAAATATTAATCAAATATGATGAGCATTTGCAAGAGTTTACTATATAGTTTAAACTTCACTTTTTTGAAACTTAATTTAAACTATTTATCATGAATAATTTCTTTAAATTTCGTTTAGAAACTTGAATAATATTAATAACAACAAAAACTAAATTTAAGTAGGTTCTGTTTATTTAGAACTTAAAAGAGAATATTAAATATGGAGTTTATACCCAAGAATATTTACATTTGAATTATCTATTACAATTTAATGCATGCAGTTTTTTTGTCCATTACTCAAGGCTTGGTGCCATGGTTTAAGGATTTAGCTTCTCGCCCAGATACGTTGCAGCTCATTTGCGGTCATTAAAATTTCATTTAGCCCGCTTTTTTCGTTTGCTCAAATTTAATTGACATTAGCGGGCATTTGAACTAATATCAGACGTTTGGCCACTTGGTCGTATCCTTTTAGACAGCGCGCCGTGTGCGATCCGTCAAGTCGTAAAAACAAGGGCGAACGGAGTGGGTGGTTGGGGGGGGAAAGCGCGAAAATGTCGCCAGAGCAGCGCATAAATAAACCTGCGCCCATATTTTATGAGTGCCCACGCCCCCTTAAGGCGCAGACCACGCCGCGATCTCGTACCCTGAACCCGTAGACCGATACGAGTGCCAGCCATAAAAAACTATAAAAACTAAACGTAAATAATTCCATCTGAGCTGGCAAGTAAAGCTAACTTCATACCCCTGGCTCCAAGCCTGATGCCCTGTGTCTTTCTGCGTGCACTAAACATTTTTTTGCCATTAATATTATTTTTTAGCTTTTTGTCCTTTTGTTTTTTCAGTTTTTTTCTTTTTTTGTCCAGAGAACTTTGTCTTTTGCATGTGTTGGCATTTTGCTGCAGCGAAATTCGCGTGACAAACGAGAATTTTATGGCTTCCGTTGACCTGCGCCATATCCTGCGGTTCACTTGCAACTCGCTATGTGCCCTTCTTTGTGTCCTGCATTTAGCATGGCGGGCAGAGAGAAGAAACCCCAACAGTTGTCATTGCCATTAAAGCTATATGCGCCGAAGTGATTGCACCCGCCTCGCATCACAGTAGGTATCGTGCCAGTCGGTGCCTGGGCTCCTCCTGGGCACCAAGCTCTTGTTATATTTCTTTTGCCAGCGCCATAAAATGAAGTGTAAATATTTAATGTGCGCTTTCGTGCATGCCATGTGGACTTTTTTTATTTTTGTTTTGTCTTAGCTTCTTGGATAAACTACAAGACTTTAAATACTTGATGGAAACTTGAGTCAACTGAAAGAATTGGATATTAAATGCATTCAAGATGATTGCTTTTGAGTTTCCTGATCTATTATTTTTATTGCCCCTTGCAAACTCAATATATATATACCACCTATAACCCAGTTTTTGAGCTACTTTTAATGACTTGTTCACTTAGTCAATACTTAAGCTAAGTGCTAGAGTCGAAAACCGTAATTTCAATTCCACATGAATATTGCAAACATGCCAATTATATAGCCAACTATAAGTGGCATCTAGTTGAAATTGGGTCTCAAGTCCTAAAATAAATGCATATGGAAAACCCCAAAAAAGCAATAATTATTTATTCCAATGGCAGCTTTAGCAATTAAAATGTGTAGTCAAAAGTTGGTGAATTGCGGAAAAAAAGAGGAAATATTCCAGAATTTTTCTTAATTGGCTTTAATTGGCTTAAATTGGCTCTAAAGCTGAGGCATGGGGCACAATGACCAGTTCAGGATACGGGCACGGACACGTAATCTTTTCTATAATTTGTTAAATTTGTCGCGGCAAAAGTTTATTACCCCGCCGTGGCAGACAATGGCAAGTGCATAAATTGGACTGCCTATGGTTTGTGGGTATACTAAGACGGGTGAGGAGGGCGGGAGTTACGTGCAGAAGGCAACGCAGGACAAATTACGTATTACAAATTGTATAACGTTTGCAGCTAGTTGTTTGGCTTTTAGGTTTTTGGCTTTTGGAGTTTTCTCTACTGTTCGTTTTGCCCAATTTGTTGTCGTTGCATGGATTCTGGCCATATTTCTACAACAACAAAGCGGGCGGGCGATATGGCGATAAGGGAATTTATAAGCGCCGGCCAGGGCGCCGCCAAGTATGCAATGCATTTTGTGTTAAAGGATTTAAGTTTTTGGGCGCTGTGGGATTTCATTAATTTACGATTTGTATGTTGTTTTGCCTGGGCGCCACAGCGGCTGGGAATTAAATTGGCTTACGATAGAATTAGGCGCATGGAATGGGAACCCTTAGTTATCTTGTCAGAGCTGCCAAGTTTTGGTCTCTTAAAGCCCCGTTTGAGCTGCCCTTTGTTAGTCGCAGCACATCAAAGCCACAAAAAAAGGCAGCATTTTTTCCTGTATTTTTTGTGTTTAATAATAATAAAGAATCGCATCGTGTGTAAGTAAAGTAGAAAAATTTTTGTGCTTAGCTCAGCTCAAACGGAAATTTCACGTTGTGGCAAATTTTGCCAAGGCAGCTGCAAAAATACTTAGGCTGATTTAAGCGCGACAAACAGACCATACAATACACAAAAAAAGATCCAAAATACTTAGGGTATAGGGCATGCTATGCCGACAATCGAACACACTTCGAAAACATGCCTAGCTTAAGATATTTTTTAAATTTTTAAAATATTTAACATAAATTAAAAATTATTGTTTTAAAATTATTCAATTCATCTTTGGTTTTTACAGAATTTTGATTTATTTATTTAAATATATGATATGAAGAATCAGAAACAAATAGCGTTTAAATACATAAATAAAAGAAAAGATAATAAAATAAAAAATGTAAAACTACATAATTCATAGATGTATATATTCAACATATTTAAGTCTACGTTTTTTAAAACTGTAATATTTTAATGAAACTTAAGGTCTGAATAATAATAAAAGAATTACTAAGCACTAACTAAATAAAAATGTAAAATTCCTATTTACAGCAAACCTGAAGTCCTAGCTGTATTCGTTATTTAAGTATTAACATTTCCATTTCCTGTAAGGGTATTTTAAGCGCGACAAAGTCTTTCGCCAGACGCCCGGCAATGCTTCAAAGCAAAGGACGCGATGCAGGGGCAACAATGACGAAGGACCTCCTGCAGTGCGGCTGTCGTGGGAGGGGGCGATATTGAGGTATGGGGCTTAGGTAATACGCATTAGTGGCGCGACTGCATATTACGATATTATTATTATGATACGCTTTATTTTGTGGTTCAATGAGTCGCCGTCGACGCCGCCTTTCATCGCCATTGTCGTCCGTACGGGTGGTAACTTTGACGGCTTAAAAAATTTGCCTATCGCCGAGACATTGTGCAAATAGCTGTAAAGACGCAGCGCAAACGCTAATTGAAACAAACAGAGTTGGCTAACAAATGTCGCCTATTAGTGGATTCACCTCTATGGCAACCGCAACAACACCAAGCCAGAGACCAGCCCGCATATAACACCCGCCGCCACAGGGCAACTTAATCTCATAAGTGTACGTTAGTCATGTGTTCTGTTTAGTCCTTGGCCAAATGGCTGGCCATAAATTTAGTTGCTGGCCATTGTTGCGACTCGACGTCTTTGGCTGCAATTTTTCAGCCGCATGTCGAGGCATGTCGACTCTTTCTTGCTGTGCTAGCCATGTGTGCTTCATGGTGTTGTAAATTTGCTGCGCCCCTCTCCTTAAACACTTGTTCCTCACTCTGCCTGCGTTGCCAGTCAAAAGGTCAAAATATGTTGCAGCTAGTCGCCATTCTGGCAAGTTTATTAATTGCGCTTGTTTATCGTGCTGTTAAAGCGGCATTCCATCCCACCTAATGTGCGACCCGCCTTTGAGTCGTGGCGGTCTTTAGATAATTTAAACTAATTGCGTGACTCGCTGGCATTTCTTCAATTATCCTTTAGACCAAAAGACTTATGATGGCCAGCAAATATTTGACATAATTGCGGGATTAGCGAGAGAGCGCACGATTTTCAATTAGCGCTAAGTAATCGCCACTAATCAAATTGTAGCTTTTCTTTTTGCTTGCCAACAATTTGACCACTTTAAATACAGCTGCATTTTTATTCAATTTGCCATAATTTTAGCCAATTGCATGTTGACCAAATGCCATATGAATTTTTAAAGCCGCACGACAAATGTCCGAGGCAATCGCAGTAAAAATATTATTGTCCTCCAGGACATGCACCTTTGGGAGAGCTAACAATTCGCATTCTCTGACATTTTTTTTAGGGTATTTTCTAAGCGATTTGAAGCGTTTAGGAAATTAGAAGTGCTTTTGGGATATAGAGCTGTACTTGTGAATGTTGAGTTGTAAAAGATAAAAGAGTGGAGAGTAAGGGTCACTAAACCATAATTTAAGTCGGATTCCGATAATATTCCAGATAATAGCTTTAAAACTGAGAAACTAGTTTGCATGGAAACAGACAGATGGACGGACGGACATGGCTATATCAAATCGGCTTTTGATGATGATCTAGAATATATGGTATATACTTTATGGGGTCGGAGATGTCACCTTCTATGCGTTACACATTCCATGATAAAAGTATATTACTCTATACAAAAGTATACAAAACGAAGACTCATATTTGTATAGCTGTAGATACTTTCTTCCGCTTGTCCAACCCCAGACACATCATAAAAGGGACTTAACATTTTCAATCTAAAAGTCAATACACATGCGTACTTTAATAATTTGTGTGCAACACTTGTTATAATTTTTAAGCTAATTTACAAAAAGGCTGCCGCTTAAAAAGCGCATATATATTTATTCATAATCCGCTTAAAAATTCAATTTACAGCAGGCTTTTAAAAAAATTGAACAACAAATTTTACACATGAACGCAGTTTTAATCGTTTGATTCGATAAGCGGCGAGCATCGAATAGTTTCTCTGTTTCTTTCCCGTGGGGGTTGTAATGACGTTTAAATATTTGCAGAGGACCGTTTTATTTTTTGTCGGGATGCTGAACGCATATGCCAGCACTAAGCTTGTTAATAGCCGGGGGCAGTTGCGGCATGGCTGGTACTGTTAATGTGACATAATTGAAAATCAAAACTAAAGCACTTAACTTTATTCATACGGCGAAATGCACAAAAAGTTGAACATATGTGAGCCGAAAAAATGGGCAACACGTCAATGTGCAGAGGCGCGGCTAAAGACAATGGCTATACCGCACGACCCAAATGACAATTTAACTGTCAACCAGTTCCATAGTCGATGACAAGTGCAATCGGCCAGAAGGGTGTTGCTTAGAGGAACATGGGGATGTGCTGTGCAAGTGTGAGTTTCAATTAGAAATGCTAGATAACCAGATTGTGCGCTCTACTTTGACATATAGACTGATAGATCGAGCCGGGTTTTGGATTTTTTGAACCACTTTCCAGCTGTCAAAGTTTCTCAAGTTACCCCAGACCCAAATGTCGTTGTCAACCTTTCCATGCTAATTGCTCATGATCTTTTACAAAATTGCCCATTTGACAGAGCGGACTAGACCGAACCTTGCCCACATTGAGGTATTATATAACTAACTGTGCCTGAGGTGTGTGCCACCCTTATAAGTTGCTTGTATTGCGGGCAATTCAATTGCCTAATAGTGTCAACTTTCAAATGATTTGTGTTGGGTTAGCATAAATATTTTCACCGCTCTCTGATTACCGCCACATTATATTGATATAAACACCCCAATTGTTGCCTCTTTTGGGTTGTTGTTCCAATTTCTCTTTTTATTTTTATTTCCTTGTGTGCAAAAAGCGTTTTAGAGAAAGAAAAATGGCTTAATTAGAGCTGGTCTCGTATTTCACAGCGACTGCCGAAGGGCGCACCAGAGCAGAGTTTAATGCGGAGGGAGAAAGTGCAAGAGGGTAGGCCCTTAGGTTGACAGAAAGTTACAGGTTATTTTGAAGACAATATTACAATCGTTTAAATTTTAACTTAGAATTTACTCCTGGTTTGAATTATTTATACTATTATTATTATTACCATTTATTAGTAGAAGGCAGATAGGCCAAAAAACGAAATATCTAGAAAACTAACATAAAATCAAAGCAGGAAAGCACGCGACGCTAACTTGAATTCATGAGAATCGCAGAGAGGGGAATTCATTCAAATTTACTTAGATTTAATAGAATTTTGTGTTCTTCTACACATATGTATTTAATCCGTCAACCTTAAAAGGCCCGGGGACTTAAAATGCCAGAAACATTCATAAGTAAAGAAAAGCTGTAAGTACAAGTGAGAAGCGCTCACATATGCCCATTTATCATGTCAAATTTGACATTTGTAATTGTAAACTGATACGCCTCGAAGGCATGTCTGGTCTGTTGGGGGCTGGGGGTTAACTTTTCTTTTAAACAGCAACATAAGCGCACATTTTGAAGGAAAAATCCCCTACATATGAGCTAATACCTAGCCCCTGGCAATTTGTAGCCGAATTCTTTTTTGGGTTAAAACTGCGCTACTTTAAAATTCAATTAAAAGATACTAAATCATTTTTGGTATTCACATGTGCCACGCCCACAACAGCGTGAAATTTACATTTTGAAATTTCTTCGCTGACGCGTCGCGTGCGTTGCGAAAAGTGCAAAAACCACTTAAATGTCATAAGTGTCGCCATAAATAAAATAATTTCTTTTTTCTTTGCCATAATTTGTACAACCCTCATACAGGCGCCAGAGGCGGCAGGGCAGGAGAGGCACACGCGACTCGCATTGATGGGAATCTGCCCGAGGCGTCATTGCCTTGCGTACTATTCCGAATTTATGCAAAAGCTGCGCCCGCATTTTAAAATAGGGGAGGGGAGTTGTTTCCAAAAAAATTCTTGACCGTTCTCATGAAAATTAAACGCTAAATTTAAAATAGAGAACAAGTATATAAATACTCAGAAACTATGCAGAGAGAGATGTTTGATCTATATATAATTAATTTGATTATATAGGCAAATAAATTAAAGAGCTTCATTTATAGGTGCTCTTGTGCTATAATTATTTGCATACCTTGGGCTATGTCTGACCAATGAAGCACATCAACTGCCCCATGATGATGACTTTTTGGAGGCCCACTCTGTGCTGGCTTTTTCCTGCATACGAACGCTCCATCAGACGTGTGTCGGCGCGCATTTTTGCATGCGCCTGTCAACATTTTAATTAAAAAAGGTTACGGACCCATGACTACGTCTATGGGCAAGAGCCTGTGCCGGGGCCAAGCCATATGTAAAATTTCGCGCTTTCTTTGCGCGCTGACCATTGTCCCCATTGTGCACAGAGTGCTCGGGTCGAAAGGGTGCCAAAATAATAAACTCGTTTCGCAGTTACAAACAATTTCCTTTTCAATTTTGCTCGGTACGTTGTGGGTTTTATTTTTTTCTCTCCCTCTCTCTCTCTCTGTCTCCTTCTCTCTCCTGTTCTCAGGAGGTCATTACGTGTGTGTGTCTCGCATTACGTGAATAGTCGTCTATGGTTGCGTCCATTCGCTGGGTCCATTCATTGTTTGCCATCATTTTAATTTTATTTATTGTGCGACTACCCCAAACACTGAGAGCGTGCCCAATGCTCATGCAAATTAGATGAATTGCTTGGCAGTCCAAAGCTCATGCAAATATTCTCCATCCCCTCCGCCGACAAGGTTGGCCAGCTTCTTTACCCCTGGCGTGATTTGGCCGAGCTCTTGTAATGACTTGGCCATTGGCTGTTACTGCCATTTCTGCCATATCCCTCAAACTTGGCCTTTTGCATATTTGCGAGCAGGCCACGTCAATGGTTTTGCGGACATTTATTGTTTGAAAGCTATTACCCCTGCCCAACAAGTTGACAGTGGCTGCGACGCGACTCGACACCGTTTTTGATTGTTTTGGGCAACTACCTACCCCGAGATGTGTTCGCAGCGGTCGGGGGCTTTGAAATTTTATGCCTTCACGTTGATTGTTGAAATGTTTAATTGCTTTGTCATTATAGCTGGAAGTTATTGCTACTTGTATGTAAAACACATACAAACACATACACAGTTATGTGTATGAGTGTGGCTGTCACAAGTGCACTGCGTAGGGATGCACTTGAGTCCAGGTACAGTTGACGCTGACAAAACTGAACTCTAGCTACATGCTTAATATTTTTATATTAACATGAGAATCGTAAAGAAAGGCGATATAGTAAGTAAGCGATAAGGGGGAGACCGATTGATTGGGTGCTTGAGCTAGATGAAGATTAAGAGTGCAATTGAAAGAAAAAGATATAGAGATATTGTTTGTAAAACGATTTATTATACATAGCCTTTCCATTCGTTTCTCGTGGGTGTGGCAAATGTTTAGTATTTCACATTTAAACATTCAAGCATTCAAGAGATAGGACGACTGTGTGGAGAAGGTGGTCTTAAATATCGCCTTTCTATTTGCTTCTCATGGACATGTTAAATGTTTAGTATTTCACATTTAAAATTTTAAGGGGAAAGCCCAAGTATAAGAATGCAATGGGAATAAAACTATTAAGAGTGAGTGTGTGATGAAGGTGCTAGCCTTTCTATTTGATTCTCATGAGCGTGTTAAAAGTTTTGTATTTTACATTCACGATTGATTAATTGATTAGATCTATTGATTGACTGAGTGAGCAAGCGGTAGTATCTGAGTGAAATTGGCAGAAAAAGAGATATTGCCTTTCTATTTGATTCTCATGAACAATTTAAATGTTTTGTTTTTGAAATAAACACTTCCTTCACTTATTATCCCTAAAAACAAACCAATTTTCATATGATATTTCCAGTTGCGACCACTGTGCATAGCCACAGTCTAACCAGTCCAGCAAGCCAAAATGCCCGCAGTTCGGTTTGACATTTTCATTCATTTGTCTACGCAATGCCAAGCAACGAAAACAATACAAAAAAAAGTAAAATTCAAATAGACATACCAAAAACAAAAACGAAAAAAATATATCAACCGCTGTCCATCCAAGAATTGTCTCTCCATTCATCCATCCAACCATTTGCCATTGTTCGACGCCTGTGCAGACAGCTGCCTGTTGCCTGTTGGCAGTTGCCTGCTGTTTTTGGCCAACTTGGGTTGTCAATATGGTTTCTCTAGTGAAAAAAAAAGACGAAAGCAAATGGCTGCAACTTGGCGGAAATTTTTTCACGCCAACATCCAGGGACGAACGCTAAATGAAAGCGCTGGCATTTTAATCAACATTAAGCAAAAATGCTTTTTGCAAACATTTCTTGTTTTTTTCCCGACAATACATGTGTCCATCAGACTGACTGACTAACTGACTGACTGACAGTCGTGGGTATTGTCATTAATTCTACCGTATGTGCCTTGGTCATTTATAACGCCGACGCACAGTCTGGCAAATTAAAAAGTAGAAATGTGGCTAAAAACCTGTGGCTAAAGTTTTCACATGTTTTCTGATGTGCACAATTTTCAATTATATGCAGAGAAAATAAATGAGAAACGAAAAAAGAAATGTTGTCAAACCCGCAGCGAGAAAACCTCCTGGGAGCAAACCTCAACACTTCAAAGTGCGTTCCTTGACGCCTGCCAAGATGGGCACCGCTGCTGTCCAGGGAATTAGGCGGTTGCAGTTGCTCGGGTGCTAATAATTACACACCCCAAAAAAAGTGGGCAGCGTTTATGATTATGAGACGGCGTTGACAAGATTTTCAAATGGTTTTATGGCTGACCCAGAAGAGCTCGCGCTGAACCCGTAAAATATTTCATTAATTTTAATTGGAAATTGCGCCAAGACGCCGCTCGAGCAGATAATTGCAAGAAACCTCTCCACCGGGCTATTCAAATATTAAAAAAGTCCTGCTAAAGCCAAGCGTCTTGGGCGTCTTGGGCCAAGCGTCTTGGGCTTTGCTTAATTTGAAACAAATGTCATAAAATGGTGAAAGCATAATTTGATGCCCGACTGAGGCGCCAGATTAAACGATGAAAAAACTTGAAAATTAAAAAAAAAATCATAATTTTTATGGTACTGGCTAAGATGGTTTTTAAATATTTTATGAGGAATTTGTCAAAAAACAGGAAAATTAAAAAAATCGGCAAATACCCGAAATAAGATAAGTCAGCGCATCAGAATTGCCAGAAAATATTTGTTAAACTAAATTATTTGAATTGCAATTTGATAAATTGTATTGTAAAGCTAGCTAGTGAAATTTATATGTTTTGGCAGGTTTCTCTCTCTTTATATATATATTCAATTGGTTGCACTTTGGGGTCATCGCTTAAAGCCAATGACAACAAAATCGCGCTTACTAATCTGTCTACGACCCACCCACTAAGTGTCCAACAACAATTCAATCAAATGGCAGCTACAAGTTCCTAAAACTAATTAAAATGCCATCAACGTGCGTCGCATGTGGAAGCTGTGCCGCCGCGGGCAATGCGCGAACATGTCCAAATACCATTCAGCTGGAGGCTGGAGGCTGCGCCCAGCAAGAATTTTGGCAGGGCGTCCGAGACACAGTTGGAGCTGCCATTTACGCGTAATTTGGCGCGCCTAAAAGCATGCTGCGTCCAGCAAAAAAAAAAAACGGAGCCCAATTGGTTTGGGAAGCTACAGACTGTTTTAGGCAAGCTTGTCAACGTGGTCGCGAATGCGAATTCAAAACCGCGTGATTTATGCGCTTTTAAAGCACTTAACGGCAAACAAGTCTATGAAGTCCACGGCCAGGCCAGACCAGGTCAGGTCAGTTTGGGGGCGACTAGAGCTCCCGGCGAAGGCTTACAATAAATTTGCCGCGAATAAATCTTTCAACTACATAAATCTCACGCGCCAAATTTGAGGCGATTCGTATTTATTTGTGTTTTTTATTTGTTTGGCTTTTTTAATGCAATTCGCACAAATCAAAGCGAAATTGCTTTGATTTGAAAGCTTTTTATGCGAAGGCCCGCCCGAAGGCTGGCTGGGGCTGCGGACTTTAAGCTGTGACTGTACCTTGCGGCGGTGAGGGTCCGCCAATTAAAAATAATTTCAAGCCAGGCATATGCGCTCATTTTGAAAGCCACAGCAACCCTGGCAGCAGCAGCAGCAGCAGCGAGGCAAATATCGTAAAATTTTATCATACGCGCACAATAGATTAAAATAAAGTACAAAATTTTCAAATATGTTGCGCGAATCACTTGCAGTTGGAGGGCGCCACATACGAGTGCGCAGCTCGCGGTCTTGCGAAATTTACAATTAACGCTAGAAACAGGCAGGAAAAAGCCAAGTCAAATAAACATAAGTTTTTATGCGTTTGCCAGCTCCGAAGCTTGCGGGGGATTGTGTGGCTAGAGATGGGTGCGTGACACGTGTGAAGACACGCAAGAGAATTGAACGATAGTTCAGTTAACATTATTAACTCACGTTTGTTCACACATCTAAAGTATTCCACATATTATATATATTTTCATATTCATCCCACTTTATTCCTTTATGCTTGATATTTTGGCGTTCGCCCTCTTCCATCTCTAGTTGGTATCATATGCAAAAATGCAGCACATGTGTTAAGTAAATCTTCCGCCGCCTGCCCATAATCATAAACATTTATGGCTGACGCACGCCTGCAGGCAGCAGGACATCCCCCTCAGGACTTGCCGCGTCTCGTCACTTTGACGAGTGCAATCCTTTTATATTTTTTTGTTGGTATCACAGCCTGCACATGCAAAGCCACAGGATTAGGCACAACTGTGCCGCGACAAGCTCTTCTTTTTGGGCTCAATTTGATTGTGACTTGACAAATAATTGTCATTTTGATGTGACGCGGCGACTTAAAATGCTAAGTAATTGTAAATATTGAAAATTTGTTAAGGGTGAATGCGCATTTAACCCTTTATAATGCGGAAACCCTGGCGTGACCTCTGCTCAGAAGTTTTGAAATTTTTGTAAAATTATTTTTGAAGCCGCAAAATTATATTTAGTTGTGAGATCTTAAATTTTTTGAGGGTTTACGACGGTAAGATATATATTTATGTCAAGAAATTTTTTTATAAATAACTGAAGCATCATAAAATATATCATAACATGAACTTATGTCGTCTAAGATATAACAACAAGCTCGCCTACAACTCGAGCAAAGATTTTTCCCTCTTCATTACTTGGCCCTGATTTTTTAATATTCCGAAAAGTCATTTGTATGTAACATTTGCTATATTCGCTTGACACTCTCTATTCGTCATCCACTTTTTTTGTAAGCAGTCTGAAATGTCATGTGATTTATGACTCTCATGCTGGAAACTATGCCAAAAAGCATTTCCAGCTACGCACTTACCGTTTCGACTAATTTAAATTCCGTTCTCTCTTTGCAAATCAGTGTGTGGAGTTTTGTGCGCTTTTGCTTACGCTGAAAACTGTCACAGGCTTTACGAAAATTTTGTCGTTGGGGTAAATGTTAACAAGCGTTTTACACAATGCTACAAGGCATGTCCTCCACATAGAGCTCTCCGCTCCAAAGGACAACAACCGACCCCCTCAGCACACGGCATTTGGCCCGCTCGGTTCGCTGACAGCTGCAAAGCCATAAATCAACAAGTTAAGTCAAACGTGGTGCGGCAGCTCTAAGAGCCAACAACAACAAGAAAAAAACCCACAGCCGAAATTTTAAATTTTTACCACACATGCAACAATAAGTACAATAATAACTACAGCCACCCACAGCAACAACAACAACAATGACAAAAAATGGAATTGATTTCAATGTTTAATAAAAAATTCATGAAAATTTGTCAGCCCGCAAAGCTTTAGACTTCTGGCTGGGCTACTGTGGGTCTAGCTTTGGCTTTGGCCCTGGGTCTGGCTCTGGGTCTGGGTCTGCGGCTGCTATTAATCACAGTTTGTTGCACTCGCTGCGCCATAAAGTGATTCATGTGTGGAGCTGTTGGAGTCAAAAATCTGGGATGGGAGCTACACGGGCTACAGGGTAGTTGTGGCAGGCAGCAACAGCAGCATATGAGCACCAGGCGCATCCTGCCAGGACTATCCTGTCACGCCATTTTCAACTTGTTCTATGATTTATGTTGCATTTTAGACCAATGACAACTTGCGTCTTCTTTTACGTTCTGCCCCTGAATTTGGCCAACAATAAGCACTAATCAGACAGCAGCGTAGTAAATAGCATTGAATTCTCATTATATACATAGATCGGCAGGCGACTTTAAAAGGTATCCCCTGTGGGTTTATCAATTACCAAGCCCTATCAAGATATATCTCCTTATTATATCCTATATATCTACTATAAACTGACTGATTGCTGAATAACCCAACCCACACCAAATTTTCAGTGGAGGTGCACACTAAGACGGAGTTTTGGGATAATCCACCGCCAGTGTGGAAAAATCGGAAAAAAAGTTGTTATGAAACTTTTTAGTTTACCATCCGATCGAATGGAAAATGCAGGTCAAAGGATCAATGAGATACAAATTTAATTTTTGGCTTCGAGATTCTTAACACAAGATTAACATGGGCAGGAAATTTTGATTCCAATTTTTGGTTGGTTATTCGATGGATTCTAAACATGTATCCAAATAAACGTGGAGGCAACTTGGCTCAAAAGGTTATATCTTAAAAAGCCGCTAGTATTAGATATACAAAGCGCATCATATGGGTTAACTACTCGAAGGGTATTCCACATTCGTTTATGCTTTCACATATTTCCAGTTTGGTAATTCATTTGGCTTGCCAAAATTGATTTATCCACGGCTGCCTACATATCGTATATTTATGTATTTTCGCCTGTCCCAATACACAATAATGCAATTGATTTTTTTGGTGATAAAAATCAATGTTTTACCAGAAAAAAAAGGGCAAATAAAAAGGGTTCACTAAACGAGCAGACAGGGGTTGAGCCTCTGCCCCTGCCCTCTGCCCCTGCCTTCTGCCCTTTCACTTTCACTTTGGCTCAACCAAATGTTTACACACATGCGGTTGTTTCATATTTCATAAATTTCCCTCATTTTTTTCATTTTTTTCTGTGTGCCAAAATCAAAGCATAGAGTTGTCAAGGCGTAGCGTAAACCCTTTTTATCCCCTGCCCGGGTCAGAGACTCCCTTAACAACACCTCGTGCGTGTTTTTTGTGCGTTTCTCTGCTCTTTTTTTTTTCTTTTAGCAATACATGGCTCTGGCTGCTCCAGTGCGTCTTATTTATGAAAATTGAGTTATAATTGGTAGTGCATTAAGTCATCGTTGGCCTAGTCTGTTCCCCTGCTCCGCTTCCTGCCACGGTTCCTGCTCCTTTCAATATGACTGTTGCTGCCGTTGACGCATTTCTGCATCAAGAAATACGCAAATTGAATTTATAGGCAGGCGGCGTTTGGAGTGGGGATTGTGGAGTGCTTTGCCTTAAAAGTGCCACTAAATCAAAATCATGTCGCCACACACACATATGAGCTCATAAAGGGAAATGCATGCGGCAAGAAGGGGTTAAGATCGTGTGTTTTGCATACGTTTCCACGTGTTTCCGTTTCTGTGCGTGGTTGTGTGCTCTCTATTGGCGTATCCTTCCGTTTGCTATGCTCCTGTTTTCTTTTTTTGCATATGTCCTGGCGTCGCACTTCGCTGAGCTTTGTGGAAGAAACGTGCAGCAACACCGCGTTTCTGGCAAGGATTATTGTTCATATGTGAAACGGTTTTGACAGTTTCGCGGTTCGTTAGCGTTTTTTTTTACAAAAGTAGTGAGAGGCAGGAACATAAAATAGATGCATTGATTTATTTTATTGTAAAGTATTTAACCAACTAACAATGTAGTTAGTTCAGCCAAAATAACTTTGCTTAGCCATAAACAAAACTTCCATCCCCAAGCGTAACATTCTTCCTCTTTTGGCCTGGGCTATTGTCCTGTGCTGGATAACACTTAAGTGTGCTCGTCTTCCACTGCTGACCACATGCTCAAATTCAGCGCACAAAAGGCACACAAAATCCGCACGCCTTTTAGCCCCTTTTCTGTGGCCACTTTAATGTCCCGCCGCCGACGCCGTTATTGGTCACTTTTTTGACCCTTTTTGGTCAGTGGACAACCCTTTCTCGCATATAAATTATATGATTTTTGCATTATTTTGGCGTAATGTGCACATTAATGACACACACACTTGAAATTATGTTGTTAATCGAACGGGTGGTTGCTTCCATTGCAGCCAGTTCCAGTTCTTCTGGTCTCCATGGATCAATGCTTCGGTTCGATATTCGGGCATTTGTTTTGGGCACCAAAATTTATTGCCTCTGTTTTCTTTTTGTGGCCTTTTTATGTTATTTTTGCGTTGCATTTTTATGTGCCCTGCATTTTATGCCTGGCCAACATTAATTTTCCCGCTTCCATTGACAGACAGTTGACGTTTTTTTGGCAATCCGACGCGAAACAGTTCAATACGGAACACATTAGTGGAATTACATGAGCGCTGGCACGTTAAATGATATATGTGTTTGCCTCAGAGACCGGTGCTATAAGTCACCAACTCTTTATTGCAGTCGGAATTCGTTAAAAAGAGTGCAAAGTTGTGATTTAGCTACATATACATATTTATCATTTATAAGTAGTTGGGCTGGCAATACAATAGAGAGGGCGGACTTTGCTTATGGCTGTTGTACTATATAGCCGACCCTTTTCTGATTGACAAAACATATAACATTAACCATTTCGGTAAACCTGGGGATATATGCAGCCATATATGCATATATTTTGGAGCCGGATCGATCAACTGTATCATATAGCTGCCATAGGAACGATTGGTCCAAAATGAAGTTCTTGGAAGAAAAACTTTTTAAAATGTTGGTTTTATAACTTAAAATATTTATATATATATAATATAAGCGGATCCATATCATTTCAGGACACATAATAAATAATGGGATCCGCTTGAGTTTCAGGAGTATGTGGAAATTCCTTCCAGCTCATTAACTCTTTTCCGGTCCAGCCCATCTTTCAGAATTTTATGCGAGATTTCTATCTTGATCCCATCTCTTGCTCAAACACGAAAACCTTCAAACTAGCTCAACAGGCAAAACATTCAAGTTACTAGCTTATAACTAGCTTACAGAGGTTTTAGAAAAATCAGGCCCGTTTTTAAATATTTCCATGCTCTATATTTATCTTATTTCAATCTTCATTACTGTCTTAATAGCTCTATTTCCACTTTCTTTGATATCCTAAGTAAAATCCCACACTTTAATGTAACTAAAACTTTACTAGCTTATCTGAATCGTAGAGACTAGAATTAAATTGAAACTGAATTCACTTAAATTCATTGGCATTTAGTCGAGTCGACAAATCAAATCAATGCCGAAAAAAGGTTTTATAACATTATTTGTGCTACGATAAACGAAATAAATCTCCAAGTGTCACTCTGAGGCACACATATGTTACGGGGCGGCGCTGACAGCATTAGGTTAGCAGGGAGGTTGGGCAAAGTTAAATGAAAGCCCAAGTTAAACAACAAGCATAACAACAACTGTGCCTCAAAGCCAGAGGGGCAGGGGTTTTGCCAGCCGTAAAAAGTCTGTAAGATTTACCAAATATTGCACAATGATGGATCATAAATAACTTATGTTTGCACGGCCGAACCAAGCCCGAGTCCGAGTAGAAATAGCCTCGAAATAAAAAAAGAGGACACACAGAGTGACGCAACGCATAAGGTTAATACTCGAAGAAGAGCAGAGAAGCAGCCACACCCCGCCTTTGGTCATTCCCCTGCCAGTGGGAACTGGACGCCCCGGCCATTAAGCACAAAAGGATGACCCTTGATGCCGTAAAAAAGAACTGACTGGACAATGGTCACTTGATGATGCGGGCGCGTTGTCGCCAGCTCCCAAAAAAAAAAAAGAATACAAAAATCCGATTCTCATATTCCCATATACGCATATACCCACTGGGAGGATGCAGTTCCTCGTTTTATTTCGCCTGCCTTTTTACTACACAAAATGAACGGAAGCGACTCGTAAAACTAGCGAATTGTGAATTATGTTGCTGACATATAGTCCTGTCACCAGGAGCATTTCGCCCTCGAATGCCAGTCAATAGTTGACAATAAAACCCGAATAGTTCGAGGAGTCGGAGTACTTGGCACATATAAAAAATATATATATATCATGGACATTGGTCAGGCCAACTATTGCTGGGGGACGCTTTGGCGTCTATTGAACTCCTGTTTTGATCAATAAAAGGTGCATTAAACATGGCACAGGGCACTCCAAATAGATGGTTTAAGCACTGGGAAAACATAGTCGTAAATACATTTTATTGTAAATTGTGCGCACAATAAAAACTTTGGACCTTTGGCCTGAGGTGTGACTGTGCCTGGATATTCGGGTCAATTGCTGTAGCAATTTTACAGCTTTAAGTTATCGTTAGTAAATGCCAAACGAAAAGCCATTAAATGCCATTTAAATATTCATTATTGGTAATGTTTGCACGGCCAGTAGGAAAAGGAGAAAAAACACCAAACACAATTAGCCATTAAAGCAACTAACCGCAAACTGAAAATTTTCCTGGAAAAGTCAAGAAAAATGTGCTTTTGAAAGTTCAAGCAAAAGGCAAAGACGAAGGCAAAGGATAAGGCATTGAATATGCACACGCCATAATCACATTAAAACGTAAACGATATGCAAATGGATGCGCTGACAAGGAAGCCAGGACTCGACTCGAAGAGAGTTCTTCATCAAAAATGCGCACATGTAAAAAAGCCAAACGAAAAGAAAACTTTCGACAAAAACTACCAAGGATGCCAAGTTGGTTACTTTACTTGGCAAACTTTCGCCATAGTCCTGCGGCAGGAAGCGGCGGGCTGATAACCTGACTGACTCGCTGCCGTGTTGGCAAACATAATGTGTGCCGAGTGTGTTTTTCTTTCGACGGGTAATCACGTCCTCACTTACAACAGCAATTAGGCTAGAAGTGCCTGATGAAAAGCGTCGAAGGCATGGTCGCAATTTTAATTCAATAAAAGTCAAACGAGGCATTTCCTGTGCCCCAGCCGCCCACACAAAAGCTGCCACCTCTTGCTGCGGTCTGTTGCCTAAAGTCAATTAAAATTGGTAAAAGCTGTTAGAAGCTGCCGGGATATCTCTCGTCTTGTCTTCATCTGCCAAAACTTTTGCCAACTTTAATTCTCTGTGTGCGTCGCACATGTGTGAACGAAGTTCTCGATCCATTGTTGGCCTAATGCAATCAATGGGCATGTGCGTCTAAAGTTTAGTCGCCACATGGGCCAGTCAGATTAACAAAGGGTTCGAGCTGCAATTCCGTTTGCCAGTTCTTTAAAGGGGTTTGACCAATAAGTTAGCAGTTGAGGAGAACTGTATAACAGATGGATTAAGATACTGCAACGATTTCAGGTACACTTATCAACAAATTTTTCCAAATTTAGAATGCGTGTCTTAAGTATTTGAGCGTCGGTCTGACAAGAGATAAATCGCTGGTTCAACATGTAGCAGTAATTTTTAATTTGTTTTTATTTGTTTATTGTTTTTCTATTTGCCACCTGTGTAGCTTAGGTATATATGTGACGTCGCTATAACAAACGAGAAGGTGCTTGTTCACATTTTTTTGTATTTGTCTATTATAGCTAGATTTGCAGTTGAGAATTATTATGAAATTAAGGAATAAGTTTATGGCATTATAAAGACATATTTGAATTAAATTATATTTTTCTTTTCTTCGTATTTATTAACCTAAATTAAATAGGATGATTTAATTTAATCACAGGCAGAGTTTACAATATCTATTCTTTAAACTTTCCGAGCTGCCCTCGCACAGTTTCATTTTGCAAATCGCAACCGAAATAAACATTGCATTGCCATTTTGCGTAGCCATTTTCAATTAAATTATCAAAACAAGAGCTACCCCCAAAAAGAACAATACGCCAACCAAAGGCAACACCTAAGTGCATTTCCAAATCCTGTGCAATGCCAGAGCAGCAGCTCCGGCTGCCGCTCCCGTTGCTGAGTCTGCTGAGGCTCAAGTGGCGACTGGCAGCCGCAAAGCCAAACACCTAAGTCATTGTCATTGTCATCAGCAGGCAGGAGAGTGTTGCTTGGCATTGTTGTGCGACTTAAGACTTGGCAACTTCATTATTCTTGTGGCCAAAATGCGAACGAAGCATTCAGTTTTGCTTCGTCTTTTTTTTTTGGCCAAATACCGAAATGACTTTTCGATGTGGTTTCATAATAAAACGCAACAACAGCCGACAGACAATTTTATATGCAAATGACTCGAATGAATTTAATCAACAATTGTTTGTTGTTTCTCCCACTCTCTCTCTCTCTCTCTCTCGCTCCTTGTGTACCTTGTGGCTGTCGTTGTCTTTGCACACTTTGTGTGCATTATTCTAATGAGATTTTCTCTCGAGCGGCAGTTTTTATGGGCAACATTAAATGTAGGACCAAGCTATGTAGTGGAACGGCGGGTCATGTCTGCAATTGTTGCACTTATTTTGATAACAACTTTTCAAATTAAATGGCCAGACTCGAGATTGCCCCCAAACATTACGCATACGACATGTAACACGCAAGCATAACTAATGGCATTTAGTGTACTTCATACACATGACTTTACTGTAGTCGCATTGCATTTCTGACCGCAGTAAACGTAATTGTCTGTGGTGCCGTGGTCAGCCAATAAAAGCAAACGGTTCTCGAGACCCTTCAAGTAGCCTGGCCACTGGCAGTTAGTTTATCCTGGCCATCAAAATGGTGCACTCATCTCAAGCGCTTGCCCATCTCATACTTTCCGGCATACAATTTTAAATTTGATGCTGTTGCTAGCGCATAAAAAACTGCGTTTTGCAGTAAAAAACAAAAGGCAGCTAACGTCGCGACATGTTGCTGCAACAATGTTGCCAACGTTCGGTGGCAGCCCTAAACTCAACTCTATCTCATTTCTATTTGATTTGCATATGACAAACGTAGCTAACTGGAAGCTGGTAATATGAATACTTGACTGGGTATCTGGCTATCTGGGCAACCGGGTTGTTCATTTTGCTGCAAATGACCGGCAATTATGTTGTTGTTCGTTGTGTGTGCGTGTGTCTGTGGGGGAGTGTGTGTCGGAGTGTGTGCTGCTGATAGCCTTTCAGAGACCGTGTTCGTGCCCATTGTGACGTGTCGTGTCCAGCTTGTTATGTGGCTGGCAGACGTCGACATTGCATTCTTATTGACTGTAGTGCCACTTTGGTTGCAGCTCAAACCAACCAATTTTCATTTGCCCCACCCACATCCGCCCCCATCGCCATCACACCCAACGCAAAGCATCTCTTGTGCATGTGGACAACATTGTTGGACTGGCTTTTTATTCCTGCATTGGCCATTTGGGTTGTGCTGTGCGGTTGGGCATGCAAAATTAAATTAAAATGCATTAACAAAGATTCCAAAAGGGGGTTCATGCTCATGGTAGATATATACATATATACATAACGATAGGTGAAATCATGCTGCTATATCTGGCAGGTATTTATACACGCCTTGCTGAAGCTAGTCTGTGTAAGGATATTTAAATACAAGAAATATATTGGCCACTTATTCCTATCTTTCAGATAACAATCTTTTCTAAATACTTGGTTTAGACCAGATAAAAGATAAGCGTCTGACGACTTTCCACTTTTATTGACTTGAGCATCTAAAACACGGAACTTGAAATTTTAAATGACATCATCAGCAAAGCGAATAATTGATTTTTTTTCCGCTCGAGGCGCTTGGGGAGCAGCCGCCAAGCCCGAAAGCCAAAACAAATTTGTATAAAAAATCAGAGCCGTGGCCCGTGGAAGCCACTGAAGCCTAAACCGAACATCAGATTATAAAGAAAAGCCGTGAATTATACACTTGAGTCGCAAACAAGGGTATATTGAGAAAATGCCGCCTGCAGTGTGGGTGTAAAGGAAATCCGCGCAAAAGGACACTAATATAAATAAAATTTCAATTACTCAACAATTAATTTCGTCTTGTGAGCAATCGGCGAAGCGTTAAAAATTCGCCTACACACAGACCACGGACCAAGAACAGGCGCATCCTTGAGAGCTAGTCGAGCGTATTTACGCTGGATATTTAAAAGTTATCGCCCAGCGCCAACGGAACTGCCAGCTGTGACTCGTTTTGGGGCCAAGCTAAGTCCTTGGGCATTTAATTGCTGGAGCGAGAGCATGCGACACACAATTAGATGGCAACGTATTTGTTTTCTGATTATGAAGCGTTAAGCAAAACTGTCAACGTGCGACCGAGAAACGCAATTTATTGAGAAAGTTTCAGGACACCCGCAACAACCACCCGACGATCCAACGACCTGGACCAGCTCCGCATCCTGCCAAGCTAAAAGCTTATCTCTGTGCTTCGTCACTCAACCAAAACGACGACTACGACAGGCGGCAAGAAGTTGATCTTAAGTCTGTGATAGGGTCTCTGTCTGTGGAGTGGAGTGGAGCTGGTGTGGCTCCAGCCATTCCATGCGCTGTCTGGTCGTCACGCACAAAGGACTACGTCTCAAATTAGCAGAAAAATCTGTTATCCTTTCGTTTGGCTTCGCTTGCGGCGTGTGCTAATGATTTTTCTCTCTGTGGAAACTTTTGCCGAACTTCCCGGCAAGAAAATCCCCATCACCTCCGATTGCCTTACAAATGAAGTGACAGAGCATATTTAAAATTAAACAATTTAATCCGCCGCAGACGAGGAGTCCTTGCCGGCACGTGAAATGTTGACACTGTCGCCAGCTTGTTTTTCCTGCCTGCAAGGAATATGTGCTAATTAGCAAACAGTCAGCCTGCCAAGACGACAGCCAGCATACTAGTGTGGGTGTGTGTATGTTTGTGTGCCTGGCAAGGATTGTCTTACTCCTGCTGCCATATGTCGACGCCCATTGCTGTTGTGTCTATGTGTCTTGTTAAACAAATAAGTTTGTGCTGCGTTTGTCCTTTGGGTTTCCGTCTGACGTGTCGCCTGCTTTGTCTTATCAGTCGCCTCGTCGTGCCCATTGTCATTTTCCAAGTGGTTGATTGGCACGTAATTTAGTTGAGCTTTTCAGGTACACGTGGCTGGAGGGCTGCTTTATACTAATATTTTTCCTCGTATTGCATTTACCTTTAAAATCGAACATTAAGGTTTAATCTTCTACTTTTGTGTCTGTTATTGTAATTGCTGCTGGTGCTGGTTGCTATGTCAGTTCCATAGCTGGCAAAAATACTAATTTAATTAGAATGTAATCATCGTTAGCGGTCAACTGACAGTTGGGTATTTTTTTTACAATGTACTTCCCTTTTCCATGGCGAAACAAAAATATTTCAAAACAAATATGAAAGGTAATATTCGGCACACCGACGCTTAAATGCCCCTGCAGACATATGGCTTAAGATTGTTTTCATATACAAACATTCGAAATTCCATTCAGTCAATTCCGACATACGAACTACCCGCGACACATAACGGATCAATGCATAGTGTAATCGGAATATACGCATATAATTTGTGGGATTTTCTATGCGTAAAGTGAATACTACGACCTTTAATGCTGATCCATATATCTACTACATAGGTTCGAAGATATCTGCTGCTGTGCGTTATTCATTTCATGACAAAATTAGAATGCCTTTTCACAGGGTATTATAATAACGGAAAAAGCAATGACCCAACCGCAACCATGTTGATTACAAGCACTCAGCAGGGCCGACAGCGCCGGACAACAAATAAAACCAAATAAAAGCCAGACCAAAAGCCGTGCCCGTCACCGCCAATATCAATGACCAAAATCGAACGCACAAATAACCGCAATGTAACACATTTGCAAATATGCAAAAAGCCATAAACAAAATAAGCGAAGCGCTTCCAATGGGAACCGGAACAGCAGAACCCTGTCCCACCGCCTCGCCGCCCACTGCAAAGGGGATGCTGTGTCCCTGCGATTGTTTGCCAAAAACATTTAAACCTTTATTTGAAAATTACACATAAACATATTGCAAATGGATGCACGCAAAGTGAGCCTCCGAGGGGTGACCGCAACAGCCGTTCAATGTCTATACCCTGGCAAAGGGTATTACAACATTGTCCGAATAAACTGAACAATTTAAATAGTTGTTGATAAACTGTTGGTGTTAATATTTAATGCCTGCATTTAGTCAAGTTAATAAGTCAACAGGAAGATTCGAATATATTTAAAGTAATTTTTAAAAGCCTCAAAATTAGGTAAACATAGTTTGTTTGTTGGCTAAAGTCTTGATTTTTTCGTGATTAGTGATAATCACGACAAACGCAATGGTAAACACGACCCGATCAGCACGAATTTGCTTAATATTATTATTATTTAGCCCTTTGTGTCGTTTTCGTCTTGTGTACAGCCTGCAACAGAAAGAAGAGCTTATGCAAAGATTCATGGCGATGATTTGTATAGAAACCGACAGACGGCAATTCATACTCTTCAAGATTATATATATCCCTTATAGGATTGGAGGCATTTCTTTCAATGCGTTACACATATCATGAAAAAATATATAAACTATATATAAGGTAGTTATAATTCATGTTTACAATTCATTTTTAACTCTCAACTTGTTTGAACTCTCATATTCTGTAGTACTTTCTTTAAGAACCAGTTTAATTAATTCGTATAACGAAAAGTTGTGCCATATGAAGAGCATTTAATATTCATTGAATGGAGAATGCATTTAATTCTTGATTTCTGAAGCTGTGTGTGCGAAACATGCGAAACATATTTGCCAATGCATTTGGCAACATCATTAAGTTGAAAATTGTTGTGCCACAAGAGTGCAACGGCCTATGAAGGACCGCAGAAAGGGGAGTCGGAATCGGAATTGGATGAGTCCGATTGCACACGGGGCAAAGGCAATGAATTTTCATGAATGCAGTCAAGTCTATAAAAATTAATGCCATCGCAGTTGGTTGCAGTTGTTGACCGAACCCGAAAATGAGTGCGTTTTAAATATGAGTTAAAAACTCTGGCAAATGGTTTTGAACAGAACACAAAACGGAACTTCTCGTAACGATATCTATATGCATTCCTATTGGGTATGGTCCGAGGCTTATCAAATGGTCATTTTTGTTTGCATTTAATTAAAAATCAGACAAAAAGGAAGGACACGTGTCAATGTGTCACCGGGCGGCAGGCGACGGGCGCGATAAATCACGCTTAAAACAAATGCCAAGTAATTTATCAATGTCAACACTCAACGCTTCGACGGGGATAGCAGCACATCTAAGCAACAAAAAACAAAACAAAAAGGTTGAAAGGATTAAAGCCTTAACCGTTGCATAATTAAACGAATGCGCCCTGATACATGTTGCCCCACAAACTGTTGCCACACCGGCCTGGGCATTATCAATGTAAATTGTGGCAGCCACGTCTGTTTGCACTTCTCAAGACTTTTGCTTAATTTTCAATTTAATTGTTGCAGGCAGGCTTTGGTCATTTGGTCAGCCACACACACACACACACACACGCTGCCCGTGTTTGCTTGTGTATTTGTAGATGTCTTGTGTTTGTTTTTGGGTTTGGGGCAAAGTTCACTAAATTGCATTTCGGCACGCAATTAGTGGTTCATTTGCTGCGTGGCTGAGCCTCCCACAGAGATAACTTCGCTTGGACTCCAGAGGGATCGGTGGTACCATCGATATTTGTCCGGGCTTGGCTTGTTATTTGCTTTGTGTGCAAACTTAATTTCATCTTATTACGGTGCAGAAATTTTGCAATTTCCGCAAATGCCCAGACCTCAGCTGGTCAAGTCGGTAATAGGCACAGGAATTGGCCGCAACTACGTCTTGAGCTGTGTGTCCTTTGCCTTTGAGCGGAAATGGAAAATCCTTGTAAGCAGGCAGAGGTGGCCACGCTCAAGTGTTTACTTGGAGTCCTAGGACTTGATTATTAGTTTATGTTGCGGCTGTTGCGTTGTTTCAGAGAGAGTTCTTCTCGGGTATCTTGAAGATGGTATATCTGAAAATGAATTGAATGCTTTAATTTTTTACGAATCACAAATCTGATAATTCTCAATTACCTAATTTATTGCATTTCTTGCTATTTGCTGAAAAATTACAGGACACTCCCTAAGTAGCATGTTGCACATTTTCCGTCCTTTCGTTCGGGTTTTGTTTTTTCCTATTTTTTTATGAGCATCAAACAGAAAGCAGAGCAGCGCATAAAAAAGCTAATTTAATTAAAAGAAAATGCAATCAAAAACGCCATTCGGTAGCTCGGGCTGTGCATTGTTCTGTGCGTGCCGCCTTGCAATTTTCCTTGACGCAGGACCCTTTTTACGACCGCAAAACAATGACGAAATGCAGCCCAAGTGCAAGATAGAGACAAGACGAAAAGGAAAGAGAAAAAAACAGGATATGCCATGCGGTTGTTTTCCTCGATGCGATTTTATGCACATTTATCATAATTTCACACGCAGCCCTCGACGAGAGGAGTCACAACAAGGACACTTTTTAGTTCTGGGTTTGGTAGCGCATAAAAAATATAAATTTATGTGCAGTTCATGCTCAGGGGGCGCGGCAAGGAGCGCAGAAATTGCATTTCGCCTTTTACGACCAATGACATTTATGGCGTTTTCTTAGCCCGCCGCCAGGCCAAAACGAAAGGGAATGGCAACAGTAATAACCCATTAAAACTATTCGTAAACACACCTACCATAGGTAGAAACTAGAAATCTCATGCTGAGCCATGCGACAACGGTATGTAGATCCTGACGGGCAACATGTCAACACATTTCTGTTGCGATTTCCTGGGCGCCAACAACAATGTTTGAACTGGTTATTAATATTAATGCCGCCCAAACCGTTGGCCATAAACTAGTCGTTAATAATAATAAATGCAGCGGGCAATACAAAAAGCATGAAAACAAAGTTTATGCGCGACTGAATAATGCTCTGTACTCAGTAAAAACTAACAATAATGTTGACAAAATGAAATTCAACTGATTTGGACATCAATTTACAGGGTAGATTACAAGGGAGTGCAAATAACTATGGTACAACACACCAGCAAGAATAGCATAATTTTCGAACATTAGCTTCTACTGGTGTAGACCGAGCTATACTGCTTTAAGCAGCATGGTAAAACTAGTAAATGCCAAGTTTGGGCCAGATATCTGCAAAAACAAATAGATTCTTCAAACAAGATACTTTAATCGACCCATAATTCAATTGGTAATGATTCGATTCAGCCCATTTCGTCATATGTAATAGCTGAGAGACTCGAATGGAACATAGAGGGTTTCCTTCTGTGCTTTGCACATTGGACACAATCGTAATACTCTCTGCCAGAGTACATACATATATAAGCAACAGAAATTCTCCTTCATTCTTAAACAGGAATATATTGCTCGCCCGTATTCAGACATGCTGGCACAACTGTGTAGATATGCTCAGTTTTACCCCAGCTTACAGGGTATAATCTGTAGAGAGAAAATGGTAAAAAACAGGAATAAATCCAAGCCGTAAAAATACAAATAATAAAATTACTTTTTATTTACTTTTTGGCCGCTGCTTGCTGGGCTCAAATCTCGGGAGGTATTATCAGACACGTTTTCCGGTAATTGAAGTGTTTGTTGTTACCCTCGCAGCTCTTCTTGTTGTTGTTGGTGTTGTCTCCGGCAGCTGCTTCTGGCCGACATCCTGACTCTCAAAATTCTACTTGTGACAAATCAACGCCCTCTTGTAGCTAACTTCCTGCTGCTTTCTCTTCGCTTTTACGAGTGTGTGTAGTTTTAGTAGTAGTCCTTGCCGTTGCTTTATCAAAAGTAATTTCGCTTTTATTTCCTTTGACTATTGCCAGCGATTTCCGTTTTTTCCGTCAATAATTTCATCTCATTTCATTCTTTGTCATAAAAATGGCCAACAACGAAAAAAATGTTGCAAGTGAAGAAGTTTCTTATCCTTGTTGTCGTTGTTGTTGTTGTTGTTTTTGCTGTGCCATTTGATGCATGCAATATGCACAAAGTTTCCTATTTCAATAAAAAAATACTATACGGCAAATCGTAGATATAAATCTATAAAAAAAAATCGCAGCGTTAATATCGTAAAAGTTGTTGGGGGCGAGTAGTTCTTGAATGTTTGTATTTATCTGACAACATCTGGATGGCAACAATCTCGCAAATATGAATTTCTTATATATATGTACATAGTTGTAAAGAAATATTCCAATTGATCAATAAAATGGCTTGAATGCCTAATTACCTAATCTATGTACCTACATAAGTATGTATGTACCTAAATATGAATGTATTTTCCGACATATGTATGTATGTACCTACGTAAGTATGCATGTACCTACATATGTACGCATGTACGTAATGCATTGCCAGAAAATGGCCGAAGTTCATTTGCTCGGATATATTAAAGAAATTTAGCAGGCGTAAGTGAGCGTACAATTAATTACAACCAATATTTGATACATAGAGCTAAAACAACCATGATAATTACATATTTAGTACTTATATGCACACATATACATTCCGTTATTTTCTGAAGTCACATAGCTTAAACTTTTATGGTAAGCTGTATTTAAAAACATTCCACAGATTGTTGACTTTGGATTCTGATATAATGAATAAATAAATAAAGTGTTGATAAGTAAATCCCAATTTTGCAAAGGATGGCTATATTGTAATTTTAGACTGTTTTAATTATGTAGGTACATTTAAACACAAGATGTTTACCCTTCGTGAAAATTTCTTTTGTGTGAACGGTAAAAGCTGAAACTCGTTTAACAACCCTGAGGCTCGAAATGCAACACTGTGGCAACTTTTACAGCTGACTATATGCTGTACAGAATTTCTTAACAATTAACGCGAAAAAATAAATAGTGAATAAAGCAAGATAAGATATGTTGATGAACAATGATTGTGGCAATGTATATATGTAGACATGTATGGTGAAAATATTGATTTGTGGATATACATACATACGACTAATAGACTCATTTTCTGGCGAACCAACTTCAAGCAGAAATTAATTAAACAGGCTCTGATCGATAGAAGCTGAATTGCTGTGAAGAACTGTCAAATTCAAATTGACCAAGTGAGTGTGGAATCAATTTCAATTCAAAATAACTTTCAACACAAAGTGCGAAAAGAATTTCTCCCAGCATCACTGAATCCTAATCCAAACAATGGTGTTCAATTAGCATCTTAATAAACTTAAATTTTCTGCGGTTACTTAGCCTGAAGAAAACCCAACAAAGACCCTTGAGAAGTCGACTTCATAAACCACAAAACTGTGCGCTACATGTATTTTTGTCCAGCCCATGCCTACGACAGAAACACACACACACACACACACATATTTATCTCGTTTTATTAGCTGACATATTTATGCATATTATTAACATTAAGTTTAATGCACCTTTTACATTTGTTATATACAAAAGTGAAATTTGCAAGCGTCGTTTTTGGCATTTAGCATTTCGCAACAGGATCAACCTAATCATCGTCCTCATAAACGTCCTCGGGAAGGGACGCGCGCCTCCGTGGCTCATTAATTTTTATACGAGCTACGTGCGTGTGTGTGTGTGTGTGTGTGTGTGTGTGAATGCGTATGTGTTGTGTTATGTCATGTGCCTGGCTTTTGGTTGCAATAAAAACATATTTTATTAGTTGGCATACAACAGCGCAAAAAGGATGCACACAGTGCGTGGTGGCCGGGTGCCCGATCTCACCACCATTTGGCCGCTGTCCCTGGGACTGTGATGACTTGCTGTCAGCATAAATTCATTATTTATGGTGCAATCAATGCGACCGAGCGTATGTCAAACACATCAAAAATCAACAGCTCATCAGTCGCTGCCGCAGCCAAAGGCGGCTCCCAATTGCAGTGTCAATGCGCCGCGCCCTGACGTCCCGGAAGTTTGTTTATTTTATAGTTTTAGCCGCCCGTCGCTGGCTGCCGCCACGGTGCGAAAATTTGCAAATCCTGCGCAGCTCCGCGGGTTGTCCGGCCGACAGTTGCGGCTCTTGTTTGACGTTTGCCTTGACATCGGTCCTGGCAAATTTGAATCTCTTTTATGTGACACCTCATAATGGCTGTTGTTTGTATGCATGTCGACTGTTCATTTGCCAAAATGTACCCTTCAAGAAATCAAATGTAGGGTATGTGCTGCCAGTTAGAGAGTGAGGGAGAGCACAAGCATGCAGCTTTTCCTAATCAGTATTCCCTTTTTCATTACCTTGCAGTGGGATGTCGTTCAATCAAAAAAAAAAAGTATGAATATATTTTTGAAAGGTTAAACAGTCGGTTTTGGAGGCCCATGGCGGTACCGAATATAATTCTAATTTTCATCTACGACACTATATACAGGGTATACATACTTCTAGCATAGTTTTGCCTATCTATGCGAACTTGCCCTTATTTGCATTTTGGGGGTGTGTCACTTTTTATTTCTAATTCCGAAATGAACGTATAAATATTTGCCAGACTGCGCCATAATTCACTTTTCGCAACTTTGTGTGATTTGTCCAGTTGAGAGTCTTGACACATGACTTTAATGCCTTAAAGGACCATTATCTGTGATATAATGATATGATACGACGCTGTAGCATCACGATTCCGGCCAGGCCAAATAATTAAATGCTCAACTTGGCTGTGCGTGTGCTCATTTAACGCTGCCAGGGCAAATGATGAATGGCCGAGTGCTTCCTATATCTGGGTTTATCCGTTTTCCACCCTGCAATTAATATGCTCTTAATCAAGAATGGGGCGAGCGGCCGACTGCCTGGCTGGACTGATGTCTTCCATCATCTTTCAGAGCTAACTTGCGTGTTTTGCGCACCTCAATACGTACGGAACGGTCCACCGCCCAACCCCCATCCCCACCCCCGCACGAGTTCCTAATGCGTCATTTTCTTTGGCTGTATCAATATCCTGGCGTATGCGGTCACGCATCGTATTGCTCTAGTCATAATTTTTCAGGGGGCACTCGTCTATTTGTTGTTATTCCTGTTAAATATTCATGCGAATCTGCGCGTTGTCAGCTTCGTTTTATTTTAATGACATTTCAATAATTAATGTATCTTTCTTTTTTCCCATTTTTTCCATTTCCGTTTTCCTGCCCGATTTCGGTTGCCATTGTCGCAGTGTGTCGAAGTGTGCGTGTCCTTTATGTATATATTTTTTTTTTCGGCCAGACTTCTTGACTAGCCTGTCGATCTGGGCCAGATCATCAATCAAAAATTCATTTTTAAATGTTTCGTTTAGGAACTGCTTGTCGCGGCTTATAAATGATGCTGTTATATGGTTTTTTCGGTGGGTTTTTTCTTGCTTTTGATTACTTTTGGGCGTTTTCCGAGCTGATTTTTTAAATGCAAATGTTCATCAATTCTAATAAGTCAAAATAAGTCAAGAATGCTAATGTTCTAATTGCGTGAAAGTGCGCCCAAATAGAATATGTCAAGTGGTGCAGTGCCTGTGTATACATAGATACACACAAATGTCTCAATGGTTAGTCATCGGAAGAATAATAAGGTAATCAGAAAAAGTGTACATATTATATACTATAATTGACCAGTATCAATATTCCCTGTCTGTATGCACCAATGCAAAAGGGTATTTTTTGTGGAATTCAGAGAGTGGACAATGCGGATGTTGCGCAAGGTAATTTATTCGCAGATACTTTTGGCTGCGTTCTGCGCTCACGTCAAAAAGAGCGAGCATTTACATATTTGTCCATATCGCTTACGCGATTGGTCGTATTGCCATTGATCCCGTTACTTGGCCGTGTAGCTCAAGCTCTTACGAACGAGGCGATATGGTCCGTATGGTGTGAGCGCAAAAGTTCTAATACTTAGTTGTTGTACCCTGAACCCATTAAACATGGGTAAAAGGGGTAAATTGTTTTTGTGCAAAATGAAAATGTATGTAACAGGCAGAAGGAAGCTTCTCCGACCACATAAAGTATATATAGTCTTGATCAGCATCAATAGCCGAGTCGATCTAGCCATGTCCGTCCGTCTGTCCGTCCGTCTGTGCGTATGTATGAACGCAAGGATCTCAGAACCTATAAGAGCTAGAGACTTGAAATAGCTGAGGGTGCTCCTAGTGCCTACGCAGATCGAGTCTGTTTCCGATAATCGATAACTTACTCCGTTTCCAACCAATCGATAAAAATCGATATCGACATCCTGTTTTTTGAGCGAATTGGGTAAGTATTAAGAACTAGAGTCACCAAACTTGATTTGTTTATTCTAGAAAAGTATATATATAACAAGTATCTTTCATTTTATACCTATCGCCACCTCCCCGCTACCACCCCAAAGAGGGTTCACGGTATTCCCTAGTCGGGACCTCCCGACTAGAACCTCTTACTTGTTGTTATTGTATTAGTGCGAATGCCGGCTTAAGGGCGTAGGTAGATAATTTATTCTGTGCGCGTCATCATCTTTAATCGGTCGTTTGCTGTGCGGATTTTCGTGTAAAATGAATTGCGATTAAACTAAGAGAATTACATTATTATTGTGGCGCGAAAAGCGATAAGCTCGTATCATCATGTATATTAGTCATCAACCCGTTTACGCGCTTTTTATTTTTGGCAACTGCTTTTACTTATTGCACAGCCAAGAGAGCGAGAGAGAGAAAGAACATGGGAGAGAGAAGTGAGTACTTTTAAGCTTTGCTCAAACAATTCGATATTTATTTTATTTCCATTTTTATACTTTGCTATATAATATATTTATTGGTTGTTTTTCATACAAAGAGGCACCTGGTAAAATGCTTTAATTATATATATATTTATTATTCCTTATCAGTTAAAAAATCAAGTCGATCCGTCGATATTTGTATTTTCATTGCATACAAGAGATTGAGATATTCGTGACCCTACCATAGTTACACTTTATCTTAAATTAAACCCAAATTCTAATCGCATTTGCTCTCCAATTATTTAAGTTACTTTCCTTCTCTGCACAGCTGTCATAATACCCACAGCATGTAGAACGGGAAAGTGAACATTTTTTTCCAACTGACTAAATCAACACCCTGTTTTCATTGGGTGGCTTTTATTTTTCTGTGCTCAGGACCTAACTCATAATTCGTGTAAAAACATTTCCTCGCCGCTAAGCAGCTCAGCTAATGTCATTAAGTTGCCATTAGTTGTTGACTGATTTGATTTAACTTTTTTTTTTGCACAATCCAGAATAAAAGGGACAAGACAAATAGAAGATGGTCATGAGAGACCTTTGAATACCCCATAGATGAATTTAAAAGTGGAATTTGAAAACAGATATTCGCTGATGATACTGAATTAATGTTTGAGTTAATATTATCATTAATAATAAACCCAGAAAAAACATATTAGGCAATCCCTTGTTTCCTTGTAACTGGCTCAACTGTAGAGTATTTGATAGTCGACTCTACTCGCATCGCTTTTGTCGATTCTGCTCTTTGGAGACTTCTCTTGTTGTTGTAGGGTCGTTTTGGGTCTAAACCAATTTTTTGCTTCATTTTGCAAAGAATGTCCATGGCCTGCGAGCTAATCGAATAATTCGTTTGGGACATATACACGAATTTGGTCAAAATTTGGCCAGGGAACTATGTGAGGAATCGTTGTAGATAGAAATCTGAAGGTTTTCGGCGGCAGCTTTGGTGCATTTCGTGGAAATTTATATCAATAAACCGCGCGCGGAGTTTGTTTTGATGCGAGTTCAGTTAACTTGGCTGGCAGCCATATTAGAAACGCTTTGCCAACTAATTAGCCGCTCAGAAGTTTGGCAAGTTCTTTGGCTGGCAGTTTGTGTTAACTGTTTTTTTGTCTGTGATTTTTACAGCTTTACTTACAAATCGCTCGATGTTGCTAAAGTTTTTTATTGCGTGTGGCCCAACAAGTTGTCGACGACGAACACATAATCATAAACTTGTCTCAATTATTCTTAATATGCCACGCCCCCGCCGGTTGCGCCCTCGCAAATCGCACTGGAGCATTTAGACGAACTTTTATCTGTTGTACGTTAATTAGTTTTGTTCGGTTGAAGTGCAAAATTTTTGATTTTTTCCCAACGCTTGCAAACTTTTTATTAACTTTTGCGCCAAAAATGTTTGCCAATCAAAATGAATTGAACACACAGGACGCAGGACGCAGGATGCTGCTGCTGCTGCTGCTACTGCTACTGCTGCAAGCGCAGGATGCACTGCCTCTGATTGCAGCTGCATAAGTGCAAAAGTTTAATTAAACGGCGGCGGCTGCGAGTTCGGGGGAATTGAGGAAGGCTCCGACTTCAAATGGTGCTTATGATGAGCCCCCTTGGAATTGCCAGCGCTGATTTTCCATAAGTTTTTCCAGCTGCTTTGCTCAAAAATGAAACTGAAAAAAATAGCAGAAAAATTAACTTAAAAATGCAAATTGTTTTGTTAGCACCTAATTTTTTGACATTATCAAACGGGCGCCAACAGCATCCAAGTTTGCAGCTGAAAATGTTTCTCTATATTTTTGGATAATTGAATTTGCTTGTGTTTTGGCGCTGTGGGACGAGTTTGGTTAACTTGGCAACTCTGCCGCGGGTGCTTGTGCTGTTAGCCAGAAAAGTGGAAAACTTTTATGTTAAAAGTGTGTGGGAATTCCCAACTACAATGTGATATGAAAAATATATATGTGTTGTACAAATGTATCCTTTGATTAAAACCAAAAGAAGGGTCTATGTAAAGTCTTGGCTTAATTGAAAAGACTTTCTTAATTTCTCTTTATGCTTGGCACAAAAAAGTGAGGTGGAACTATATATATATTTCTTTCTACCCTGAACTCATTGAAAATGTGTAAAAAGGTATACTTATCTCAGACCGCATAAAGTATACATGTTCCTGATCAGTATCAATAGCCGTTAATCTAGCCATGTCAGTCTGACTGTCCATCCGTCCGTCTGTCCGTATGTATTGTCGATTTTTAAGCTATAAGAGCTGGATACTTAAGATGTAGGCCCTTCTAGTGACCGCACAGTTTGTTTTATCGATAACTTTTCTCGTTTACAAGAAATCGATAAAAATCGATATCACAATTTTGTTTTTTGAGGAAATCTCTTAGTATTTTTCAATGGTAAGTTCCCAAAATTTAACATGTGAGTTCTAGAATATTCACGTATCTTTCATTTCAGAGGTACCGCCTTCCCACCCGCCCCTCTCTCCCATAACGTGTGCTGCATTTGGGGTTGGCAGAAGACGGTTTAGGGTATCGCCCCGTCGGGTAATGCCGACCAGGGCACTTTTGCTTGTTTTTATAAGCCATAATTCTCGATGAGTTATACTTACAAATAATCTGTTAGGGAAATACTTCTTTGTACAAACAAGTTAGATTAGATCTGATGATTAAAAATCCTTGAGGATTTTGCGCTTTTGTCTAGAGTCTAATTCGATCTGATGGTTAAAAATTCTCTTGTCAAGAGCTTCTCTGCTTGTCAGAACAATTTCAAAACTAATATAAAATTGTAATTATGCAGAAACATATTGAAAACATATGCCTCTGTATACAGGCCACTTAAATGCCGTCGGTACATATAAATTTAATGTGATCGAAAGCCGACGGCATTTGACGATTCCGCGGATTTCGAGAAATTTCCTTTGTTCCAGGAGATTAAAATGAATTTTACAAGTTGCCGCATGCCTTCCGTAATACAATAAACGTATGCATGTATATACTTATATGTATATATATATATAGAATATATAGACATCGCTTCATATATGTGGGCCTATTTGACTCTTTGATTTACTTATCTTCCGGTTTGCTCTGATTTATTTATTTCCGATATTGATATATTAATTTTTATGCGGTTTACGTGGTCGGGCGGCTCTTGCTTTGTGCATACGCTGAAAATTTTAAGACAGCAAATAAATTAAAAATATTGTTAAGTATTTGTTTTTTTTTATTTATTTCTTTTTTTTCGTTTTTTGTTTTGTGGCCTGCCAAAAAATTGATACAACCTTTGACAAGCCTTATAAATATTCTAGTGAGTTCTGTAGCTTTTACAATATGTTTATCGCTTAAGGACTAAGCAGGACGATTACAAAAGCTTACAAACTAAATACATTTTTCGTTAATTAGATTTAATTATAATATAAACCAAATATTTCTAAATCGAAAACTCGTTGTTGTTGTTGTTGCTATATCGAAAGAAACAAAACCATTATCACAATCGCTTTGATGAGTAAACTTAGAGGGGGGTCTGCAGAAATTTTGAGTCGATGAAATCGGGGGAAGTTGTCAGATATATGCCGTCGGTCTGAAGTCCATGAATGAGGCCGATCGCTGGGTGTTTCCTTTGTACTATTTGACTGACTGTGGACTGTTGTTCTAGTTGCAGTTGCAGTTGCAGTTGCAGTTGCAGTTGTAGGTGTATAGTTGTTGTGGTTTACTCAAGATGCGTTTTTCACTGCGATGGTTTGCGCCACTTGCCGCACTTGCGACCCGCACGCTGCAGACACTGGCCGGCCGTGGAGTCCATTAGCTGGCGTATGGTGTTTAGCATTACGGTGGCCATCTGCCACTGGCGTAGGCGCAACAGTTGCTTCTCCTGTTCGCGAGCCTTGCGCAGCATTGCCGCCTGATCCGGTATATAGAAGGCCACGGCCATTGTATTTGTTGTTCTTGTTGTGTTTTTTGTTGCTGCTATCAAGGAAAACTTGTTCTTTGTTTCCAATTGCACAATTGTTTGTAATTAATAATGTCTTTCTTCGCAGATGACTCAAGACTTTCTCTTTGCAGATTCGCGCGAGGCACACAATGAATAAATTAACTACACAAATGCTTTGTTGGTGTTGTTGTTCTTCTTCTTCTTGTTGTTGGCGTTTACGCACACGTCAAAATTGTGTCTGGTTCATTCACTTTGTTTTGCTTCGCTGTTGCTGCTGTTATTGCTGCTGCGTCCGCACGCTTCGTTAGCTGACTTCAAACTGGCTGGCGTGAGCGCAATGTGCTCTCTTTTATACGCCGCACGCTCTCGCAGTCGGCGTTCGTTGCCGCTGCCGCCACCGCTGCTGCTGCGGCTGTTCTTGCTTCTCTCACTTTGATATTTGGCGCGCTGGAGAGTTGAGTCTGTCCTGCTCTCTGAGCGCTCACTTGACGATTTGGACGTAGGCCTCAGTTGCTCTCGCTGCTTAAATTTTTTGTTTTGGTATTTTTGTTGACATCGCCTCATTCGTATATTTTGTGCGCAGCCACCAAAAAAATATTTTTTTTTTGTTGCCAGGCCGCGTTCCCTCTCTGCGGAGTGGGCATGGGCGTGGGCGGGGCGGCCACCTTGCGCCTGTTGCCAAGTGGGTGTCTCAGTATGTGTGTGTGTGTGTGTGTGTTGTCAGGTTATGTTCTCGTCACAGGCGTCGCTGTCGCGCCTTTGTTGTAACTGTATGCGGCGAGAAGTACAGTTAGCATATTAATTGTATTAAATCGTCGTCGCATGACAAACATTTTCAGCGCAACGTCTGGAAGGCAAAAAGAGAGCTTGGAGAGAGCCTGTGACACCTGGAGATATGGGCAAGTGGGCAAAGTTGAGGTCTCTGGAAAAAAAACCCAGATACATCTGTATTTATGTACATATATATGATTATTGCACTTTCCTTTATATGTGAATTTATCAAGTTCACATTTATAACGAGTTGTCAACTTGTATGACGAGCCTTTTAGCCATGTCTCTTTATCAGAACACTCTATAAATGTTTTACAAATGTTTTTCCAGTGCTTCCGACATGCTAGCCATAGCTATCTACAAGATGCAAGCTAAGTAGTATAAGTAATGAACGCCTGTCATAAATTTTTTGCATACATTTCATTCATTTTATTAATTTTTTTTTGTCAACAATGGGCCCGTCATGTCGCCGCCGCTATAGCTCATCTTTTTGTTCGTAATTCGCATGAATTTTCGTATTCATTAGAGCGAAACGATCCAAAAATTATCGCATTGCTATATCATTTATTTTGGGATAATCTGCCACAGCCAAACGAACATGATATATAATTGTATGCAATATCATTTCCGAAATATGTATTTAATATTTGCCCTTTAACACAGAGTTGTTTAACGTATGCATTAAGAATTCCATTCCATACTCTTTCTTTCTTTCAGGCGATCTCATCCATTCATTGTAATCGTTAAATAAATGCAAATGTGGTATATCCAGGAATAATTTTAGTTGTGTTTATTAATAAACTTATTCTTGATTAATACAGTAGTTGCTCTAACCTTGATACTTAAAACCACAAACATTTTTATACCCTGAACCCATTGAAAATTGGTAAAATTTGCAGTTGTATTTGTGCAAAGGTATGTAATAGGCAGAAGGCAGCATTTTTTTGTATACTTATCGCCACCTTCCGGCTACTATCTCATAGCTATAAATCAAGTTAATAGCCCAACTTGTATTGCCAACAAATTGAAACCACAATTTAAATGCAATTGACTTTTTGAGAATACCCAAATATTCAATGGCACAATAAGATGTACTGTAGAAAATTTCATCATGATTGGTTAAGAAACACAAACGTTATTAAGGAAAACGTGATTTGATAAGCGCAAATTCCAAGAATTTCTTTATACATGTGCACAGAATAAGTTTAGTTGTGTTTATTAATAAAATTATTATTGATTTAATAATAGTTGTTCTAACCTTGATACTTAAAACCGCAAACATTTTTATACCCTGAACCCGTTGAAAATGGGTAAAAAGGCTATATTGTATTTGTGCAAATTATGTAACATGTACATGTACATGTACACACACACATTCATGCGCGTCTGCTTTGAATTCTATTGTTGTTTTCTGTGCTGCTATTTTAATTGGTTTTTTTCTCAACAAGGGTCAGTTATAGGTGTGGCTGTTGAGTAGAGTCGGCGGCAAGTTGCGAGTTCGAACCCTGCCAAGGGAACATATTTTTTCAATTTATCTTTATTACTTCAAACGAGCGCGTAGCGCAAGCTTCATTTGGTGTTGGAATAAGAGGGTTCAGGGTATTTCCTAGTCCTACTTGTTTTTAATATATATATTAATATTGTATAAAATATATATAAATTTAATAAACAATGACCCAACCAGGCATGGCGAAATATCACCTAGATGTGTTGTAATAAAAGTGTATGCTATTTTTGATTCATTACAATAAACATTTATCAAAACAAAAAAAAAAGAATCTCTTGTTATTCCTTCCATTTCATACAGCTCCTGCAGAAAGCAAGATTTATTTTAATCATTGTATATATTATACAAGTGATTAATCCGAAAACGTTGATAAAAAAAAAATGCAGTAAGAAACTTTCCTTCTGATGAAATTCAGAATTTCTTTTTTTGTTCTTAGCTAACCTATCCGCTGAGAGCTGGCCAACTTGAGGGCTCTTAACTCCACCCACAATGTTGTCAGTTGGCTCTGACCACGCACACTTACGCAATCGAACAGAGAATTGTCTACTTGGTAAACTCGGAGCGTTCGTCTCAAGTATCTTTAGAGTCGTTCCACTGTTACACAACTTGCTCACTTAGGGGTTGCTCTAGGTCTATTGTTACAAGAACTACTCGCTGAATGTTTTGCTATGCTCTGGCATTTGCCTTCTCGTTCGCACAAGCGACAAAGTCGCTGCATAGTTTTTTCTTTCCTTCTTGGTTTTCCGGGTTCGCGCCGGCAGCATAAATCTAAAAGGCGTGGCTTATTTCCCTAACGCCGGCAACATTTTCAGCCAGAAAGAAGCCGCAACAACATTTGCTCTTTCGCTTTGGCCCAATGAGCCAACGACTGAAGTTGGGTTTTTGTATGCTTCTGTTTCGATGTTTTTCTTCTTTTTTTTTTGGCTACTTTACTTTTTGTATTTGCGGGGCGGAGCTTTGCCCGAGACCTTATTTAATGGGCTACCTTTCCGTGGCTGTTATTTTATGAATCATCGTTTCTGGGTGGAGTCTATAGATTCGAGCCAAATCTACGCTTGGTTTCATAAAAAGAAACACTTCAAACTCCTCGAACGCGATTATGCCGTCGGTAATTAACGCATTAATTGAACCAATTAGTGAATTGCCTTTTCCGAGCTGCTAGATTATATTTAGTGAGATAAGAGTTTCAATTTTTGAATTGCTCAATGAGGCATGCGAAAGGTTCTCAAATAAATCCCTTGTTTTCTTAAAGGATTACATGATATTTCTTTTTTAAAATCTTTCCGATCAACTTTCTTTCTGGTCATGCGGGTAATTATTGCAATTTTTATTGAAATTGTACAGCTAATGTTAAGCGACGTGTGTCGACACATTGATTGACAATGAAAAATAAAATCTGGATTTGGGGTTGTTTAGAAAACCCATATACCATTGTTGTCGCTGTCAATTTGCATATCTAATTGCATGGAAATATGATTTGATGAAACTTTTGGGCTTTAGACTTTTGGTAGTGGAAAGTGAATATGTCAAATTAGCTTTTGAGTTTTCAATCTGCATGTCAAATGACCCACATGATCGAAACTTTGACGCGTGTTGTTCCCCTTTTTAAAATGGTGTCAATCGAGCAGATTCCCGAAGTTTTCTGCTCACTCACACAAAAGTTGCCAGCATTTCATGAAGACAAGCATTTATATTTCACCAGCTTCTCTGACGTGTCTTTGTCGTTGTTATTGAGCTCTTGACGTAGTCGTTTGGGCCTGCCTCAAAACCTGGGCTTAAAATTACTTGCCAAGCTACAGATACTCCCCGTCATATGCTAATGAGTAATGCCCACAACTCGACAACTTGCGCAATGTTCCCTCTCATCCATCTCGTTTTCTAACTAACTTTCTTGCTCTCGATTTGCATGAGTTTAATACGCGATCGCTTTGTCACCTCCTGCCCAAAAAAGTCTCTCAGTTATGCTCTGCTTATCTCTCGGCTTGCCTGCCGATCTCTTGGCTTCTCTCTGTTCCACTTCGTGTAATTTGTATTAATTTTTTATGATCTCTACTGGTGGCCCCGCCATATCCCTCTCCCTCCCCCTCTACCGAACGTCGTCCGCCGACAGATATTTTTATTTGTTTTCCATTTAGAAAGCACCGAAACAAAGACAATTGCTGGGTGATCCGTTGCACATGGGTCATTAACTCGCCGCCGTTTGTAACGCCTGTCATTGAGCGCTGCTTAGGCAGACGATCGTCTACGCGGCGATCGCGGAAGCTTTGCCGTTTCCCAGGCAAACGCAGAGACCAACCAACCAGCCAGCCAACCGGCCGACCGACGGATGACTCATCCGCGCAATGCACTTGGCAGTGGATGTGGCTTGGGTAACCTGGTGAAGAGCGGAGGGGTTTGGGGGACCACAACCAAAACGAGACCCATTTAATGTTGTTTAACGACTGTTTGCTGTCTGTGGGGTTTCGTCTCGTCTCGTCTCGTCTCGTCTGGGGTACAACATGTGCATAACTGTGTTCGGATTCGGATTGGACTTGGAATTCGGACGCAGTTCTCAACACATGCACACACTCAACGCAAAAAAAAAAAGATACAAGACGGCACGAAAAATGATATGCCGATAAGATTGTTATACAAGCGGTATCCCAAACACAGATGTGAACCTACGTCGAACTCTTGGCCTTTGTTTAATTTATTTGATTGTTCTTTTTGTTTGTCCATCGATGATTTCTGTGTGTGCCTGTGCGTGTGTGTGTCTTGTACAAACATGTCAGTGCTATAGCTATATGCTCGGTTTTTATTTAAGTAATTTTCGCCCCTTTTTCATAGATTTTATGAATAGATAAGGCATCTTTCATCTCTTACTATCTGCAGTTGCAGCAGGTCTTCAAGTTCTCTGATTTTTAGGTAGGTGCGTGGTAGGCAACATGCAACGACATGTCCAACTGTCTCTGGAATTGTTCTTGTTGTTTGTATTTGCTTATATCATTATTTGTCTATGGTCTTAGTTGCACTAATATTTTCCTCATGGGCAGTAGTCGAGTGGCATGAGGTGCGAGTTTCGAAACGAGTGGATTGGCCTGAAGTTAAGTGGAGTGAGAAGTGTGCCTGAGCTGGCCCAGGGAATGAGTCATGCTGTTGCGGTTGCAATCGTTGGGAATGCGTGTGGAAATAGGCGGCAATTAGAGTTGATTATGAGTAGGTGCAAGTGCATGGTTAATTTATGGAGCAGATCGTAAACATGTGTCTTGAACATGCGCAAATTCTGAAATTTTAATGGCAGACAGCCTGAAGCTGTGCTTAGATGAATCAATGTACTCAATGTATAACATATAACTAGCTTAGACTGCCTATGTTAGGTCTTAGTAATCTTGTCAGTAATAAATAATAAATATAAATAAGAAAACCTTGCTTATCTATAATACAATGCAAACTCTTCTTACGGATACTTCTGTTAGGCGGACACTCGATTGTCTTAAACCATTATTAATCAGGCCATTCCCCTCTAGTAGGTGTACGCAACTCTTGAGGGGACAAACCCTACTCGATAGTCGCCATACGTCTACAAGAGTTTTCACTGTATCATCTCATATATAAATTAACATAAGTTTAATAGACTCTTACCGGGAAAGTTCGAAACTATTTGCCAACTTAAATTTGCTAAATGACTTTTGGTACATCATCTTTGGCATAGAAATTTGTTAAAATATGTGTGTCTAGATTTCGATTCGGTTTGAAAAGATAATTCGAATGCACATCGGTTCGCTTTCGTTTTTGTATTCTTACTTCCGAGTGAATGCGAATCGGTTTCAAATTGTTTTTATTCCTCCTCAATATCATGTCCATTAATTTCGTTTGGCGACGTAAACTTTGTTTAAAATGCCAGTATTTTCGATTGTTCTCAGGTAAAACGATGTCCTACTGCAGCCTCATTTGAGAATAGGTCAGTTTCAGTTCGGCAGGTTTCTTTTTGCGTGTCCAAGCATGTTTTGAATGATAATATTGTGAAAAGGAATATTCAACCAAATAAATAAAAGTAGCATCAGTTAAAAACTTCTTTATCGGAATTGAAATAAAAAACATTAATCCATTTCGATTCCGAGAAGATTGATTGAAACCCAAATCTAGAACAGGCCCGATAGATATTTCTTTCTTTATTTAGGTAAGAGTATTTTTAATCAGGAATTTTAAATAATCATAAAATAAAATTCGTAAACTTTAAGCAATAGCAAGAAATCTATAAATTTAGGAGACAAATAATAAAGGTTAATTCATTAAAGTTCGTATAATTGAGTTAACTTTTTTCGTATGCAACTATTAAAGTTTCTATTTGTTTTTCTGCCCTTTTAATAGCCTAACATTACATATGCATTCAAGTTCTTAGATCTATTACATTTAATGGCTACTTAAACATTTGAAACTCATCAAATAGCTTGTGGGTTTTTGCGAAGATATTTTCTACCCCATAGTTGGGCATTTTATGCATTCGAGTCAAAACGCCATGAAATATGCAACACATGGCGCCTCGAATTGTCTTTTATGCGACTGAATTGTCGCCACCAAAGGCCCGACTTCTTTTTTATTTTTTTGCATATTCCTTGGCCCCAGTTTTGGGGTTTTATGTGCTTTCAGTGCCAATGCAAATGGCGCATTAAAAAATTTGCGCAACGCCACGCACGGGAACGTATGGACCTTATCAATGCCCTTATCCGTCAGCTGGTCGTAAAAGACGCGCGACCGTAAAACTAAAGGCAGAAGCATCGAAATCAAAGTATATAAAAACTGGCTAACAGTCTTTACTCACACAGTTGGCCATAAAATAGATAAAACCGAAATTTGAATAGAGCGTTTTCAGCGGGCGGCGGGGGCCTGAAATAGTGGGACGCCGCGTTGTCTGGGCGTGTATATTCCCTGTACAGGAAATGGTTACGATACTATCCAACCATTTTTTATAGCCGCACATATGCAAAGGGCCGCAGTGCTGGCTCGTAAATATAAATTAAATTATATAATTTATGTAATTTAACATTTAACCCGGCCACGGAAACCATTATCGTAATTTTTCAATTGAATTTCTTTGAGTACTTTTATTTAAATCAATAAATACTCAAATGTCCTCACATGCAATTAATTTGAATTGCTTGGGACAATTGATGATATAGGCTCAACGTTTGTTTTGAATTGCAATTGAAAAGCATTGAATTGAAGGAAAACAAATTTATTTTAGATTTGATCAACTAAACCCTAGCATAAAGCACACTTATCATAAACATATCGCATTCTATTAAAATTATATGAAAGTATTGACTAATAATATTTGATTGCCTGCGAATGAAATTAATTGTAATTGTTTGCTTTGTCTCCGTTCACGCCATTAAAAATGCTCAACGCCCGTTTTGGCCTATAAATTTTCATGGTAATTAAAGCCTGTGCGCGCATTGCTCGTCCACATCGCTTGCACCACTCAGCATGGAGGTGATAAAAGTCGCGGACTAATAAAGCGCCAAGTGTTCGGACCGAGCTTGTCCCTTGAGAGACTTTGACAATAACTCATAAAGGCATTTTAACTGCCCAGCGCTGGCTAATGACCAGGGTCCAGGCCTGGTCGTAGCGGACTTGCTCTGGCACAAATTGCGCGCAATTAGTGCGCAATTTTTGAGCGCTAGATGGCGCACAGCTGTGCTTGCCACACCCACTGCACACATACACGCACACATGATTAGCGCTGAGTGTGTTTTGGCATTGTAATTGCTTTTTGTAATTTATGCCCGCGCCGCTTGCCACAAGAGTTGTCAGCGTTTTGTCTCCATGTGCCGCAGCCCCTTTGCCCTTTCTCCTAATCCCAACTCCGTCCATATTCATCTGTGCGGTATTTGGCCGATGCTGCTGATGCACTTTGTCCATCATTATGACAGCTGCTTGACGACCGAAAGGGCTCGTAGCCAGGCCGTAGTCTGGCCAGGATGGGGGATTGTCGCTGATTGGGCAATTTTTCTTACTCGGCTGTGGTTAATTTTTTCGCGTTATGAATGCGCTTTGTGACATTTGACATTGGAAAGTGGCGAGCAGTGTGCACAGCTGATGCCGGCAATCAGACAGGAGTAGGAGACGCGGCAGGTTCGTCATGGTGATTACGTAGTCTTGTCGCTGCTGTGGGCCTTTGTCAGACCCAAATTGATTTTAATGGGATGTGCATAGAGGGGGTGTGCGAAAATCGGGCGTGTTTCTCATACACACGCTGCATTACATCAGATGATTTTCCAGAAACTTTATTTTACTGAGCTCGAATAGCAGAGCGAGCCTTCCGTATCCTTTAGAGACTCTCGAATCCCAACTGTTTCTCAATTAATTGCCATTTAGTGAACTCGCAACTTCAAATAGACGGAAATCAGAGAACCCGCCGCGACATTGTCGCACAGTCTGTGGAGCACAAAACAAGCAAAAGCCACATCCGACTATGCGCCGCTCCATGCTCCATGGTCCACGCCTCCAGCCTCAGCCCCACGCCCAGTCAACATTTTTGTTATAATTATAGCGCTCAACGAGGCGTGAACATATGTCGTCGCCACCCCCCCAAAAAAACTGTGCTATTCAACGAGAGCAACGGTCACAGCAGCCACAAAAGTTTTTTCATGTACAGTAGTAACTGACTAAAACAGAGTTTTTTTGGGCATGCTCTGCCACAAATGACAAAATCTTGCTAGCATGTACATTTTTGCATGATGTTTCAATGACAGCCAAATATGTCGGTCTACTGTGTCATTTTAGGCAATTATCACTGTACCACACATGCCCCAGAACCGCTGAGGCATTCTTTGGGCCCAAACGCTGTGGCGTATGCAATGGCAAGAGTTGCATTCAAAAAGTGAATGTCCTTTTTGTATGAGCGCCTGCGAGTGTTTTTAATGGACCCTGTACTACACATCGGAAAGTTAGACTGCTGTACTTGGGTTGTGCTCAACTAGCAGATACCCTGTATCGAGTTTTTAAGTCAACATTTATTGGGCATACATATGAGGTCTAGGGAAATATTGTAATTAAGACTTTGGGTACAATGAATATGTCTAAATATATATAATTTAAAGCCAACTTTGGAACTTCTTAGCTATGTAAGGCTTGAACGGGTTAAATTTTTTCTATTCATTTTTGAAAGTCTCTAAGATTAACATAAAAAAAAATCGCCTCTTACGGATTATTTACTCTTCTACATTATTTTATCGTCATTCTTTCTATATTTAATTCTGTGTTCAACTTATTAATGTGTACTCTATACTCATACTTTTCGACAAGTTCCGCTTGCTGTTCCGCGTTCCTTTGGATACAGGGTATTCAAAAGGTATCCTCTAACCATTTCGCTGGCCACGGCTTTTATGGTTGTATATTTGGTCAACACAACTGCGCCCATGCGTGGGTCTTGTGTCGGGGCAGGTTTATTCATGCACAAATTGTTCAAAGTGAATTTTCAGGCTGCATTTGTCAGTTGTCCTCAGTTGTCGTTGATTTTTTTTTTTAATTTTTCCCGTTTTCAATTTTGTTTTTTAATAATTGTTGCAAATGCGCTTTTACGCTTTTGACTTCCATTTGCCAGGGCCGCTTTTGATATTTCACTTGGGCCTTAGCCCATGTACAAGAATATGTGCATATGTGTGTACATTCATGCAGTTGTGTTTTGTTTTTATTGTAATCGCATTAAGTGCGCTTATTTAACGCAAATCTGCCCAGCTCAGTGCCCCAGACCATGCAGCAGAGAGATCCTTGCAGCCAAACGCTAATGATGACTAATTTGTTTGCATTGCCTCAGCTTTGGCCAACAGCCGCCGCGTCCTTATCCACATCCCACAGCCCAACCTTTTCAATTCATTTCGCTGTCGTTTTTTTTCTCTTCAGTCGAGTGGGCCACATGTGTGCGGCCACAAGTGTTTGTTCCACAGGACGCAGGCAGCAGTAGCTCAGATCCTGTGCTCTGGGTTTTTGTTATTTTTGCAACATTTAACGCTTATTTGGCTCTTTGCTAAGCTTTCATGGCACGGCTTTTGAGTGTTGGCCATGCCGTCTGTTTGTTTTTTTTAGGCATTTCAGAAAAGTTCTTCCGTGAATAGGCGGGCTGGCGTCTCTCTCTTCTCTCAGCTCGTTTGTGAGTTTGTTGTTTTTAGCTGTAGTGCACAATTAATTCGCAATTAGCATTTTGTTTTCAAATGTTAGACGAATGATTAGGGTGCATAAACAGAAGCCACTAAACAGATGCTGTTTTCAAAAAAGAAGGGGCACATGTCATGTCAGTTGTACAGAAAACCAAACTTTATTCTAAGCCAAATACAGAGTCGTATATTCATTTTCATCTAAAAAAAATCGTCAACTGTTTAATCCGCTTAACTAATTTACTCACCATGGCAAAAGATGCTTTACCTAAGACGAGAAACCCCAAAAAAGGGGCCAATAGAAAAACAAGCAATTGGTAAATTAACAAATTATGCAGCGCTCTGGCGGGACAGTTGAATAGCAGGAGCAGAGGTTGGATGAGCAGCAACAACGAGCACTTAATTTAGTTAATGTAAATCGAGCACAAGCCAAGTCTCCCGCACAACTGCTTGACATTTGACAGATGAACTCGTAGACTCAGTGACAGGTCAGGCGAAGCGAGACTGGGGCAGAGGCAAAATAAAGACCAGACTTCGTCCAGGTCAAAGATACATTCGAATCGCTTTGGCTGCTGATGCGGCATAATTTGTTAGACTCGGCGAAGGAAAAAATAAATGGCAACATATTTGGATTTAGTTTGTCAGTAAATAGCAGCTGAAGTTGCGGAAGAGCCCGAAGGGTGGTTCCCCCGACACTTGCCAGTTAATGGACATCGTTTTGTTTGTCGTCCTTAAAGCGCATTAGAGAACTGTAAAGTTTATAAACAAATAAAAATGGGCATTATAACAATAAATAATGGCATTGCAGTTGCGCTCGAAAAATATAAACATCAAAAATATAGCGAGAAATAAGAAAAGGTAGAAACAAGTACTTTATTGTAGTTAGTCGAATCTCCGATACGCTAATAATATAAACTAAAATAACTATTTCTGGTTAAAGTATTTATTTCGCAATCTCAATAAAGATTTCTTAGCACCAACAAGACTTTTATATATATATATATTAAAATTTATTATTATCACAAAATATTTATGCAACTATCCGTGATATTTCTTTTAAGAGCATCAACGTGTTTGGCCAGCTGTTTGTTAGGTTTTCTCTGTGGACCCTCCAGGGCTGTCCTTAGCCTCCTTTGAGATTTACTTGGCCATGGTCGTATCTTTGCAACTGCGCTCCGGTGATAATAAAAATTTAATGATTTTATTGCTTATGAAGTTGTAATTCATTTTGTGCCAACCCTTCGACAATTATCCTTTTAGATAAACAATTGCGCCCAGACAGAGAGCGTTGCGCATACCCTAAGAAAACAAAATGCCGTCGACTGTCATAAAAACAAATTTCATTGTTTGTTTTCTTTTGCGCGCTTTTGCCATATTTTTATTTAATTTTTTATTTTTATTTTTGTTTTGCTTTTGCCGTTTGTTTTTGCGTTGCGCTGTCGTAAAACGTTTATTTCATTTATGTGGCATATTCCCTTTGGAGACGTTGCCATAAAAAAATCGTGTAAAATTATGCAAAAAGGATTAAAAATATCTGCAGGAAGCGCGGCAGTCACAGCTCCAGCTTCTGCCCACAGCAGCTGTATTTGCCCGATAGCTCGTCATGTTTTAATTACGCCCGATAACAAAAACTATAAGAGTCCTTCGAGTTTTATTGCCCTGCATGTAAAAGGAGCTAGCAGCTGATGAGAAAAATCTAGCGGAGAATGGAGTGCTCTCATGCCAATGACCCAGTAATGCAATCTTAAGAAATAAATCGTGTTCTTTTTTATGACATCATGCTCTTCTAGAGGCTAAGGAGCAGGGTTCAGGTCAGCATGACACATGACCACGAATTAATCTGAAATCGAAATCGCAAAACAACAACATTTCGCACATAATTCAGCACAAACAACAAAAGGCACGCAGTCGATATGCTGGAGAAGGTAGTCAAAGAAAGTGACAGAAATCTCGAATACAATTGGCGGGGCAAAGTACTGTCAAGCTATCAAAGGGTTCGTCTTGCCAATCAGCGCGAAAATCACGCACCAAGTTGACCAAAAGACGGCCCATTCCTAAGCTGCTCAGCTGCCAGAGCAACTCATGGCCAGATCTGACATATCCACAATTATTTCTAATGACAGGACATATGACGAGCTGCTCCTGAACCCAATAAAAAAGAGGAAAAAAGAAAACCTCTAAGCCAAAACGTATGTCAATTTGTCAATTTCGCATATTTTTGCGGTGCTTTTCTTTTTCCTTTTTTTTTTTTATCGCAAATGCCGAGCGACGGCTTTTTATTGATATCGTCCGGGGCAACACGTGTGTTGGCTGAGTATGGAGACTTTTCTCCTGGCCACAACAATGTAATCTGATGCCTGTGTCCGTTTTCACGTGTGTGTGTCGGTGTCGCTGTGTGTGGATGATGGAATTGCCGTTGGCCTGGCTTTTGCCTGAAAATTGCCAAATCATTATAAACATATATATGCTTTTTCCATTTCTATTATTCCATTATTTGCCATGGTTTTGTCAGTTATCCTCTGGGTTATTTGATATTTTACAGTTGATAATAGCCTTTAAAAACTTTTCATATGTGCCTGATCATTATAGTTGATTGATGTGAAAGCTACGGCAAAGGTTTTGGATTACTGAAAATGAAAGAAATTGCCAGAAAATACACAACTGTACCGAATAGTTGCATGTGTGATATGAAATATATGTATATATACACTGATTCAGAAGTCTACTGGAGTATGACGGAAACCGCAAAACTATATATTATATATAGTTGCTTACGTTTCTTAATGCTTGGTGTAAATAAAACCAAACACATATTTTCTATAACTGTACTGCAAAACGACCTTCGCTTATATGTAAATCATTAGCTGGCCAGAGCATTAAGGGTTGAGATTTAATTATGGGAAACAGAATTGCCCAAACGAAAAGTCAACAAACACAATGCCCACTTTTGTTTTTTATTGTAAGCAGCTACACGTAATTAAGCACTGGTCGTCGAGTCCAGTCCCAGGCCCATCAAGGTGCCTACTGTAAGCGCCTGCATATGCATGTAAGATTTCGAGTAGATGTGTTCCGGTGAGCGCGCATTTAACTCTTTCAGTTTTTATGGTCATTAATATGCTTGATTATTTCCCTTGACGTTGTTGTCGTCAGACTCGTCGCCGCACTCCTGATGAGCCCGACACGTGACCAGCGACGTCGCATCGGTGCGTCCAGCGCCCGCATAAACATTTTCATCCTGAAGTATCAACTTCCGGTGCGGCCCGTGTGAGCAGCATTCAACATGCACAAGCCATAATAAATATCAGCTGCATTGTGTTGAAAAAATATTTAAAAACTGTGGCAAGCGCTTACCTTGCCCCTGAGTTGAGGTCCTCGACTGTGGCGCAACCCCTTCAGGGCAGGCTGGCAAAAGGGTTAAGTAGCAAAGAGGCTGATGCTGAGGCTTTTATTTATTTTTATTTTTTGAGAGGGGGGGTTGGGCCACGCCCCGCTCGGCGGCCGCCGCTATTATTAATGCTGATTGACGCCTGTTTTGTAATTTTGTAATTGAAACTGAAGTTGTCAGGATGTTTCGCTGCTTTTTTGACATTATTTCTGCTGCCTTTTTCTTCTTTTTTTTTTTTTTGTTGCCCACAATCATTTGTTTGTTATCCTTTGATCTTTTTACTGTCGCGAACAGGAATCGTTGACGTTTTGTATTCTGTTTTATTTTTTTTTGTTTTTAATTTTTCTAATGCAAGCTGACAAATTATGAATCTGTTGCGCATTCGAGTGATGGGTGCTGGCTAAATATAGACAGCGATTTTTCTTGTTGTTTTTCTAGTTTAAGTATTGTTAACTCCAAGAAACTTAAAATTTTTCCATCTGCATTTTGTCTTTAATGTAAACACCTTGTTTCAACCCTCCAACTGTATCTCAATTATGCTGCCCTCAACCGCAATTACTCATAATATCCCAAAGAAATATGCAAAATTTTGCATATTGCCGGAGTCATCAATTTTGGGCGCAGGCTGCCCTGCCTGATTGTCGTCTGGTCTAATCTCAGTGCATGTATCATCTGGTCCGCCTGCCTTGGCTCAGCCAAAATGGAGCACTTTAAGTTTCAGCCAAGCGACAAGTCCTCAATTATCAGATTTGCATGACTGATATGCCAAACGGACTGGCTGGCCTCTACCAGGAGAACGCAGAGCTTGTAGTTTGGTCTCCTGGCGCAGCATAATATTTCAAATGAAGCGTAGAGCGGAGGACTCATTATCAAAGCACAGCATGTGGTTAGCCCCAAGTAGCGAGGCAAACTTCCGTTCCGTTACTGCAAAGGAGCAGCACATGGCTGCCCAGATGATGATGAAGCAACACTGCAGAATTTCAGTCAATTTCCTCGAAATTGTTTTTTGTTTGTTTGCCACAGACTCAACCGACCTCACTCGGCTGGCTTCCCCCGACTCGCTTAGGCTTCCTGTCTGCCCGTCTGTCTGTCTCGCTGCCTCGCTGCCTGGCATCCAAGTTTGGTAGCTTCATGGCATTGTTCGTGGCAGCGTTACAGGCGACAGTGTTAAATGGTTGCAATATGTCATCAGGTTGGCTGCTGGAGTTGCCGTTACTAGATGGCTGCTATGATAGCCCAATCATGGCAACCGGCAGGTCCTGGTAGCGTGTGTCTTTGGGAGACCCGGTCGGGTGCGGCGCCATTTGTATGAAAAATCGCCAGGATGCTAATACGTTTGACTTCCGTTGACGGATTACCGACTATTTGGTCTGTGCCTGCCCTTCCGACTGGCTCTAACTCTACTTGGGAGTTGTGTCCCCCCTCCCCCTGCCTTAAAATTGCTGCGTTTCACATTTCATTTGAATATTTTAGCCGGAATCTTTTTTGCTGGTTGTCCTCTTTTTGGTTTTGTGGGTAGCTATCTGATAATTTGCTCGGCTGCTACTCAGTCGAGTTGTCGTTAGCGAAACAAAGCCTCGCCAACGCATTGATAAGCACAAGGGCCTAACAGAAGCGGGCGGGCTGAGGAAAACACTGAAAAAAATTGACCTGCAGTCGCAGTCACAAAGTCTTTTTCATAAGAGGCTACTGTGGGTGCTTATGAGATCTGCTCTAATTATAATACAAATTTATAGCAACATTATGTTTTTGGAAAAGAAAGATAATTTAATAAATTAAACATGGATTTCAATGCTTGAGCCATTTCTTTCATTAGCTTAATTTCTGTCAGTGTACTTCGTACTCGGCGCATTGATATGCAAATTTTGCAAATACGTTGGGAGCTTTTTTTGTTTGTTTCTATTTTGGTTGACGCCGTGCGACTACCAAGCTTCGAACTTTTTCTATTTTGGCACCATTTTGATTGCCATGAATGAGTAACGACCGGAAAGCTGTTTTTATGACCAAGTGATAGCGATAGCCCGAATGGCCAAGGTGCGCCAGACGAGAGCTTTGCTGAAAATGGTACCGAGAGAACTGGGAAACTGGAAAAGCGGGAAACCTGAAGCTACCTTTCTGTTGATAAGCGAGCAAATTGAAAACGGCGTCGGCATTGGAGGCGTTGAAATGACAAGCGACCCGTTGATTTCTCTGGCAATTTCGTTGATGGATTTCGGTTAATGGACCTGGCAAAAATTGCAAAATTACTGAGCTCGGGGTTGACACGTTTGTGTTGCAAAAATTTAAATAAATTGCTCTCATTTGTGGGCAGGCAGGCAAGCAGGCATGCGACAGTCGAGTCGTCCACCATCATGATCATCATCGTGATTGGGCTTTGGTATATTTTATTTTGTTTCTAAATTGAAATTGCAGTGCAAACAATTTAAATGGGATTTGCATAAATTTTGTACACACTTGCACTACACTGGTCAAGCCCAAAACTAAATCGGTTTTGTGTGCAGGACAAATCACTTGTAAATTGAATTACTTTGCTTGCAATGTGCGCAACCCTTTTATGGTCACAGCGTTAGACCAAGCCACGGCTCACACTCCCTCAAATTGAATTGAATTTCACGCATATGTGCATTTATACAATTTGGCCAATTTTCAATAATAATAACAAAACACGTTGCGTGAAAAACCCGAAATCAACACAAAAGTTGTCATAAAATATGATACACGAAAGAAAACTCAAATTACGTATGGGGCATGCCGGACTTGGAGATATTCTATAGGCATTAAAAGAAATCTAAGATTGTAGAAATCAGAATTAGTTTCATATTTGAAGAACTTCTTGAATTGCATGCCAGACAAATCCCAGAATATTTTGTAAGGATTGAAAACTATATTTCAATCCTTTGACTTTTCCCTCGCCATATATTGTCAACATACAGGGTGGAAGAAATTAAAAATATATTCCAAATTAATCTTAAATCAAAGCTTACTATATAAGGTGCCAGTAAATTTAAAAAATCTCAGATGCTTCAGATTTACGTTTGGATTAAATATTCCTTCCTTATATCTTTGACCTCCCTGCGCACTATTCACATACAGGGTATCAAGAAAAAGGGTTCGAGTTTTCAAGCTTTCCCAGCTACAACTCAATTATGTCTGGGACACACACATGACTTGACAGACAGCTAGCAGCGCTTGCATTATGTTCGGGTTTTTCTTTTTTTTATGATAAGTAGCCGCTGGCTATAAAAATCCTTTGAAATCGTCACACACCCATCCAGAAAGCATCCCACACACATTTTTTTTCGGCTGCTTGTGGCAGACCAATCAACACGCACACAGAGAGAAGCGTTGCGTTTGGCAAAATCACATTTTCCATCAATTTTCGTACATGATTTGCGCAAAATGTTCATGCGATATCGGAATCGGGTCGGGAAAGGAAAAGGGAAAGGTGAAATTGTGGGCTATAAAAATGCAGCACATCAGAGTCGAAGCCGCTTAAAGCCAACGGCTGTGGCCATGCGGCGATGTTGTTTTTAATACCCGTCACATGTTTTGACGTGGTCAGGCTGATATCTTTTTATTTTTTTTTACAATTTTATGGTAATGCTGCAAAATGTTTTTATAAAAACATATTTTGTAACAGTTCGCAGTGAGTGTAAAACCAGCAGCAGAAAAAGGGATAATAATGCAACGCAACGGGTCGGGTCCAAGCGGCTGACAGTCGAGAGGCCCATGCCAAATTTTATTGAAAATCATTTTACTTTGATGTTTTATTTTTTTTTTGGCATTTTGTTACCTTTTTTGTGCGTGTGTGTGTGTGTTAATAAATGCAAATAAAATATGTTTAAATTGCATTATTTAAAAAAATTGCGTCGTTAATTTATATGCAAATACATTTTTGATAGCTAAAATGTCACTGCAGTCCGCCTGCCCGCCCGCCAGTCGCTCGCTTGGCCAATTTTTATTTTCATTTTTTTCAGGTATTTAAATTTTATTTCATACATATTTTTTTTTTTGCGGTCAGCCCACGACGGACCCATTAATTTTGATAGTTGCGCCATGTCATATGAAAGATATCCTTTGATGGACATACGGGCGGTGTGAGGTGGCATGAGGGGGTTTGGGGCAGCGGGCTGTGCTTTCAGTTGTCATGACAGCCGCGTTTTTATTAAGCATAATTTTATTAGTTGCATTTCATTAATTTGCAGATTGCACGCAATTTAATTTTTATAGTTGGTTGACCTCGTTTCTAATTAAACGCAAATATTTGGATAATTAAATGACAGAAATTAGCAGCGTGAATGGGTCGAGCGATTGCTCAAAAGTGGCATGGGGTCAGATTTCAAGAGTATTAAAGAGAATTTAAATTGACAGGACTTATTTTAAATAGTAAAAGATATCTTATTCGTTATGCGAATTAAAAGTAAGGTTCTCTTCTTAGTTGGACTTAAATGTTAGATCTGATCCATGGTAACTGGGACAAGACTTAAACTATGGTATGTGAAGGCATTATTGATTAAATGTCTCGAAACATTCAACTGAGAACCATATTGGTAATCTGGGGGCTAGGCATTACTTAGAACATTTATCAAAATTTTCCCACTTTTTTCTCCCCAAATCTGTTGTCTGCTGCAATTTAGCAGGCCGCTTAACTACACATTGATGCAGCATTCCGTATTCAGTGCGGCAAAATCTCTTTACTCTCTAATTCACTTTTAATTAACAAAACGCAGGCAGTCAATCCAACCGAAATGCCAAACCAGAAACTTTGTTAGCAATGAAAAGAAATTCAATTAAGCTTATTTGAGCGTTAAAAGCCAATCATGTCAGGTCCTTCCAAAAGCACAATGCCACAGCACAAAACAGAATATAATGCCAGCGATTGGAAAGGACCCTGTCAGAGGGTTTTTGGATGAGGCAGTCAGAGCCATCGCTATAAGGGCTGGGGCGACAGCTTCACAAAAGGGTTGCTAAAGGTGTCGCCGCCTCAACACATTACAAATGCAGTTGCCGTTGCAGTGGTAATGGCTGTGGCAGTTGCAGCTGCATCTGAAATTCGTGACTTGAAGCGACGTAAGCTACGGGATTTGTGACAGCCAAAGGCGTTTTGCAAAATGTCTTTGCTTTAATTGCACCCCCAAAGTCAGCTTCATATATGTATGTATGTATATCTACTGTGTAAGTATGTTGCATTGGATGGCGTCACGAGGATGATTTGCATTTTGCATTTGGCAATTTCTGCAACTAGTCCCGTTTTTGCATACCAATTAATTAGATGCGAATGCAATTTTAATTACAGTCGCGCGATGCATTTGCCAAATTGCGAAATGCACTCCGCGCCTCTCTTGCTCGGCATTCTGGCGACAGATCCTGGAATTTATGGCTGGACACAGCGGGGCTGCGTTGGCTTAGTGGCCAGGCAAAGTGAATTAGGAGGCAACTGTACGCATCCTCCACTTTTTGTGTTGTTATTGTTGTCGCTGGTCCGTTTTGGTTGCCTTGATTGATCGCCATCATTCTCATCCTCGGCGCGCCATCGTCATTTACCCATACGTCAGTCAGTCAGTGAGTCGTAAATGTAAGCAAACATGATGGTGGTCACGTGTCGGCCATGTAAGCTCCGAGCAGGACACGTGTTCGGCAACGCCGCCTCTTGTCTTCAACAATTTTTGAAGTGCCCGCCATAAGAACGGGGTGGGATTTGGGCCTTAACCCACGGGGAGTGGGTTGAAACGCTTGCCTGTGTCTTTGCTGTGACTTCTTCTTCAGCGGCTGCTGTAGTGTTTTTTTCTAGTTGCCGTGTGTCGGCGCTAAGCCCAAAAGCATGATTTGATTTTCGCTTTTTTTTTTGCTAAGCACATTAACGCATGTTTTCACTCATCAACGCTTGGCTAAGTGTTTTAGCTTGTGGCGGGAGGCAAAGTGCGTAGAAGGCGTTATAATAATATTTTGATATGGAGAGTGCCCAATTAATGCTGGGCTTTTAATAAAGCTACTTTTATGTTATCTTTCTTAATATTTTCGTTAATTTGACATTTTTATTAGCCGAAATTGAAGCGAAGATAAAAAGCACAGGTAAAAACAAGCAGAATTTAAGTCATTATACATGCTAAGTATGTATGCCATAAGAAAATATTTCTTTTTTATTCTTTTTAATCTTTGTTAAGCTTGAGTCAATCCATTATGAGTCCACAAAAGCCACGCCCGCCATAAACCACTTCGCTTGCCAAACAATAACCCCATATTCCAAACACTTCATTGAACCCTTCAGAAACTTTTTCAAATGACTTCATTTTCTAATTTCCAAATGAAATATTGCATACATTTAAATAGAAAACGTGGCAAGGATAACAGCCAAACGCCCCACTCCATCTGCTTCTCTCCTTCTCTTGCGCATGCATGGCTGATCTTAGCTCTTCAAATTCGATTGGCGAAATCCCAAAACTGAAATACCAAACGGAAGAAAATATGTTGCGTGTGTCAGCGCACGCACAAAAGCCAACAAACAATTGCAAAGCATTTACACGGACACACGCAACGAGAACAACAATAAGAATTCGTCAAAAATCAAAATCGAATCAGAGTATGAAAAAGTGTATAGAAGTGTTGTGCGAGGGGTGTAGCGGGATGCGGTACGTTCTGTTCACATAGTATATACAACTGACTTTCACACCCCGAGGCGTATTAGCCGCGCACGCGTCGCAGTCTAAAAAGCAAAAGTAGAAACAATCACATCCAAAAGCCTTAGAAATAGTGGCAACAATAACAAACAACAAATTGCCCGAATCTATGGGAGCAGGACGTACGCATGCCAGGACCAAAAGGACGCGGCTGCCGCCTGTCAGTGTTTGCACAGAAGTTTGCAGCAACAATTATTGCATTTGTTTAACTTTACCCAACACTGCGGGCAATTATTGTTGCTGGCAGTTCTCGTCGTCGTTGTTGTTGTTGTTGTTGTCGCCGACGGCGGCTGGCGGCAAGTTAATTTAAGAAAAACTCTCCCACAGCTGCCTGAAAGGATTGTAGCAGCGAAATCCTTTGCGTGTGCCGAGTTTTGTTTTAATTGCTTCAAAAATTGCTCATACGCTTCATTGCGCCTTGAAGAAGTCGCGACTGCCAACAGGATATTCGTGGCAGGATGTGCGCCCAGTTGCTGCCGGCAATCTATATACTTTACTTATTGTTGTTGTTGTTGTAGGCTGAGCTTTGTTTTAACAATTGTTGAAGCTGTTTGACAGCCGCAACGTCGGCCACTGTTCAAACATTTCACAACCAGAAAAGTGTAAAGGAAATTCGAGCCGGCTTAGTTGAGCCTTGTGGTGGATTTTATTGTTTCCTATAGTACTACCCTTCTACTTTCCATTTACCCAAACTAGTCACGACCCATTATACTAATTGTTAGGGCAACAATTCGCAGCGAAAACCTACCAAGCAGCCAATAAATCATCTGCACATGAGCAATTAATCATTTAGTCCACAGACCTACGCACATATTTAACCAAAAACACCTGGTCCTCACCTCAAACCGCAGGCGGCTGTGTGCAATGGCTAAGGCAATACCTATTTAAAAATAATCTTAGCATGGGTATACGCTCTTTGAAGCTGTGACATCTCTGACACCGAACTAGCCCTAATCCTCCGCCTGATAGCACCTTTCTAAGAAAGCTTGAGGTAAGAGCTATTGATATTAAATAGGTAAAGCTCTTGCATTAACTTGTTTCCAAAGCAAAATCGAAGTCAACTGCAAATCTCGGCATACTTAATAATAATCTTTAATTTGTCGACAAAATATTCAAAGTCAATTTTCAATTGGTAATCCGTTTAATAAGTGTATACAAATGGCCCATGGTCTTTGTATTAGTAAGCGTTTTAGTCCACTTCCGACCTATTTACTGAGTATCTTTAAGTCTAATAACGTCTCGCTCTCATGTTAATATGTGTGTCGCTGAGGGTAAACAAAAAAATGGCAAAATCCCAAGCGTAAAAGCCGCAAAAACCAAAAATTGGCTGCCAAAATCTGGCACAGGACCTGGTTCATGGACCTAATTGATTTATGAGGGTTTTTTTAAGCCCCAACCAACATTTGTTTTCTGTTTGTATTGCAACTCTTTTTAGATATTTCGCTGTGCACATGAAATTAAGCTGAAAATTACGCCAAATAAATGATTTACGCAAATAAATTGAAATTTATTGAGTCCAAATGCCAATTCCACATATATGCAAAATGCGTGTAGATACAAGGAATATGCATATATATACATATACAAATATATACAGATAATTCCTATAGCTCTTGCTGTCGTGTTTTTTAGGCCGCGTGGGCAGCAGCTTGTGATATGTAAATTTGCATTTTGCATTGCATACTTTTTTGGGGTAGAACATATTGCGGCGGATTTTAATTAAGCGCAAAAGGCAACAGCAACAAAAAATAAAAAGGGTATGTGCGCCTGCCCGCACACGTAACAGGATTAATGCACTGTCCTCCTGTCCCAATGTCCGAATGTCCGGGTGTCCCAGCATCTGGCGCAACGGCAGCTTTCCATTTGATTTGCATTGCATTTAATGAAACATTATTTTCGAATTTGTCTGTTTAATCGTGTGACAATTGGTCAAATGGACCTCTGCAAATAAATCAAAGTCGTTTTGCTACGAACTCTCATTACGTTCGATTATTTGATTTATTTTCCTTTTGTGCCCTGTGCCCATTAAAATTGGTAAACAAAACAAAAAGGGCGAGTTATGCCCTATTAGGTCATATGATGTGTAAATGAAAAATGTCCAATTTCTGCTGATCAACTATCGTTAGATTTGTTATACGATACCTTCTTACTTTCGATAGTTAAATATAAATACCTGAGATTATTAATATCTTTTATTTAAGATTCTAAATATTTTAAATTGTGTCTTCCCTTGATAACTAATATAATTAATTAATTTTGACTTCAACAATATGCTACTTTATTATTATTTAGTAAATCAACATTTTGATTATTTGCTTAATAACTCATTAAAAACAACAGGGTATTTAATAGTCGTCAACGCAAAGCTAACAACTTTTCTTGTATTTGTTTTATTTTTGTCTTTTTTATATGCAATCAGCTTGTGTTTAATGATTGGTAAGCTTTGCAATTAGGAAATTAGTTTGATTTTTAATTAACATGCGGTTTCGGCAATTCGCTTTGTTTTCATTTTCATTTTGTTTCCCTTATTGTTGTTGTTGTTGTTGTTTGCGAAAATTTCCACGCAAATCATTTAATGCGTTTTTGTGGTTAGAATTGTTTTTGTTGCCGCTAGCTGCTAGGGTCAGATTTGCATTTAATGAGCTTCTAAGTGGATTTTAATTTAATTAATGGACACTTTTTTATATACTTGATTTGAAGTTTGTATATTTAGTTTAAATGCTACGAGCTTTAATATTGTCAATTAAAATTAGAAAAGGTATAATAAAAGTGTGTTGAAATATTTATAGAGTATTATTTATAATTCTTTACTCTTTTGTATACCTTTAAAACACCTTAACTACATCCACTTAAGGACCCTTATTAAGTAAGAACCCGGCTATAAATATCAACTAATCCTTTTTTTAGTCGCCTCTTCTATGGCCACAAATCTATTTAGTGAGCGCATTTAATTAAATCTGCGGCGCATTTAGCTCGCTTGCTGCGCAGAAAAAGCCAAAATCTAATTAGCTTTTAGCTTGGCTCGCAGGAACTAATTACCAGAGCGCAGGAGTCGACTTTCATGTTTGATCCTGTACAAATTAACAAATTGTATACGTTTATTAAGAGCAAAGCAAACGGAAAGGACACAAAGCGCTAACCACAAAAAAAATAAAAAAAAAAAAACAAAATGAAAAAAAATTGCAAACGTCATCGAAAATGTGCCCCAACCCCTCGTGTCGTGCCCCACGCCGCGTGCTGCACTCAAGTGGCTTTATCAGTGGTAACCGCAGCTCTCTTGGCAGGATACGCCAGCCCGCTACTAATATCCTTTAGAATTTCTTGTTGCTGCTGTTGTTGTTGGTTTCTCTTTATTTTGCTTCTTTTTTTTTGTCATTTTCGGAAAAAGCAAAACGGCGAATGAAAATTGCATTCAATTGAGCGCATTTATTGTTTGAATTAAGTCATGAGGAAAATTCCATTAGGTTGGCAGAGAAACTGCATTCGAGGATACGTTTCAATGGGCGCCCCAAATTGCCTGGGTGGGTGTGTACGCATGCTTGATGGCTGGGCGTGTTGCAGCGCAAGCAGCAACAGCAGCCAGACACATGTGGCGCATTAAGCGAAGGACGTGCAGCTTCGACTTGCCGCCAAGTGGCTCAGCGAAAGCGTTAAATGGGATTTTGTGCAATGTTTGTGTGCAGCCCGAAAAGAGAGAGCGAGCAGCGGCTCAGCTTTTGCGTCTTTTGTTTTGAGCCCCGCACAAATGACTGAGGCGCTGCAATCAGCGGCATAGCTACCCCTGCCGCGCCCTAACAGCTGCCCACCTGTGCAACATGTCCTGGTTATGATTGACAGCTGTGAACGCTGCATTTGAGTCGCATGGAATTAAAAGGCAGCAAAAAATGCAGCATTTTGATTGAGTCCTTTGACTGAAAGAAACCAGACAGAGGCTCAAAACCAACAGGCACATAAAATACCCTATACAAATTCATAAAAACGTCAAGTGGAAATTACAATCTTTTTTAAATGAGAAAATAAATATCTATCTGATATTGCAACATAATTTATTAGGCAATAATTATAAAATATATTTCTGCATTTTGTATGGTTATTAATTATTGCGATAATCTTTTATCATTCTTTTCGATATGCCACATGTCATACATTCAGCCAATATGCCCATTACGCAAATTTGTTTGACTGCGGGGCATGGAAAAAAAATGTGTGTCCTTACAATGTTGTGATTGGTTTTCCTTGCATGGATTTATTAATTTTTGCAGCAGAGCCTTTGGCCGACTTGTTAATTAGGCATGGAATGGCAAAGACCACAAAGACCAACACATTGAATGAGTATGGGAGATCCTGTAACTGAACCAAAGCACGTCGCCGAGTCCTTTATACAACTTTGCTGCTGACACTTTAATTAATTTCTGAGGCTACCAAAAGCACTCGAAATGCATTTGTACAGCTTGCAGATAGGCAGAGAGCAAGGGCACACAGATAAAAGACAGTTGCAGTTGGCCAAATTAAAACTGCAAAGCATAAAAGTTAGCCCAACAGATACGGCTGGAGTTGGCGAATGTAAGCCCTGCTCTCTGGACCCAAACCACATTCCACATTGACATTGTTTGCCATACACTTCATTTATTTGGAATTAGAGCGAGCGGCACTGGCAATGCACTCAGCGCCAACGAATTTGAATCCTTTATGAAGCGTGGCACAAACAACACACACACACACGCACGCTCTCAGTACACACATGCTCGTGCATATTATTCCTAGTCCGAAAAGTAGCCTCAACTCCTGCCCGCAACGCTCTCTTGTGTGCAACAGACCAAAAACCATTGATTGTCATCGAATAGCGGCGGCCAGGACGAAGGCGTAAGGAAAAAAGCAGCTTGAGCTCCATGTCCTTGCCTGCTTGCCTGTTCAATAGTCAAAGTGTCCAGCTGCAGCTGCCCACATCTTTCCACTGCCTTCCCTGCCTTCTGCAGTTGGCAGTCGTCGTCCGTGTCCATTCACTGAGCTTACGTGTTTTTGTACATTTGTTACGCTACACGTAATGCAATGACTGTGCCCGTGGCTGTGTGTCCTGCCTGCATCCTGCTCTAGTCGCTCCAGCTAGTCCATGCCACGTCACGCTACACTTGATAAATCTCTAATGCCACTTTGGGTGCGCCAACCGCATCGTATCGCACCCGCCTCCCACTTGAGTGGCTACCCCAGCTTGTTTTGAATTTTGCCAACTCCCCAAACTCTGCCAATGAGCATTTGTGTAATTTCTGTTCCCCGTGTTGTCCACTCAAAGTTCCCAGTTGCCAGTTCGATTATTAAAGTTGGTTTGAGTTTTTGTGCAAATTGTTTGGACACTTGTGTGTCCCTCAGGTGTTTTTCGAATGTGGCTATTGATGATACCTCTGCCCAATGCTTAATCAAACTTAATTAGACTATAGTCAATCGGTTTTGTGGCTGACATTGAACTAATACAATTAACAAGAAATCTTAAATGCAAGTAGAAATAGTTGGGATTTTCTAGATATAAGTTTTATCTACTGTATTGCTACCTTTATCGTACATTTGATTTTCAGCAATGCTTGCTTTCTCTTTCTCTCTCCATTGTATCCAAGCTTCTCTAGCTCTAATGAGCTTTTCGCCAGTTGCCTCATTTCATGTCCAGCGACAAAAGCCACTTGAACAAAGCCAGCGACGTTCGCCGCCTAATTCCTTAATTAAAATCGAAGCCTACTCTCTGGCGCCAAATGTCGGTTGGGCATGGCAAGGGATCAGGGTGTAAGGGGGGAAGAGAATCAATGCAAAATCCATTGACTGATTGCAATATTTCACTTTTAAGTCACACACCGCGCGCATCCCGCCGGCCACCGACACGGAAACAAACAAATAGACGAACAGGCCAACACGGCGGCTTAATTTGTATGATCAAGTGGACAGGCGGGCGGGCAAATGAATGGATGCTGGCGACGTTTTATTAAAAAGGACACAAACACAACAACAGACACACACACCCACCAAGCGAATCTGTGCAACAAAGTTGCACTGTGACCAGGATTCATTTTAAAATGAAATACGCGCCAGAGCACTTGACCAGGCGAGGACCCTGGGCAAGAGCGCACAACATCTTGTTGTGCCAAATGATGCCTCCGCACAATAAGGGACACAGCGGTCAGGAGAGGTTGGTGCTGACTGTAGTCGTTGTCGCTGGCTGTGGCCGAAACTCGTCGCGCTTTGGCATAATAAATTAACAAATTTGTCTGCACTCTCTCGATATTCACGTGGCGCTGACAGGCAACAGGAGCCGCAGCCACCTGTGTCCACATATGGACAACTGCTGCTGCCGCTGCTGTCCATTTGGCTGCTGCCAATCATGTCGGATTAATAACAACACATACACACACACACGAACAGACCGGTGCGCTGCTTTATTCATGCCAAGCCAAACAACCCAAACCCACCGAAAACCAACCAAAACCATTCAAGCAAAAGTTGCCACTGACTGTGGCAGCTGTGTCCTCTGGATGTGCTCCTCCTGCTTTTTGTGTGGGTGGCTGCTACTAAATGACGCGTCGCATGTTGCCATTGCCGAGTGCCGCATGTCAGTGCATTACATGACAGTTCGGACCCACTCTGAGCACCACTCTTATCTGGGTTTTAATTGTAACGGGCACCCAAGTCGAACAGTCGCATGTTTCGAGTGCATTTGCTCGTAGTAAGTCCACTCTTTTTGCCTCCATCTTCCCTTCGGCATTTGTGCCCTCTTGGACAATGTCTGTCAATATTTTGCGTATTTCATTGTTGCAGTCAGTTAACGTTGCATTTGTTATTGTTGTTGTTGTGTGAGATTTATGCACGTTTTCCGCACAATGTGACCAGTACTTCAGCTCCCAATCCCACTCCACTTGCGCTTTATCCAAGCAACCGCAACATGTTGCAGGATGCGCGCTTAACACCCAAATGTAGCCCAACGAAAAACCGACCAACCGAGTGGCCAACCTGTGGCCATGGTGCACATTCCTCAATGCTTAAATGCCGACCGAGAACACTCCACAAGCACTTGCTCTATACTCTTTATAGATATAAATAAGGGATATGCAATTCGATAAGGTATTTGAAATGAAGATCATTTATCGAAAAGTTATTTCGTTTGGATATGAACACTTCAGGAAGCTACTCTGGATTTAAATAGGGCAAATAAGATATAGCTATAAGAAATATATTTTTGTATATTTACTTTTGTGGTTCAAGTTTAATAATACAAGTGAAGTTATTTTGGGGAAATTGCAAATGAAAATGTTTTTTAAGGATAAAGGCTTAAGTGTATTCGTTAGTGGGCATATGAAGAAAGGATTAAACGTCAGGTATATTTTGTAAGATATGGAAATATGGTTCCCCTTTTTCAAAATATCTTTATGGTTATGTTGTATGTTATTTTCCAAAAGAGTGTCTCATGTTTTAATAGACGAGTTCTCTACGCAGTGTACAAGCGCATTGACAATATCTCTTCTATATAAAAGTTGCTAAGTATTAACTATAATTTTGAAATCCAACCCAAAGCTAACTCATATATTGCCTTTTGCAGTAAATAGAATATATAAAGTATCCTAATCTTGTATAAATCTTATGCGTAGGATTTATATATAGAATAAAATAACAATAACGAACATCTTATTCTGCTATAAATTGTATGCAAAAGCTTAAAGATAATGTACGAGAGTTGGGAAGTTATACTTCTGATATCTTCTTCCAAAGTAAATTTATAAATTTAGGTGCGAATATTATAAATAAATATTATAAATTTTTCCTTATTCATAAAACTTTTATTTTATTATATTTTTCTTATAGATTATGTATATTCTTCTAATTTTTTTATATCTTAAAGATTCCATTTTGTAGGGTATCTTATGGCCGTTGTTATTTTTGTGATCCTGTCGTGTTTTGTTTTTAGTTATTTTTTTAAGCGCTTCCTTATCCGTTCTGTTTGTCCGACAATTTGGTCAGGCGTCAGCTTTGGCACCTGCTGGCCATCGCTTCCTCTACCATCTAAGCCCGAAAATCGTTTGGCTATATTTTTTGGGGCACAGTCCCTGGTATTTGTTCGTAGTACACTTCTGTTTTTTTATTTTTTGGTTCACATGTCTCGTTGACGCTGTTTAGTTTTTTTATTGGAATTTAATTTTGGCTTTGAAGCTCGTGACATTCTATTTGTGTGCTTTGAAAGCTTTGTTGTTGCATGTGTGTGTTTGTTGTGCGTGTGTGTTGGTGTCGAGGCACGAATTTGTTTCGAAATTGAATTAGATTGGCCGAGCGAGCGAACGGCAGCTGATTTGATTGCATTTCCCGGTTGCATGTTCGTTAGACGAGCCAAAGCAATTTTTGTGGCATGCAATTTGATTAACTGCCGCGCGATGCATAAATTATATCAAATTATCCAAATACCGGGCTTCAACGGGCACTGACTAAATACGAAATATGGTTTGTTCCGTTATGTATGGTAAAATCGGCCAACAACATATTTATAAACTGATTTTCTGGCCACCAACTAACTCAATATATAAAACGAGAAAGAAGGGCTATCTTCGGCACGCCGAAGATTTAATACCCTTGCACCAACCTTTTAATGCCGAGAAAATGGTTAAGGCCGAGTTTGGTCAAGGTATATTGATAAACAAAAAAGGCTTTTAATCAAAAACCGATGTAAATAAGATTTAGCAAAAATGAAGGGAGCATAGTGAAATCTTTAATGCCGTGTTTAATGGCAAAATCATGAAAACAAAAATTCTCCATACAAAACTTAATAATATGATATAGTGGTCCGATCTTAATACGATTTTGATATATATGAGGAGCATAGTAAAACTAATAAATGCCGAGTTTGGTTAAGATATCTTGAAAACAAAATGTTTTTTCATACAAAAACTTAATTTTCGATAGATCGTTCCTATGGCAGCTATATGATATAGTGGTCCGATCTTAATAGGATTTTGCATATATATGAGGAGCTTAGTAAAACTAATAAATGCCGAGTTTGGTCAAGATATCTTGACAAACAAAATGTTTTTTCATACAAAACTTAATTTTCGACCGATAGTTCCTATGGCGGCTATATGATATAGTGGTCCGATCTTAATAAAATTTTGCATATATATGAGGAGCATAGTAAAACTAATAAATGTGAGTTTGGTCAAGATATCTTGATAAACAAAGGTTTTTTCATACAAAACTTAATTTTCGACCGATCGTTCCTATGGCAGCTATATGATATAGTGGTCCGATCTTAATAGGATTTTGCATATATATGAGGAGCTTAGTAAACTAATAAATGCCGAGTTTGGTCAAGATATCTTGACAAACAAAATGTTTTTTCATACAAAACTTAATTTTCGACCGATCGTTCCGATGGCGGCTATATGATATAGTGGTCCGATCTTAATAGAATTTTGCATATATATGAGGAGCATAGTAAAACTAATAAATGTCGAGTTTGGTCAAGATATCTTGATAAACAAAATGTTTTTTCATACAAAACTTAATTTTCGACCGATCGTTCCTATGGCAGTATATGATATAGTGGTCCGATCCAGCTGGTTTTGACATATGTGCTGCGTGCAACAGAATTAGGACTTCTGCAAAGTTTCATTAAGATAGCTTTAAAACTGAGGGACTAGTTCGCATAGAAACAGACAGACGGACAGACGGACAGACGGACAGACGGACAGACGGACAGACGGACGACGGACATGGCTATATCGACTCGGCTGTTGATGCTGATCAAGAATATATATACTTTATGGGGTCGGAGATGTCTCCTTCTATGCGTTACACATTTCACGACAAAATTATAATACCCTCTGCAAGGGTATAACAACAAATTAGCCTACTTTAGTGGGAAATATGTGCGTACAGAAGAGAGAACGGACTACAACTTTAAAGGTCGACTTATAATAACTCTTGTTCTTTCTTAAAAGTATGGATATAGATTATTTTCTGCCGTTGCCGGTCATGCTTTCATGAAATGTTTAAAAATAATCCGTCATGCACCCCACTCCAATAAAACCTAGGACAAATTTGTATTAAACATCAGCTCACAAATCTAATTAGGCAGCCTATTAAATTTTATGTCTGGTATCAAGTTATAAAACTTTCAACAGAGTAGGCTTAAAAAAGAAAATAAAATAAAAATAGAATAACGTGACCCATGTCTAGTAAAAAATTATGCTAATTTCTTTAGCTAGCTGACAAATTTTACGACTGCCTGCAAAGGAAAAATAAAATTTGCACAAAATTTTACGACATTCTAATAAGCAAATTTGCGATTTTTTGCATAATTAGCCACAGTCTGAGGCGCGTCAAGGCACGGGGTTTGAGCCTCGTAAAATTTGGCACGTGCAATGAGTGAAAACTTTTGGCAACAGCTGTCACATTGAAGGCAAGTATTTTGTGGCACGCATCGGCAGGCGCTTAGTCATAAATGTCCGATGTGCATAAATATAATTCTAAAGTTAAATGAAATGATTAGTGACGGCTGACTGCAAATTTTCGCTTTGGCTGCAGGCGCGATAAAAATGCAATAAAATTCGCGGCTGACAATAAAATCGAGTGATGAAAAAAATGTCAGTTCGATTTTTGCAGGGTTGACGAGTTGTTGATTGCCCCAGCATTGCGAAAGAGCTGGCGGGCGGGGGTTGGTTGATAATGCTATGCCAACTGTTTTGCATAGAAATTACTGTTTCGCATAGTGTACTCCCAATTTGGGTTAAGGGATGCAGGATTACAGGTTGAAAGTTGGCAGCCAGCGGCACCCATCATATCAGAGTACCCGTATGGACATACAAACATATACTCGGTATGTAGATATTTTCAACCTTCGGATGCCTTTTGCAACTTGAGCGTTGTCGCATTTTCCACTTTATTAATTCGCCAATTGACAGACTTATTGCAAATTGAAAACAAAAGCGCGAACAACAGCCAAAAGGAAAAAACGTAGCTGGAATCAAAATTCGTTATGCACGCTGCGCCCTGAGCTATGCAATAAAAATCAAGCCCGAAACGAATTTGTGCAATCAGCTGGAAATTATTTACATGTTTATACCAAATTGAAACAACAAACAATACACACACGCACACCACTTTGTACAACCCGCAGTCGACATATGCATTGTCGTTCTCCTTTGTCCTTGCCGTGTGTACAACTCAATAAAAGGCGCAAATTTACATAGAAACTACGCTGAGGCCGAGGATCCACTCATAAATTCCACAATTAATGATGCAAAAAGTGCGAAAAGAATTTGTGCACAATTTGCATTGTTCACTGGCTATATAGACATGTGTGTGTGTGCTTCGAGTTTGTGTGTGTGCATATGTTTTGGGTATACTTAAACAACAATTCGGATGTCGCTTTTCGCTAGTTGTCGTAAGAGTCAAGTGCCGAGCATGAGTTGCTGAGATTTGTAGAAAATTTTGTGGCGAATATATTTTTCAAATCTTAACTCTTCTCGGTACCCAAAATATTCTCTGTCATTGGGCTTATGATAAGTGTTTGTCACCCTTCAATCCTAAGCCAATTTTTTGCCACAACTTTTTTATTTATTTAATTATTAAGTTTTTTCCAAGTGTCTTATATATATATTATAAAATGTTTAATACTAGATAATTGTGTAATTTAAAAGCATCTTTCGGTTTTCTTGCTCAAGTATAACTATAGAGAATGATTTTAAAGAGCATTCAGAGTTCCTACAGTCCTTCGTACCGACTATGCCTTTTGTACCACGTTGGGAGGGAGCTGCTCACGCGCTGATTTATGCCGGGACAATATGTGCGCCTGACCAAAGAGGAGAATATTTAGCGGTGCAGGCCAAGAGAGCATAACAGGAAGCAGAGCATCAATTCAGGCAATATACGAGCGCTGTGGCCACCTCCTCCGCACGGTCATGGCCAAAATAATTTGAATGAAAAGTCCATTATGGCTTCCTGTGTGCCTGCAAAGACCGAGCGACGCCAGCGGCGACGATGAACGTCTTTGCCAGGCGCCAGCTTTCACAGTGATTCACAGTGACCGCAGCAGCGGTGGGTCGAAGTGAAGGGCTTCTGGCAGGATGTATGCTCTCTGCAATCCTTTAACAACTCTCACAGCTCTGGATATTGCTTAAGTGCACTTTACACATTCTTTTATTGTGCCGCCTTTGGGCACATAAATTCAATTTGACCAAATTGTTTTTTATTTTTTATATTCATTCTTCTTTTTTTATATTTTGCTCGCAATTTATTTATATGCAATTTGCATAAATAATCACTTTTACATGCATGTCCTTCGTCATCCTGGCTGCATATGCAAATGCCTGGCTCATGAAATGCGCATTAAGTTGCTTTAATTGCATTCAATTATGCATCGCTCAGTGGCATGATGCTGGATGGGGTTAAAATCAAAAGCTCTGGGACTTGTCTGATAAGACTTTAGTGTGTCGCCTTGCGCAAAACTTTGGCGCTTCACTTAATTGCAGTCATTAAATTTATGCAGCTTGCCATGTTATCATAACGAGAATGTCACCCGGTGCATGTAATGCCCCAGCGCTGTGGCAGCCGTTGCCACGCTGCGTATGCGTTACTTACACACACACACAAACACAACCTATCTCATCCTCTTTATCACTGTGCATACACAATCTCAGTCCACATCACATATCCACAATGCACACTTGAATAATTTCAACGCGGATTATACTAATTAGGCGCGCCAAAAGCCCAGGCCATTGAGCTGGGCCATAGAAACCCCACAACTATGTCTAAGTCGCAAAATGCCCTTCTTGATTTGGCCAGTTGCCGGTTTTGTCCGCTTCCTCTGCAAATTTCAAATTCATTATCCGCTTATCACGCCCTCAAAATATATCGCGTCTTAGCTGTGCACAGTGGTCAAACACTCTTTGGAAGAAATAAATCCAAGCTTTGGGTAACCTTTGACAAAACGTAAGCTATCGGGTAAATATGGAGCAAATAATGATGTTGAAGTATATGTAGATTTTCCTTTTGCCTTACCTAGAGAAAGAAAGAGAGAAAAATAGGAAGACAGAGAAAAATAGAGAGAAATTAAGAGAGAAAAACGGGAAGAATAGAAAGAGCGAGAAGAATGGAAAGAGGGAAAAGAACAGAAAGAGAGAGAGAAGAAAAGAAAGCGCGAGAAGTATAGGAAGAGAGAGGGAAGAATAGAAAGAGAAACAAGAAAAGAAAGAAAGAGAAGAAGATAGAAAGATACAAATAGAAAGCGAGAGAATAATACGATGAGAGAGAACAATAGAAAGAGAAGAAAGAATATAAAGAGAGAGGAATAGAAAGAGAGAGAGAGACGAATAAAAAAAAAAGGAAAATAGAAAGATACAGAAGAATAGAAAGAAAACAAAAGCGAATGGGAGATATAGAGAGAGAAACAAAGATAGAGAGAGAATGTGGAGGGAAGAGAGATTAAGTAAAAGCGACTCCCTTTCAGGCTTGTTTCATATTTGTTTTTACAGCTTGTTTTTCTATACTTAAATCTCACGTATTGCTCTAAAAATATATAAGTAATATTACTATGATATTCAAACCCCAGTTATCCTTGGCTGTTCACTGTACAGTTTCTTACCTATGCGATGGAGTTGTTGCGTTGTAGAGAGTTTTGGGTTGATTTATCCCATTGCCCGAATGTTGGACCCGTCGTGTCGGCTTAAACAAATCATTTATATGCAGCGTTTGCAATTATTTGCACTTAATTGTGTGTTAAGTGCCCAGCCAGAAATGCCTTCAATGCTGCTGGCCCAGCCACCAGGCATCAGTCACCTCTCCCCGCAGCACTTGCCCCCTCTAGTCGATGTCAGTGCAGCGGAAGCGATGCGCGTTGATTGATATCGCATTCAGGCGTGCTGAAAATTATTTGCATTGATAATTCGCTGATTAATGTTTGCCACCGACGACGATGAGAGTTGGTCAGCCGACGTGTCGCGATTTTGGTTTGCCTCTTGTTGTGTCCTCGTGTGTGTGTGTGTGTGTGCGTGTATGTTGTGTGCAATATTGATGTGCTGGTTGTCGCTCGCCGTTGGTGGGCTGTTTATTGGATTGGCTGAGGTTTTTGCATTAATGCTGTAAACAATTAAGTGAAGCGTATTAAGTCGGATTTGAGGCCGACTAACTAATTTATGAGCCCAGCTCGCACGAGAATGTGTGAAAATTGCATTCAACTTCCATTACTAAATCCAGTTGGCTTTAAAGTTTAAAGTGCTGCCAATATTAAATATGTGAATATGCGAATCTGCAAATAGCAAAAGGCACTTATCAACTTGCTAACCTGCTCGGAATCCATCGAAAATCATTACAAAAACATCATAAATATTTAAGTAGCTTATTAAAAGCGTTGGCAGACGATGACATTGACTGTTGGAAATTAAGGAAGCCTTCTAAGCATTAGCAAAGCAAACAAGCAACATTCTCTGGAGAAGGAGTTCCCCTGAGTGCTGCCAAGCACGGAAAAGTTGGGGGAAACTGGCAAAAAAAGAGAAAAAAAATGTACGCAGCTAAATTATTGCGTTTTAATTCATATGCAAAATGTCAGTTGGTTTCGTTTCCTTTAATGTTCTTAAGTAAATAATCAAATATGTTCACTTGAAAGGCAGCTCCAGTGCGGTTGCTTGGCAGCCAAATGCACGCATGAACTTCGTTTGGCAAAACCAAAATCTAATAAGGTTACATTCGCAACAGGATATTAAGATATTCACATATATATCCAAGGATATACGCACCTCTCATAAATTGTCTGTGCCATAAGAAAGAAATTATTTTTTATTCATGCATTAAATTGTTTTGACTTCCACTGATAATATCAGACTTTTCTTTATGATTATTATGTTTTTCTTTTTTCTGTTCAGTTGCTTTCTTTGCCTGCCGCATGCTAATCAAATTACACGACGCGTCGTGTGTGCTCTACCCCCCACCACCCATTTGTTGCTACCCTCGGCAGCTGAATCATTTCTCAGGAGCTGCGTCTGGCACCTTGGCATCAATATACGTAATGCCCTCGTGGTCTCTATTCGTGGCTCGCCTGCAGCGCAGTATCAAAAATAATTTGTTTGACAATAAAAGACGATAAACATTAAAATTATGTGCCAGAGATTTTAGCCTCGGTGAAAGCAGCCAAATCTGAAAACCTTAAACATAAAAATGCGTTGGCGTTGTCAACGTCCTGCATATCCTTAATATGCCCCATCCTTAGCTCAGTCGCTTTATGTTTATTATTGCCAGAAGCGATTCTGGGGTTGGTTCGGGGCAGATCTCTAATGATTAGTCCTCTAAACTCACTCGTAAATTTGTCAAATCGCGCAAGTTATGCGAATAACATGGCAAGTTCTTTTAATACCCTGCAACCAACTAGGTAAAGAGGGTATTTATGGAGGCGTGAAAGAACTGGCATCATTCAAACTACGGGGTATATTCAAGTTGAGCACTTTTCCGTGTTTTATTTTTTCGTTTTTGATTTTTTTATCTGCTTTGCATTTGGCATTTTCTGAGCTTCCCTTGGGGCAGCTCGGCTGGCCGGCAATTTATTTGATTATTAAATTAGATTTTTGCGTTGAAGGTGGTGCGGTTATCATTTATAGCTTGGCTCTTGCTCGACGTTTAGCTTTAGTGTGCTTTACTCTTTGGTCCTGCTCGTCGGTTCATTAAATATTTCTTCGCAATTTTAGCTTGTTATTTCTGCACTTTGGCCCTAACATCAAAAAGCGCGTGAAAAGTTTTGGCTCAGCAGCGGAAAATATATTGCTTGAAAATTGCACTCAACTTATTTTTTATGTTTATTTTTTGTTTGTGTTATTTTTCATGTGCTTTTTCTCTGTTGCTTTGACAATTGTTTGCGCTAACGAACTCGCTTTGTTTTTTTTTTTTTTTTTTGCCTGGTTCTCGTTTGTTACAACTTTTCAATTGTTTGGCTTCTGTCATTACCTTTGACACGGCCCTGCCAACTTGCTGTTGCCTTTTGACTGTCGCCGTCTTTTGTTTTTCGCGCTTTTGTCTCCCCACGTGGGCGTCTCTTTGATCTGCCGCAGTTGCATTTCTATTAATTGTACTGATGAGGACGTTGCAAGTTGCAACAATAGCAGCTGTACCATGTCCCCGGGCTGTAACTGGGAGTGCGAAGATTTTGTTTGCCTCTGGCCACATTTGGTTGTTAAATTTAATTGTCATCTCGGAGTATATTTTTACTCTCATACATTTATTGAACTCCTTGGATTATTTGGAGCTTCACAATATTGTTAAAACGAATCAGAAATGACTTAGCGATAGATTCATTCGATGTCTGTCGAATTAAATGTTTGTCTTCAATTATTAAAAACCTAGTATCTTAGTTTATAATCGGTTAAAATTACTCGCTTGGCCCATGCAATGCGTCTAACATACTCGAATAGCAAAGGGTTCAGTTTAAGTGTTTTGCACAACACACGTAAACAAACTTCATTTAGCTAGAAACGTCAAAATAGACATTTGACATACATTGAGATGGCTCAAAGTGCATACACGCAGCTCTTAAGAACAATGCTAATCCGAGGAGCAGGACTGCAACTTCACCTTGACCCAAATATGTGGCCCTACTCTGTTTGAAATGGAAACAAACAAAGGATTTGTCTTGTTGCGCGACCCTAAATCAGGTTCTGCTGCATTGGAAACGTGCTCAGAGTTGCAGTTGCAACATATGCAACAGTTGAAACTGAGGCACGACCTTGAGCTAATTTAACTGCACTTGAGCTTTAGCAGCTGCGACTGTGTTTCATAGGGTCCTGGAAAAGTTGAATTGCTTAGCTATCGCCGGCTTAAAGTATCGCCCCAAAGTGCAGGCAACAGTAAAAATTGCTTCCACTTAATAAAGCACACTAATGATGACCGCAGGACGAAATGAAATGCACTTGAGCACGTAGCAGGCAGCATGAAACCACTTCACTTCGTTTGTTTGCAGTATTATATGAAATACTTAGAGAAAAGGTACTCTAATTTATTTTTAATAATGTTGTTGCGCCAAAGCTTCACTCAAGTATTGCGAATGCCGGCATCTGTAAATATGTTTTCTCCCTCCCCAGCTATTGATTTGCCTTTGCTTTAGTTGGTGTACTTTCAATTACGTTCGCATTTTTGAGACTTTGATGCTCGAATTATAGACATAGGCTCAATCTAGTTAAACTAGATGATGGTATAAATACAAATATTTGCACAAGCTAAGTAAAAATATGAATTGGCATACAAGCAGCATGATGCTCGGCGACGAGATACTCGTTCTTATAGAAACAACATGTGATTACTATTGACACTTGAGCCTAGGACTTACTCGTATAAAACACCCTATGTAATGTTAGAGGTAGAATATGTCTAAAAAAAATAGAAAAAGTTGGTCATGTAAAAAATCTAAACTGTTTATTTATGGGTCACTTTACCCCCAGCTGGGCACACACAGTAACACACACGCATGCACTTAAGGCCAGGTCCCTGCTTTCACCACTTTCACCCGCCGCATGGAAAAGGGTTGCCACCCATCGTCATTATTATCATCATCATCGTCATTGTAGCATATGAGCTCTGGTATCATGTGTGTGCAAATGCAAACACAAGTGCAAAATCTCGGGGGAACATTTGATTGAATTCAGACAGTTAACGGCCTCTAATGCGCATTTCTTGGCTTCGTTTTTGATTTTTTCCTTTCGGACAGGCCTCTTCGAACCCATAATCCCCATTGCTTATCTGTGTAAAAATATCAAATTTTTTAAAATCATCTTCGGGGCAGTTGATTTAGCAAATGCTATTTGTTTTTTGCCTGCTATGATTGATATTATTATTGATGCTATTGATTGATGGAGTTTAAAATCTGTTGGGTTTTACGAAATTAAAAAATCGGCTTAGCTTCTCTCCAGCACTCTTGTATTTGCATTACCCACAACGTATTCCACAGAAGCGGGACTTTATATTATTATTTTATTTTTCCTCGCTCGTCCTGCCCGAAGGCCTTTTATCAGCCGCCACGCGACATTTTTCCGCATCGATTGTGCGATTTGAGTGAGGTTGGAGCGGGGTATGCCATAGAAGTGGCCATTGTCTGGCGGCCGGCTTTGATCTATGCCATCTACTTATGGGTCTAAGCAATTTGAATACCGCACTGGAGGTGGCAGACCATTGTCAATGGCATATGAATTACTGTGCGAGTTATTAGCATTGATGACAGAGTTAAGGAACCATGAATTCATTTGAGTACTGCCTGCATAAAGGATACATTTATCACGCAATCTTAATATGATTCGTGATTCGATCTCAAGCAATACGATAATATCGTTATAATTGTATCGAATAAAATAAAATTTGTAATTTCGTTTTAATTAATTTAAGTTTTATTTTGCATATTAATATATAATTATTTTATTCTTAAAATTAAATTACTTTAGGTTATTTTCAACCATTTGGCTGTTTTCTCTGTAAAGATTTCTATTGTATTCTTGTACTATGTTCATGCTCGTGACACGAAAATGTTTGTGGTTCATTGTTCGAAATACTCGTAGTCTTAGGAATATTGCTTATGATAATGGACCTAGAACTGAAATTGACACACACATACATACATGAACACCAACTTACATTTAACAGCAAAATAATTATACAAAAATATATGTATTTATAAATATATATATTTTATAATATTTTCATAACTATTTGCTAAGTTAAGAAGCCAACTACCTAAAAGTGAAATCGATGCGATTTGTTTCGTCGTCGTACTTGTAAATAGACACCAAGAGAGTTTTGTAAAAGTTGGTATTATTAACTTAAACTAATCTAAATACATAATAATTATTAGTTCTAGTATTAGTAGAAAATTGGACTTAAATTTAGGTTCGTATCTGTATGAAAACTAGCTGCTGCTTGCACTGGGCCGACCATCTTGAGGAAACTTAATTAAACTAAACTAAACTAGGAAAATATTTATCATATTAATTAGATTACTAATTTAGCTGCTTAAATAACTTTACCAAAATGAGCACTTAAAATATTTTTAGCGAAATTATTTATCACATTTGCGCTTATCCAAACATTTTAATCAGCCTTCACTAGAATTTTGTCCTCAGCGACGGCAAAACTCAGATTAACTTGTCCAGAATTTAAATGTTACTCAAAATTATCAAATCGTTTTTTTTTTTTTTCTGTTCTTATTTTTTGAGATTTTTGCAAATCGTTCACATAAATTTCTCTCCATTTCTCTCTCCCTAGTTAGTTTAGGGAGCGCTAGTTCTCACCAACGAAAAGTAATCACAAGTTGCGCTTAGGAGCCATCAGCCTCGTGTTGGGGCCATGAATTTGTAGTTGTTGTTGTCGATTGTGTCGGTTGTTGTTTAGTTGTTTAGTTTTACTGCGCTTGCGGCTGAATCTGCACGGTGGCTGTCAGTTTGGTGGACTTGCCCGCCTGTTGTTGTTTCTTGTGCTGCAGATAGAATTGTTTGAGCACTTTACACATGGCCAGAGCGATCATTTTCCAGGCCAGCAACTGCTCCTCCGTGCTAGGTGGCGTCTCAGTTTCAGTGGATGTCGCTTGACTGTTACTTGTTGCTCCCGATGGCGCCTCGTAGTCCACCTGGTCTAAGCCTGTATCGCTGGCATAGGCAGGACCATCCACCTGATCGCCGTCGGTAATTTGGCTGGACTCTAAGGTAGTCGCTGCCGCCGCCGATGCTGTCGCGACAGCCTCATCTTCGTAGAAGGGAATGGCCATGGCAATGGATTACGTCAAAATTCACTTGGCTCTACTTTCTGGCAGTTCTCAATTTGATCCTGTGCGTGTTTTCTGATTGCTGTAACGCACTCGGGGCGAGCTATCGTTCGACTGACTCGCACGGCGGCATGGCAAGCGTATTTATACCCGGGAAATGCTGCTGACATTCGTGACGGCGGCAGCAACAAGCCGACCAAGGGACGACAACCCACCACCACAGCCCTAACCCAATACCAGGCGCCCACCCCCCAAAACAGCACACACACAGAGTGAGAGAGAGAGAGACTGTGCTCAATTCTCACGTGCACTTCCGTAAGGACTCTTTCTCTCTCATTCACGTTCTCTCACTCTCTGGTTGCGCTCTCTCCTTTGACTTCCCAATGTGCCGTAATGTCAGCTCCTTTTTGACTAGTCGACTGCATCACGTGCTGTGAACGATTTCTCTGGTTCACACTTGTGGCATGTTACGTTAACGTCATACGTTAAGCATTACGTTGCCTCTTACGTACTTCGAACTGTTCCCCAGTCTCGTGCGACTTGCGAGGGGTAGTTGCTCATTCGATATTCGAATATTCGAGCTGTGTTTTGACTTTATTCGAATTTGCTTTTGCTTTTGTTACTCCTTGAGTTTTCTTTGAATTTTTGGTGTCCTTGACCAAATTCCTGGGCTTTGTCTTCTGGCTCGACTATGCGAGAAATATGCGACGTCTGGGCTTAGTTGCTCTATGCTTGCAGGAATTTTTCACACATGCTTTTCATGTTCTTGGTTGGGCTTGGTGTGTGTAAGGAAAGTCGCGTATAGCTGTTTGTGCATGGCATACTTATCATTTCTAAAAAAAAGTCCATACTTATTTCGCTCAGCAGGATGCTTAATATGTTTGCAATAATATTTGAATATTTAGTCAGGCTAAAAACCTGTTTTCATTTTTATTAGTTGCTTCCCCTCGTTAGGCACCTTCAGCAGCTCATTCAATTTGAAATATTTTACATATTTTTACAACCGCAAAGAATCAGGCAGCACTTCCACGCCACATGCCACGAATATTTTATGTTAAAAAGGAGTGTTCGCTTCTTCTTTTTCTTCAGCTCTTCACAATCTCCACGCTAGTATACACCACACCCTAACCAAATCAATTCCACAAATCAACATAATCAACTTCTCGCCGTAAGACCACACATAATGCACTCGGTGTCGTTTGGCGAATTTTCTTTTCTTTTCTTTTCGTGGCCAAAAGAAAATAAGTGCCGTAAAAAAATGTAAAAACTTTTTTTATAGTTGCTGCATAAAAAATGTAAAATAAAATGCGGCGAAATGGCTTAAAAACGCTAAAGGTACAACAAAAGAAAATGACTCTGGGCAGATGGCGGGAAAAGGGTCAACAAAGGGCAGCCAGCTGGGCAGGTCCTGATAATGACATCATATGATGAGCTAGCGCCAACCTCAAAATCCAAATCAAAACCCATGATCTAATTTGCTGAACCCTACAAACAGATTTCAGCTGAAGTCCCATTGTCTTTGGCATCTGGTATCACTTACCTGAGTTGCGGGGCATGGGCAATCGGGAGCGAACAAATAGCTGGCGAAAAGGAATGCAGAAATGCTCAAAAGCAAAACAAAGAAGAAATTGTTTTCGCTTAAAAGAACATTCAAATGGAAATGTTCTGCTTGGCTCAACACAAACAACAAGTGCAGGCAAACAAACTGCATTTATTTAGTTAACAAAAAAAGAAAAAAGAAAAAACACACCGAAGGAAAGAATATACCATTTGAGTACCTCGATAGAACGTCAGACATACAGACAATGCATAAAAGTGAAGTGCGCCTGGGCATGTGGAGAGGGTGGCAAGTGGAATACAAGTGCAAGCACACATTTAGGTAGAATGTCGTACTTGGAATACACTACAATTAAATTTAATAAATTTCACCAATTTTCATAAATTTCTTATAGTTCTCAAACAGTTTAAGCGTAGCGAGAATCGTCAGCTAACGTTTAAACTGTTTGGGAATTATAAGCAAAATAACATTAAGCACTCTCTGAGCTAGATTTAACATAAAGTTACATGTATTTCTTAATTGTCTACCTGTTCCATACACAGTCATCTAACAAATATGCCATTTGAGCACACTCTCATGTTTTATAGTGTATATATGGAAAAGTAAAAAGTGTAGCATAAAAAGCAGCGTCGACGTCGTCGTCGTCGCCTGGCGCACTTTGTTGCCTTCTGGCTGTCAGATTGATATTAAATTATATACCTTATTATCATTTCGCTGTAGCTGCTGCTGCTGCTGCTGTTGTTGCTGCTCCTGCTCTTCAAATATTGGATGGTAGCAACACATGTGGGCGTGGCACTTGCTAAAGCCATGTTTATTTACAGCTGGCAACAATTGTTGCTACGATGTAAAATGAATGCACTTTGCTGGTTGCCAGGTTCACTCCTCAAGTCAAAGTCAACGGCACACTTCACATGTGGCTGCTGCTGGTGCTGCTCGGTTGCATTTGTTGTGTAAATTGTTGTTATTTTTCAACAACAGTGAAACAAGACACACACACACAGACCGACTCATCGACAGACAACAACAGCAGCGCTTCGTCCTCGTAATATGCTTGATGGCTGCGCGCCCAAGTGACATTAAATGGCTACCATTTTGGGTTGAGTTTGAGTTGCAGTTGGTTTTGGATCGGGATTGGGGTTTGAGTTTGGGTTTGGGTTTGGCTTCGGCTTCGGTGCGCCTGGCTGCGCTCATAAAAGTGGCTCAAGTGGCGAGAAGCTTTAAGGCAAAGCTGAAAGCATTTTAAAGCCCTTGTCCTGCTATTGTTGTAGATATACATGCACATATATATAAAATATTTATTTTTAGTTATTTACGTTTATGCACTTTTTATAATGGTTATCAAAATAAATTGAAGTAACGTATCTTCGATACCAAATAAATAGGATTAAAGCTTTGATTATTTTCACAGCAGCGTTTATTTTATTTGTTATTTGCTTTTAAGACCTGCACAGAGAATATTTCACTTGAGTATTCTCTGATTGGCTTTGGGTAGGGCTTAAAAGTGGCTCTTGGCAAACTATTAAGCTTTAAAGTCTTTTATTGTAAATAGTTTTTGTTATTTATATTTTGTTACAGGGATTCCTTTTACAGCCAAAATTGGAGGACGCCGAATATACTGTAATTAATGTTTTGGGTAAGTCGCAATGCCTTAGCAACTCGTGTTCTCTTCAGCAAGTCCTGATTAGCCCCAAACTCCAAGAACGTGGCGCATTGCTAATCGTCCCCAGCAACCAAACCAAAAATGAGCCCACTAATTAACAAATTGATTTATGGAAATTAAAATGACAAATCTCCAGGGATCTTCATAGACGCATCGGGGTAAAAACTCATATGCAAATTTTGTGCCAAAACAACAACTACAACCCTTCAAAGTTGGCCAAAAAACTTGACTTTGCGGTTCGACTGCGTCCACTAACGAACAAACATCCACCAGAGGACACAAGGCTAGAGACCTTAAACCATAGACAGACATTTAATTAAGGTGTCTTCATGGCAACAACAACAAGTTGATTCGAGTGGTAAATGAGTCTAATTAATAACGAAGCATTTGCCACATAATTCATGCGAATTGGAAAGCTGATGATGCTTCGCTAAAAAAGTTTGTGGTTTGAGTAATAAATTTTAAAGCCGCCTGTCAGTTTGGCCAATTGAGTTACCCAGTTGGCATTCTGGATTTGTATATTGTTTGGTATATTTTTTACTGGTCACATTTGGTCAACCTTCTTTTTGGGACTATTTTTCTGATTTTTCTTGTGTAATTTTTTGTTCTGCTAAACTTGATGACTTAAGTCCGGTGTCTGGCTTGAAATTTATGGCCTAGACGATATGTTTTTGGGTTGCGTCGTAATTTATGCAAATTGTTGCCTTTTCTTCGCTCTCACACTACAGCCACTGGAGGCAGTCGCAATTAATTCTGGCAGCCAGTTGTCGTCCTGGCGGCAGTTCAATCATATCCTTAATCCCATAGGTTTTCGTGTGATGTTCGCTATTGTTTTCTTGTGCTTTTGCTTGTTCTTGTTCTTGGTCCCAGACAGGCCATCGAAGTCGGCGTTAGCATACATCATCAAGTTGTCTTTTGTTGTCTTTGGGGTTTCATTATAATCGAATTTGAGCGATAAACTTTACAATGTCCGTTTCCTGGCTCGTAATTTACATGTCCTGCCACTTTTTGGCGTGCCCAAACTAAACTAAATAAACATTTTTGTGCCCAACAGCAACAAAACATCAAAAGCATATAATTTATGGTTCGTTAGGTCAAGGATTCTGGCCAGCAGCAGGACGAGCAGCCTGTCAGCAAGTCAAGCTACAAGCCTTGCTCTTTATCTGAGTGATGCTAGCGTTAGTGCTGCCCCCGGGGCCAGGACACTTTTAGCTGTTGCTCCTTGGCTCTTATGCAAATCGCCCCTTACATCATCCTTTCTCTCTCCCCCCCAGCCATGTGTCGAAAACTTGCGTATTCATCTTCGTCAGTTCTTAGTGCTTGGCCGTTTTGGTTTCGCTCTGGTATTTACTTGGTACATCTTAGATGAGGTGTTGGTTTAGCTATTAAATGGAAATTATACAAAAGCCAGCGCCCAAGGATCAAGCCGGCCAGCAATAACATCCTTTTGATTTGCCAGCAACCGCACACAACCCACATCCAGCAACTGTGGGAAAACTGTGTCCGATCACATGTGAGTCGAGCTGAAATTTATGTGGGCAGCTCTGGGAATACCAGACCATAAAAAAGGGACAGCAAGTTTCAAGAAAGTGCGCGATTAGTGAGTGTAAAACTTGAGCTGCGTTGGGGGAGTCGACGGCCAATACAAAAGGCAGCCAAATTTGAATGAATGACCCGACGTTCGCATGAATAGAGGGCTGTTAGCATGGCCAGGGCAGGAGTGGATGTATGTATGTGTGGCATTTCAATGGTGGTCAAATAAGCATAAAAGGCGACAAAAGTGGCACTTGGCCATGCTAAGACTTTTCGCTTACTTTTTTGAAAGGTTCCTTTGAGTGGACCTTAACAACGGGACTTAGTCGGATTGTTGCTTCGAAAGATACTTTAAAATGTTTTGCTACTTGTTACTTAAATGATAAAATGCATTTTGGGGGTTGCTTGTTTACTTGTTTATAGGGTTTGCTGCCATGTCTAACTGCCGATTTGGGGCTTGTTCTCTCTGTTCTCAGCCATAGAGTTCAAAAATTTCATATTAAATGTTTTATGACCAGACCAGAGTCACTTTTTGAATTGTTGCCAGTCATCGTGTGTATTTTTATTGTCAGCTCTGCATTTAATTTAAATTATATAACAGAAACACTTTTTATATGCGTGCCAGCATTTACTTCTTGCCATTTATCCTATGAGCCGTTTCCAATCTAAGTGGATGGATACTCTCTTATATAGAGCATAACTAATTCTGTAATTAGAATGCCACAGTTTCTTGTTTTAAAACAATTTCTTTACTCTAGATCGAAATAAATATATATCGTGAAACATTAGAAACAATCTAACTAAGCTTGTTAGAGCATTTAATCGTCGCTGTTTGCTGCAACAAATTGATTTTTTTTTCCATTGCCTGCCCATTCAAAGTAAAAAGGCGACATTAAAATTATTTTTTTTATCGACATTTTATTTGCAATTTTCCTTTTTAATTTTTCTTCCACCGAGGGTTGGCCACATTGTACGATTGCGAATATTGGCTTTGGCAAAAACGTTTCCCATTTTCTTTTTTTTTACGATTGAAAAATATTTTAGTTTATTTGTATCTTTTTATTGAACATTGTAAAAAGTATTTTTCTCATTTATCTCTGCTCGTTTAATTTTTAATATGAAACGCGCCAATTTCTAAGAGTTTTTATAAAACGTTTTTTAATATGCCACATAAATTCTGAAGGATTTCGGCATTGAGTGATTGAAATTTATTGGCACAGCGCTTAGCAATCGGAACAAAAATAAGAATAACCTGATGCCAAACATCAAATAAATTCTGTGCCCATAAAATTGTCTACGCCAAATCCATCCAATATATCAAATCAACCTTAGCTGACTGCAGACTGCATCCCCCACATGTGTGTGTGCGAGTACTAGAGAAAGTAAATACTCTCTGTTCACAAATCGGCGGAGGGCGTACATATTTGACTACCAATTATGAGCAATTGCCCGCTAGACAGAGACGACATGTTCCCCATATTCTTCGGAAAAAAAAAACACATGATAATTTATCGCACATGCCTACACGTTGTCTGGCGTGCCACATACGTGAAAATACATATGCATGTGAGTGCTCACATTTTCCTGTGTTAGTAGTCGCATATTCATATTCATATTTCATATGCATGGCCTTTATCCCTTTTTGGCTGGGCGATGATTTGCAGCCGCTGCCACTAAATCAAGCATGAAGCATTAGATCACAGTGCTTACTCCTTGGGCTTAAGCCACAGCGTGTTAGGATAATAAATGAATTGTTTATGGACTCGCCAAGTGCGCCAGAGTGTGTGAATGGAGTTGGCAAATCTGTCGAACATATTGCGCCTCCAATAAAGCGGAAGTCAAAGTTGAGCTAACACGTTATTCAAGACTTGGCTCTAAATCTAAGATATGAAGACATAACCTTTTGTGCAAGAGTCGCATTAACATTCCGTTATCAGTGAGGGCCCAATAACAGAATGAAAAAAATTACTTTAATTTCAACTGTTAATTATGAGTATTCCCGAAAAACAAGTTGACTAACATGACTACAGCAAAATGAACATAACGCTGTTAACTGAGAAAGCCTCATAACAGCATGAGTGAACGTTACATTTAACATAGTCGGTTTGTGTAATTACTTATTAATTCATCTCTATCAATATAATATTAATTACAATTCAGTTGACTGACTGAGAGATTGACTGATTGACTGGCTGACCATGGACGCTGTATTGGATCCATGAAAAGCGTGCAATTCATTGGCTTTTAATGGAAATGTTCATGAAATTCAATGCCTGGCCAGTCCCAGGAATCGGAGCTCTCGGCTGTAAATGTCTGTCAATTGTCAGGCGTTTGTTCTTGCTTGTCGGTTGTTTGTTGTTTGCTGTCATTGTTGCTGTTGTTGTTATTGTTGTTGTTGTTGTTGTTGGCCACACGCCGGCAGAGCCCTCAATTAAAATGGGCGCCGGCAAGGAGGTTTAAATAAAAGAAAAGAGTTCAATTGATGGCTGACATATTCCTTTGTGTGGGGCGGTCATGCAAATTGTCGAAATATTTTCAACTGACCAACAATTGAGTGGTGGCCAACCCAAACCAACTCCCCCCACCAACAGCCGCCCACTCGTCCCACCTTTCATGTTGTTGTGATTGGTTTTGTCTAATGGAACTCGAGCGTGGCAACAATTTCATTGAATTGGATTTCAATATACGAGAACCTGGCACAAAGGCAAGAGCCGCGTTACTTTTTGATTTTCTTTTTTTTTTGCTCCTCACCCTCTCTGCTTCTTTCTGTGGAACACAACACAATTCGTTGGTCATTAAAAGGGACACGTGCATTGAAGCACGTGACTGAGGCCAGGTTCTTGGCATGGAGCTGGACGCGCTTTTGTTTTCACTTGCCGTATAAACTTACCCAAAATATTTCTCGATTCCACGTTTGTTTTGTTTGTGCGCCGGTTGCGGGGAACTGCTGTTGCGGGGGTGCTGCTTGAGAAATGCGCTTTACAACGGCGAGTGTAAATATTTGAGCCCAACTTGACACAATGCGAAGCATTTTTCGCTTAATTTTTGTACAAATACATTTATTATGTTGCGGCTTGGCCCCGTTCGGGTTCGAGTCCTTTCATTTCCGGCGTGTGACCATCATGTTAATTTGTTATTAATTGTCTGCTCCGCTCTTATGTTGGTTACTTGTAGGCGTTCCTATCAGCCGCTGGCCAGTTGATTTTTGTTTTGATTTCGGTGAGCTGTGACAGTTTTTGGTAATGTGAGCTGTGGTTTTGAATGGCAGCATTTGAACAAAGGCGTGGGATAGTAAATATTTATATTGATTGTGATGGATAAGTCCTTGTAATGATACCTTAACAGTTATTTATATTAGAAAGTCACACACAGGAAACAAATTCTACACACTCCTTCATTCGGTCCTACTTAAACTCAGCTTGTTTCCCACCCGTCGTCTTCAATTTGATGCGGCGCTGTCAGAATTGTTTGAAGCAATTTCCAACATGCAGGCGCATCGAATTTCGACCGACTTGCATAAATTATAAAATTATTCTAAAATTGTGAATGCCTGCAGTTTAATCATCATCAGACACACGACTAGAACGTAATCCTTTTGAGTGCAGATCGAGCGAGAAAGGGTTAACACTCGGTTTTTTGTCTGCCCTGGCGCGGGCGTGAAAAAAGCGCAACAACCACAACACATTGAGGGAGCAGAGTAAGGATTCGCGCCCACTTGCTAACGGCTGCTGCTGTTTTGAAGTGTTGGGCTTGGGCTGGCTTTGCCATCAATGTCAGTCATAAATTCATCATGGAAATCTGTTTTGGGTTCGTGCGGTCACGTGACTGTGTTAGATAATGGCTGACATAAAGTTTATTAATTGCTTAAATTAAAGGGAGATCCCATAGGGTTGCGCGTGGCATATATTGCCTAAGCTGCGCAGTGTGAATAAGATTGTTGCCACAACAACAGCAGAGGCAACAAAAACTATTACCAATTAAGTTAATTGCGTAATTTTCAATATGCACTAAACGCCGCAGGACATCACAACAGAGAGAAGTTAAATACAAACCTTGACATATGCGAAGGCTGCACCAAAAGTTTATAAATAAAATAATTGCATATACGTATTATTTTATCGGAAGTCCTTATTTTTAATCAGTCTTCTAAAAGTAAAAAACTTTAAAAATTTTTCTTATAGAACAGTATGCTGTCAGTCTGAATCCCAATTCCTGCACATCCTTATTGCCTTTCTATGCGAATTTCATGAACTCAAGATACGTGTCTTTCATTTGCTGTCTGACTGATGTGCGTATTTGTGCTATTTAGAAACTTACATCTTTCATACAAAATACCATATATATAAGTACATTGAAATATGTAACTGGAACATCCCTCGAGGTTAGCATAGCGTAGCCTGAACAAATGTGTGTTCGGGTTGCTTATATAAATTCAGCATCATCATGACAATGTCAGGAGCAGCTTAAACAAATATAAATCCTTGTGCTAAACACATGCCAAACTTTTTTTGGTGGGTAGCGGGGGCCACAGGACAAAGGACATTGCGCAACAAAGCACTCGACTAGCTCGCTTCATGCGCAGACACACAAAAACAAATAATTACAAGTAAAAATCGCTGGCAGGATAATGGCGCATAATGATGAGCAGGATGGCAGCTCACCAGACGCTCCCAGCCGGCAATTAAGCATTTTCAATAAAATTTACACCTGAGCTCATTTTAATTGAGTTGCAGCCAGGGCCACTCGAAACGAAACCAGACGATCCGATTCGATTCGATGTAAGGACATGTCTAGTGCCAGAAATCCGCCCGACCCCACCTTGGCAAGTCGAACAGCAGAAAGATAAACTTGTTTTTCTGCTCGACTCCCCATCTAATTGCCCGGCCATGTTGTGAAGTTGAAGTTCTTTGGCTGCCTGCTGCTTTCTACTTATTTCAATTGATTCCTGCTTCAATGTAGTGGAATTGATTTGTGGACGAGTGGCCACGCCTCCATCAACAAATTAGTTGCCATAAATAAGAAAAAAATGGCAAATTGCGCGAGCCAAGCGGACAAGTGAAATATTTTTCAAAATTTGCATAGATTCAAAAAAAGTGTCGAGAGAGAGGTGGAAATTTGCATATTACCCAAATAATGCTGTGATATTATTATTCGACTACTCTAAACTTGGAGAAGCATATTGGTTGCTTTCAACTGGTTTGTCCAAAATACGGACAGCGGGAAGAATATAGTTCAATATGTTTCATGGATGTAAAATAGAAGCCTCGATAGTTTTAAGAGTCAATATTTAATAATTTCATAGGGTATTCAAAGCGTTTCGCTGTACCCTAAAAACATAAAACGCAGTCATAATTAAGAACGTATTTACATAATTTTTTAATATTTATTTTAAATAAAAATAGAAATTTTTTATATTCTATAAAATATTCTCATACTGTGATTTAAGAACATTTTATGAATTAAATATCTTACATATTGAATTGTTTGCAATTTGCTGTTAACAAAAGATAGAAACTTGCTATGTGGCACAAGTAATACGCACTATATACCCAGTCTGATAAAGAGCATTCCCATGTCTTATATTGACAGAAACTTTTGCATTTTTTGTCACTCTTATGACAAAGCCAAATTCTTGCCGCAATAAACATAAATTGGCACAGGCAGCGCCCTAAACCCTCATGCCACATTCTACCAGCCCTTGGCCAATGCAACCCCGGACAGAACTACTGAAATTGCCAATAATTTTGAGCCCTTGTCGCCCTGCCAGCCCGTCTAAAGGATATGGCCCATAAATGTAGCGCATGCAAATTTGCTGCCTGATTTGTTCATTTTGTTTCAATTTTCGCTTTGGCGATTTCTTTTTTTTTTTTTTTTGCGCTTCTTCCACTTGGCAGGGATTCCGCTCACGGGTCGCATTGCATTCCTCAAATAATTGCAATGAAACCTCCTCGGAAACTTGTCGAGGTGGTGGCTATCAGTGGCCCCGGCGTCACCCCCGGCGAGTCCTGGCGCGTCCTGGCATGTGTGTGCCGCCTGCCTTTGGTTATGGTAATTTCTTTTATATTTTTTTTTCATTCTCTTTTCTGAGCCTGTCTGTTTGCATTATTAGCATTTGACTCTTGATTGAGTCTAATATTACAGCAAATTGCTGGCAAATTGGAAACGAAAGCGTATTGAAATACCAAATCAAAGAGGAACCTTTCAGTAAATATGCGAGTGCTAAAATGACAATCACATGGCAGAGTACAGAGCTTATTATTTCGATAATTCTTTACTCAATGTTTTATATTTCCATCGGTTTTTGCCAGATTGATATACGACAGATAGATTTAGACTTTTAATAGTATTCCAATTCTTTATTAATGGCAAAAAACCCAAGACTAATGCGATTTGATATATAGAGAACTACAAATGATATAAATTCTTTGACGATATGTGTTCAATTTAAAGCACATCTAAAGGGTTAGCTTATGAAAAAGCTTATTAATTATCTAATCAAATACTTTTATTTTATTATTTCAAAAATTCTTAAGTCAATTTGTGATTTGCTTGCCTGGTTTAAGCAGCTGCTGCTCATTTTTTATGTTTAGTTGTAAGTTTTTCCATTTTTCTAAAGCAATTTAATTACAGCTATTGGACCCAAGAAGCCCCTTGTTTCTGTCAGTCGTTCAATTAAATTCAACGTCGGCTTAATTATATTTTTTAACAAATTTTAATAAGGCACCTCAAAGGCTCACGCCACATTTTTAAACAGAGCGCTGCAAAAAATTTTGTTAACAACTTCAATTAAATTATCAACTTGCAGCACGACCGCTGGGCGGCATTTAATTACGAATGCGCAAAAAAAAAAATATATATATATATAAAAAATTGGCCTGGGCAAAAGTTTTTGGCCGCGCGGGCTTAACTCAATTTAACTGTGAAAACTTTTGCCAGCTCGACGGCTCGTTGGGCCCGCTCCAGGACGCTGCGTTGTCGCTGGCTACGGCATTAAAAATGCTGGCAACGCTTAACGCGGCTTAATTGTGGTCACAGGTGTCGAGGGCAACATTTTTATCGTTCTGTTCACAGTTTACAAATAAAAAAGTTTGCCTGCTATTATTGGGTAGATTGCATGAATGGCGGCGGGGGGGTTTTTAGGTTGAATCCTTAACGGGTGGGTTTTTGTCTTTGCTTTCAGCTCATTTCGCTTAAGACAATTTTTATGACCTTTACGACGATTGTGTTTGCAGAGCCCGTTGAAATGGCTTTGATTTGGCTGCCATTCGTTGAGCATCTTGTAAAAATCTGCAATTTATATTTTGTTTGTTTAAGCCTCGTAAAAACATGGCTTTGGGTAATTTGATAGCAGCCTTTGTTGCGGCAACCCTTTGGGCTATTCGCCAAAAATAAAAGAAAATAAGCACGGTGCACTTTTGAGCGTTCGCATATTTTAATTGCTTGAAATTTAATATTTTTTGCTTTCCTTATTTAATTCTAATTATTTTCGTATGCGCCAACAACTCGAATTAATTTGCTTTTTACTTTTTTTTTAATATCGAAAGCCAATTAAAAAAATTTAATTTTTGCACTTTTGAAAATAGCTTTTGGCGTTGGTAATCCGATAGCCGCAATTAGCAGGCCAGAACGGCGAGAGGAGAGTTTTAAGGCAATAAGCTGATTACCGAACAGATGATCCTGTTGAAGCTGTCGGCACGGGTGTGATGCGCATTACGAAAAATAATATGTCGACAATTAAATGATTGTATGAGTACATAATAATACAAATCTACATACTCAGTAATCAAAAGTTTTTAATAATATACTCTTTTGGGTATGGTAAAGTCTTTGAATATCATAGTGTTTTGATGTTTTCTTCCAATCCTATTCGTCTTCAATTCTCGTGTCTCTCCAGACCTACCTGGAATTGCGCTACTCTATAATGCAAAGATTGCAATGATTTCTCTGCTGGGGGTCTACTGAGGGATCGTGAGCACCCAATAAAACGAAAACACAACAGTACTTTAAAAGTTTAAGAAAACTAGAATTATTATAAAAAACAATTTAAACCGCGTCAAATTTTGATAAAGCTAATAAGGACCCGTGACAAAATTTCAAATATGTAAGCCAAACAATATTGTGACTAATATATGTGTAATTAACTTAATCAGTTTTAAAAAATCGCTATCTGGCAATTTTAATTACATTTACACCTGCCACAATAAGGTCGACCCAGCTCGACAACCCGAACCTCTTTCATTATCGAGAATCACTTGCGAATGCATATAGCTATTTATATTTATGAGCCGAGCTGTAGCCACGTCGAGAGTTCCCTTCGTGTGTGTGTATTATAATTCAATAATGTGCAATGCACTGGCGCTTGCCTTTTTTAATTGCTTTTCAATAACATGACCGGCGGGCGGCAATATGTGGATTGGGGTTGTGGGTGTGGCATGAAGCTGATAAGCCGCAGGATAATCGCGCAGCCAACGTGTTAAAATGTTGAAAAATCCTGTGTGGGCTAAAATATTTACGAAGTGAATTAAAAACTGTACGCTAATGCAATTCGCTTGAACAGCGCTAATTTAAATTTTTGAGTAGCCGCCGTCGTATGTGCAATAAAAGCGCAACTGACCGACAGCGACGCAGCGCCGCATGGTATGCAACAAATTGTTGCATGGCCCGAAAGCGTTTGCAACTAATGCGCCTGAACTACCCCATCTTTGCCACGTTTCGGACACAACAATGTTGTGTTAATGTTTACACATGTATAGAGTATGCATATGACACGACCACAATGCACAAGAGTCGCCCTCGCACGGCTCGTTGGTTTGCCAAAAGCAGACAACATTTACTCCTCCAACAGGTCCTGCTCCTACTCCACCTCCAGCTTGCCAAAGTCCACAGCCATTCAGTGCACAAAGTGCATCAGTTGCGCTGCGGTGCACTTTTGAGTGCAGCCTGTAAATGCAACGTCCTGCTGCCTGCCGGGTGTCGATAGCAACCTTAATTAAAATTAACATTTTTTGCACAAAACTTTGCAGCCAGGACCGGCCAGAGATCAGGACACTAGCAGAAGCTGTCCATTTGCCTAGGTCCCTTACATTGTCAGAGCCTGTTTGATTTTAGGCCAGAGTTAACTCAATTTGTTGCTGGCATGGGTACCATGTGGGCTTATTTACCAGCTGCCACACGTATTTCGATTGATTTTGATGATGGTTATTTAATTTGAAGCTTCAAGTGGGCGTTATTGATGCGGCTTAGAGTGCCAGAGAGCATGCCGAGAGTTGTCTAAAGAGTTTGTCACACTTTTAGTATAATCCACTCCTGTTCGTTGGAAATGAACAAAAAAGACTTAGGTAAAACTTAGGGCTATTTCTAAGGATCTTTATGAAAGTTTACGTAAGAAGTGTTATACACTATTCAGAAAATCCAACCATGTGTGGGAAATTAAGGTCATAGGCTGTATGGGCGAACTTTAAGTTTCGCTCGATCGACTTTAAGCATACTTATAAAGCTATATAGAAATTCCACCATTTCGAAAAATTACAGGAAAACGGTTCTATGAAAAGTTTTCGTTTAGCATCCGATCCTTAAACTCATTTTCAAATAACTATAACTTGAGACGTGGAGTTCAAGTAAGTACGAGTAGGTTTAAATGTTCCACAAGCGTTGAAAATGTCTAAAATTTCGAGCAATAAATTTGTAACGAGCAATGCTGCGAAATATAGGATAAACCATGTAGACTTTAATTCTTTAAGACAATTTTCTGTAATTGTTATCAGAGACTATTTTATATAAGCATGGGTACATACAAAAATATAACCTCTGTATTTATATAGCCATGTAGCTGCTCAGCGTACCACTCTACCATTGCCAGGGCATATTTACAGCCAGCTCATATTTCCATTTAGTTTATTTGACTTTTGAAAATGCATTTCCGTTGCACGAGCAGCCCCGGCGGCGCTGCTGGTTGCACGTTGCCTGCGCATGAGTAAATATCAATATTTACACCTTTAATTAAAAACGCTAACAAGGTTATTTAGTAGGTTTCAGGAGCGGGCTGCGGATGAAGCGAGTGAAAATCAGCCAGGAAGTCAGCCGTAGCCGAACAAGCGACGCGTCGTCGCTTCCTCGCCAAAAGCTTTTAAGCGAAAATCCCAAAATGAATATGGAAAATATATTTTGCGGCTGCTCCTGCGCTTGTTTAACTTGGCCTGGCCCTAATGCCATGCGAGTGGGCGGAGTGTGGGGAGTCGAGCAGCTTTTAGTTGGAGCTGGTGTGGGAATCATATATATTATAATGGGTTTTATCTACAAAGAGATCAAACAGAATTCCTTTGTCATTTTTACGCCCTTTAATGTATTATAAATCATTATTTCGAATATTGATTCTGCAAACAGATTTTGGGTGGATTCCAATTCCAATATATTTTATTCTATGAACTGAACTTTAAATTTATTCAGTTATCTAAATCAAACCTAACCGAAAGCAAAACTGAATCATATTTAAAAAACAAAAAGAATTTGGTTTCAAGTAGCACCAAATGAGCTGATTGGGCAGAGTTTAAACTAACACGTGGAAGTTTCTTTATTCATTACAAGCGAAGTGAAGCGTAGCTAGAATGTGTGTTTCAGTGACCTGATTACAGAGTATCTGCAAGTCAAGTACTTTTCATAGTCGATTCAATATCAAGTAGAAAGTAACAAAAGTATATATTATGTAAGTACATAAACCAGAAAATCTGAATGTGTAGTACATGCAGTCATTGTTAAAGGTGGTCCCCACGGACTCTTCGTCCATTTGGAGTGCATCTGTGTGTATCTAAAATATTTGTCATAATGCACGTGCCCGGCCGCCCACATTGCAACACCCACTGAGTGGTGACATTAAAATCTGAACGTCGCCGCCTGCTGCATGTCGTTTAATTAAAAAATGCCCCAAAAGCATTTACCCAAACCCCCGACTCCAACTGTGCTGGGATCATCGAGTCCATGCAATTGATGCAATGGACTCATTGATGCAGCATCATTCACGATGTCGTGTGTGCATTTTAATGAAAACGGAAACCAAATAATCAGACGGTGACGGTGACAATCTCTGGCGGGGATCAGGCCGCAATGGTCAAGCAATGGCAAATTAAACAAAGCCAAGGATTTCCATAATAATAATAATAATAAAAGTGCAGCTCTCGCGAAGCGTATGAATTTAATGATTTAATCACACGCGCTACCCCTGAGGCAAAATAAAAATAAAAAAAAAATGCCACGCCTTGTTGACACTGCATGCGTGTCAAGAGAATTTGTCAAAAAATGCAAGTGGCTCAAGGGAAATAACCAAGTGGAATTTCACTGCCCACACCCTGACCCCCAACCCCTGAATCCTGATCAAACAGTTGCAGGGTTGCAGGCCGCGGGGCGTCCTCGTTGCATTCTGCAAAAATTATTGACTTGGGCTTTGCAACGAACGGGCTGTCAAATGCTGGCATGTGGTCAACATTTAAGTGTAATTAATGCCCGCGGCCAGTCGGAAGTTGCATCGCCAACGACGCACTTCCGCCCGGACCAAAAATGCGCCCAATCTTCGCCAGCTACAGCCAGCCACACGGTGTCTATTTTGCATATATGAAAAGCAAATACTGCGCTTAATTTGATTAGAGCGAGATTCGCTGTAAATGCGCATTGCGCCAGACGAAGGCTTTGTTTTTGCTGCATTGCAGTTATCTTAAGGCGTGACTGCGGTGGGATTTTTCTGAAGTCCACCCACAAGCTGTTTGGTTAACCATGCGATCGATTTCAAGCGCATTTTTTAAAGATATGTTCAAGTAGTATTGGTATACTTAAAGTTTTCCTCAGGCGAGAAAAATGTTGAAAAGTAATGTCCAAAATTTGGAGAAACTAACGAGGCCCAGAAAAATCCTTGTAAACAAACACAAGCTGCAAAGGAGCGTAAGCTTTGCTAAAGCACAATTCAATTTCTTATTCTAGGTCCATTGCAGACATTTTCATATCTTTCATCAGAAAATAATTAAACTTGATGCTATTCTTCCCCAGAGACCTAAAACTTCACACTACACGCGTCTTTCTAATGGACTTTTGGGTCTATCGAAAAGTGGTTTTTTGCTAATTAATAGTTATGGCCCAACAAAAGTTTTTCACTTTGAACTGTCAGAAACTACACTATATGCAAATTTCCATCAGGAGTTTTCTTAACATTTCTCGCCGTTTTCTTAGACCCCTCTCAACGCAACGCACATGAACAAAATTGGCCAACGCGTTGTAAATTGAATTTGTTCCACATGGCAGACAATGCCAACCATTTGAGTTGGCAACTTGCCTTTGCCGCCGCATGTGGCATAATTACAGACATTGGAACTTACTTCATTTATAGTTTACGCCAAGTCAATTAAACTCATTTGAAATTGTGCTGAAGTATTTGCCCCTCTGCTGCGGCTTTTGCAGCCAAACAACTCTTTGTGCGTTTGACAAGTCTCAAGTGTAAAAGCATATGAAAGAAAATCGAATGAAATTCCTGTTTATTAAGGGTATTATATTTCCATGAATGGGGTATTGATGAAGACATCTCTGAGCCCATAAAGTATATATATTCGTGATCAGCATTAACAGCCAAGTTTATATAGCCATATCGGTCTGTCCGACTGTCAGTTTCGAAGCGAACTTATCTTTTAATATGAAAGCTTTCTTCTTAAAACTTTGCATATGTCCATCTATCTATTGCAGGCAGTACATGTGTATGACGGAACCGGCTGGAACGGACCACTATATTATTTAGCTGCCAACTATTTAAACTGTGCTGTTTACATATTAGCAAAGTCATATCAAAATTATACTACTATATTAGGCAGTTGTTGTACGCCAAAATATTACTTTTTCCGAGTTATTGTCATCAAACTCTGCATTTGCGGGCATCACTATTCTCACATATAGGCAAAGTCTACAAGGGTATTAAATCTTCGGATATTTGTACTTTCTTGGTTTGGTTTTTTGTTTTAGCTTTTCAACCCCCTTTTGTGGCTTTTGTTTCGATTCACATACGAAAATTGTTACTTTGTGCACAAAGTATTTTTTCACGTCCATAAAAGCTTGGCAAAACCCGTCTACAAAAAAAAATAGAGCAGAAAAAACCATAACATTCATAATGATGACACACTTACCACATAAACCACACACACAAACACACACGCGCGAACTCACAACAACCACGGACAACCCACAACAAACTACGTGCAGCAAACAGTTGGGGAAATGGTACCCAAAGGGTTGGCCAAGGGCTTGCGAAAGGCACCAAAATGGCCACTAAAATGCACGCTAATGAGTTTCAATTACGGTCTGAACTGTGCGACGGCGAGCGGTTCGAAGTACCAGGGTAGGCACTTCTAAGCGTTTTTTATTGATGGGCGACGACGACGTTTCCAGTCGCTTCTGTTGTCAATTTGCGTAAATTTTTCGTCGCCACTTTGATTGAAACTAAACGATGCCCTGAGAACGTATCCGTTTAGTGGATAGCCTCGGTGGATGGGTGGGCGGCCGGCAGGGTTGGGGATTCGGGCTTGATTTTAATTAAATTCCCGTGCCCACAAAATGGGCCTGCTGCTGCTGCAGCTGAGGCCCGCGTCAACGTGGCTTCGAACATTTTCGTCACTTGTCGTTTTGATTTGGTTTTTTAACTCGTAAACTTTTATGATTACAAGCGTTGCCACTTTGTGTGTGTGTGTGTGAGGGCTGCCACATGTTACAAAGCGCCCATCTAAATGGTTATGGTGCCGTGCAGTATAAATAATTAATGTTAGAGTGTAGAGAGGTCGCAGTGCCCTTGCCACAATTCCAGTTGCGGCTGCCAACTCTAGAGGGCGCCACCAAATGTAATAAAAATGCCGAGCCAAAAAGTTGCCTGGCCAGTCAAATAAAAAATGCCAGAAACTTGCAGACATTCTCGAATCGACTGCATTTCAATTCCCAAACGATTATAAACTATAGGGCGAGAGTTGCCAGACCGTTTGCAAATTTAATTTACAACTAACACAAAAGAAAAACCGCAACAACAAGAACAGCAAGAACTAAGCAGCATGTATAAATGAGCGACTATTGCATGCTCTGGGAAAAGTTTCAGAATATAAACAAATATTAAATATTAATATTGTTACCACTTATTAAGTTGAGCAAGAAAGGACGGCTATCGAAAAATGAATACACTTTTGGGCTTTCAGTTTTGCATGTAGAAAACTTGAAAAACTGAAAATGTGGCTATACAAAGTCTAATTTTAACCAATGCTCCCCATAGAAGTATATGATATAGCAGACAAAAATTGATTCAAAAATCAGCTTCATTATTTAATTCATTAATGTTGTTTTGGAAAAGATATCTTGATAAACAACAAAGTTTTTCATACAAAAACCTACTTTTCCACCAATCGTTCCTATGGCAGCTATCTGATAAAGTGATCTGATTTTGATAAGTTTTGCACATATATTGGCAGCATTTGGAAACTAAAGTAGAGTACTTAACCATCAACAGATCGTTCCTAAGGCAGTTAAATAATATTGTGGCCCGTTGTTAATAAGATTTAGCATATAAGTGGGAAGCATAGTGATACTTATAAATGCCGATCTACAAGTTGTGCGCACCACAGCTTTGGTGCAAATATACCCTATATTACTTGCAAATCACAGGGCATATAACAACACAACAAGCTAACAAGTGCCACAAAGGCATCCTGCAGCACTTTGGCCAAACTTTTTACTTTGTTAAACACCAGCTCGGAATTGTGCTCGAACTTTTGCACTTGGACACCTCAGAGTTCAGAACCCTGAGCTGCGCTTGTTGTTGTTGTTACTGCTGCTGTTGAAGGTTGTAACCGTTGTAATCGTGGGCTGACCCATCTGCATGGAGCTGCCCCCAGTACCAAATTAGCTGCACAGTGTGCACACCAAATTATGTTTATTATTACTTTGGCACGCAATTTGGGCTGAGCTCTTGGGCTAAGCTTCCATTTCCCTCTCGAGCTGCTGTTGCACTCCGAACTATGCAGCGCAGAACTTGAAATTTAAATTAATAAGCCAAGGTCCACAATGCACAAACTACATGACGCGGCGCCTCGATGAGCCTCGTTAAGCGTCTGGCCGTCTGGAGTTGGCTACACTTTTGGCCAAGTCCATGAACACAGAAACAGAAACTGTTTGGAGCATCATCGTCTTTGGCTCACACTAAATTGCACTTTAATTGCACTTTAGGAGCGCCAGCCAAAAAGCTAAAAACTTTTCTGTCCGTGTCCCCGGGCAAGTTTTCAGTTGTGAAAGACAGTGCTGTGAGACAGGAAATTGGTAATCATCATAAATAAGTGATTAAAATTAATTAAATTCATTTTTTTTGTTTGTGTTTTTTGACAAAGTTTTTGCTTTTCTCAATAGAGATTGCCCACGAGAGAAATAAGTGCTCAAAAATAGTAAAGAAAATATATCTCAATTATCGAATGGCATATGTTCGATAAAGAAAGCTGGTCCTTACCAAAACGTAGTGTTTTTTTTTTTTAGTTTTAAGTTTTGTCAAGATATGAATTGGTCCGAATTGACTCCTTATAATAAATACAGTGAAAGCTCTGCCCTTAGGTTACCTCAATATAAAAAAAACAGTACTCAGAAATTATAAAAAATATATATATATCTTATATTAACAATTATCGGATGACATTCAATCTAGGGTTTTTTTTTTTTACAAAGAGCAGCATTTATATCAACTCTTATCTAAAATTGGATTTGTCCGAATGACTCTTCTTAGGGGGACTTTCCTCTTGGCAACTCACAAACCATTTATTTTCTTTTTCATAAGTCAGGGATTTCAATTATTTAAATTCATTCAATCAGTATCTTTTTTTTTTTGACAAGGTGTTGACTCTTCTCAGGAAGTTTTGGCTTTAAAATAAATATAGGAACTTGCTCTTAACTAACATCTAGTTATTGTTATTAGGAACAGCTTTACTCAGATACGTCTAAGCCTAGGCACCAGACATGGCTCTATGTTGGGTCCGAAATGTCTCCTAGAAATTAATACAGTAAAAACTCTGCTAAAGGACACTCCTCTTAGGCGGACTTCCTCTTCTTGGTCATACATTATAACTGAAATCGATATCGATATCCTGTTTTTTGAGCAACTCTCTAAGGTTTTAAGAGCTAGAGTCACATCATTTAACATGTATAGTAAATATAGACCAAGTATCTTTCATTTTATAGCTATACCAAGGTTCAAGGTATCTCTTAGTCGGGCACTCCCGACTAAACCACTCCTGTTTTATATTTACATATATATGCACTATTACAAACCAGGCTAGTCTTAGTGGGCGGATACGTCACTTGAGCGTACACTGTATATGTTCAACATAGCAAGCTGTTCCTAACCAACATCTAGTTCTTCATAAAAACACAGCATCTGAGCCAAACAAGATAGGCTCCACATTTTCTGCACATTTTCGAAATATCAATTACGCACATAGTTGCTAACAAAATATAAAAACCTCTGTGCTAGGGTAGACAAAAATACAAATTTTTACTCTTTAAATTTATGTACAAGAATACACACACTATCTCATAATTAGGCAACATACACTGTTAGCTGACGAAATGGTCAATATTAGCTGAGTTCTACTTTGGATAGCTCCAATTTTAATTCCATAGCCGCCACATTGTTCCCGTTGTGCTGCAGCCCGCGGAGCCACTTGACATAGTCGGCGGGTATGCCCGTCTCTTCGGCACCCTTGACCAGGACCTTGAGATATGTTTGAGAGGGTTGGCGATTGTGGGGTACATCCAAGGCAGACTGTTCGTGAACTATTGTCTCCGGCTGTTTGCTTAGGTGGTAGGCGCGACAAATGACCTCCTCTTTGTCGCTCAGCGAGTGAACGGGCACACTGATGGGTATATAAATGCCAGCAGAAACCCCCTCCTGGCTATGGTGTATGGGAAATAGTTGTGTTGTAGTATCGTACAAAGTTTGACCTTGTGTTTAGAGCATACTCATCCAAATCCTTCAGGTTGCACATATCAATCTCCCAAATTGCGCCAAATACCTGAGCGCCGGGCGTGGGCACAATCGTTGCGGGGGCTCCAAGCCAGCTGTTGGAACCGACGCCATGAAAGTCCAGGCGATAGTTCTACGAGTACGATATGATTATAATGAATAATCGAATAAATTTCCATGTACTCACCTCCAGTTTGCCGGCTCCAATGCGCCGCGCCGTCGGGTTCTGTATGTGGATGCGACGGGCCAGCATGTTGCTGCCAAAGCCAAAATAATAGAATTTATTGGCCATTTGCCGGCTGAGCGTTGCCAACGCAAAAGCTAGCTGGAGTTGAGATTTGTGTGCGTGTATCTATAAAGAGTTTCGAATGTGTCGTATTATGTGTATGTCAAAAAATTGTATCTACTCTGAATCAATCATATAAAAGATGGATTGTGAATAAATAGAATATGTAGATTATTAACGCTTTATTTGCGCTATATAATTTCAATTTGAAGCTGGCTTGATCTAGATATTTTTTCCATATAAAAACTCATTTTGCGACTAATTTCTTCATTAAAAGTCGTCAATGCAATGTTTGGTCAACATGTCTTTTGAACCAAAAAGGTTTTTCATGCCAGATAATTCTTTGTGCTAGATATTTTTTAAGGCAGCAGTATTGTATAGTTGTCTGGCCGAATTTAGCATATGCACAAATCTACCTATGCAAACTTTCGTCATGACAGCTTTAAGACTGAGAACAGTTCGCATAGAAACAGACAGATTATTTATACCTTATAGGCTCGGAGTTGTCGTCTGTATGCATTACAAATAGTATTCTTAAATTTGATACCCTCTAGAAGGTTTAAGAGCCGTTGGAAACAATGGTTTTGCAGTCACTGGTGAACACAATTGAACTACTCGCAAGCAGTGTAATTTCAAGCAGTTTTGGGGGTGTGTTCTTGACTAAATGTGAATTGTTGATCAATTAATAAACACAATAAAAGCCATAAAAATAAAATAAGAAAATAAAACAAGAGTTTAAAAATTGTCATTTTCTATTAAAGTTTCGCAGCGTATTGTTATAGACTTCAAGTTCATCTAAATTTAATTTGGAATTTACTACTGCAATTTACGGAAAGCTTTATCCACGTCAGAGCTTTTAAATTGTATATCAAACAAACAGCTGACTTTATTTATGAGCGCTAAATGTGCTATTGTATTCTACATAAAACTTACGTGCTGCTTGATATTTAATTGTAAATATCAATAGGTTGCGTGTTGTTTAGGTACGCTTTTAGTTTTTATTAATAGTTACACATAAAATATACACATCACTTTAGAAATTGTAACCTTTGTTTACACGTCGTAGCCCGCACAGCTGACAGCATGCTACTGAGTTTGACAATGCGAGAGCAGAACCATTATCATAGCTTTTAACACTGCACAACAAAATATTTGTATTAAGAATGTACAATATATATTTTTCCAGTTGCTTTTTAAAGAAATCACTCGAACAAAATACGAATACTTTATATAAATAAGTACCGTATAGAAAAACTTAAATGGCAATCTAAATTGAGCCGAAATTTATTCTGGTTATGTTACTTAATCTTATTATATAAAATTAACAGCTGTTCATTTACGTATTAGCTTAAGCTTTAGATTTTGTAGGTTTTAAAATCAGCTACGTAAAAACTTTGCTCTAGCTATTGGGGGCTTGGAAGTCGACTACGTTGCAATTCAGTATAGTCCAGAACACAGCAATTTTCAACAGCTGGCTTGAAACTCGGCTAATTTTGAAGAACAGTTCAAATAAAAAGTAGCAGAGACTACAACCCATAATAGAATACTTAGCACTTTTGCCACTCGTTTCAAATCTGTACTTTAATTTGGCATCGATTATGGCATTTTTTATTTACAAGTCCACGGATTGAACCTGGAGAGCCTGCTCCAGTTTTTTAACCGTTTTGTTATTGTGTTTAATGCTTTTCAAAAATTTGACATAATCCTCCGGAATGCCGCTTTCAATGGCACCTTTGACAAGCACCTGTAGATACGTTTTAGAGGGCTGTCGATCCTCGGGCACCACATTTGGCGCAAAGGCATGCACATTGTTCTCAGGCTGATGAACTAGCACATAAGCCCTCGCGGGAATCTTGGTGTCCGTGTCATTGCCGTGCAGCTTAACATGCACGGTGATGGGTCTGTAAAGTTGCAGGTGAACACCTTCTTGGCTGTATTAAATACGTAATAGGAAAATGCATTCAATACAATTTTCAGCTGTGTTTCTTGCTCGCTTACTTGTCTATGTCCGCCAAGTTGATAACATCTATTTCCCAGAGCGTGCCCCAGAGAACAGCACCCTGCGTCGGCACAATGGTAGCCACAGCCCCGTCCCACCTATCAAAAGGCAGCGTTGCAAAATCCAAGCGGTAATTCTCAAGCGTAACGGGACCCACTATTTCAGCGGTGGGGTTTTGAATGTGAATCCGTTTGGCCAACATGTTGCTTCCAAAGGCAAAGTAATAGAATCTATCGTTATGCACCTCGGGCAGCGGTTGACTCAAGTTTAAACTCGCTCCGCAGCCCGCTCGCGCAGCCGCCAGCAAGAATATCAACGCAATACATATATTCATTTCAATTCTTTCAAAAATACGTATTAATATTTTATTTGTTGTGCTGATTGTGGACAACCTTCTCAAATACTACTCAAAACTCAACTGTGCTTTGCAAGATTTTGATTTAATTAAGGTGCAAGCCCCGTCCGTTATCTGCGATTTTGGGCACACATTTGGGGTATTGTAGCTTAGCCATGCGCTTTGCAACCGTTTCGAATTGCTCGACAAAGTTTATTAAAAACGTTGTGTACGTAAAGGACTAAAGAGTATCTAATAGATTTCAACTCCTAAATAATCCCAATAAATCCTAATAATTGCGTTTAATTTACAAAAATAATAGTTGTCATGAGCTGCACAAGGCATACTTCAAATTGCCAAATAATAGGGTATTATAGAATTTAATATTGAAATACAATATAATATTTTCATGAGTTGCGCAGCACAATTAATAAATATAATCAATATACAAACACACACAATAATTTTTTTTTTTTGCATTCAGAATGGAATGGAACAAAATGCGTATTATCATTTTTTACTCCGAATTCCGCAAAAGATCAGATAACCAGGTCTTTTATATTTAGTATTGCGCATTTACTGACAGCTAATATGGCTGTAAAATATAAATGTTTACAGCTCTCTAAAGTATTACAAAATACATAATTTGCAAAAAAGCAAATCTCTGCTCAATTATTTATTTCCATGGCGAACGGAAAAGTTTCAATTTTTTCTATTAATTTTAATGGCCAGCGTTTGGCCTTATTTATTTTGCAATTCTTTTTCAATAATAATTTATGGACATTTGGCTTTATTTTGCAAAGCGAATTGCCCGTCAATTATTTGTGTTTGCTTTCTTTTTTGCAATTAACTTGCTATTTATAGATTACAAATATAAAAATGCGCCATAAATGTGCTTTAATTATGATCCACTGTGTCTTAATTAGAAATAATTCAAAGATGTCAAGTTAATAGCTTATGGTTGTATTACAATTAACATTTCACATAGCTGTCATTGTGTTATTTGTCCTGCACGACCCATTCAATGCCAAAGAGCTCTGGTTTATGGAGCGTCAAAGCTATTCGACCATCGACAATTATTTTGACAGCTATTCGGGCTCAGCTATGCTCCATGCAGCTGGCACAACAAGTGCGCCAAATTGCTGCGACCACAAACACCCTTTCGCCCCGCCCGGCCCTAGTACTTTCTCGCACTGACCCATGTTTCTGCCATGTGCAATAACCAAGCGACCCGCCAATACAAACAAAACATAAATTGTAACGAGCATGTCAAGCGAGAGCATTGACGAAGGCGACGTTAACTACCGGCGCGCAGCTGACGCCGACGCCGACGCTGACGCTGGCTCTGACGTCTGCCGACTGCGACGTGCGACGTCATTATCTAATTGACTTCATGATGTTTTGCCATCTTGCAGTTTATCACTGGGTTGTCAGTGATAGCCATAATGATAGCGACATGCAGCTGACTGGCTGCCAGTACAAACGTGGCTAATAATAATGTTGTTGATGTTTATGTTGTTGTTGTTATTGCAGTTGCCGGAGCTATCAGTTGGCATGTTTAGGGAGCTGGCAAAACATGCATCTATCAATTGAAGTGTCATCCCAGCCGTATGCAGCTGCTGGGCATGCATGGCGTATGCGTAATTATTTCTTACTTGACCGCACAATATGCGTGTGGGCTTAACAATTGAAGTGCATTTATGCTAACATTTCTGACCTGACCCTGGCAGCATTACTTGTGAATTAATTATCTTAAGCTCAGCGAATCCTTTTCAAAGCGCGCCCAATTAGAGGGCATTTGTGTGCGTGCAAATTTATGCATAACTGATTAAGTGAAATGTGCTGAGGAATAAAATTTCAATAATTTGTTCGTTGTACCTTGTAGAATTGTGTGTTATATGTGGCGTTGATTGCCGGCACTCAACATCAGCACAAGTTTCCCTTTATTCATTCAACTCCTGCCGCTGCCTCAACTTATCAGCATAATTTACAGCATTTTTGTGCGTTAATCCTGAGAACATATTTTTCTGCTGAGCACAAATTTTTTGCATGCAAATATTTGTCAGTCAGACACGCGTCAACCTGACGAACTTTTCTTGTGAGAAAAGCTTGCCAGTTGAATTGCCAAAGTTGGCACAAACTCTCATACACACACGCACACACACACATACTTTCCACACACATTCACGTACATCCTGCGGCACGCCCCTTGCCTTGGCGCGTTGTCAGCACAAATCAAACATCCCGACTTTACCAGGCCAACTGAGAACTTTGTTTATATTTGCAATGCTTAAATTGATTACGATACTCTCTCGAGAGTTTATAATTATACGCTATTTACGAAGAAGTCCAACAACTAGCTTATAGCTCATGCTTCTTGCATGAATTCTAAAATCTATTTTATTTAATAAATTAAACAAATCGAACGACATTTCCATTTTGCATATGGCATATACTTGAATTTAAACTTTAAAGTTTGCCATGAAGACTTTCGGTAGCTAACTTTTATAAATGAATCGCCAACTTATACTTTGAAAGAGTATCGCGTTGTGGCATTTGATTTTTATTTGCCGAAAAACAGAAATTTAATCCGTTTACTTGGCAAATTTCTAGTGGATTGTGGATTTTTGGTTTTTGTGGCTCAATCATGTTAATGGCAGTATCGTGTTAGGCCTTGTTGAAAACCTATCTCATAGATACATTTTATGCCTGCACAGACGCACACGCACACACTCACTAATATCTTTCCCATAGTTAGTCTGATTTAAAGATTTACCGAGCTTAAAAAAGTATTACAAATTGTGCAAAAATGCAAATATTTGCATTAAATATACAATATTTTTGTTGGCTGTGCATTTAAGTAAATTAATTGGTTCACGCTATGCTAAATATTCAATTTGCCGTTAATTCATGTTAATATTTGTGTGCGGCAAAGCAAATATGATTTATTTTAAATTAATTAAATCATATGTAAATACGCGTGTAACCTTTAAATAATTGCTTAATAAGAAACTCAATGAAAGTTATATTATATTTATAAAAATCATTTGTCGAAAATGATAACAATTACAAAAAATAATCTATATTATCATAGCACTCAACGCTTAACTGTCACTCCTTTAGACAGCGGGATCAAAGTAGTGGAAGAATGCATACTCAGTGTGTAGTTGAACCTAAAATGTGTCTCATATAATCAATTTTTGGGGTTTGCATGAGTTTGATGCGTGAAAGTTTTGAAAATGAGCGCGACAGGCAGGCAGCTGAGCTGTAGATACTTTCCGACAAGCATCTACCAGAAGCTAAAGTTAAACGAGTATCTGTGTATCTCAAACGGGAAGATGCGCGCAGAAGCGGAAAATCCATTTATCATTCGGCTTCGATGTATGTCTGTGTATGGATGTGTTGGGGGCGACAGGCGAAAAGCTGCCAAAGACACTTGATAATATTTACATGCTCAAAAACTAGCACTAACAAATGAAGTTAGGTGAGAAGGGGATAGAATACAACGTCGTCGCGACATATTAAAAATTGTTAGACGGTTATTGCCCAGCAGGATATACATATGTATATAGAATCAATGTGAGCCCTGTATTCCACAAAGCATGACAAAAGCATGCTTAGAGAAGGAGACATTTCATGATGTTGCACATTACGAGTAACTGCAAAGCGAATGTGAAAATATTGATTAGAATTCGATAAGATCAGGGCTGTAAATAAAAAACAAAGCAAATAAGAACTGGTTCGAACCAACAGCAGGTTCGAACACTGGACGCAGTTCATGAATTTTAATTTGACATACTTTAAACAATTTAATTAAATAATTCAGTATTGGCTTGTTCGGGTTGGTTCATAGACAAATTTGGATTTTACTTTGGGATGCGAAACGGTAAGATTCTAAACCAATATGCCCTTGGTTAAAAAATCCTTTTTTTCCCGGTGATTAACGATAAGCATGAGCAATATTTTCGTGCAAAAAACCGAAAACTCCTTCTGTGACATGCATCCAGAGATACACATTTATATACATACCTATATACATGTGCATATTCATCTAAGTATGTTTATGTAGATTTAAGGATGTATTTCGTGGATGCCTCGCTGCTCGCTTTGTTTGCATTGACTGCCGATGACTGTGATCATTTGTGTGCTCATGTGTGCGTGAAACTCTGCGCAGATAGGAACGACAATGGCAACGGCATGACACAGCCCCGAGGGTGGGAATGAAGGTATAGCGTATTATACAGTGTTCTATGACGACAATATGGGCGGGTTCGTTAGGACATGGCAGCATTTGGAGCTATATGAATATTCATGGGATTGGCTTGCAGCAGTCGGCTGCTGGGACTCGGTACAGTCTGTGTCCGTGCAAAGGATTTTGCAATGCTGCCGATATCCATGTTGTTCAAATTGCATTTAATTGGGTATCGAATGATGTGCATCAAGTGTAGCAGTAAATTCAATCAATTATGTCACAATTGACAACTTAATTGTGTACACTTGTTCATCGGCAGCATATGCGAGTTCTTTTTATAGAAATAAACTCAGCTACAGCAATGTGCCCCACCAGCATTATGACTGCTATATTAAAAATGTAGACACCATTTCGGAACACCATAAAATTCATTATCCTGCGGTAGTTGGTAAAGTCAACTGTTAAGCCCTCCTTGTCGCCACCCGCGTTGCAAATTCAGGGACAAGTACAGTGTGCACTAGTGCAAACACCCTGAAAGTTGTCTGAATAATGGTTACTGCATATGTGCCAGCACTTCGGGCCGCAGTGCAAATATTGCGGCTGCTGCAATGTTAATAAGTCATATAAAAACTTGAGCCAAAATGCAGCGGCTTGTAATTAATTAACGGATGGCTGAACTAGGGAAGTTGCGCTTACACAAGAGATACCAGAATTTAAATTATAGTATGTGGTAGAAAATGAAAAACGTATGGGGATTTGTTGAATGCTTCATAATGAAGGCGTTCTCCTTAGACGAAACCTTTGCTTATAACATTTTAAAGTTTTCCTATGAGCCGATGTCTTACGTTGATTATTTAACATCTTAAGGTTTGTTTGAAGTTTAGCGGTAATTTTATTTAATACTTTTTTTAACCTGAAAAAAGGTATGAGTTTTTAAAAATCTATTGAACAGGCGAAATGAAGCATTTCCGACCCCCTAAGTATATATATTCTTGATCAGCGTCAATAGCCGAGTAGATCTGTCTGTCCGTCTGTGTGTCTTACCGTCCGTCTATCCGTCCGTCTGTCCGTCCATATGTATGAACGCGTCGATCTAAAAACCAATAAGAACGAGAGAGTTGAAATTTATTGCACGCAGTACGAGTTTTTTTTTTTTTTTTAACATACATACTTATAAATATTAGAAAAAGTGAACAGAAAATTCCATTTGAAAATTCGTAATATTTGTTCATATTTATATATATTTATTATATAATTTAAGAAAATATAAATGATATTGATTAAATAATTAACTTTAACTTAAAACTTTCGGGTCTATATATCGATAGGCAAAAAAGTTTTTCATACAATGAAGCTATTTTTGGACCGATCGTTCCTATGGAAGCTACATGATATAGTCGTCCCATCCGGCCGGTTCAGACATACTGCCTGTAACAAAGAAATTGATGAACGCAATTAAATTTATTATGTACGATGTTTTAAAACTGGTTTTTGGTTTTTCAATGTATGTATATTAATCCGTTACCAACTGCAAGTCACAACTATAAAAATGGACTGTTTTTTCTTGTGACTGCCTAAAATTGTAATATATGGCAAAAGTGGTAGACGCACTCATTATTCCACGTGTCAGTCAGGGGTGCGGGTAACTGCAGTAAAAGTGACTTCAATCTGCAGTCTACAGTCCTGACAAGCAACTCGACCGCTGTCCTGTTTGCTCCTGTCAGAGCGTAAGCTCATCAAACTTGGTTAAAGTGCCATAAAGTCTCACTGAGAGTCAGAGAACAGACAAGCTGCTTGGCCTACATGAAGAAGTTGTTGGACTCGTTTATTAAGCACTTGACTCTGACTGTAAACTCTATTAACCTTATATGGATATAAAATGATATGCAGAAAGCTATCCTTAAAGTACATTTATCAAGTGCGTGCTTAATCGAATAGATATGCCCGCTGTATCCCTTTGCTTTGTCTTCGGCTCATGTCAGAATTTAGTTTTAGGTATTTGCCTGCTAGATATTTAATAACTTGGCTTTGAATTTCATGCCTGCCTTGTTCTTGTCTAGACCAATTAATAATATTTCGTGTCAAGTGGAATATTAGACAAAAGCGCCGAAAAATCCACAACAATAAACAAATGCCCGAGAATTTGTTTTATGTCAAAAACAAAAATAAAATACGTAAAATAAGTTGCCTCACTATGAATTCTTAGCCGAAGAATTTATACCCTTTTGGATTTATTAAAGAAATATTGAAAATAGTTTCGATTTTACATTTTATTCTGGTCTTGTCGCAATTTCAGTATCTTGAAGAAAATTAAAAAATAATTTGAAGCTAGACGTATAGATCATATTGACTTAATCTATGCTCTAAAGCGTAACACAGTGCGTTATATATATATATATATATATCATTGCTGATAGCGTATAACAACACAACAACAATAGCTAAAAAGCAACAATGGGCAAATAATTTCAAAAGTGAGGCATTCAAAACGGCAGAACTCAAGGCCAGGCCTTCTGCTTTGTGTCTCGGTACGGTCTGTGCCCTAAACTGAGATTAATACGCTGATTAAGGCGCAGTCAGTGCTGCGTTTTAATTAGTGGGGGGCAAGTAAATTGAGCTGTCAAGAGTGCGAATGAGGCCTTGAGCCGGGTTCAGGCGCCATCAACTGGGATTGTCTCAGTAGTCAGGGTGAGAGGTCAGCTAAAGTGCTCCCAATTGATTTGGGCCCAGTGTTTGCATGGCATTCAAATATTCTAGTAATTAGGGGCGACATGAAATTGCGTGCAATGGCAAACAGTGCGAAACTTCATTGCCAAATAAAATGTTGGTATTATATACGGTTGAGCACAACTCAATTAGCCGCCGTGCTTTCCCCTTTCCCTTCCCATCTCTCCTTCACTCTGCGTGGCATTGTAAACTTGTTACTACTGTAACGGGCACGCCTATGTCGCCTGTCCTTAGCCGCAGGCACCTGGCCAGTCGCGCAATATGCAAACGTTACACGAAACGTTTTTGGCTTAAATTAATTTATCACGTGCCAAAATAAAGCGTCAGGTTTCGCCCAGGTGCCGTAATTAATTGAATTTCAAGTGGCAGCGCCCAAAAGCTGCCTACCAAATGGCAAATCTAATATTTAACAAAATGCCGCAGTGCACATTTCGCCAGAAGATTAAATGTAAATTTTAGTTAAGTGTTAATTTTTGGCGAAATATCATGTACATTTGATGGCCTCACAATATCCTGCCTTGAAATACGGCACGTAAACCTGACTTTCATTCTAAAGCTTGCAACCGGATTAAAGCCCAGGTTATTTGTGCTTTTCTGTTGGAGATTTTTTGTACTTTAAACCAAGAAAATGTATATATTATTCGATTCATCTATTCTTCAATAAATTCATTCGTTTTGTGGTTCGGCTCAGTTTTGAATTCGAACCGGTTCGGTTCAAAATCCGACTGCAGCTTTGTCTAATACTCATACATCGATAAGCCCAAAGGTATTTAGGTATTTTCAGCTGCCTTTGGGCAGCATTCGCACAACTTTATCATGGGTACAGAGTAAATTTCTAAAGAAAAGCCAAACCGCACACACACACACACACACACACAATCAACGTATACTTAATGTTGCCCCCTTTCCAGCTTCTGGTTAAGAGCAAATCCTTTGGCAGTCAGTCATTAACTGTTCTTCTGGGTAATTATGGCACGCCACGTAAGTCCGTGAGCTGTCAGAGGCATCGTAAGGACAACAGTTGAGGGCCGAACAGTAATGAGAGCAATGAATGTAATGCCCTGTAGAATAATCAGTATTATTATCCTTACATCTAAAGTCGTAGGGAGGGGATTGCCTAACTGGTTGTGTAAAAGCGTCTGCCAGATGGAATCTTGTCTACATGTCAGCCGTTCCATCCATATCGTTGGGAATCAGGCATAAAGCGTAGCTGTTAATTAACCAAATAAAAAAACATTCCGATATGTATCTCTGCCTTTGGCTTAGTTTGCCTTTCAGCATTTTGTTGTTTGCCATACGATATATCACAAGCCATTTAAAAGTTGAGCAACAATAAAATGTAATGCGTAATTTTAGTAGGCAACTTTTTTAATTGTCCTGCTAGCAGCTAATTTATGCATTAGCATAAGCTGCTAAAAAAAAAAAGGTTGCGGTATACTTAGGGGCGCCATTTTATTGCAATTTCCATTCAACATTCGCCATTTGAATAGATGCCCTAGCCCACCTGTCATAAAACGTGCTTCGGATTGTCGAAACGATGAAACTTTTTCGTAAGCCTCTTTAAATTTAATGAGTTAAATTTGCAGGCCCTCAAGGGTCGAGAGTGCCCAGCGACCATGTCAAAGTTTTAAAGCCGAGACCACAAAAATTGGCTTGTCTGGCAACTGTTGGGGCTTTTGAATGGAGCTCTTAAATCATAGTATGTGTGTGTTACTGTGCGTTCTGAATATCTTTATCTCCTGACAGCATTTCAAAACGTTTCTGCTGTTTGACAAGTGCATGCAGATCCTTCCAGGAGCATCGCATGGCATTAGTTTTCTCACATTGCATACAAATGCAAAATGCCGTAAATGTTTTTGCACAAGAATTTGAAGCCAAATTGTGGTTGTCGAAACACACAAAACAGTCTTCCAATCTGGTTCGTAATTTAATTGGTTAACTTGCAAGCCAACATTCAAACATTTCGGTTTGCATCTACTTCCACTTGACTATTTATTTCAATTTTCAATTTATATATTGCAGCATTCAGTTGCAAGCTGTGCTTCAACTGCTCCTCGGCGCCCAGTCCCTTCCACCCTTAAGCCTCTTCACTTCTCACTCATCGCATTGGCGTTAAAAGCGACTGTATATATATTGCTTAGGTAAGTGGCTTTTATAGTTTTTAAATCATGCAAAAAAAAAATTTACCAAAAAATGGCTTATTTTGTTTCGTATAACATTTCGAACATAGGTTGGTCGATTCTTTTGAGTATCAATAGTTATGCAAAATTCTTTTTCCAGAAAAAAATTCATTTTGTTTTAATTTTTTCTCCGATATATATTCAAATGGTCTATAGAAATAAAAGTGGTGGGATACTAACGCATATATATCATTGTATTGTTAAACAAATTTGATTGTTAACCAAAGGTAATAAATTGTAATAAAAGCAAGCAATAAAACCAAGTAACGCGAAAACTTGAATTGAAAAGATGAAGAATGGATCTTATGAACTAATTTCCCCTCAGGGGTACCTAAGTAAAACATGAGTAAAACATGGTGATTTGTAGTCCAGCCCAGCCAAATATTTCCAGTCTAGCCCATGAAATATTTATATATTAAATATTAGGCAGCTTAGCTATGATATACAAAGTTATATTTGAATTTGATGACGAGGCATTGTTTTAGGCTGGACGACCATTTTACACTCGAGTTTACACTTCAAATGTGTCCGACGCAGGCAATTCATTTTGTAGCCAATTTCAAGTTGAAAAAGTCAAACAATCTGGCTTGAACTTCAGGAAACTGCCAAGTAGTTCAGCAGAGCAGTTGATTTGAGCCTCATATCTATACATGTTTGTGTTAAGGTGCTAATATAGAGACTGCAGCTGATTTCCTTCAGGTTATTTTGCTTTTAACACTTCAGCACCTTCCGCCACTTGGCCCTCACCCGCAGTACGCTTTTGTATTCAATTACTTTCACGTTCCACCCGTTGGCTCTTGCCCCAGCCTTCAATCAATTTCCATTTGACGTTGCCTGCTGCGAGGAGGTCGGCTAAGACAGCTGAGAAAAACACGGCCGCTTGCTTGTGGGTGGAGAAACTCATTATGCTGTCACCTTAATTATTATTTTGGCATTTCAAGTTACATTTAATTATGCTAAATATTTTCTTTATTCATTTAAGCGAGGGCGCAATTCCTGGGCACAAACCTGAACCTGAGTCTGAGCCATGGATATCCTAAGTGGTTCCATTGTGAGGCCTTCCGTTGTGATTTCAGCTTAGCTGCCTTTTGTGCTGTCCTCTATTTAGTTGCCAGGTTACGCCCCAGTGGCGCCCAACATACCGCCCAGTTGTCGGCTCACAGCTACTGTTAGCCGTGTGTCTTTGGTGCTGCAGTTTTGTATCTCAACCAACTTACAAGCCAACAGACTGAACAACTGTGCAACTTGCTCACATTTCTTTCTATTTACTTTGCGTTGTTGTTGTTGTTGCTTTTGTTGTTGTTGCTGTTGCTGTTGCTGTTGCCATTGTTATTGTTATTGTGCTGGTGTTTACTTAGCGGCTTCTTTTGTGCTCGTTGTTTTAGTTGATTTTGTAACAGGAATCGGCAACATTTTTCTGAACTGCCTTTTGCTTTGATATTTGGCATTCGTGTTTGTTCTGCAACGACCCCCCGGACCAGCCCAGCCAAATAGAAAAAACCAACCAACCAACCAGCCAGGAAACCAGCCAACCAACCAACAAACCAACCCAACTAACCAACGAGGCGTTGCTTTAATTGAGTTCACAATAAACTTTGTAGCTGGTTCGCTTTTGGTATGTACGATTAAATAAACATTTACACTCGATTTAAATGGACGGACAATTGTGTAACTACATATTTGGGAATTTGTTATTTAAACAGACGGTTTCATGGTAAACTGCACTTAGTGGGCATTAAAGTTGAATGATCCGAAGTAAAAGTAACTTGATATTAAAATTGCTTAGTACTTGGTGCCATTGTTCCGCCTAATTAAAATCTATTGTTGAAATTTAAGTCTATTTGCCTATTGTTGATTTTATTAATTCGATATTAATTCTGTTTAAATCATTTACCAAGTACTTTGATTCCCTATATTTGTGTATATTGGTAAGGGCTGCATTCGCGAACCTGGATTTGATTTAAATTGTGTATTATATTAACGAGGAGCTTGGAAAATTAAATTGATAATACTAACAAAATGACTTGTTATTTGATCGAATATATGTAAGGTTGGGAAAAATATAAAAGCACCAATATTAATTAATTTGTAACTACCTCTATACTAATATTCCCTGAACAAAATGGGTTAAATTTGTAAAATGTTTTTGTGCTAATGTTTATATCAGGCAGAAGGAAGCATCTCCGACCCCATAAAGTATATGTATCCGTGACGAGTCGGTCTAGTTATGTCCGACTGTCTGTTCGCCCAACTGTGTGCATATATTTGAACGAAATTTTTACCGTAGGTCCTCCTATTGTCCGCGGAAGTCGATTAAAATCGATATCGATAAATATTTTAAAGACATCGCCACCCTGCAAAGAAATTAAATTAATTTTTGTCAAAGTTCCGTAAATATTTTGGAAAGATAAAAAAATATGCTTATTATCTTCTACAAATTTTGCGTGTTCTTAGTAAAAGTTAAAAACCGTTTTCATAAAGTTTTTGCTATGTATTATTTATAGTATGTGTACAGGGTATTTTATTGAAGAGCATTCTCTCTTACTCACCAACTTTAATTTGTAGGTTTATGGATAAACTGAAGCACGTCCTGTTTGAATTGCAGTCGTTAACGTTCTTTTTGTACTAACCTTTGCAAGTATACATTCATACATACATCACATACATTGCCAAACACTTAAACCTAAGCATTAAAATTATCACATTTTATAACATTATTGTGTACACGCGAGTTAAGTTCTGTATTGCACGATGAACAATAATTTCCACACCTTAACTACCTTTAAATTAAGCATCACAAGGCTAAGCTCACATAAAAACTACACTTTCATGCTTGACCCGTATTTCTTGTATTTTGCACGATATGAGATCATCTCATCTGTTGTTTAGCAAATTAACAGTATTCATCTTCGAACTTTAATCCTCAGGGCAAGAGAAAAACAAAAGAGGCTCGTATTTCGTCTATTTCTACCACAATTTTGGTTGTATGTTATTTTTTTATGACAAAGCTGATGCAGCGTATCGTTTAAGCTTTTCATGAAATAAAGACTATGAAATGCCCTAGAATGTTGAGAAAATGGAGACAAACGGTTGCACATCGGCAAACCGTCTTCAGCGCAAATTTTTTACACGTCTGCGCTTTTTGACGTGGAGATTCAAACATCATTTACTTGAAAATTATAAATAATACTTTCGTGTTGAGCTCAACTTAATAGAAAGTAGCAGCTACTGAGTAATTGCGCTAAAACATGCGCTTCTTCGGTCGGTTCATATAGAAAACTTGTCGATAAAGTTATATAGGAGACAAACAAAAATGTTAGCATTATGGTAGGTCAAGCGGAAATATCACTTAGAAGCAGCACGACAGCGCAAACCCTCTCGAAATCGACGAAAAAAGAAAAAGAATGCTACCCCAACTGGGTGACTGACGGACTGGCAGATTGGCAGATTGGCGAACTGGCTTAGAAAAAGGCGGAAAGAATGTGTCAATAATGACTAATGGCCGAGCCGGAAAGCGTATACCGTGTTGTTGTCCAAGGCCCATTCGTTTATTGTTGGCGTGTTGGTTCCTCTTACGGCTTGTGGATATCGTCTTTTCGCATTTTTATTTATTTTTGCATATTTTCTGTGTTTGGGGTGTTTTTTGCTACTCATGATGTTGAAATGATTGGGGCCTATTCTTTTTTTTTTTTTTTGTTTGATATACATATGTATAAGTCCCATTTGGTTTTCGCTTTTAATTTCAAATTCTGACGAAACTTTTTGCTCTAGTTTGAGCTGCGATTCGCGGCTTATGCGCTGGGATTTCAAATGAGTTTCGCAAATGGTAACACGAAGAAAAAGTTTACTTTTATAACAAACACACACACGCACACCCACAGAGCAGCAAAAGTTTTAATTAATTTAAGCTTGTTTAATTTACTTCCAAAACACGAAAAACCGGTGACGCAACATGCTCATAAATCTGAAAAAAAAAATGTTTAAATTTCAATCAACTGTTTTAAAATCAAAATCAAATGCGAAAACGTGCTTAAAACGGGATGAAAGCAAATTCGAGAATCCAACTAGTTGGGCAGTAACAAATGTAGAAAGTACTTGCGTTTCCTCGGAATCGCCAATCGATAAATAATTTATAGCACACAAATGCGCTTCATTATAAAGACTTCTATAATTTGTCTGCACAAAACAAAAATAAAACCTGACCAAGTGAAACCACTTAAATGTCATGAAATTGAAGCTCATTACAAGTACCAAAACAGAAACTGATGTGGGCAGTACTTTTATACCCTTGCAAAGGCTATTACCTTTTTTTCAAGAAATGTTGAAACATTCACATACTTATTTTTGACACGTGAAGCAAATGAATGTATAAATATGCAAAGTACGTCTAGACAGACTTTGTGCCAGATCCCAATTAAGCTAAATAAGCATGTAGTACTTGCAGTTGGGCACAGAGTATCTGCTAGTCTGACACATTCTTATTTATTGTATAAAAAACATCTCAAAGAAAACACGTTCCACATTTCATGGGGTCTGCGTCAAGTTGCACGCCCGAAATGACAAATCTTTGTGGTTCCGGGCCCGACACAATTATGGTCAGCAAATAAAATGCCCATCAGCTGAGGAGCTCAAGAGCAGAAAGCAAAAGGCATAAAAAGCACACAGAGCCAAATGGAGCCTGCCGCATTTGTAGGCCAGTATAAATAGCTTCGGCCACACAAACAATGGCAAAACAGGAGGAGCACAAAACAAACTCAAATTACACACAGGAGCGCAGAAGTGTTGGGTGCCCAAAGGGCGCCCCCTCAAACCGATGTGCCCCAAATTGTTGTCATTGTTGCGTATACGCCTAGGTGTGCAGCTCCTGTACACTGTGCGTGCGTGCGTGCGTGTGTGCTTGTTTGTGTGTGTGCATGTTTGTGTGTACGCGCGTGTGGTCTATGTAATTAATGTTTTCCACTTCTCTTGGTCCTTGGTGCTTGCTCCTGCACTGGCTTCTGCTCGTGCCCGTACAAATTTCAGTCGGCCAGCAAGCAAGTGTAAGAGCGTAAAGTTTACGCAAACAGGAAATTGTTATCGCTTTGACGCCTTAAAAAAACGTTCAATATAAAAAAATGGTAGTAGTAAGACTATATGATACCCTCTACCTAGCTTGGACATAAACTAAATTTATTTAACGCATGCGGTCTCGTACATGAAATTGCAAAATTATTTTGCAATTAATTCGATATTTTATTGAACAAGAGGGGAAGAGAGAGAGAGAGAGAGATAGAGAGGAGTAAGCTAATTATATCTACATATTGATGGGTAATATACCCTTAGCAGCATTAAAACAGGATACAGACTGAGCGAAAGAGAAACTGAAAGTAAGTGTCAGCATGGGCTTGCGGAATATTAAAGAGCTGACCAAATTTGTTCCCTGTGCCAATGGGTCAATGACTCGCTGATGTCCTCTCGTGTCTGTGTAGGTGTCTGTGCGTGCGTGTGTGGGTAATTAAGATGCTATCGCAATGCGTTGAAATTTGAGGCCAAGATTTTGGTAGCCGTTTGTCTTTTCGGCTTTCATTTGTGGGCCAAACGGCTTTAAGCGACGCATTTTGCCTTTAATCAGCTGCAATTTTTATGCTTTCTGCCATTTCTTTCAATCAACTCCATTGACGGCCACTTGGAGCGTACTTGAGCTATGGCAGCAGGTCCGGGCGCGTCTAATTTACGCCTGCAATTTGTGGAGCGTTTCACGCACTTCACGTAATTGATGACTGCTCGGGCTCAGTACAAGTAGAATGTGGGCGTATTTGGCCATGCCCACTGGCTAGTCAGTAATTTACTTCGTACACCCGCGCACCGGCACATCGTTCGGGCGCTTTTGTTATTGTTGGACTGTTTTAGGTGCTGCCTAAAAGCATGACTTGAACCATTTATATGACCAACATATTTTAAGCATGTTTATGCCAGAGAATGCGAGAATACCAAGAAAATGGAAGGAAGCAAAATAACAGAGGACACAATAACGAAGAGGAAGACAACCAGTTGTCGGCTTTGTTTACGGAAGTCGACTGACCAAAAGGTTCATTCACTGGGCGCCATCCTCTTTCGTCAGCTCTGATCGATTTGAGGTTGACCTGTCAACGAGTCGAAAACTCTCGAGTATATTGATAATTCGCACAGAGCATGTTAGAACGGGAGCGAGAGTTTGCAAATCAGTGATTTAATATTAAACAAACTTTGTGTGCGCTTTATGTGTATTTTTATTTCATACGTCATAAATTTGTGGACTAACGTTTTATTATTGTAAATATTTATTAGAAAAGACTCGTTTACTTTGTATGTGTACACATGTTGATAATGTTTTCGTAAAGTTAGTTGTAATTTCTAGTCGAGCATACTCAACGACTATTCGAATATAAATGTCTTAAATGACGACAAAATTCTCTGTTATAAAACTATCAAAAAGTTAAAAGGCCAATTAAAGCAGCAGCTACAAGTTGTATTTGGCTGTTGATTTTCTTTTAGTTTTCTTAAGAAGCCCTCTCACTCTTTTTGTTGCTAAAGCTGCGTAATAAAATAGCTAAGCAGGCTTCAATTTTGATTGTGCTGCTAAAAAGAAATTCGCATGTATCTAGTATATGGTCGAGGCGTGACTTGGGGTCCAATTACTGCAGCGAAGAGTAAACCTAAACCAATTCGAAAATTTATTGCCTGACTCAACAACTTTGCACTTTTGAGCAATTTGCTACTGGAGCGGATTACAGGCTAGAAAAAGCAGAGCACACTTAATCGAAATAGTTTATGAATTTTGTTGTTTGCATGCGAAAATGCAAAAATGCAACGGGCAAGTCACCACAGAATTTGCAGCATGCATTATTTTCAATACGAAAAATTGAGAAAAAGTTTCAATTTGCTCAGCCAAGTATCGAAATGGTGGCAATCAGGCAGCGATGCGATCAAAAAGCTGAGTGTAGAATAAAACATAAAGCACAATAAGTGCTGCCAACGACGGCGACCCTCAGCCCAAACCAAACTAGACACTACAAAAAAGGCTAAAAAAAAAGACAAATGCTGAAGAACTTTTCAATTTGGCCGCAAAATTTGCGCAATTTCCTGCGAATTTTGGCTTTGAACAGATGGCTAAAGTGAGGGGAAAAGGATGGTTAGCTGGCGAGTGTTTGTGCTTGAGCGTGTGCGTGTGTGTGTGTAAGAGCTGCCACGAAACTGAAAAACCAAGTGGCAATGGGGAAATTATGGATTATGCAAAGTTGTTCAACGCTGACGATGCTTTTGCAGTTGCTGTGGCGCCAAGCACCTATTGATCTTTAATGCATGCAAAATGAGTTCTCTAAAGGGGGCGCTTAAAGACATAGGGAAACAAGTATGTTGCATGCATTTAGTACGTATATTAATAAACGGTCGCCAGGTTTTATCAATAATTCAACTTAAATGGAAGTATATTTTGGTCGTATCATCATCTGAACTGATTTCAATGCATGGTAACCCTTCCAATTATACCACCAAATGCTTTTCTCGTTATGCACTTCGTCGTAAAAGTATTTACCATTGAGATTGCTGCAAAGATATATGGTATTTATATTTGAAACAATCATTTTACGAGATTTAACTACCTGTTGCCATACAAGTTGTACCACCAGCCGCTTGAGTACCACTCGGCACAATTACCAGAGGTCCATCCATCGTGATCCCGGTCATAGGTAGTGAAACTGTCATACAGATTGTATCTAAGAGCGTTGCCAGCATTTCCCGAATATGTGCCCAGGGACTTTAGCATATACTGCTCATCCTCGCTGCCAATTAGAAAGCTATCATAACGGGCGTGTCGTGAAACATTATTAAAATCGACCAGCTGTATATAAAGCTCATAGGGCAGAGACTTGGTCATGTGATGAAGTATTTCCAGGCCCAAAAAGAACTCTCCCTTCAAGTTGCCAAAACCTTTGCGATACTCAGACCAGTTTCTGTAGAAGTCAACGCTACCATCGAAACGTCGCTGCACAACTGTCCAACCGGGTCCGGCTGTTTGACCATCACAAAGAACCGATAACTTACCAAAGCCGGCAACATCTATGTCATGAACGGCCGTTGAGCTCTCGAAGGGTACGCAGTTCATGGCTTGTACTTGGACCAATTCTTCATGCTGCTGTTTGGCGTTGTAGTTGTGAAGGAAAACAGAACTATTTAAACTGGCTATTTGGTGTTTCAGTACCTTAAGAGCTTCAGTATTAGCATCTAAATGGAGTTTGATCGACTCGATTTCATTTTTGTCGCTGCCACTCTTCTCTTCTAGTGCTCCGATCAGCTTGTCCTTATATTTGATTTTCTCGTTGTAAATATTCTCAATTTGGTTGAGAATTGATGCATTCATTTCAATGTCTGCCAGCTGCTTTTGTAGTTTCTGAAGTTTCTCATCTTTATCTTGAATGGCGACTTCACAGTTTTCAATTTTCTTTTTAGTTTCCATTGCATTGTCCAGCAGAGGTTTTAGCGTATTGAAGCAAAACGAGCTGCATTGATCGTTCGAATCAGTTGACTACAAAAACAAAATAATATTGGCTTATGTATCGTTAAACTGACTCTACTCACGTTATCCTCGACACTGTTCGATGTGGCACACACTGTAACTGCTGCCATAAGCAGGAGAAGCTTTAAAATATACACTTCCTTAATGCGCATTATGCCGCTCGCTCTTCGCAGTGTGTCTGAAAGTAAACATTGACTTAATCTGAGCATCGACTTAAGTTTATAAGGCAAATAATTTGCACGTTCTGTACTCAAGCACTTATCAAATATATAATTGAATGTGCTTTTATAAAAGCTGAGATAACTCGAGCTTGTAGGTCGTGGGGGCTTCTCAGTTCAGGCGATAACAATCGGCGTGCTTATAGAAATATTAGTAACCCATTTACTATATAACTTTTAATGTGTTTTATTGTGCTGCTGAGAATTTCAAAGCAATGTATTATTATTTTATTTTTTATTTATATGTATGTCAAGTATGCCTATTTTGTGGCAATTTTCAAGTTTGTTTTTGCTTTCTTTATTCACACTAATGTATATTTTGGTCTGATTAACATTTTCACAGATTTCAACGAGTAGTAGCCCCTCATTGTGTACCACCAAATGCCTTTTACATTTTTCTCGCCGCTTTTAAAGTATCTGCCGTTGAGATTACTATATTAAAGAAAGAAATATAAGTTACTCATCAATCGGCGAAATATGTTTGACCGCCCCACCTATTTAGCATCCCAGTTATACCACCAGCCACTTTCGTAATAGTTGGCACAGTTGCCTCTCGGCCATCTATCATTATCATTGTCGTAGGTTGAGAATTTATCATAAAGATTATATTTTAATGAATCGCCAGCATTGCCACTGTATGCCCCCAGGGACTTCAGCATATATTGTTCCTCCTCGCTGCCAATAAGAAAGGAATCGTATCGTGTGTAGTACATTTGGTTGTTAAAGTCAACGAGCTCTATATTCAGTTCATATGGTCGCGATTTAGTCAAGCGGTAGATGTATTCTAGGCCTAGAAAGAACTCGCCATTGTAGAATCCAAAGCCATTGCGATATGCGTTCCAGTCTCTGTAGAAGCTAAGACTTCCATCGAAGCGGCGCTGTATAACAATCCAGTCTGCTTCCGCTCCGCAAACATGGCAAAGAGCGCCGAAAGGTGCGACTCCAGGCACATTTATCTGTTGAACACTGTCGTTCATGTCGAGGACAGAACAACTAGTTGCTTTCTTTTCTTCAAATTGCATTGAGATCAAATTCTTTAAGTAGAGCACGGAGGCATTCAAATTATTTATTTGAGCCTGTAACTGCCCTATGATGGCTGTAAGATCTTCTGTTTGCGCTACCGGGGACTGCATCAGATTCGTTCCAATAATATCCGCTAAAAGACTTTCATTAGATTTGCCTGCAATATTTATTGTTCTTATGTCCTTATATGTCGCGTTTATTTCCACAGAACCTAGATTTCCTTGTAGATCGACTATGTGAATGTTTTTACTTTGGATGACATTGTCCAACTGTAAATGGAAAAAGTAAATGCTATAAAAGAACTTATAACACATGTTCGCTCACCTCGTTATCTTCGTTTTTCAATGCTGCACATATCATGAAATATTCCAAAAGTAGAATATATGCGAAATATTTATCTCTTCGCAGCATTTTCTTTTAAAAGGTGAATAGCGTGTTGTGCGAATGAATATTAAGATGGAACTAAACAGAAGCTGTGAATTAACGTTGTATTTTACAGCCCAGTTATTGTTTGCCTAATGTTTTTTTCTGAGCTTATCCAGTTATCAATGTTAGCTTATCACATGAATACATACTCACCCAAGTTACATCGTTAAAAATATTGTTTTTGCTTAATTTGATAAGGAATTTCTCTTCATTATAATATACTTACATTATATACATATTTATTTATACAGCTCCTGTGCAGCACTTTATAGTGGCATATTTCGGCCATGTTCAAAGTCGGGTCTCATGAGACCCCGTTTCATCTAAATTATGTAATTTATGTTTTAATAAACAGTTTTTAGTTTGTGCGAAACTTAATATTTATGTTGATGAAAATAAGATAACCAATTGTTTATGGCCGGTGAGTAAGAGCCGACAAGAACCCTATATTTGTCTACTCCATATCTTTGCTTACTAATTGCATACTTACTTACATACATTAATATTTTTTTTTAAAGGAAACTTTAGTTTCTATACGTTTAATTGGCTTAGATTTAATTAAGATTGTAAGTTAAATATGCATAGTAAATCAATGGACTATTGAATTCGGATTGCTTTTTCACTTTTCGCCTTTACTCAACACTCACTTTAATGTATATGAAGCGCATTGCAATTGCTTCATTCAGAGAGACTCTCGGCGACCCGTTGGCAATTTGCTGTCCATTTTATTTTGTATTTAAATTAAATTTCAATGTTTATTTTTATTGCTCAATTGTGAAAAATTCGTACTCGTGAGTATTCTACCTGATCGTGGTATTTGCCATTAGCTGTTAGCCATAAGCCAATTTGCCTAATTTGCTCTTTTATATCATTTTATTAACAATGTGTGCGCTCTTCCACATTGCACGCAAATTTGTTTGGATAGCATACACACATAGATCGAGTGTGTGTATGTGTATGTGTATCTCGAGCCATTTGCTGGCATATTGAGGTGCTAATGTATTTATAAAGCGACTTTGTTGTATTTTTAGTTTGAAAATAGAAAATTGAAAATTAAATGAAAATCGCTGGCCAGGCCTTTAATCTGTTCATTTTCAATGCCCGATTTATGAAGTGTGAAGCATTAGTTTGATTTTTTCCCCACATACATAGATATGAGTTTGTATTGGCCGCGATAAATTGGGTCAAAATATATAGAATTTTCTGGCTTGCTTTGAAGTCGCAGACTGAACGCGGCCCACATTTGCACCCATTTGGTTTTGAAATTCAAATTGGAAATGTGTAGCCGATAGAGTGGGGGATGACCGGGCAATATAAGCTTAAAAGGAATTTAATTAGCTGCAATACTGAAAGAAAAGTTTGAGGATAAATCGAGTTACACTGTGCTGCACGCTTATAAAAGCGCCTCGAGCTGTTTTCATAATTTAACTGACAGCTGAGTTTGCTGCATCAATATGGCAATAAGTTGGCGCTTGTATCCGGTTTCAGCAGTCTTGGGAGTCGCTTCTTGGCGCACGTAGCGACTTTTAAGTGGTTTCTGTGCTTGTGCTTGACCTCAAACTTCAACTTGGCCTCGGTCTGTATGGCGCAGGGGGATTTGCATTTGCAGCTGCATGTGCCGTGAAACATCCTGACCAACCAGACACCGAGGCAAGCCCATTAAAATCCTGAGAGCCAACCACTTTTCGCATCCTTGCCAGCAGCTGGTTATCCCTTTCCACTGTCTGTCCAGGATGCAGCATATGGTCAAGTGCATAAGAATGCAGGCAGAGCATCATAATTCCTAGCTCTACTCGTCTTTGCCTTTGGCTCGCCTGCTAATGAAATTCCAAATAATCAATATGCTAGTGCCTGACCTTCAGCGAGAGCCATGGCCAGAACGAGAGCGAGAGCATGTGCAGACAAATACTAACGCACCCGGTATATGTGTCTTAACTGGTTGATGGAAAAATGAAAAACATTTTGCCCAGGCAATCTGTACATTGCAATTGCTGTTCTAAAACAAAAGGTCGCGTGAGAACGACAAGCAGTCATTGCAATTGTTGATATGCCTTGCTTTCTACCCACAGTTGCCGCATTTTCCAACACTTGCCAAGCACAAACATTTGCGATCTGCTAACCCACATCCCCACACGAAGCCACACACTCACTCCATTAGCCACAAATTGAAGTCTATTGCCATAGATTGAACGGAAAGGAGTGGCCCTGGGTCAGCAAATGCTTCATGCTAAATACTCTTCTCGAGCATGGGACGTAACTGGTGCTTTAAGGGAATATAAGTGTATATGCATCTATGCATTTTTTGTTTTCTGGCAACTGGGAATATGCCATATTATTGTGTTACATTTTTGTTAAATATCAATTTTAAGAATTACATTTTTTTTTATTTAGTAAACAGCTTTTAAGGTCGTTGTTGCCTTATGCGCTATTTGTGTTTCTTAAGTTTAAAGTCGCCAGGTTTTAAACAATGTAAAAACTTGTTTAAATAAATAAATATCAATTGAATTGGTTTCGTAAGAACATTTGGATTTCACCGCATCGTTTCTTCCACTTCTTTGCAGCTCAACTGTAAAACTCTCTGAGAAGTTCTCATACTGCACGCAATGCAGCTCCATTGTTCAGTGCGCAACCAGCGGTCATTTGCTAACAAAAGTTTGAGTTTATTTTCCAGTATATGTTGTGAAATTTTTTTTAGTTGCATTTCTCTGCTTTTTCCTCGAGAAAAATACGCGTATGCGTTATACCCTGTGCACATAAATGATGAAGAATTGTGTATATACTTGCAGAAATCTATAAAACAGTTTAAAGAAGACGTTTTGTTAATGGGCCTCTGGTCTCTCTCTATAAGCCTTTTCAATATTAAAAATAGATAAATAAATATTAATATTAATTCTAAATTCTATATCGGAAAGGCTATAAAACTTTTGGATTCTAGGTTTATATATTCAAACACTAAATGGTATTACCCGGCTTTGCTAGTACCAGGTTTCCCTTACAATTTAATCGGTTAGCTCGTCAGTCCGGACTGTTGTACAGGGATGTTGTGTGCAGAGCATCACCTAGTCGAGCAATTTTTACAACAGCGTTCTTATGTTCGACGTGAAGGAAAGTGTTTGGAATTGTCTTTCGACAAGCCAAGCACCCTGCCCTCTTAGGTTGTTAGAATCTTGTGAATTTTCAAATTGACATTTACATCAAGCATGAAAATTGTTTCTCTTGTTGACAATTTTCTGCCCTTTTTGCTCTTTGTAGTTTATTGTTTTGTTTTTGTCGCTCACACTTTGCTTCCCTTAATCTTTTGCAGAGGGTATTCAACTTTTCTCATGTATTGTGTATTGTATATTTGACTTTATAAGGTATATATGTTTTAATCAGTACCAAAAGCCAGATCAATATAATTATGTTGGTCAGTCTAGTTTAATGCAAATCAGTCTCGGATTTTTAAAGCCATCGTTATAATATTATTCATAGTTTCGTTTGTTCGTTGCAGGCATGTATGTATTAAATAGCAGGCATATATATATTTAATACCTCCCATAGAAATAAAGATACAAATTTTAGGTTTTTTTGTAATCAACTTACGTACTACGATTCTTACTGCAAATCTAGATTGGCATGTAGCTACAAAGAAACTAAGGAAACAATTATTCAAACATAAAAGCAAGGATATTTAAAAAGCGGCTTGCCGAAATTAGCCTTTCCTTCTTGTTTTTATGTGGTTATTGTCACACTTTCAAATGCAAGTTGTCTTATATCTATATCTGTGTCTCCATCTGTATCTGCATCTGGTACTCACGGAAGATACATTTGCAAGTCAAAAGCAGGCGAATGGAGAGACCCAAAGAGAGAGATTCAGAGGGAGCGAAATAATGCTGTTGTGGGCATCATAAAAGATAAGCATTAGATAGCTACGAAGGTGATAAACGATAATTTGAATACTATCATTATATATAAGAAACGCTATCATTATAATATGATTGCGCTTGACGTACAATAAATTTGTATGACAATTGTAGACAATTCTGCTGGCAATCAGCTGCAGCTTGACTTCTACGCATACAATTTGTAGCTTTATGCAGAGGGTTATTCTTGTTCTGGTCTGTAAACTAATACGGTGCTTTTTAAGTGCAGTTTCTTTCTAAAACTCACAATTTTATTTACTGAAGAATAAAATAAAGACTTCATTTGCTCGCATATAAATCTCGAATGTAGCTCCTTCAATGTGTTGAATATGTTCATAAAACATTATTATTATTAATAATAATGACCACACAAATGTACAGACCTGTAGAATATTTAAAGTTTAGGTAACTGAGATGGGTTACGTACAGCTTAAGCGACCCTTTTACCTAACCCTATTTCTTGGCGCAGGTACCGGTACCTGGGATATACCTGGGCTTTGAGGAACAATGCATAAATTGGTGGTTGCCAACCACCCTTGCAGCAGTCTTGAATGTGAAGACCACAAAGTAAGACATGGATAGAGTTTGTCGCGTTTGTATGGGCTCAGCTGACCTGGTGGATTTATTTGCGGAGGGAAAGCTGTCTGATTGCGAACTTACTCTAGCGGATATGTTAAATGAATGTGTCAAGTACCAAGTGAAACCTGAGGATGAACTGACAAAGAAGATTTGCGGGTCTTGTATTTCAGATGTGAAAATAGCTTTTAGATTAAAGCGCAACGCCGAAAATAGCTATAAGCGGCTAAATATGAGTCTACAGGCAGATTTGGAAGAATTTATCGATACGCTAGCAGCAGAAGATTGGGAGCTCATGAACAATTCAATTAAGAAAGAGCTAGATGTTACCTCTGATCTGGAGAACCATATAGAAAGCGCACAAGAAAGTCAAAATATAACTAAAAAGAGTACTAACTCGAAGAAGTTATTTAAGTGTAAGACTTGCGGAAAGGCGTTTAATAAAAATGCACATTTGATAACACATAATCGTATTCACACCGGCGAACGACCTTTTAAGTGTCTAAGGTGTCCAAAAACTTTCGTCCAGGCGTCTTCTCTTAAGACACACCAAATTGTTCACACCGGCGAGCGTATGTATAAATGCCCCCACTGCCCGAAGGACTTTTCTAGAAGATATCATCTTAACAAACATCTTATTAAGCACGGTGTTCATCATATGATCGAAGAGCCAATCCGAAAGCAGTTCAAATGTAAGGTTTGCAGTAAGACATTCAAAAGTAATGAGCATTTATCAAGGCATATTCGTTCTCATACCGGCGAGCGTCCTTTTAAGTGTTCCAAATGCTCAAAAGCTTTTACCCAGGCATCTTCTCTTAAGACACATCAAATTGTTCACACCGGCGAGCGTAGGTACAAGTGTCCCCACTGCCCGAAGGACTTTACTAGAAACCATAACCTAGTCAGCCATCTGAGACATCACGCTTCAAAAATAGAAGCCAAGAGGAAATTACGCAATAGGAATAAAGTAGTACAAAATAAAATTAAAAAGTAATAATTATCGATTGTTGAACTAATAAATAAATAAAACATTGCTTGTACATAACTAAACTTGTTATTCTTAATAAATAACTTTATTATTTAAACTAAACTAACTAAAACTTATTCAACATCAAAACAAAACTCTGTGGGCAGGAGGCCAATAAGCGGCCAAGAATTTGTTTGCCATAGTCAAACATGACGACGTTTTGTAGGTCAAGGCAGATAATGGGAGAATAGTCTACCACCCGCAGCTCTAAAAGCTGGTTAGCTCTAAAGAACTAATTGTTGTTATCCCTGTTAAATAAACAACATGAGTTGCAGGAATATACTTATGATTGATGCCTTTTCCCATAACCGGGTCTGTAGCTGGGATTAATGACATTATTTCTGATCTCCGACACAGAAACTCAGTCTCAGTTCGGCTCCCAATTAGCTCTGTAATCACTAGCTGTGCCCTCATATCACGGTCTTGTTGTAAAATCAACTACACACTTGCCACATGAATGCGGTTTCAGTTATACCAGCTTCAAAAACTGAGGCTTTGAAACCACGTTCCTTATATATTTGAAAAATCTTATCGACATTAAAATATCATATGACATAGCAAGTAGAGGAACAATCGCTGGTTACTTTCATTGATATTCTCAAACTGCTTCCGCCGCTAGCTCTGCTGTTCCTCCTCCTTTTAATTCTTTCAATTCTCAATAGATAATGCCTGCTAATGAGATACAAATATTTTGAATACGAGTAACATATTTCTGTGATTTATCAGTTCTTTGCCTTTTAGGCGTTTAACGTTTGTTTTCTCATCATTAATAAAAAAGTTTTCTTTTGTTTCATCATTTCAGGGAATATGTGCTAATTTTGCTCGTGCTGGAATTCGCACTTGGCTTTGTATATCAGTGAAAATTTTAACCTTGTGGGCAACTCTAATTGTCTTGGAGAATTTAAGCGAGTCGCGCTAAATCTCGCCGTCAAGAAAAGAAGATAAAATCAACGCTCACAGAAGGCAATGCAATATGTTCATGGTTTCTTACGAGAAAATGTTAAATTTAAACAAAGGCCAATAACTCTCAACGAAAACTACCGGTTAGACCGAAGAAGAACTGTCATGTAGTAATTCGTTATATAATATATATCAAAGAAATAATTTTAATCAACACACATAACTTACGATCAGGTTATGCGACCCTTTTATATAGTCTCTCCATAAGTAAGCGTTGTCGTATCATTTTGGCGTAGGTAAACTGTACCTTGGAAATACCTGAACTTTGACCGACAAAGCATAAATTGCAAAGCATCTTGAATGTGAAGACCACAAAGTAAGATATGAATAACGTTTGTCGCGTTTGCATGAGCCCAGTGGACCTGGTGGATTTATACGCAGAGTGGAAGCTGTCTGAATGCGAACTCACCCTAGCGGAGATGTTAAATGAATGTGTCACGTACCCAGTGAAACCTGACGATAAATTTACAAAGAAGATTTGCGGGTCTTGTATTTCAGATGTGAAAATAGCTTATAGATTAAAGCGCAATGCCGAAGATAGCCATAAGCTACTCAGTATGAGTCTAACGGAAACAGAAGACTTTATCGATATGCTAGCAGCAGAAGATTGGGAGCTCGTCAACGATATGATTAAACAAGATGTAGATGAAAGCTCTAAGCTGGAGGTACCTGTAGAGAGTATACAAAAAAGTCAAAGTATAACTGAAAAGAATGCAAACTCGAAGAGATCATTTAAATGTAAGACTTGCGGAAGAGAATTTAGCACAAATGTAAGCTTGATAAGACACAATCGTATTCACACTGGTGAGCGTCCGTATAATTGTCCGAAATGCCCAAAGTCTTTTATCCAGGCAAGTGATCTTAAAAGACATCAAATTGTTCATACCCGCAAGCGTAGAAAATATAATCTCAACGATCATATAAGTAAGCACGCTGATCATAATATAATTAAAAACAAATCCATATCAAGGAAATTAGCTCAGTGTAAAATTTGCGGAAAGACTTTTATAGGATATGCTTACTTAACAAGGCACAATCTTATTCATACCGGCGAACGTCCTTTTAAGTGTCCGAAATGCCCGAAATCTTTTGCCCAGGCATCTACTCTTAAAACACATGCAGCTGTTCACACCGGCAAGCGTATGTTCAAGTGTCCCCACTGCCCTAATGACTTTACTACAAAACAAGGTCTAGCCAATCATCAGAGAAAACACGTTTCACAGAACAAATCCAAAAGCACCACAAAAAGTCAAAATATAATTCAAAACAAAGGGAAATCAACGAAGCTATTCAAGTGTCAGATTTGTGGTTATGCATTCAATAGAAAAGAAAATTTGGTAAGGCACGGTCGTACCCATACCGGCGAACGTCCTTTTAAGTGTCAGATATGTTCGAAATCTTTTACCCAGAGATATGTTCTTAAGACACACCAATTTGTTCATACTGGCGAGCGTTTGTTCAAGTGTCCCCACTGCCCTAAGGACTTTACTACAAGGCAAGGTCTAAACCGGCATCAGAAAAGACACGTTTCAAAAAACAAATCCAAAAGCAGAGGAACTTAACGAAGATATTTAAGTGTACAAAAAAGAAAAGAAAATTTGCGAACGTCCTTTTAAATGTCAGATATGCCGAAATCGTTTACCCAGCCATATGTACTCAAGAACCACCAAGTTGTTGACACTGGCGACCGCTTGTTCAAGTGTTCCCACTGCCCAAAGGACTTTACTGTGAGATATAACTTAGTCAACAATCTGCGCAGCCACTCTTTAAAAAACAATAAAAATTAGAGTATAATCCCATAAAAATATGTATTTATATATATAAAATAATTGTTGAACTGCTAATAAATGTATTTTCCCTAAACAGCTAAAATATATTAGTACTATTTCCGACACGATATTACCGCGAGCGTCTACTCCATTGCCCCTATCTATTGCATCTTTTCATTTCACATCGTAATACAATAACACAAGCAACTGCCCCGATTTAGGTATTTTATATATTATATACATAGATGGAGAGAGCATACTAGAAAGTCGACATATAAGTCAAAAAAAGTAATCTGAATTTTTGTTCTTATATCAACGAACGTCCTTTTACCTGTCCGAAATTCTGAAAAACATTTTTCCCTTCATATCCCCTTAAAAGCCAACAAACGTTCAAGCCGGTGGGCGGAGATTCAATTGTCCCAATGGCTCCAATGACTGCCATACAACATATTCATCGCTTATTAAATCTGGACGCCTTGATGCTTCATATACAAGTCTCGACGCCTTGCGTAAATCAGTGTAGCATCACCTAAACAAAACTCCGCAGACAGAATCCCAACCAAGCTTTTGTTTGGTCCAAGAATTCGTTTTCCACGAGCCACGGAAGAATGCAACAAAGATTTGTAGGTCAAGGCAAAAATGTTGGGGAATAGTCTACCCCCGGCAGCCAGCTTGTTGGGCTCTAATGAATTAATTATTGTTATCTTAGATAAGCAAAATGAGTTCACTGAAATATATGAGTTGATGCCCTTTTCCATAACCTGGTCTTCAGCTGCGATTAATGACATTTTCCCAGAACCCCGAAACAGATTTTCTCTCCCAGCTCAGCTTCCAATTAGCTCTCTAATCACTAGCTGTGCCCTCAAATCAAAGACTCGTGTCAAATGAACTACATACCTGCCACATGATTGCAGCCTGACCAAAGCAGCTGCAGCCCACAAAAGTGGGTAGCAATCAATTGTTAGACATGTTGCCAAACAAAGGCCGTAAACGCCTGACAGCCGGTCGGGTGTGGGCCAGATAGAGTCAAATTATTAAGGAGCTCTAGAAGCGCATATTGATTGCATATTGCACTTGGCCATGTACCTTTTATGTGTTTGCTTTAGCGTATTTAGCCACCCACTAATTTGTTCTCAAATATTGTTTTATGTATATGACAAATGTTGTTTAAAAATTTCTCAGTGCATTAATCATTTTTGTGTTTCATTTATATAACTAAAACAAAATTTATTGGCTTCTCGGCGGATTGATTTGTAATTAAACTGGCTTAGGTTTCAATTTCTAGTGCTTTTATTCATATGAAAAATATAAGAAAGCAAGTAAGCAATCTATGATATTATAATCAAAAATGTTTAATGTCATACAAAAATAAGCATATCTCTCAAATATTTCACTTATAAACAACTGAGATTAGTTAGCTAAAGTTTGTGTACCTTTTTACCTAACCTAATTCTCTTCATAAGTAAGGTAAGTCTCAGGTACAGTGTACTGTGTACTCCAAACTATTTTATATGCAGCACATCAAAAATACCTGGGCTTCAACGGACAAAGGATAAATTGGTGACTGTCAACCACTCTTGTAGCAGTCTTGAATCAGAAGTCCACAAAGTAAGACATGGATAAGATTTGTCGCGTTTGCATGAGCTCAGTGGAGCTGGTGGATATATTCGCGGAAGGGAAGTTGTCTGATGGCGAAATCAGCCTAGCGTAGACGTTAATTGAACGCGTTAGGAAGTCCCAAGTGAAGCCGAAGGATGAACTTGCAAAGAATATATGCAGTTCCTGTATTTCGTACGTAAAATTATGTTTTAGATTAAACAGCTATGACGAAAATAGCCTGGAGCGGTTGAATATGAATCTAAAGAAAATAGATTTGAAAGAAAAGGATTTACCAACGATCCGATTAGGAATGAGCTGTATGAGAGCTCTCGCCGAAGAGCCAAGAAAATCAAAATAACCTGATTACCGCACACGATGGGATTCCTCGAAACAGCTGGAAAATTCAGAGTACAGGAGAAAAAGATATGTTATGACTATCTGGTAATCAAATACATGGCATCCCGTATAGTTGAGTACAGATTACCATTTGAAGTAAAAAAATTGACTGACATATTCGATGTTACCAGACTCTGTTTCACATTCATTGGCTGGTTATTCACATGAACATGATTCTCAGTTAAAATTGGAACTATTACCGGATAAATATGAATGGAATGAAGCAACCAACAGTTATGGCCTAAAGGAGGAAGATCAATATAAAAATAAGAGGAATAAATTAAACCCTGGATTAGAGTTGTGGCAATATATGTGGATAAAAGGAAAGGGTAAAATGCCCCCACCATGGTCTCGCGCTGAGGTTCAAACTATCCTCCATGTGGTGTTGCTAGCTACTCAGAAAATCTTTAAGCATAAAATCGAAGTAGTAAATGCTTTCCAAAAACGAATAGAATCCTTTGCAATGGCGGCTAAATTTGAGCTTATAAGTGATTACGAATTGAAGGATACTCTAAAGTCAGATGTTATAGCTTCGCTCCAACGTTGCCTTTTTTATCCAAGATTCTCTGGCTTACTGTTCGCTAGCATCATGGATTGCAGTGATCCTATAATATCACATACAAAAATATTATCCGACGCTGCCATATCCACATTTCATTTTATCTACTTATTCCTCAAAACTAAAACTAAAACAGTCGCCCATATTAAACCACAAATCCTTCGGGAAACATGCAAATTTTTGGAAACTGTGACGTCACTAAAAACCAAATATGGGGATACTACAAATTGATAAATGTCGGGATTCGAAGTGGCCAACACTGGCTCTGGCAGCTATTATTTGGGCTAAGGTACACTTCACTTCAGAAAAAATTAAAAAATACAAAGTCTACAATAAAAACTCTTTGTTGTCAATAGAAGAAATAGGATCAGGGTTAAAGAAAAAATTAGATAAAAAATGCTTAATAGATAGCGATGGCCTTGAAGCCCCTTTAAGGGTTCCAAGCTCAACATAGAGTTCAAATGGGACTTACTGACAACTATATACGGGAACATTTGGAGCTCTGATACAAAACCGGACAAAAACTGATAAGACATAATCATTAACATATAAATGTAATCTTTATTCATTTAATAAAAAATGAAATAAATAAATCAAACAACCAGACTATATTTATAAGTCTTGAAAGCAACTGATCACTTGATAGCTTACAATCGTATTTATAAAGGCGATGGCCCTTTCAAGTGTTCGAAGTGCTCGAAAACTTTTACCCAGGAATCTTATCTTAAGACACACCAAATTGTTCATACCGGCGAGCAGAGGTACGAGTGTCCACATTGCCCTGAGGACTTTACTTCAAAACAAGGTCTAGCCAATCATCTGATAATCATGTATAAAAGAAGGCATCCAATAGCATAGCACAGTCACAATATAATTAAAAACAAACGCAAAAAGATATTTATGAATTTGATTTGTGGTTATGCCATTCAGTAGAAAAGAAAAACTTGTATGGCACGGTCGTACCCATATCTGCGAACGTTGTAACTGATAGATATGTCCATCTTAGTAAGCAAGCTGATCAAAATATACTTGAAAAGAAAACTATCTCAAGAGTGTAAATTTGCGGAAAGATATTTAGAGGAAATGCTCTCTTAACAAGGAACAATCTTAGTCATGCAAGCGAACTTCCTTTTAAGTGTCCGAAATGCCCAAAACCTTATACTTACACATCTGCCTTTAAGAACGCTTGGGAAAATAAGAACAAAATATCGAGTAAATATAAAACTAACAAAGTATATATAGGAATAAGGGCATAAAATAAAAATTGTGCAAGAAAAACTTTTAAACTGTATCCCAACAAACTCAATTTGTGTTTTATATTTTATTTATTTTCATATGAACTTAAACTCCACTTTATTTCATAGTATGAAGCCAAAAAAACGTTGCTGCAGCTCAAATGACACTTAATATGTATTTTTTTTAATTCATGCATAATTCCTGTAGTTTTTCTTCTTGACTAACGTTAAGAATTTTTTTTTAAATAATTACATCTATGAGAATGTTAATAAGCTTATTTTACATTCAAAAATACAAATAGTACAATACATGTAAATTTTTAAATGGCAACACTAAAAATATTATTATTTCAATTTCTTAATTTCTTTTGCTTAGCAGAAACGCGTTTTTAGTTTTTCATTGTAATTTAATAGCTCATCCAAAGGGATATTTTAACTGCTTTGATATAATTATTAAGGGGTATACAGCGAATTGATACATTAATTTTAACATCAATTTCGGTTTTAAAAATGTTTATATCATTAATATTGAATTTTAATTAGTATTCATTATGTTTGATAATTGAATGTCTACATACTATAAACTTTTTAATCAATTAATTTTAAACGCATATTTTTATTTATTTTGTATGCAATATCTTGTTAATCGTCTTCCTTTCTTATTTCATCATCACATTGGGAATTTCATTCGGTAATGTGAAGATTTGTTCAAATACTTGTTTTTTTCGTTTTATTTCCATTGGAATTGTTTATTGAATAATTCCCCTTAAATTTTATTTCGATTTTATGTTTGTAAATTTTTTTTATGTGGTTACATTCTTTAGACTTTTGTGAGTTGCTCACAACTTTCAAACTATCATCAAGGTCTTTCTCTGAATATATCTTTGGCTTGATGCTTTAACCACATTGCGCTCCAAATAACTTAAAGATAAAATCTGTTCCGTCAATCTTTTGTAATAGATTTAACTTCTGAACTAAACCTACCGGAGTGTGAATTTGGAGGATAATATAAAACAGAATCTACATATTGTAAAAAATATCAATGTTCTCCTTATAGTAAACATTCTGGTCTACTAATCAGCTTTGCATTCAACTGCAACTCCCCTGGACACACTTCTACACGCACTCATCTGCGCGCTATAAATACAACCGTCTCGAGCGGCATGCCGGGAGCCCGCTCTTATAAATCCGTATGGAGCACCGGTGGCTTACAGTTGGTCTCGGCGTTGACAACGAGCTGGGCGGCGCCAGCAGTTGGGGTAACTTCGGGTGCTGTATGAGTTATTGCCACAGGCTGTATGGAGGTAACGACGTCTGTGCCAGCCGTGGTTGTCGTTGTAGTTGTGGTCATTTGCGCATTATTGTTCCGGGCATTAGCCAGAGCCCTCTTCTTGGCCTTGCTGTTATTTGCAGTGGCGTTGGGGCCAATCAAGCGCTCCGATTGTCGCCCCTTGCCAAACTTGGGAAAGAAACTGTTTTCCAGCTGCAGCTGGGCATTCACATCCTTTCGTGCCGCACAAGTGCAGGCCTTCATAAAGCTCTTCTTGAAGTTGTCGCTAAGGAAGGCATAGAGTATGGGATTCATCGCCGAGTTTGAGTAGCTAAGGCAGCCGCAGGCCAGAAAAACTGCCAGCTCCAGCCTGGAGGCACAGCCGGGCGTTGAGTTAATCAGTGCCACCTGTGATATCCAGTGGGGCAACCAGCACATAATGTATACAGTAATCACGGTCAGCACCAGTTTGGTAACCTTGCGGTGTGAGCGTTTCTTCTCCTTGCTCTTGTGCTTTGGGCCCACCGTATGCAGCTTGCGTATGACCAGGCAGTAGAAGATCATGATGAAAATCAGCGGCGTCACGAAGCCCAGTACCAGAGAGTACAGAATAAACGCAGAGTCTGATTGTATATTGAAGGCTTCGGGCCAGTTAATGCTGCAGGAGACGTGACCTGGACCAGACTCGAATGTGCTGGCAAATAGAATGACAGGCAGCATTAACAACACCGATGTCGTCCAGGCCACGGCCGAGACCACTTTAGAGACAAACGGGGTACGGTAACGGGGCGATGATATCGGATGACATACGGCTATATAACGATCCGCCGACATGATGAGCAAAAATATGGAGGAGGTGAACTGCGTCACCGAGGTGCTCACCAAATAGGCCTTGCACATGTAGTTGCCAAATGGCCAGTTACCCACCTGCATTGTGTAGAGTAAAAATGGAATGCCAATCAGAAAGCACTCATCCGCTATGGCCAGATTGAGTATATAGATATTGGTGACCGTCTGCATCTTGGAGAAGCGCAACACCACATAGATGACTAGCGTATTGCCAAAGAGACCAACAATGCAGACAAGCGCATAGAGTATCATCGTGATAAGCTCCAGACCAAAGCTGCCGTCTCGGCGGCAACCCTGCATTGGATTGTAGGCGCCGCTGCCATTGGGCGGGTCGCCACCAAAGCCAATCGGCAGTGTTCCATTGAAACCAGACGGAAATATGAAGCCGCTGCCGCTGCCACCATTTACCAGATTCGCATTCATGTGCTTGTAGTAGTCCGAGAGTTCCAATACGGGACTAAAGCCGGCGCTGTTGACGTCAACGTCTATGTCGCCGTTGGCGTCGCCGTCGCTGGATTTGGTGGAAATAGGCATAGGCTGGGCTGTTGCTGTTCCATTTGCCAATGTCGCCACCGACGTCGACGTCGCTGTCAACTGCTCTGTGGGCGTTATTAAGCTCGTTAGTGTCAGCGCTGTCAGCAGAAATAACAGGCCGCCACATCCACCATGGACATGGTCCATGTGGCAGCTGCGGTTAGCGGCACGATTTGGTTTCGAGTAGCCTTTCATGTTTGTTGTGCGGCTTGTTGTTGCTCCCACTGTTACCGATGCTAATCCTGCTGCTGCTGCTGCTGCTCCTATTCGTGTTGCTGTTGATATCGTTATGTTCGCTTGGCTAATTTTCAATCCCGGGCAACGCTCATTAGATGATGCCTGCAGCTAAAATTCAAATATTTTGATATGTTTTCCATACTTGATGCGTGGGCTTAAAGTGCAGATGCAAACCACACAGCTGCCGTCACATAATTTCAGATTTTATACTGAAATGAGAGAAGAATGCAAAGCGTATTATTATTTTCATGATACATTATACTCATGTTACACAACTAATTAGCTTAGATTGATAGCCCACATAAAATGTTACTCAATGAAAGCACAACCATACAGCATATCAGCATGTATGTATAATATACAATAGTTAGTTGGGGCGGAGAAGCAATTTCTCTTCCGACCCTTGGTCAGTTCTTATAATCCCTTCAATTAGTCTAACACTTCAATTTTGATAATGTTTGCAAAAATTAGTTATACATTTGGTTTATTATTTTAGCTACAGTTTCTTCTATATAAACACATAAAGTTAAGTAAGTTATAACTTAACGTAATGTAGATCCTTCATAAAAATCACTACGCTTTACGTGAATCAGTGTAGCTTCATCTAAACAAAACTCCGCAGAAAGAAGGCCAATAGGCGACCAAGTTTTTGTTTTGGCCAAGAGTTAGTTTGCCACGAGCCATGGCCGAAAGCCACACAGATTTGTAGGTCAAGGCAAAACATATTGGGGAATAGTCTACCCCCATAGCCCAACACGCTGGATAGCTCTAATGAATTAATTGTTGTTATCCACGTTAGCTAAACAACATGAGCTGTCTGAAATATATGAGTTGATGCCCTTTTCCATAACCTGGTCTACAGCTGCGATTAATGACATTTTCCCAAATCCCCGAAACAGAAATTCTCTCTCAGCTCAGCTCCCAATTAGCTCTCTAATCACTAGCTGTGCCCTTACATCACGGTCTTGTGTCAAATCAACCTCATACCTGCCACATGATTGCGTTTTCAGCAAGGTTTTACCAGCCTCAACATGATTTGTCGACAGGTAATCAGACCCGGGTACTGATCATCCTAAAAGGCCTGGCCAAAGCAGCTGCAGACCAGAAAGCTGGGTAGCAATCAATTGTTAGACATGTTGCCAAATACCACAAAGGTCGTAAACGCCTGACAGCCGGTTCGGCCTGTGCCACATAGAACCAGATTATGTAGGAGTTCTAGAGGGGGCATAATGATTGCATATTGCACTTGGCCATGTACCTTTTATGTGTTTGCTTTGGTTGGTTGTGTCACCTCCACATTTTTTCTCAGATATTGTTGCTTATAAATGGGAATTAAATCAAAATATTAATAAAAAAACTATTTTTATGTACATTTTTAAAAGATCTTGTGAATAGGTAAAATATTGTAATCATGAGCAAGAGCAAACTACGAAAGAGTTCAAAAGTCATACACTATTAAACGTAAGAGCGAAAACAATTGTTATATTCCTCATTATATAAACCATATGCCAAATGTTGTTTTTAACTTTCTCTTCTATCACCCTGGGGTGAACTCAAAACTTAGTTGAAAAATGTATTTTGGTTATAGTCCAATTCAATCATGCTTCAATTGTTGGGATCTGGTATTGTGAATCGTGATTTGATTCTATATACACATGTCAGCACACTCTGCTTAATTAAAATTTTGTTTTGGATAATAGTTTGAAGTAAACGTAAGCTGATGCCCCCAAGCAGCTTATGTAAACTAATTCAATTGATAAATGTTGGAAAAGTCACTCACCCGTTCGCAATGCATTAAGCATTTAGACTCTTAATGCCACAGGGACTTGTTTAATTTATGCTTTGAAGCTTTTTTAACTGCTGCATACAATAGTTTATTATCTCTATTAGGATAATACACTTTAATTTATGGGAATTATACTTAATGCGTATTTAAACAACATATAACTCAGGTAAACATTTGTAAACAGCTATTTATGTATATACTAAGTAATAAAGTGATTTAAATGTTCCGAAAATATATATGAAGTGTAGCTGTTGCTTATAAACAATTTCGTCATGACTGTGAATTGCTTGTTTGAAAAATGTTTAGCTTGTTTTAATTTACTCATATTGCATGCCACATTGTGGCATTTGAGTAATGTGCGAGTAACATAAACCATTCGAGGCAACGTTAAAGACCAAAAGAACAACAGACAAATGAAAATGAACATCAAAATCGAAAAACAAAAAAAAATTAATGGACATGGCTCCAGCTTTGCATGGCTTGCAGCTGAAGCCGCTAAACTGTCGGGTGGGACGACTCTGACCAGTGCCAGCTGTAGTGGCAGGGCCAGGACTTGGACTTGAACTCGGCAAGTGCCTTGAAGCGCACTTGTGGGCTCTTTAAATTCAACACGCGCCTTTTGCGGCTCTCGAGTTGGTCTGGCCAAGGCCTTCGTCTAGACACTGATTTCAGTTGCTTCGTGGGCCAAATTAATTTATTGCTTAAATGCTGAGCGGAGGCTTGCCTGAGTAGCATTGTGGGCGTGGCACGTCGTTGACGCTAACATTAAGCGCTGCTGAAAGCGCGCGTGGCTCATCATCTTTAATGGATATTCATATAGATAACTTAAAGCGAGTTGTGGTAGGCGTTAAGCAACCCACCACAGCGCACTCTGCCACAATATATAGAATCGATAAACGTGCAGTGTTGTTGTTTGTGGTTGCCAGCGGCATAAATCAAATTATATAGATAAAGAAAAAGTGCGCTCACCTTTGGAAAACACACACTAGAGACACGCGGCCAAAAAAGTCAAAATGTAAATGGTGTACAAAAATTTGTTATCATCGAAAACATTTCAATACCCTGTATCCATAAAGTGAATTGATAAAGGCATAATAAAATGCTGTAAACATATATAACAAGAAGTATAAGTATGATATGTGGTATTTATTATATATTTCCAAATTTCGCTGATTTTACAAACATTCAAATATTCTATTGGACTTATTTAAGCTGGTAATACATTGTTAACAGAGTAGTGCGCAATCGGTTGCTCCGCAACGTTCGTATTTGTTTTTTATTCCATTTATTTCCAGTAACCAAAGCAAATGTACTCTGTATTATTTCGAGCATGCTGCGATCGACATTTTAAGCATGTTTAATCGGAAAAATTGTAGGATATGCATATAATTTATAAGGACTTAAGATTTATTGACGTATTCGAATTTCTGGTATATAACATAATACTTGGTAAATTCTCTGTGATACCGAAGAATAGAGATATCAGATATATATTCGTACATATACTAATACTCAGCTATAAACATTATATGACATATATTGAGTTGTTCATACCAGAGTTTTTTAACTGTTTCGAGCCCATTTTGGCATTTAGGGTACTTTGTTATATGAAGAGCATATATTTTAGTCGATATATTTTAAATCACTTTCGGTTTTTGTGCGCGCCGCTCTTTGTTCAAAATTATACACAAGTGATTTCATTATTTATTTGTTGTGCAGTTTTTTCTTTGGCAACGTCGCCGACGTCGTACACCTGTGATAACACTAAGTGGTCGGGCGGGGTCCTGGACCCGTCAGCCAGGAGCAACGGCGGCATACAAAGTAGTCTTTTACGAATGAATTCGTGAAGTAGGATGGAGTAGTGAGGTATGGCAACATTTTTCTGCCCATCTTCCTGTTTTTGTACTTTTTGCTTAAAAATTATACATTTAATTTCTTTTGAAATATCATGCTTGAATCCTGGGACCGGGCAATTATGCCATTCTGAAATTTGTGAAAAAAATTATGTTATTTTGATGCCGCAGCTGCGCGAACAGTTAAAAATATTTTTAAAGTGAACAGAGACAATTCTCTTTTGTTATTTTTCCTCGTTTTTTTATTTGCTTTGGGGAGTCACTCAAAGAGCAGCAAATATTCTTGGAAAAATATGAGCTATAATGTTTTCGGCTATAAAACGACGGCAACTGGGAACTCATAAGGCTATAAAACATGTGCTGGGCCATGGTCCGGGCATGAGCCGGAGCCTTAGCCAGGGGCTCCTGCAGTAAATGGACTTTGTCTTGACTAAGTCCTAAGTAGGAGATTGATACTTTTTGCCGAGATTTGCATAACAAAGCACCGGGGATCGGCCCTCGAATATTGTACTCGCAGCGAGTTTTATTTATGCGGGCCTGACAGCATCAAAATTGGATAATGGAAATTGGATTCTAGCCTAAACGAAAACGACAACGATAAACGACACCCTACCAATGTAGACCGAGTGCTCCAGGGCAAAGCGAAACTTTTCGTGCTCGGGCTCTCAGGTACTTGACTTGATTACCACAAGGACGACACGTGTGACGCGGCGAAACATAAACACAAACACCTGTTGAGATTAGTCCAGCAAAGCAGCCAGAGACAGAGAGAGAGAGGGGGAGAGAGATTGGGCCAGTTGCCATGTGCTGCTCGGCTGATGGCGTCTTATTAATATTAATGAGCATATGAGGTGGGCAAATGCCAAACGCTGACATCACTGCCAACGTCATTAGGACGTGCGAAAATAAATATTTAATTATTTATAAATCATGACCAGCCCAACAACGGTGTCGATATCGATGTTGGCGTTTCCAGCCTCGCAATTGTCCACTTGCTCGCCAACAAATTGCGGGATGTGAGGTACAGATAAATAATATGTGACAGATAATTCTGATCGAAATAACTGCTAGAAAACCGCAAATAAAGCAAAGATTAAGGTTTAATTGGTTTCCATAAACCAAGAAGGAATGTTCGCTGTTAAGATCTATACCCTGTCCTCATATGTATCCTAGAAATGTAAATTTCAACGTATACAAATAACATCAGATCAAGAATATACAAGATAGTATATATGCTATCTGTTACATTTGCATTCTTATGCCCATTCTTAACTATTTCATGGCTACGAAAGGACAGCAGCAACTGAGACCTAGGAATAACACACATAAGCGCATAAATATGAACTGGTTGTAGGAGATAATAAAATGGTTGATATATATGTACATACAAATGTTCAAAGAGTGACAAAGTTGGCGGCCTTCGCGTTCGAGTTGCTGTAAAAATATGACTCTGTACAGAGCAGTAAAATATTTTACATATATTTATTGTTATGGGTACATGTCCATCCGAGCGGCAACTCGGCCGCTCGTTCGACGGAAAAAACAAGATATGATGGCGCGATAAATGGACGATGTCCACATAAATCGTATCACTAGTGCAACATATGAAAAAAAAGAAATAAACAAGTATTATTAGGGAATGCTCGACTAAGGAATGCCTCTTAGACATGTGTATTGAGCCTAAACATTGGCAAATATTGAACATATAACTTTAAGAGAATTTAGTTATTTTAAAAAACACATCATTTAAGATGGTTAATTCCTATTATAGGGGAGACACATATGCAAAGCTTTATACAGATTATAGTCAAAACTTACACACCATGGGACACAAATTGTATAGGGTATTAAAAAAAACATAGGAGGCTCAAAGTCGTCAAAGCAACGGAAATGGAAGCTGAAGCCAACTCCGATATGCAGATCAATGGAAATTGTGACGAAAATATATGACTTTTCAAACATGTGCGTGCCCAAATAACTTGGCCAATTTACGAGCCCTCCTTGGCCAAGTGAAGCTTAAGTGAAACATGAATGCAATAAAAATAATAGGCAGCTTTTTCGTATGACTCAGAAATTGGCTATGAAAACATAAGCTAGTTAGCATGCTTTGAGAAACGACTAGCCGGAGCGGCTATAACAGTATCTTAGATAAATAAATCAATATTGAAATTTTCATAGCTTTTCTGTTGCCTGCCACGTAATAACTTAATCTTGTTACAGATATAAAGCTAGCGCTGGGTTAGAGCTATGAGTAAAAGTGTCTGATGTAGCTGTCATTAGGTGGAATCGGTTACTTTTGTCGCCATAGATATTAAAACTTGTTTATGTGCAAGTTTTCTGTTGTCTGACAAACAAGTTTAGTTCGGAAATTCTTTGGATAGAAGTTTTTCTATTTTCGTGCTTCGAACTTACAACTTTTCAATTAGTCACACGACTTACCAATTAAATTTACTCCGACTACGCTTTTTGCTTTCATTTACCATTTTTTTTCATTTCGGTCCTTGCTTCGTTCGAGCTTGAAAATTCCTCCTCCTTGGCCAACTTCCAGACATTTATCTTACTCGACTGTCCGCTAGCCTGGGCCGATGACTCTCCATACGGTTATTTGTGTTTGCCGCGCTGGCAATAAAAAGAAAAACCTGGCAGTAAGGTTTGGGGCATGAGGCGAGCTCTACGACAAACTTGTCGTAATTCACTTTGAAAGCAAGTTTTAGCATCGATAAATTTTCTTCGACTCAAGCACTTGTTGCATGCCCCGGACTCGGGGCTGGACTTAAAGAGTGGTTTGACTAGACCCAACTTTCACTTAGAGCCAAGTTTCGATGTAAATCATTCGACGGTCGCATCGATGAACATAACTACATCTTGTTGGATTCTTTCAAGTGAAAACAAATGGGATCGCCTGTCAGGTCAAAGAAAGAATTAACCTATCAGTACCAGAGAGACTATCCAATATAAACAGAAGTAAGACTTAGAGACAAGCGAAAAGGGAACTCGCTGTGAATTAAAGGTATTTCAGTCATGACAGGTGGGGAGCTCATTTATTATAATTATACTTAAATTAATAAGTTATATTTAGGTGTGTTTGTGATAATTGCAGTTATGCAAGTTCCTTACAAGAGCGATTCTTACTAAACAAATGAGTCCGTAGAAGATCTCAATTGCGAACACAATACCTTATATTCTAACATAAGCTTACGGCTGTCCAACTCACCTATACTTTTCCTCTGGTCCAATAGTGCTTATAAAAAACCTTTAATTAAATGGAATTCTGTCTTACATTGCCGCAATTGAGACGCGTTTTCGGAGGAATTACGACATGACACGACCATGACGCAGCAAGTGTTGCCACAACCGTTGCCATAAGTGTAGGAATTGTTGAATGCCACAAAATGTTGCCTCTAAAGCTAATTGAAATGTCGGCAATGGTTGATGATGATAATGAAGATTTCTCCAATATTTACAGTCACTTATTACTGTTGAGGTTGGCTGCTTCAAAGTGATAGCTAATTTGTGTTAGGGTCCAGCTTAAAGGCTTAAAACTTACCAGTCACGGCAAGCATTTCGGGCTTTCGTTTTCTCGAGCCAACAGACAAGTGCATTGCACTTGAAACAGCTGGCAATTATGTAATGAAACTTTCACAAAAACCGACTGGACTGAAGGATTACTATGCGCACGTATGTTCACAATTTGGCCTGAGGCAAGTGGGCGAATGAAGAAGGACTGAACGACTGAGAGACTCTTGCTGACGAACTGACGATTGCAGGCAGAGCTTTGTTTGTATATCGAATTATGCAATTTGCAGTACTTCTTGAAAAATGCAAATCACTCAAGAGCCATCTCCACAGCTCTGATATATGGCTGAATAATGGTATTTGTAGTCAAGTATGCTGTGTACGCTGTGCTGTGCGCACACAAAGACATCTCCATATATATAAATAGATTGAGTGCAAACAGAGTTCTTTTTAAGGATTTATGGTTCTGCTATACTCAGCTTGGGCTGCCTATTTGGTATCTCTAGATAAGGCGTCAATGGAGGCTTCTTTAAATTATCAAATTACCGTAAAGACAAAAGTTTTCAGTTAATTGCGTATCCTTTTTTTCGGCGAGGCTTTGCCGGGCCACTTAACTTTTTCTTTTAAACCATTTTTGAATGCAATTTCAATTAAAATCAACGGGGCTCGGTTTCAAGGGGTTGCCTGGAACATTCGTAATGTGAATAGCCAACTTTTGATAGCCGCGCTGGAAAATTGTTAATCAAATTCAAAGAGCAGTTGCTGAAGTGTATTTTACGGCGAATTGCCAAAGATTTGAATAACGGCAGCAAAAGGTAAATGGAAATGAGCTACTTACGAGCTCTTTGCTCTTTTTTCTCCATCTGCTGCTCACTTTAATTTACATTTTTTTTTAGTATTCTCATTTCGTTTGAAGTGCAAACTTTGCCGCCGCTCATTGGCGTTCGCAAAAACTAGTTGGCAGACCTGTTCCCGTCACGGCGTACAAGTTACGGCCAAGTTGGCCCGATCTTTGGAAATTGTTACAGTTTTCGAGAGCTTTGTGCGCATAAATTAGTTTTTAGTTTCGCCGATTTTCCGTTGATGGCTTCGGTATGAACTACCTTTAATGAATAGCCTTGCTTATTATTATTATTGGGCTTGCCAACTTTTAACTAAAACTTTCTCTTTATACGCAGCTTTGAGCGGAGCTTGTTATTTTCTTCAATTAGTACATATTCATTTTTAATTTTTTATCTTTCATTGATCTCCTTTCGGAATATAGACTCTAGGTAAATAAAGTAATTAGCCTAGCCTAGGTTTTTGATTTGTCTTGGTTTCTTTGTGTGCTTTAATTAATCAAATTCTTATAAAAATAAATCAAATGTCACCAAAGCCCAACGACAATAATGTGTATACTCTATAAACGTAATAGCCTCAATTGAAAAATAAAACACATTTTTCTAACATCCAAATAATGAACCTATTGACAAACAAAATTTGGCAAAATCCGGAGCCAAAGTCCCTATTAAAATTAATGCATAAAACAGAGGCTAAAACTGTTAGTGTGTGCGTACATGTGTGGGCTTGTGGGCTTCTGTGCGTGTGTGTGTAGAGCGTGTGTTGCTGATAACAATGTCGATTTAATTACATTTTATTGACTTTGCCACTGCCAACCGAAAGTTTGGGAGGCCGTTGCCTGCACGTCATTATTATAAGCTCTTATCTGACATTAGGCGCACATTATGCCCCGATACACACAACCATAGATATCGGGTCGCGATGATGTTGATGCTCCACATGTTGTTGCAATTCAATTACGTGGCCGCACACACAGGGCAGGCAGGGTAAACCGAGAGCTGTTTCGATTTTGAAAACGGAGCCTATTAAATAGATTGTAATTTATTGCTCGTAATTAAAAAAGCCTTTTTCGTTTTAAATTGCTTGTATAACATAGTTTTTGTTGCTTTATTAGTTGGGCATATCTAACAATATCTTTCGTACATGCTTACAAGTCTATAGCTTAGACTTTTGGTGAGAGTATTTAGGTTTCCACATAATAATATATAATTTATTTTGTTTATGCCGTCGGTTTTCCTTTGTATAAGTACGTCATTACTCACACCACAATAAAATGGACACGCCCACACACAGAGAAACTAACCAATACAAACATTCTGTAATTACATTTAATTATCAGCATTGACTTTGCGGTTTTGCGTTTGGCAACCCCAGGCAATTTGTCCGCTTTTTTATTTGACTATTTTAATACTTATTTCACTATTATCTGCCTCTTCTCTTTCTCTCGCTCGACGTGCTTATTAATTTAACTTGTCTTTTCTGCTTGACGCCCCATCGTGGCTTTGCACCGAGTGGCGGTTGTTCCCTAAGCAATTTGGCAGGCTGCCCCAAAAAGTATGCAACGTTTTATCAAACAGCCACTGCAGAGGCAACAGATTCCTTCAGTAGCAGCTGAAAGGAATGATTTTACCCTACTCTCAACTTTCACATTAGACTTTTGACAAATTCAACATACGAGAACTGTCAAAATACACGCATTGTAGGTTTATGAGTTTGATAGCAGAACAAACGCATTGAAGTCAAGACTTGGCCCTGCTGGCGGGCTTTTCTGAGGTTTGTAAAAAACCGCGTTGTTCTCTTGCATAGTTTGTTAGTGTCTTGTTAGCATTTGTTATGATATTCGAATTTAATTTAGCTTAGCAAAAAACAATGCAGTCAATTGAATTTATAAAAGTAAACTAGATAAATATAAAGTTTACCTATTAAAACTCCCTCGGATTATATAAATGCAAACGTTAAAGTAGCTCATGAATTAAATTGTAAGAAAACGATAAGTAGTTTTAAACTCTATTCATAACAATAGCAAATGAATCGAAAAAATTGTAATGCGATAAAAAATTGTTTATCGCGTAATTATGGAAAAATAAACAAAGAATGAAAAGAAAGTTTCTTTCTTTGCCATCTTAGAATTGGCATTGAATTACAAAGGCAAATAAAGATCCTTGAAGTGTGCACTTGTGCGTGGGGGTTTTTTGTTCTGGAGCTTTTTTCCTTCATAAGCCATATAAATTTCCGGCAGTTTCGTTTTACCGCTTCGCATAAATTTGACACTTTTTTGTTTTGGGTTGGCTAACTGTTTTTGGGGTTTTGATAAACTCTGCATCTGAGTTGAGGTTCAGCAGATTTATTGTACTGTGAAAATAATAAATATTTACCTCTCTCTTCCGGGTCTGTTGTAATTTTTCTTTTAAATTTTCGTTTTGTGGTCGAACTTTTTGTGTTTATTTAAGTCGCTTATCAATATAACAAACTTTGATTTTTAAAAACATCGAAAAGTAACAATGTTTAAATGTTGTTTACTAAAACTCACTGTGTGTCTTTAAGCTCATTTTATTAATTCTTTTGAAAACTTTTTGGCCTTTGTTGTTCGCGTATTGTTTATTGTTCTATTGTTAAACGACTGTTTGTTTGAATTTCACGCACCAAAAGATGGTTAGCTTTTAATTTACCATAATTTCCACGACATTTGGTTATATTTGCTGTTCTATTTATTCATTTATTATGATTGAACGTACACATAAAACATGATTTTCTACTGATTGTTCGTCGTAACCAAATACACAAACCAACTTTTCCGACTTTGCGCGTTTGCCTTTGGTACTTTGAGGAAAAACGTTTTGCCGAGCGCCGCCTTTGCACACGTGCGCAGCGCTTTGTTGACAGGCAACGACTGAAGCCGTTAAAGAAGCCGCTGGCCCTAACATCATCTGTGTGTGCGCGCTCTGTTGTTGTCACTGTTAATGATCATGATGATGCTAATGATGCTCTGCCAGGCCCACGCCAAACAGCTGTTTGAAATATGTGCGAATGTGTGTGTGAGTTACGCTTGCAGAACAACGACGACGACTCACTGTGTGATGGAGAGAGATAGAGAGAGAAACAGGAACATCGTGCCGCTGCTATGAAGCCGAAGCCGAATCGTTTCGGAGTCGATTTCCAGCACTGTTAAGGTTACCTTTAACAGCAGGAATCTATGTGGGTGGCCAGTGGCCTATTGTCGGAACTCTGTTAGTATTATGTTATTGAAATGCTGTGAATTTGGCTTTGATTGGAATTGGAAGTGCGAGTATTTATTAATTAATATTATTATAATTGTTTCTTAATGCCTTTCGCCAATCGCTTTCTGTTACCTCTGATGTTCGCCGCAGTTTGCTTTTATGTCTAATGCGTATTTGTTTATAAACAAATTATGCGAATTTGTTTGTTTTTTTTTGCCCCCTTGTTTATGGGCTCAGTATTTGCATCTTCTGCGAATAGAAAGAAACACACAGCCACAACAAAAGCAATCAAAAGCAATTATTGGTAATAAATCAGCCATCAATTTATGAATGTGTCAATGGATTCTTAAATACGTTTGTGACGTCAAAACCGCTAAATACGTTCCGAAGTGCTTGCTGCCCAGTGTGCATGCATCGCGTTGTGTGGGTGTGTTGATGTGTGTTGATTTTATAAATAATTAGCCATAAGCCATTTGGCGGCGGCTATGCGGCGTATGCTTAATATTTCAATTGGCAATGCAATAATGATCTTGTCAATGATGATAATGATGAGTAGCTCGAAATTCGATGGCTAATTCTGATGGCGCAATAGCGAAAATAAATAGATTATTTATGAGTCTTCTAAAAATTCAATAAATGTCTGGTATTTACTTGAATAAATATTTCGATTTGATATTATATTTATTTTCTTTTTGTATAGAAAATGGAATCGCATTTCACCTCGGTGTTGCTCTCGCTCGTTGCACCAAATCCTTAATCCGCGTACATTTTTTCCTTTCTGTCATATATTTGCCCTGGTAATTCCAACAGACGCACAAATATTTCTGTCAGCCTTCACTGTTTATTAATGCAGTTAATTTTAAAAGCCACTTTGGCTTTTCCTTACCATAAATTTTTTATTTAAGCGCCGTTAACAATTTTAAACGCATTGCGGGCTTGCAGGCATAAGCCATAAGCAAACGGAAACTGCATTAAAACAGCGGGCTGGCGAAGGCAGGAGTCCGCACGCACTTCCTGTGGTGTGCCGTGCAGATAGCTGCCAAGCTTCACCACAATATATTGAATGTAATTTTGTTCCCTAGGCAAAACAGTTAAGATTTAAGTAAAACGGCAAAACATATAAACTTTATAAGACACGAAGTGTCTATATAAGACACATATTAGGTGTCTCGTGAACTTTCATAACTATATAACAAAAAAAGGCTTAAGTAAATGTTGTGTAGGGTATTTTGTTGGTCGTACAAATTATAACCTTTACCGCTCGGTCTTGCTTTTATTTACAACATTTACAGCATAATAAACATGTACATGTTGTTTGGCTACGAATAAAGTGCGACACGGACACGTTCGAGTGGAAACCACGTCACGGCTTCACCTCTGTCTGATGCTGTCGCAAGCAACCAACCAGAGTAGCCACCGAGCTGCGCTCGTCACTTGGCGCCTCAAAAGGGCGTGTGACGTGCGTTGAGTGCGAAGGCGGGTTTTCAGGGGTCTGGAGGGGCAAGGCTGGGGCTGGGGCTGGGGCGGACTCTTAATAAAAAGCAAATTAGCTGAAGCACATTAAGTTGATGCGTTAAAAAGTTGCATCAACAGTATCAACAGCAACAGCAGCCGCAAACTTCTTGCCAGCCACCCACATATTTCGATGCGCGATTTAATAGCCTGTAAGTAAACTGGCTGCAGTCAGTGTATGGGTTTGCGAATCGTGGACCATTTTCCGCCAGCTTTAAGCACAGCCATTAAATTGAGAAGCCAAATTTTGCTAGAACTACGCGTAATGCTCATACGAGCATGAAAATGCACTCATAAATGCTGCCGACATAGAGTTGAAGGTGTTCAATGCTTGGGAAGTAAAGAGCTTAGCATTTATTAAAATGCAGAGTCAATAATTAATTTAAATTGGTAGTCCTTATTTTTTATGTGATCGTTAAATTTCGTTGGCTGCCTGCATTGGTCGCTTAAGGCTGAAGTGCAACTTCCTTCCTGTCATTTGCTGCCCATTTTCATTTACGTGTCAAATTTACAATGGCTGCTGTGCCCCGCCCTGGATGCCTTCCTGCTCGACTTTTGTCGTCTTTAGGTTCTACTTAAGTATATATATATATATATAAATTGCTTGGCTCATTAATTCATTTAAAATTACACGTCATTTTGTTTAATGTATGCTTAATGTTAATTACAGGCGGCATATGCCAAATGCAAGCGCCCAACACAGCCCCTCCACCCTCCCCCTTCTTTTCACCCATCGCGCAGTACCAACGACAACTTTGTGCAAAATCAGACGATGAAATGTGTTTTAAATGACTTCCCGCGAAATTTTTTTTATGGGGCTTTGATTCAGCATTTATCGGCAGCAGGCAGCGCGGAATTGATGGGCGTGGCATGTTGCATTAACTATGCAAATTTGCGGCCTCATTAAAAGTGTTTTAATTAATATTCGAAAATAAAATGCAAAAACGTGCTAATTAACATATAATTGCAAGGCATAAACAGGCAGCAGGTTAAGCAAATGTTTAATGCGTCTTAATTGCTCATATTTACCCACTTCCATCAATGAAATATGCAGAATATACATATTTATGCGCTCGCTTAACTAGATAAATATAAATAAAGTATAAACTCTTAACACAGCTACGCTCAACTGGGCAGCAGAGCATCGAATAGTCGTTCAACTTTAAACGTACTTTACATATCCACTTTCAGGGATAGTTTTAGTTGTGCAAATTCCACTCGCATCATTTGCCTAGTTGTTTGCATTATGAGCGAATCTCTGCAAGAAATCACGTAATATATTTGCATATTTATGGCAGAGAGGGTCGAGAGACCAGCCATAACTGTGTAGCTCCAGGACGGCGAGACGAGGGCAGCAGCTATCAAGTGGCGTATAAGCGACAAATGATACCCGCACGTGTAGGGACTGGGATTGTCTGTGCCGTGGAGAGTGCATGAGTGACGAGTGGTTGTAGGGGATGATACCCAACAACTGGATGAGTGACATTATTGACGAGCATTTTTCTAGTTCCCTCTGGGGACGTGTTGGCTGCAATTATATCTAGAAATTTCAAGCATTTTGTGCACTTAAATGTTCATTTTTATGGGCAGCAATTGAAAGGCATTCGAGCGAGTTATACCCAACGCCCATCTTCTAGCTTTCAGCTCAACCTAAACACTACCCCAATGACCCACATTTAAAAAGCTGTTGCTGCACACACACACACACACACATACACGCACACAGTTCACATTGCATTAGCGAGTCAGAGCGAGCCAATGTACAATTAACCCAATTGCAAAGTGTTGTCAACATGCCGCAAGAAACGCGGGCATACATTGCGTATATGTAATACGTAATACATTCATATGTGGGAGACGGTGGCGTAGCGTGTCTATGTAATTGAATGTATGTAACATTTCCTGCTTTTGTTAAACAATTTCCGCTGGCATGCGTTTTTGCCAGCCAACCAAGCATTAAGTCAGCAGGACGACAGGTCGCTTATTGCCCGCTCCCTGAAGAATTGGCAGCTGCTGCTCCTGCTGCTGCTACTGCTGCTGGGCGAGGTCTCGTTCTGGTTTATACTTTGTTAGCCATTTCTTGACTGCCGTACCCTTTGAAGTTTGCGCATCATTTGCATAGCTGCACACACTGAATGAAACGTACCCCGCATCTAAGTCCCGCCGCATCCCCTTTCAATATGTGCATGCCGCTTTGACAGCAGCTGTAATAGAGACGACGACATCGACGGCAGCAACAACTTGCTGATGTACGCTCGTGTTGACATTGGTTGTCACCGTTGATGTCTGACAAGCGACATTCGTGGCATCCAAGGATTGACACAACACCTGCCACGTTGTCCAGGTCAGCGTATCAAAGCACTAAGTACCTGGCAAATTTTTGACACTGCACGTGCTGGGACCACAACGCCTGGACTCTTAGCAAACGCCCAACACAAACGGCTGGTTGGGCAACTTTCGGCCCAAGGACGTTTTTAACTGTTGATAGCAGAGTTTTCAAGCCACCCCGTTAAATTGTGACACGCTGAACAAAGTGCCATGTCGGGCCATTATATTGTAGTTTTAATGTGCCACAAGTGGCAGCCATTTGGCCTAGTGCTAATTGCAACAGGTCGTTTCCAAGGGGCAATTATAAAGTTTGCGTGTTCGAGCTAAAACTTTTGGTCTCATAGAAAATTGTTATTACATTATTTCTTGTATCTACCTTAAGCTTAAGTCACAAACATTCGTTGTTATCATCTTAGCATGTCTTAAAATCTATAATTTGTTTAATAGAATATTTAAGCCTGAAATGGGTTCTTAAGGTGTTGTTGGCTGTTTATTTGTAGCTCTTGGCCAAATGACTAACAAAATGTCAACATTCATGCCAATGCATTTATATCAAGATAAATGGGCTACTCTGATTTAAATGTTATATAATATCCAGACGCACACTCCAACGCTCGTGGGGCACGGCTGAGAAATCATAAAACGTGCTTGTAAATGCTTAGCAGACACTCTTCAGCTCAGAAGAGATACGGCTTCAAAGTATTTCCCTAATTTGGGAATGTAATAGCAAAAGCACCATAAAGAATGCAATCGTTAAGCGCCGACATAGAGAGAGAGAGCGAGAGCTGCATCCAGGCATCAAGTGGCGAGCTGTGGATAGCCTAATTTCAATCGCTCAATGCTGGACCATCATTTAATTTATATGCTTGGCCAACTGCTTTTGACCAGCAACGCGGGATAAATTAAAAAGAAAAAAAAAAAAGAAGAAAAATATACAAAAACCAACTCGTTGAAATGAAATCAGCGACCATAAAAAGCCACGGCAGCCACAGAACCCTCACATGGCGCGAATTTGTTTGCCCGACTGCCTGCTGTACTGTTTGCACATACCCCTACTTCCCCTACTTCAAGGTCCTTGCCCTTTTATGTGCCTTTTGGAGTGCTCCAACTCGCATTTGTTCAATTGAAAGGGGCAACCAGCCAGATGGTACTGCTGCTACTGAAGAGCCACAAAACATTCAATGTAATTGATGTAAAGAGCTCTAAACTCGATTGAGGAGGGTGCCAGCGAAAAGAGGGCATCAAATAACATCCATCTAGTTGATATATTGCCAGCACCAAAAAGGCCAACAACTGAGCATGACAAAAGTGTGATTAGGTTTTTGCCTAAAAGCACCTTCTCAAAATATTATCCTTATCGACTTCAAATCAAGGGCTCAGCTTAAATGGCTTTAATGTTCTTTAAATCGCAATCGCGCACAATGTTTCCCAGATCTCGCATTAAAGTGCAGTCGGTTTGTCTGTGGTGTCTGAAAAAGTTATTTCAGAGATTACAAATCGGTTGTCCGGACACACACAAACGGAATGGGAATGTGGTAGCTAGGTGCAGGCGGTACGAATAACACTTGCTACAAATAAGATACGCGAGCAAGTCTGTCTTTATCAAGGGTTATACGTGCAGGTTTCAGGAAATGTAGAATTGCGAAAAACTACGCAATATATATTTTGTTACACAAAATATTCTATGTTTTGATCATAAGAAGATACGAAATTCTTTTTATCATATTGAGTATAATGCTTATTATAATTTTTAGAATATATGAACATTTTTTTATTTTTATTATATTATTTTTATCGCTATCAATAATTTAATATTCTAAAGAATAAAGAAAGAACTAAAGAATCGACTCTACAATAATCAAATGTGCTCATCGGCAAGCAACACAAGTCTAATTCCAACATGGATCCGTTTAAGAATGTTGTGGAAATCTTTAAGGCAGGAAATTCGTTAAATAAGTGACAAATGTTTGTTACTTGTTGCGACTTCGTTTTCATACATTTGTTTCGTACGTGTAAACCCAACCAGCCGTTCGGCGAAGTGGCTGCGCGTGCCACCATTTTAAGTTCAAGTGTAAATAAAGCCATAGGAAAAGGGAAAACGTGAGCGCGCAAAAATCGCAATTACAAGTGATTCTACCTAGGCGAGGGTCTTGTCTTATTGTCTGTGTGTGTGCGCGTTGATGCCATGCCTCTTGCCACCTGCCACCTGCCACCTGCTGGGTAAATCGCAGCGCATTTTTATGAAAGCATTCAAGTGCAAATAATGCGAGCCAGCTATGGAAAGATGGGGAGATGCTAGCACAGGGTCTAAGACTATTGCCAGCAATATAATGCATTTATTGGTCACTTTGTGCATCGAAAATTTAAAAAAAAACTGGATTTTAATACTTTTTTTCAAACTATGAATTTTTAGTAATTTTTCGTATTTTATTTCATTTGAAATCACTTTGAATTTGGTTTCCGATTTACTTGAGCGTATCCAATGCAACGAAATTAGAAATAACAATGTGCTCGCAGTTTCTACTCTCAACTGCAATTTGCTGATATTCCCTTCATTGTTGTCCCATTTAATAGCATTGAAAAACAATTTCCAAAACCCAGCATATAAATGGGAGAGAGCAATTTTAAATGGAAAGCTGGTTAAATGACATGCATATAAATATCAACTATCGAGTGGCTCTAAAAACAATTGATAAACAATTTTTGTGGTTGTTCAAATGAAATCCCATTAACTAACACAATATAAACATGTATAAACAATTTGTTTGCATAGTCATTGCAGCTAAAACTAATTAATATGCATTTGAAAATATTTTATACCCTTACAGAGAGTCTTATAATTATTTCAAGATATGTATAGCACTAAATGGAGATATTTCGGATGCCATAAAAAATATATATTCTAGATCAGAATAAACAATCAAGTAAGCATGTCCTTTGTTTTCTGCCTACATATATGTAAAAAAGTCTTTCAGTATTAAAGCTAGCTTAATCAAAATCTGCATAAATTCATCATATTTTAGTCGCTCGGATCGGATCATTATATTATAAAGCTACTCAATCAAAGTTTTATTTTTTTGGTTTGAACCTACCTTGTGTATAAATATGTAACCAATCCACAAGGGTATTATATGTTCGACCACCGAGGTTAACTGCTTTCGCTTGTTTTTATATATTTATAAGCCTATTCTGATGAATTGTTTAGTTTAATGACTATAGAGTGGATAAATAAAAAAGTGTGAAGTATCGTTTGTTTTGCAAACGTTGAAGATAATATGTGAATTTATTTTTAGTTGAATTTATAACAAATCGAGCAAATATTTACGTTTCGTATGCGAATAATTTAGAATTGAATGTGGTGTTAAGGCACATTCTGTGTTAAACCATATTTCAAGCTGCAAGCAATAACTAAAAGTATATTCACAAACAGAAAGTCGGAAATCTCCAAAATCAGAGAATTTCTCACGTATATATAGTTGAAGATGGTAACTGCACGTTCCTGGCGAGTGCAACGCTCGAGATGCAGCTGCTCCAGCTTCATAAGCAAAGAGTAAGAGATTTTTTAGGAACTGTAATGAGAAGTAATACTTAAGCAGTTATTCACCTTCTCCATTCGCCAGCTACGTACACCCTTTGGCCTGCGCAGCAATCTGTACAATTCATCCAAATACAAACGATTCAAAATCTTACGCTCCATTTCACAGATGCATCTCGCCATCTTTATGATATCCAGCATATTTGACATTAGCAGACTGAAGAGTAAAACAATCAACAGGGAATTCTCCTTTTTAAGCCAGTAATTCGTTAATCCGAAGTGGATCGCTAATAAGATTTCAATGGCAAGTCTGGTAGTATTAGAGGCATAGCACAATCGTTGCATGCTCCGACGCAAAATCAGTAATTTCTCAAAATACTTTAAGTACTGTAGTCGCTCTGCACTGCACCCTTTGACCGACTGTTCCAAACGTAGAGCCAATGACTGAGCGAGATGCAGATGAAGCAACATTGCCACATCAGTCCATTGAAACAGAATCGTGGCTCGAACAAAGTGAATTGTAAAAGGCCAATAGTTCCAAGGAATTATGTTCATAATTAAAGCAAGTAGAGCCAGCTCACGCAAAAATAGGATTATCCAACAATGCAGAGGAACATGCACACGGCGTCCAAAGAGCTGGATATGTGTTTTGCACAGCTGTAAGAAGAGATTCATCAGATCCTGTAAGCAGCGGTGATGTCGCAGGAGAGTCCAACCACTCAGCGCTATTCCCAAATATCTTATAGCGCACATGGACTGGATCATGCGAAACGAGAGACGATAATAGTCAAGTCCCTGATTCGGGCGTTCCCTGTAATAGCACGCGATCCCAAATGCACACATTGGGTAAATGTAAAACAAATGCCACAATCTGGCATAGAAATTCCAAAACTCAGATCTCACAAATTTCTGTTTATCGCGTTCAAAATTAAATTCGTTTATAGCGAATAGTTTGGTTAACCAATGGAGCAGAAATATAAATACTGTTTGGTAGTACATCTTGATAAACACTGAGACATGACTGTCGATTCTGAATTGTACTGGGTATGATATATTTTTATTGACCAATGGGTAAACCATCTGCCCATAAAAGTAAAACATAAGCATGAACATAAATACAAAATAATGTCAAAGAGTCACAGAAGGATTACCAGAATATTGACCTCATAATAAACATTAACACCTACCTCACCAACATATAACACAAAACAGCCCTTGGCACAAAAATTAGTCTTTAGGATTTTGTTTCCATTAGAAATAACGATCAGACGTCACAAAATAGATGTGAACTGTCATTCAAATTAACCTAATATCATTAATCAAGCCACAATGCTTTCGCAGCATAGCGATCGGATCGACTGGGGTATACCCTAGACCCTCCTGAGTTTTAGAAAGATTCGCCTGCAAATGAGGGAAATTAGTTGTCAAACTTTTTGTATAAAAAGCATGAAAAACAACGCAGCTAACTAACAGGCTAGCATTGTCAATACTTTTTTTCACAAAAAATATTAATAAAATAAATAGCAATGGCAATTAACAATAATTAACAACCTTTTTCTTTTGGTTGTTTCACTGTTCACGTGCTTTAGGGTTTTTTGTAAAATTGCAAAAAACAGAAGTTTCCTTTTGTGCAATTGAGGCGAGTCAATTTATGTAGACAAAAATGAATGTGAGCATTAATGAGTTTAGTAGCCAGCCTTTACTTGGTTACAACGGGGACAATGCTGCCGTTGAATGTGTAAGGACCGCCCGTTAGGAAGAACCGGGGTCGGATCTCAGTGAACATGACAGTTTGGTTGTTTACAATCTCACTTGATATGGATTGGTAACTAATTGATTGCGTTGGGAATAGAAGTATGGTAGAAATGTATTTTTCAAATTGGCAACTTGATACAATTGGGTTTTCAAAATAATTAATTTGACCCAGCAGTAACGAGTAAAGAACATTTATAATAAAATTATTACAATGTAATATTTGTAAGCGTATGAGGCTACGTGGGATGGGCGTAGCAGTAAGCTGCACTACCCAACCGCTAGTGGAAAAAGTAGTGTCTAAAATATTTAGTTAAAAATAATACTTTAGTTATTTATATAAGATATTTATTAGTAGTTCAACAACTATTTTAAAAACATATAATTTTTATTTTTTGGCTTTTTTTTTATTCTTATTATGTAATTTCATTTTGGCTTCCTCCTTTAAGCCGTGTAGGCGCATATGTTTGACTAAATTATGTTTCCCTGTAAAGTCTTTCGGGCAGTAGGAACACTTGAACAAACGCTCGCCAGTATGAACAAATTGGTGTGTCTTAAGAACATATCTCTGGGTAAAAGATTTCGAACATATCTGACACTTAAAGGGACGTTCGCCGGTATGGGTACGACCGTGCCTTACCAAATTTTCTTTTCTATTGAATGCATATCCACAAATCTTACACTTGAATAGCTTCGTTGATTTGCCTTTGTTTTGAATTATATTTTGACTTTTTGTGGTGCTTTTGGATTCGTTCTGTGAAACGTGTTTTCTCTGATGATTGGCTAGACCTTGTTTTGTAGTAAAGTCATTAGGGCAGTGGGGACACTTGAACATACGCTTGCCGGTGTGAACAGTTTGGTGTGTTTTAAGAGAAGATGCTTGAGTAAAAGATTTCGGGCATTTCAGACACTTAAAAGGACGCTCACCAGTGTGAATACGAATGTGCCTTATCAAATGTTCATTTCTTTTGAATGTCTTACCACAAGTCTTACACTTTGTCTCCTTCGGTTTTTTACCAATGACATTTTGATCCCCGTGCTTCCTAAGATGATCGTGTAGATTATATTTTCTAGTAAAGGCTTTTGGGCAATAGTGGCATTTAAACAAGGACCTGCCGGTGTGAATAGTATGGTGTGTCTTCAGTGAAGATGCCTGAGTAAAAGATTTTGGGCACTTCGAACACTTAAAAGGTCGCTCGCCAGTATGACTACGATAGTGTCTTATCAAGTTTGAATTTGTTCCGAATGCTTTTCCGCAAGTCTTACATTTATATGGTTTCTTCGAGATTGCATTCTTTTCAGTTATACTTTTACTATCTTGTGTGCTCTCTACAGGGCTCTCAAGCTCAGAGCTTCCATCTACCTCTTGTTTAATCATATCCTTGACGAGCTCCCAATCTTCTGCTGCTAGCATATCGATAAAGTTTTCTGTTTCCGTTAGACTCATACTGAGTAGCTTATGGCTATCTTCGGCATTGCGTTTTAATCTATAAGCGGTTTTCACATCTGAAATACAGGAACTGCATATCTTCTTTGTGAGTTTATCCTCCGGCTTCACTTGGTTGCTGACGCATTCATTTAACATCTCCGCTAGGGTGAGTTCGCAATCAGACAGTTTCCCGTCCGCGAATAAATCCACCAGGTCCGCTGAGGTCATGCAAACGCGACAAACGTTATTCATGTCTTACTTTGTGGTCTTCACATTCAAGACTGCTGCAGGGTTGGTTGGCAACCACCAATTTATGCTGCTCCTCAAAGTCCAGGTATTTCCAAGGTACCAGTACAGCTTACCTGCGCCAGTGTGGTACAGCAACTTTTAGTTATGGGGGGAATCGGGTTAGGTAAAAGGGTCACATACCTGTATCTAACGAATCTCAGTTGCCTAACAAAAAGTCTGGATAACTCAAGGGGTTAAAAAACTTACCGAAGGCCGGCAGAGAATTCGTCTCTACGCCCTCCTCAACCTTTATTTGGTAACATTGTGTCTATGCGGAGCATAAGCATGAGTATATATTTGAAATATACCAGAACCTTGCCCATTGGTGTTAACACACATTTGGAGCTCCGTATTTATGCCCTGCAAATCACGAATCACATGCAGATATATATAATATAATTAACTATTTTATAAAATAGTTTAAAACATTACCATTGAACCAATATAAATTCGTATTTATGAACCAAAATATTTGAGAGATCAGGAGGTGGCTAAACCAGCTAAAGCAAACACATAGCAGGTACATAGCTACGTACAATGTGAATATTTAATAATCTCACTCTATGTAAGCCATATCTTGAGCTTATGTCAGGCGTATCATGATATTTGTGGTTTTGAGCAACATGTTGAGCAATTGGTCGATTAGTTTATGGCCACCAGCTGCTTTGGACAGGTCTCTTAGGATGATCAGTATTCGGGTCTGATTACCTGCAAACAAATCTCTGTTGAAACCTCAATCATGGGACCATGAGACTGTGCTGTGAGGGCAAAGCTGGTGATTAGACAGCTGGTGCAGAATTTCTGTTACGCGGTCTTAAAAAAGGTAATGAAAGTTGTAGGTCAGCTATTTTTGGAGCTCATGTTGTTTATCTAACGGGTATAGCAAATATGAAATATTAATTGATATGAGCAAATCAGTTGGTGGGGCTAGGATTTTCTGCCAAGGCCGAAAATCTTTGTGACGTTAGGCTCTGGCTCGTTTTTTTTCCATGCGTCATAAGCATTCAAAAAATTAAATAGTTTAGTTATTTGAGATATTAATATTTATTAGAAGTTCAACAATTTTTATTTAATTTAATTAATTATTACTTTTTGTTTTTATTTGCAGTCTTTACCTTTTTTTTTTATTGTTTAATTTGAGTTTGACTTCTTTCGCTGAAGCGTGCTTGGGCAGATGCCTGACAAGACCCTGTTTCATGGTAAAATCCTTCGGACAGTGAGGACACTTGTACATACGCTCGCCAGTATGAACATTATGGTGTCTCTTAAACGCAGATGGATCGGCAAAAGATCTCGGGCATTTCGAACACTTAAAAGGACGTTCGCCAGTATGAGTACGAATGTGAACAGCCAATTTTGTACTCGTTTTGAATGTCTTAGCGCAAGTTTTACACTTAAATTCCTTTGAGATTGGTATCTCTTTAATCAAATGTAGACTTTCTTTTATGCTCTTGGTTTCCTTCATTAAAACGTGTTTGTGCAGATGTTTGGCCAGACCTTGTTTTTGCTTGAAGTCCTTCGAACAGTGGGGACACTTGTATTTGCGTTCGCTAGTATGAACAAGTTGGTGTGTCGTAAGAATAGATCGCTGAGTAAAAGATTTCTGGCATATCGGACATTTAAAAGGTCGTTCGCCGCTATGAGTACGTTTGTGCATTATTAAATGTCCAATTTTGTTGAATGTCTTTCCGCACATATTACAATTGAATGAGTTCCTTGAATTTTGTTCCTTTTTGATAATATTGTGACGTTCTTGTGTGCTCTCTAAATGGACCTCTAGCTCAGAGGTATCTTCCAGCTCTTTCTTAATTGGATCCTGCACGAGTTCCCAATCTTCAGCTTCTAGCGTATCGATAAATTCTTCCAAATCTGTTTCTTGAAGTCTAATATTTAGCCGCTTATGGCTATTTTCTGCATTGCGTTTTAATCTATAAGCTATTTTCAAATCTGAAATACAGGACCTGCATATCTTCTTTGTAAGTTTATCCTCCGGCTTCACTTGGTTGTTGACGCATTCATTTAACATCTCCGCTAGGGTGAGTTCGCAATCAGACAGTTTCCCGTCCGCGAATAAATCCACCAGGTCCACTAGGCTCATGCAAACGCGACAAACGTTATCCATGTCGTACTTTGTGGTCTTCGCATTCAAGACTACTGCAAGGGTGGTTGGCAACCACCAATTTATGCTTTGTCCCAGGTATTTCTGTGCAGTTAACCTGAACCGGTGTGGTACGGCAACTCTTATGGGGGAATTGGCTTAGGTAAAAGGGTCGCATAAGATGTACCTAACTCTGTATCCAGTGTGCATAAGATGTACCTAACTCTGTATCCAGTGTGCACGAAAAGTGTTGTTGAGGGAATAGGGTTGAAAAGGGTTGCAAGACCTTAGCATAACTCTTTAGCCTAACATTCAATTATTTAAGAGCTCTGCAATTTGTTGATTATTAATAGCAGTACGAAAAATTGTTATAAAATATTTAACGAATTCAAGGAGACATGTCCGCTGGTATTTATATACAATCTGAATTAATTTTTTTATTCATATATGAGGTTATTATATGGTTTAATCGTGCTTTGAGAAGTAACTAGTTGGTTTTTCATATTTTAAACTAAAACTAATCAACAGAATTACATTAGAGAAAATAAAACCCAAGATCTCCAGAATGAGAGAACGCCCGAACGTTCCTTCAGAGTACAAATCACCTTTTCCAGTCGCCTGTTTCGTGTACTTTTTGGACTTTTCAGATAGCGCAGTAGCTCGTAGAGATACAACTTATCTAATATCTTGCACTCCATTCCACCGATGCATCTAGCCATCTTTACGACATGCAGCATATTCGACATGAGTAGACTACCGATGAATATTTTAAATACATAAATATGGTCTCCACTTAAGGTGTAAATCGAGAAAGCTGCCATGCAGAAGATCATGATATACATAATCTCCACGATCAGCCTAGCAGTGATGGATACCCAACAGAATTGCTGCAAATTGTGGTTCAGGTGCAGTAATTTTTCAAAGTATGCAATGTAAAGTGATCGCTGTAGTTTCCGGATATTAGGCTCCTGCTCCAGATGTTCAGCCTAGGATTTAATAAAGTTTAGATGAATCAACATGCTCACATCGAGCAGATAGGACGGGATAACTACTCTTATAGACGTAAGAATCATGGCGCCTGGAAACCAAGGACCGCTGGGAGTAAAATATCTGACTAGGTATCGCGTATTAAATGTAGTGTTAAGCAATACCATGGAACTTGCACTCCTCTTCCAAAAAGCAGGCGGTGCATGCTCTCAATCCGCAAAAACCGATTAAGCTGTTTGTGTAGCTGCCGACGATAATGGATAATGAGCCAGCCCTTAAAGGCTATGCTAGCATATCGTACGGCAATGAAGCAGATGAAGATTCGGTGTAATATCTTCATATAACTATGCCAAAAACGCGAGCCAATCATTTTGGTCTGTTCGCGATCATGCGAAAATTCACTGATCGCGAAAACTTTGGTCAGTATGTTAAGTAGTCTCAGCAGAACTTTGAGGCAGACCGACATATTGGACACTGACAGCCACAGCACAATGTGAGCTCAACAAAGCTGTCGAATGTGTCGCATGTATACATTTATACATATAGACATATAGACGGTTCAATAACCCAATAGACGGAGTCGATTCAATTAGTAACAAACGCAAGCCTTTAACATGGTGTCGTAAAATAAATTTGAGCTGTGTAATTCTAATTAGTTTAGGACTGGGTGCATATGAACTATTTCATTAATCAAGCACATCACTTCATATGGCTAAGTGCGACGACATAATTATTGTCGCTTTTGGTATCCAACCAGCATGCAAGTTGCGTCTATAAAAGTTGACCTAATTTTCGTACTCAATAAAACCAATGATAGGCCAAAGATGTCTAAAGGGCACAATTTAAATGCTGCCAATCTTTAAAGACAACTAATCCATGACTATAATCTTAATATGTTTCCAGTCTTTTTTACCACACACGATTATACTATATCATATTTAAGATTAATATCAATGACAGGCATATTCTAGCCGTCACCCCCTTTCTCATCTTGATCCATAATATTCTTATTCACACAAAAGCAGAGTTGACTGTATTATCATCATTTTGGCATGCTTGATTGTAGGGTATTTTATAGTCTAGAGCTCATATGTATATTGTTATAACTGTTTGTATCAAGTGTTCGCATACAGATGTGATATTCTTAGATCCACTTTCCTATAGCTGAGTATAGGGTATCTTATAGTGATTTGTATCAGCTATGAATTGATGTTCGCCCCCTCCTAGATTCTGGCTGAAATGCCTGAAGCTGCCTACTCTGCTCATGTACACCCTAGAAATTAGCTTGACAACGAACTCGTCTCATTCATCATTATTGTCGTGAGTCCGGGGGAAAATGCTGCTTACTTTTGGGCTAAATTTACTGCCACAAGGCGCGTCATGCGTCACAGCCAACACCTGTTTATGCCATAGCTTACATTTGACTTTCTGGCTTTTCTAGGAACGACAGATCTAATAGGCACTCACTCCAGCCAAGCGTATTTGATATATATGTTTATTTTCTTCAACTGCCTTTCGGTGCAGAGGGTTGCATAATTTACCTCCCAATGCCTCCTGGCCATCAACCTTTTAGCAGCATTTTAATTTGCCTAATTTGTGAGGCAGCCTACAATGAAACTTTACGACCCTCTCGCATGCTCCTCTCCAGCTACAATGCAGGGCGTGGCAGCGAGATACTTGTGTTGGCGGCTGCTGGTTATGTTTGTTTTGTCGGAGCGGGCAAGAAATTAATCGTTGCTATTTGCTTTGATTTATGATTGTGAGTTTTGCTCAACAGCTGATGGAGTGTGGCAACCCTGACTGGGTGTGGCCTATTTATGCATTTGCTTATGGCTCGCCATATTTTGTACACATTATTTATAGTTTTGTTTCCAATTTGGCATGCGGTGGCAACAAATGTTTTGGGTTAATAGCCGGGGCCATCTCTTTGTTTTTCTGGCAGTCGGTCTGCGCCAGTTGAAGGATTGCCATTTATGATTAAATGCTTATTAGGAAAGCAATTAAATGAAAACCGCGTTCGAAAATGTTTTACTATTATTTCCTAATGGCTGTTAATTAGGAATGTTAATTGAGTAAATAATACATGATAATACACAATCAAGCTTGAGATTCTATACAAAGTCGCAGTTTTTCAATTGCCTTAATAAAAATTCAAATTCGCTGTCTATGATAAAAAATTCCTATAAATGTTTATGTTGTGTAATAAGGACGACTTTCGATTCTTAAAGAAAATCTAGAGCTTGGGTTCTCTGAAACTGGCTACTGCTTATACCCATGTCTAGCATAATTTATTTTTATGTTTATAAAATCATTCTCTGTTCAGTTTATATCCCAACTACCAGCTTCTACTCAATAAACCCAAAGACCAGAGGCATTTCTAATAAAAAAAAATACATATTTTGAAAGGTTCTTTTGCCTGCCTGTAAAATCTGGCGCTATAAAATATCCGAGCGCAACATATTTTTCTGCCTTTTCTTACAGCTTTTGACTTTTGTCGGCTCGTGCTCATATATTAGTGTGTTGCATGTAGGCGTGGTGTCGGCACAGCTTGGCACAATTACAGCAATTTATGCGAATTATGTGCGAGACACGTCAGAGCGCATAAAACGGAGCCAATGCTCCCTATCAAGCCTGCCCTCCTCTCGCATCCCGCCCACCACTGACAATTCGCACTGCATGTTAATTTGATTTAGACGCATTGCTGAGTGAACCTTTTCTTGCTGGCCAAGCGGCAGCTGTGTGGCGTTTGCTCATTAAATTTAATTTGGTGACGCTGAGCGGAGTGTTGGGCTAGTAGAAGGTTGTGTCAGGGCGAGGAGAGTGAAGAGAGTGTTGGCAGCAATTTATAAACAAAAGCCAGCGCCGCACAAGCGCCATAAATTGGTCGCTGATATTTCACACATGCTGGCCACATTAGGGTGCTTTCATACATCTCAATATGAGTACAATCCCATATACATATGTACATATATTTATATATATAGTATATATGTGCGCGTGTGTACATACATCTGTGTACATTTCAATTCAGCCGAGTGGCGCTAATAAAATGCTTAATTTACCAGCCCAGGCCCCACTCATACTTTTTGGGTGTAAGTACGACTATATTTTTAGCATTACCCCGTGCCCTTGGCCAAGACCCAATCGTCTCGTCAGAGCCATAAACCAAATATGCGCACACGTTTTCATACCCTACATTTTAGCTTATAGGCTGCTAGACACAAGACTGCCCGTACATAATATATACAAATATCTTGTATGTTTGTATTGTAATTAAAGAAGCAACTCCAAGCGGAACTGTATGTTCTGTATTAACATTTACATGGTATATTAAAGCCGTGCATAGTCTCGATAACGACTAGCGTAAACAGTCGGACATATGCGATTGCTCTTATTCTTATTGTTGTTGTCGATCAGGTTTATTGTTTGTGGATTTTTATGATATTTTATTGCATTGCAGATTGTGTGTTTGAGTGAGTGTGCCATTGTGTGTGTGGGTGTGCCTTGAGTAGTTGGAAACTCTGCTTTCAATATTCATTTCTAGTATGTGGCGTACTTTTGAGTTTATGTACCATTTCTTGACTGAGTGATTGACTTGTTTGAGTTTACCACAACGCAAATCGACGTGATTTTACGACGTGAGTGTAAATACTGGGTAAAGGAAAACAACAATTTCTAAAGGTGCTTTACAAAATTGCTGCGAATATTTGCTGCATTCACAAATTGCATGCCTGCATTATTTAAATCATTGTGTATACATATTTTGTTAAGTTTCATTAAATACCCTAGAATTACCAATTCAATTGCTTAGCCATTGAAAATTGAAGAACAACATGAACAAAATAAATAAAGTCTGCTAAATTTATAAAATGCAAATGAAGCTAAGCATAAATTTCAATAGTTTACTGTACTGCTACCAGTTGAGCCAATTGACGTAGACACAAAACGAAATTTATTTTAATGTGCCAACTTTGAGAAGCTTTTTAATATATACATGAATTCTATTCCCTTGATCATCAGACTTTCACTATTTAATTAAGTAACTGGTTAATAATCGAATATCATAAATTCAATAATTCCTTTAAATCGCTGTCAAAGTTTGTTCCTTATATTCCTCCAAATGTCATTTGGCTGTCATTTTAATAGCTCGGAGCGGCCCATAACAATTTTTTTTGCAGTTTACTCGCAAATCGAAACGTCTTGAATGGGAAATGGAGCTGAATCCAAGATTTTCATCGCAGCCATAATCAAAATTACAATGCGCATTTTGGTCATTGGCCCCAGCATAAATTGAAAGAGCGAATAATAACAAATATATTTATTTTTATTTGCAATGAACTTGAGGCCAGGCTAAACTACAGCTGCACACATGCCACATGGCACATGCCACATTTAAGCCGCCATTATTTCGGACAGAATGGGGCCAGGGTGGTCTGATGTTTTTTCCTTGTCTATTTCCGGTTCGTGCGCCATGATTGTCATCCCTGTCGGTGTCCATGACGCGCTGCTGTTGTGGTTATCTAAACGTTTGTTTTTTTTTGCTTTTTGCATTTCAATTCTTTTTTGGCCATGTCTTCAACTTGTCTTTTATTAAGGCCCCGCAACATTGTGACTGTGTATAGTTGAGTTCAATTCTCTCTCTCTCTCTCCCTGTCTCTCTCCCTATTCCCTTTTTGCTCAGGATGTTTTCCATTTGACAGCGCCGTTATGGCCTTTTTATTATGATTTTGTTGATTTCGCTTTTCCGTAGCGGCAACAAACACCAAGATAGCAAAAACCAATGGCTTTTAGACGCAAGCGAAATACCCTGTAAAACGCTGATGCATGAAAGACAATGTAGTGTGTCGATATTTATTTTAAGAAAGAGCATTGAATAACTTGAACTCTTAAATCCTAAAAGATAAAAAAGTAAAAATATATATACATAACTCATTTATATTTTGCAGGGTGTCTGCATAGGTAATATACTCTCAGTAAAGCTGTTAGGGAGACCTGTTTTGGACATGTGTGAGAGTTGGGGTGTTTCTTAAAAAACTGCCTTCGTGTATGGCATAGGCAAGGCATTTACATGAGACGCGTCATTGCCAGCACTTTGGTCAACACTTCAGGCTAAAAGGCAACTTTATTTTGAATATTGCTATGCGATGCGTCGATGCTGTTTACCTTTGCGAGCAACTAAAGCGATTCCTGCGCACAGGTCTCAAAGCCATTTGCTGGTCTGTTTGACTGCCCTGCTTCTTGAGTAAGATGAGCTTATTGACTACAATCAATAAAAATCAACTTAGTTTAAATCAATTTGTTAGCCAAGTCGAACCTTCTTCTCCAATTCCGTTGGTCAACCCCTAGCATTGGCACACGTCTTAATTTTCTATGTTTTTTGTGGAGCAGCCCACACAAATAACACAATACAGTAGGATGTAGAGAGGGGTGATTGTGGATAAGAGGAGACGGGGCGTGACAGCTACAGCCTAAACACAAAATAATATGCCAAACGGACTGAGCCATGGGGTCAGCAAGCAAACTGCAAAAGTCAGACTCAGTAAACATTTCCGTTTAGTATTTGGCTTAACATTTTTGCAATAGTCTGAACAAATTTAAAGCAATATTCAAGGAAGCAGAAGAGCAACAAAAAAGTTGGAAACAGCACAACCAGGGTGTGAGGTTTTTATTTTTTGCGGAAGGGTCCGCCTTAGACTGGAGCGAGCATATTTAATGAGAATGGGGGCACAGACAATGAATGTATGTATTTGCTTAGCAACGACCATAAATTTAACTAATGGCAGTCACTTTCGGTACGCACATTTTGTTATTTTTGTATTCGCAGGCAGCCCTCAAATACTATTCTAATATACCGCATGAAAGTTGTCTCATTGGATGTGTGTATGTGTGTGTGTTTTTTTACATGTAAAGTTTTCTGTTAGCCGAGAGCTTTGCAAAATAATTAGATTTTTTAAATTCCTCAAATTTGCATGCTGTCCAAAAATGAATTTCGCATTGAAATCTATTTAATTTAAGACAAACTCTGAGCAAATTTGCCAATTATGGTAACTAATTAAATTTAGAATTTTTATTACATATGAATTGGGGTTTAATCTGCTGAAGCCAAGTGCAATGACTCTTAGTTCGACTCGGAGCTAAAATTAAAACATGTAAAAAGTTGTTCTAGTGAAAGCACATTACATAAAATGTTGTATTATTCTTTTTTATGACAACGCGTACCAACAACGAAACCATGTAGCCAAGCACAGACAGCAACAGCTTCCAACGTAATTCCCAGCTGCAGGCTGGTTTTACACAAGAAAAAAGACAATTTCATCTGGGCCGAGGATGGCATTCTATGCAAATAGGAGCGACTATAAGTCTATGATATTAAATTGTATTATGTTACGCCATGAACCACCAATGCCAACGTCCACTCTTAGAGACTATTCGTCTACTTTTCTGCTTGCCTGCCTGCCTGCCAGCCTGTCTGGCTGTGGCATGCATAACGAGATTTTGTCATGATTTTTGTACAAGTCGCAATACGTATGAAAACAAATCAAGCAAAGGATGTTTACCCACATACACATGCCACAGAACAATGTCCAGCAGCTGAGAGTCGAATATGCATTGCAAAGTTTTTGTTTTTTAAGTCGAAAGAAAAACTTTAAGCTGTGCAAACAATAGATGGAAGAAATGAAATATAAATATTGTCCATATATGCAAACAAATGACAATTGTCTAATACTGTCATTCATACTACTTGTTTAGTTTTCTTCTTTTGGCTCTTGGCTTAAAATATCATTTAAGGGCCCAAGCCAACCATGTCACAGCTTTTAATGTCCAATAAACTAGCTGTCATAACGTTCATCCTATATGTCTACCGCTCATAAGCTCACCTTATAAAGCGCTTGCACTGAGACCATAAAACTTCCATTTCACAGCATTTTGATTAGTCCGGCTTCCATCTGGCCCATTGGGTAGATCACATTTTGCCGCTTGTCCAACGCGTCACTGCGCTCAAGTCATCAACTTGTCAGTTTTTGTTGAGACAAACATATTGGTAGTGCGACCTCGGCCAGATCTCAGACGAGGCGACTCGAACCAGTTCTCGAAACGCCCTAGAAGGGGTCTGGCAAAAGCCGAAACAGGAGTTGTGTCTACAGACATGCTAACTATGGCCATAAATCAAATCAAGTGCAACAACAAGTGTAAACTCAAGAAAGCACAGCTAACTTTATAGTGCCGACGATGGAATACCCTATCTAAGCCTTATTCAATGGTCATTTCAAAAATTACACTGTTTAACGCTCTGACTTGCTTGTAATCCAGATTACAAATTGTTTACTTATTAGCAATATAGCCTATATGTACTTAAATTAATATTGGACAACATTTTAATTAAAGTTTTCCATTATTTATCTTTTCAATTATATAAAAGGAATTGATCAATAAAATTTGTGCGTACATTACAAACATATAAAAGAACCCAATCAATGAAATGAATGGGTGTAGACTATGTATAGAGTATATTATAGGAATAGTTGCGCAAAAAAATTCCAACCCATAACCAACGGTACCAACGGGTCGAGAGCAGACGAGACGAAATCTTAAAGCAGCAATAAAATTCAAAGTTGGAGTAATTGCCTGCAGACTGCCGTTGACTTTAGGAGTATAAAAATGTCATAACTCGACAGATAGTTAACCCGTCCAAGACAAAAGACTGTGCGGCTCCGAGCTCTAATAAATTAACCATTATGCCAAGGCATTTGTTTTTACAGCGCAGACGATGCGTTGCCGAAGTTTATGCAAATTGTTGCGTCTGATGATGTGTGATATATTATGGTGATATATGAAACTGTTTCACACACACTCACACAAGCACATGCATGCGAGATGGCGAATGACCAAGTGTCATACACAATGGCAATTAACCCAATTCGCTGGCGTTGTTAATGCTGTTTTGATGATGGCTTCATCACGCCCATAGGCGGCAGTCTGCATGCTGCCCCTAATAAGTATGCAACACACGAGCTGCACACACAATTTACACTGCAAATTAATGGGTGGCAATAAGTGCCAGGCAATTGAGGCCAACAAGCAGTTCCTCTCGTGCCAGCTGTTGATACTGGCAGTAGGAAAAATGTTTGTTTGTTTCTAGCCATCTAATAAGTGCATGCAATTAGCTTTATTCGGGACTTGCTACACAGTTTTGGGCTTAGTTTAAAGGAATTTGCGTGCTTTGTAAATCTTGCCCGCAATCCTAAATCTTATTTTTGAATGCAACACTCTTGTCGGCGCAAACAATCAGAGCTAATTCCAGTTTCATGACACTCTCCAACACTCTCAGCGCTGACCGTCTGAAGGGCATTTGGAACCGCCCACACAGACACCTCCTATATATGCATATACTGTTATATATTTATTTATATATATACTATATATATATATAAATTTATCCGTATCCACATGAGTCGTCAAATTTATCGCCTGAGGCTATTATGGCACCAACAACTGTTGCCCCTATAAATTTTTTGGCAAATTTATCAGAGCGTCGCAGTTGCCGTCGACGTCTCTGCTGCTGTCTCAGCCGCCGCTGGCGTCAACTCCGCATGACGTTCATTATTTTTCAGCAGGCGCTCAACTCAACTCATTTTTCTTGGCCTTGGGCAATTTTTGTGTGTAGTAACATATAAGAACACAATGAAAAATGCAGAGAAAAACATTCTGTGTTAAATATTTTACATGTTTTGTTCTCTCGGCAACTTTGATTTGAGAACTCGCCCTGCTTTTCTTTTTGGCCTTCTGCCGGCAGCGCCATTCAAATTGTCAACAGCTTCCCCGGACTTGGCCCAATTGTGTTTTGGGCTTGTGCAATGGCAAGACAACCGGCCAGAGAATTATCCTGGTTTGCTTCTGCTCAGTTCGCTTAGCTGTTGTTGTTGTTGTTCTTTCCGTTTTGGTCCCAGATTGTCTGGCATGGCTGCCAGTCAGTCAGCTGCTTCAGTTACGGGCTCTTATGTTTTTTATTCGCAGTGCTTGTATAAAACAGTTTTTGTCTTGATTTCATGTTGAGACATTTACAAATTATGCACCACACCAACGCCTTGAGGTCACTTGTTGTGCCCGTTGTCGTTGCTGTTGTTGTTGACCGAGTCAAATCTATGGCTACAACAGTTACTTTTGTGGCAAATGTCTGTATCGAGTTCACAGTTCAAATGTCAGGCCAGCAAATTGAGTGACAATGACGCGGTCGACGCCTAACCGACAGACCCAAAGCTGGATGCGGGTCAAAGAGCCCAAGGCGGCTCTTACCTTGAATGTAAAATTATTTCAAATGAGATGTGTGTCCCTGGAGTGTATTATGGGTCAACTGATATAGCCTATTTTACATTTGGCAACTTTTAAAGCAGGGACCGTGACGGTTGCATTATAATTTAAGATAGAGTGCTCTCACCCATTATAATTACAATAAAATTGGCAAATGAATGAGAAATGTAGTAAGATAGAATTTTCTTGAATTTGAGATATGCAGGCAGGGCTTTTTGTTATTTAAGGCCAAGAGAAGAGGAGTAGAAGTAAAAATATTGATGTTGAAGTTGGTAAGAAAGTAGACTAGACCGCGACAGCACTAACAGGTATTATTAAGAGAAATATTTTAAGCAGAAATTGTGGTCGAGAAATCCATTAGAGAACGAACTACTTTTCAGGATCTATTTTTCAATTAAATATGTGAACTTTCAGCTGAAAAAAATTTTAACTAAAAAATTGAAAATGTATGCAATAAGAATGTTGTACAATGTTACAATTTTCTACAACGAATAGCTTGCATATTCTTGCCCTTTTTTTATATATTCATGCTTTTGTCATATACACTTAAGTAGAAATCGCCTGGCTTATGCCGCACTTGAGGTGCCTCATTCAGCTGACATAATGCACTTTAATCAAGCTGTGCTTATTATAAATTAATTCAGTTGGAAGTCAGCCACAGAAACTCGATTAGTTTACCTGGATAGGCTTAAACCCAGAGCTGCCTCAACGGCATCTCTACCACTTCCCTGCCTGGTATTACAAGCCATTCCGTTCATTCGCTATGCACAGGCACCGAGAAACAGCCGGGGGCCTGACTGTCTGATGGGATCTGAGGAGTGCCCGAGTAATGCTTTGTGTTTTTGTGTAACTGCATTTATGATACTTTGACTTATTTCACCTTTCTATTTCATTGCATTTGCAGCTAAGACGAAGGCAACGTCAAGCCACGGCCAGCAATGGATCTGGAGGTCTGGTCTGTTTTTTATACCCTATACCTTTTGATTAAGTGAAAAGGGCCATAACGAAGTTTACCGTGATTTTAATTTGACAGACTTAGAAAGTATTGGAATCCACACAAATAATTTTGACAGTTTTATGTCACACAGGACATGATTCGATAAAAATTCGATAAGGGAAGACATGGGTATTACATGAACCATATATAATTCCTAATATCAATGAAATAAAAAAGAATTTTTACACAGCAGAGTACAGGATATATCCTAGTAAGCAACCCCTGACTAAAACTTTAAATCTGTTATTATTCCATTTGCAATGCAGTGACAGAAAGGCGTCAAAGCGACAAGAATATCATACATTAGCTGATGTATTATTTAAAGGCTGCTATTTAAAAATAATATCCCAAGAAAATATTGTATAAAAATGTTCTATACTAAATATTCAATTGTCTCTTATGCTTTTATGCATACGCCATTTAAAATTTTAACGTCAGACAATCCACAAACAGCAACCAGCATTTAAACATGAAAGAAAGATAAATATTTTCCACTTGTTAAATGATTCATCGTGCGAACCGGCGAAACACAAATTCTGAGCTGTTGACTTTTTAAATGGCATTCGCTTTGTACGCTATGATACGGGGCTTAAAATTATGGATTCCATTTTATCGCAATCGAAAAAAAGCACATATGAATAATATAAAATAAAATCATATGTAAGGCTTGGAGTCGATTCGGCTTGACGGGGTTATCAAATAAATGATGCTACGGTCGCGCTTGTTGGCCTGTCATAAAGATGACAATTTTTCATACACGAAAAAAAGAATACAAATTGAACGAGCACAATTAAAAGTTCAAAAGTTTTTTCGGACTGTTATTGTTTCGCATTGATTTATTTATCAAGTGAGCCGCACCACGTTTGCGGTCACATTTCATATATTTTATATTATTTTCATGTTGAGCAATTGCTGATAGTGACACTTGCAACGTCGGCTGTCGCAACAATTTGTCACGCTTGCTGCATGTCATGCCAACTGGTTGGACAAGCCAAAGTATTCCCTCTTGCCCCTGCCTCTGGCCGCATTTAGAACACCATGTTTTAGCCATGTTCCAATGAAATTAATTATACACTTATCTGACTGACATTCATTGTAAAATCTCATTGTCTGTTATTTTTGCTCGGCTCCCCTCATGCACGCTGTCGTCGACATCGTCTTCTCGGCTTATGTAAAACAATGTAAATAACGTCACGGGTGATATTTTGATTATGAGACGAAAGCTGGGCATACGCAAACCCGCCCACTGACCCTACCCACACGCAGACAGTTGCCACATCGTTCTAGCTGGTACTCCTACTCACTTATATAAACTTTTACCGGGGTCCTCCCAAAGTAATGCGTAATTATAGCACAGACGCACGAGCGCCACAATCTGCTCCTCTTCAGCTTGTACACGTGTCCAGCTGGGGAGAAGTTGGGCGGGCATTAGACAGCTGACAGCCTGGCAGCTGGATGAAATTTGCGCAAGGCAGATAATGCAAAGGTGTGGATAAGCATAATGCAAGTATGTCTAATTGTGGCATAACATCTGTACAATATCCGAGTGGAAAGTCCTTTGACAGTAAGTGGTTCTGCGAAGACTATTTAAGAACGCATTGCTGCATTTTGGGCTACTTGGGTTTAATTAGGTATTAATTAAATCCAAGCATGTAAAATACATGAATTTGATATATTGTCTACGAAGAGATTAATCATTAGCTTAGAGTCGAGTCCCTTGGCTTATGTCTACAAGCTGTCAATTTGATTGTCGCATTGCACAAACCTCAATAGACCTGGGACCAGACCAACTGATTAGTGCCTTTCAACCCTTTTCAAACAGGGACAGAGACGACAGCCTGTCAAACATGACTTTGGCTGTGTTGGGCTTTGCTAACACTCCAAACAGTCGAAATATCAGCTGAGCATATGCAAAACAGATATTCACAAAGTGGCTGGCTGTGGTTTGAATGGATAGGTGGGTGGTTGGGTGTTGCAACCACCTTTGAATAGCAATTTTAATGAATTCTGACAACGTTACTGACTACTGAGTTGTCTGACTGCTCCTTAAGGGTGTGGCTAAGATCTAAGCAAAGCAAAGTAATTACAATTTTCAATTCTCTGCACACCTGACGCAATGGGCGTGGCCAGTTCTTAAGGGGATAATCTTCCAACTGTCTTCTGACAACGTCAATAAAAACAGAGGGTCAGAGAGAGAGAGAGAGAGAGCAAAAAGAGATAAGTTAATGAATCTGCCGGCAAATTACAAGCCATCATGACTATGAGTAGCAAAGTATTGACCATTACATGCCACTGCTAAGCGCCAGCTGTAATTAACAGGGCTCGGACTTAACAGTGAATCGCGCTGTTAACTCACAGTGTACAGCGCTCTGTAGTTCTCTTAATCCGAATAGTTCCCACACTGTTACTCTCTGAAATCAGTTGGGGTTCCAGTTGCTGCTGCTGGAAAAGCCGCCAAAAAATCAGCTGTTCGCTGGCTTTGCGGGCGAATTGGCTTTAACTTTTTTCGATTGCCGCATTTGGCATGACAAACAATAACAAATAATCAGCTTCACCTTGACATCACAAGGGGGTTGGAATTTTAATTGAATTTTATTTATGCCGCAAAATGTCTTTAAATTCCTACGGCGATAAGGATAAGCCCTCGCGACATGGCTTATGCTCCAACTGAGCCTATAAATTTGTCACTTCCTCCCGCACGTTCCCCACTCGTGTGTTGACTTTAGCCGGCAAATGGTGCGTGTCCAAATCGCATATCGACATCTGACGTGGGCGACGAGGCCACGGGTCGGAGTTAAGTCAAGGCGTTGTTCAACGCTTTGAGCAAATAAAACGAGCAACAAAAGCCCGAAAATAAAACGAAATGAAACAAATGAAAATCGACGATAAATAAATTGCCGGCAAAATGTTTTTATCGTTGTGTAGCCTTTGACACATTTGTTTAATGGCCGCCAAAATAATTCAACTCGAATGCGGCCCCCATGGCGTATGCGCAATTAAAATATTTTGCGTGTGTTATCGCAAGCCAACGCCCTTGACAAGTTGTTTGCCCAACATTTGTTGTACATTGTGTTGCTTTTCTTTTTCCCATGCGTCTATAAGCTATTTGACAATTCGTTTATCTGATAATTTCAATATGTTTTAGCGGCATTTTCATATGCCTTAGCGGCACATAAATCTTATACTAAGCAGAAAAACTTGTGAACAAGTGTATTTCAAGTCTTTTACTCCCGATACCCTGTTTTAATATAAATAGCTGAATGGCCTTCTGACTAAGCCAAGTGTACCAAATATAAAAATGAAAAAAAATGCTTAAAATTACATTTGCAAGAATTTATTAACTATTTTCGAGCAGAGGAAATCGCGCTTGTATGTTTCTTCTTTAGATTTAGACAGGGTATATTCTCGCTGAGCAACCTTATTTGAATTTTTTCCTTCAGTATTTTTTAGTATTCACTGCGTATTGATTTATGACCTGATACCAAATGGAATTGGCATCTTTTAGTTAGCTCAGCTCACTGAATCCTACTTCTACTCCATCTCCAATTGGTCATTTAAAGTGCTACTATAATTCCGACAAATTCATTAGCTCTCTCAACTTTCAGAAGCCGGACAAAGTTTTGATATTAATTTTTATTGTTTGGCATTGTTGTTTCTGCTTGGAACGTACTATTGATATCCCCCCTTTGATCCCAGTTGGCTGGCTTTAAAAACGCAAATTAAACGCTTGCGGCTTGCCACAACTGCGTTTCTCTCTCATATATTGGTGCCGCTTAATGCTTCTAGCTCGGGAGTACATTGTTTTTCCATTTGCGCGGCTCGTTTTAATTGCAAACCATGCAAAATGGGCCACGTTATTGTGGGCAACTGTTGGCTCCGACTGTGCTGGGCTGGGCTTGGGTGGCCTAGCTTAGCTTGGCCTCGTTTGAATTGGATGGGGTTGGGTTATTGCTGATGTTGCCAGCTTTTTGGCAGCGTAATATCTAATAATTTCACATTTTCTGCGTTATATTAGCCAGCAATTTGTGGTCTTGCAAATTTGTACAACATTCAATTGGGGTTATGGTCAAATATAGCTAATGCTGCATCATCATCTGATTTTAATGCCAACTACTTAGTTGCGTCTCTCTAAATGAGCTCTGTTGAAAATCGAATGTTTACTTGGAACTCTATATATTCAACTTTTGGCATACCTATCAAACCTTTTCCTCAGCAAATTTGCTTGCGTGTCCTGGCAAGGCAAAGGACATTCCATAGCATTTACACAAATGCCAATGTAAATGGATCAAAGCGCATAAAATCGAATAGCAGCAGGGAAGAATAAAGAAAACTTATTTTGTGCAGTGAAAAGCGTTTTATTGACAGTCGTTAAAAGCGGCCGCTCGTAATTTAATTTAGAGTGTAATTAATTTTGTTTATTATTTGCCACGAAGCCCTTAGACAGCCTAAACAAACCCCAAGCCTGAACCTTTATGACCTGACCCTGACAACAGCTGCCTGGCAGCCATTGGAAAAATGCCTGTATATTTGAAAAGGTCAAATTTCTGTTGAAATTAACTTTTGAAACTGTTTTTCAGTCAAAAGTTTTGTGCTCGAGCTTTTATTTATCTGCAAATATTTTTTTACGGTTTAGGTAAACAAATGAGTTAAGTTTTGTTTAGTTTTGTCGATTAGTTAGTTTATAAATTATGCTTGAAAATTAGATTTTGGTTAAAAAAAACTTATAACAACACAACTATGTTATACAATTTTTACCCCATGTGTATTAAATCCTTCCTAATGGTCTTTAAGTATAATTTTGAAGTGCTGGCTAATAGACTTGTAAACGTGTGGCTCGTATGTCGGTTAACTCCATTTATAATCCACAAGGCAATTACCAAGAAGTGGCAGACAGTGTCGCAAGCACCTCGTGCAACTGGCTGAGGTCCAACTCTGGTTTGACTGTCCTTTGGCCGCACTCTTTAGTTGGTTAACTCCACCTACATTTGTATGAATGTCACGCAAATGCTGTTAGTTTATTTTATTGGACCATTTTCAGCTCCACTTCGGATGGCTGCTTGGCAGATTAAGAATCAAGCAATTCAAATGTGACCAGAAATAGCTCAAGTTGATTTAAGCAAATTGAATAGAAAACTCACAAGCTCAACGAACGCTCTAATTGCCTCAATAGCCACATGAGAAGTGCAAAGAGAGGAGTAGGAGGCAACATACTTTTACTTTACATATATTAAAGCGTGTGCTTGTACGCTCCTTAAAGGATTAGAGTGACATCGTTTTGGTTACGTTGCATGTTGTATCAATGGCTGGCACTTCATTTGAAAGGCAACTGGGAGAATTGGTCCCATTCAGGTTTAGCAGCTCGGTTCACTTTGATTTATGGCTATTAAGTTGGCTGCGATTCAAGGCTGCCGACAGTCGATGGCCAATGGCGACCTTATCCGCAGCCGCAAGCTTAAAAGATGGATGTGGAAGTATAGGAGCTGGGCGTGGTTGCCTTTGCGGTAGACACAATAGTCTGGGCCGCGTCTTCTAAGCGTCGTTTATCTAATGCTAACTACTCCTTTGGGTGTCTGCCTTGAATTAAAGCATTCTTAACGCCTTACTCAAATGGCACCAAGATTTGCCGGCTGGCCAGTCCTCTTACAAAAGGACTTCAACGCCGACGACGCGTCGCATAAAAAATTCATTCATAAAGTGGGTTTATCTTTTTCACTTCTGCTCATTGCTTCACCCTTCGCCATGAAATTTAAGTTAATGGTCCTTTTGGTGGTCGAAAAATTTGTTTATGGCTCGATGTTTTTTTTTTTTTTGTTTTTTGCCATGTTCTATTTTTCAATTTATGTGCCGCATATCTAAAAGTTTCAAATTGCGTAATTCCTTTTATTTGGCTTCTCTGTTGCCTAATTGAGTTATAAGAGCTCGGATTTATCAATTTGCAAATGGTCTTTAATCTTTAGAAAAGCGCTAATTGCTTTTTATTGACTTTTATTCGATATTCGGAAATTGTATTAATTCGTTTCGCTGGCAATTCAAGCTTCAGTATCGGACAAAAGCTGCTCTGACACATTTCCTATGTTGTATCTCTCTATACCCTGTATCTCTGGAACAAAGAAGTATTTCTGAAAGTGAATAATATAATTGATTCAATTGCGCTCACTTTCTATATATATTTATTTATCAAATCATTCATTCAGTCAAATCGTGAATGGAGAAACGTCTTTTACGACTTCCCATTATGATTGGTGTGGGATCTTGTTGTCTATTATTAAAATTTGGTTACAATTCATTTGGCTGAATTACTGTGGCTTTCATATGCAAATCCATACAAAATTTCAGTTATTTACTGTTTATATTGCGAATCATTTTCTATGGTTCTCAATTTATCAGCTTTCCTCTCCAAGCCTCGTCCAAACCCCACAATTTGAAATTCAATTTAATCGTACGTTTGATATGAGTTTCAAAATTGCTTGTGTAGGGCACATCAATTGATTGAATTCTGCGTCAGCAGGCTCGATGGGCGGGGGACACGCCTCTGATTGATTGTTGCCAGCTTTACAGAACGACCTTCACAACCATTTTACTATCTTCGTGACAGGCAGGCGTTTACCTGTTCGTTTGCGTTTACCTGACACCCTGATTGATGGCCAGCGGTCAGACACGTGCCTTCGACGCACTTCAAGATCATTAAACGAACCGTCCAACAGTTGGCCAGCTTCTCAGTTCAGTTGGCATCATTCTGAGTGTCTTCACGGCTTAGGCCCTGTTAGCCACATTTAACAGTGCCCCAAGTTCACTGAACCGGCACAAACTGACGAAAAGTCTCCAAAATGTAACAGCCGTCAATTGACACGCTGGCAAAAAGTAAAAGTTGCCAGCCAGGCCAAACTCAAGGTTCATGAGAGAGGGGCAGAGCGTAGGGGAACTGGAAAGGGTAAGGTAAAGTCTGGCAGCGACACCGTCTGTGTCTGCTAATTAACCACAGGAAACTTGAGCCACATTCGCTTGAAGGGCTTAAACCAGACATAACACAGGTGCGAAATACTCGTATATGGCATTGTCCTTTGGACATGGATCCCTTTGACTTTTACTTCTGAAAGCTTAAAGCTATGTTAACTCCTGCATAACATATAAAATAATGCATATCATAACATGTTAATCTCTCATGCATATTTGTTAAGGCACTTCAGATCTGGACATGGGCGAATGTTACACAATTTAATTGAAATTTTACGGTGCAATAATCCAAATGGTCAGCTTAAAGCATTCACGTTTTTTACAGCTCAACTATTTCATTTGAATCCCAGTTTGGCTTCATCCCCCCCAACTCTTCAGGGTCTTCGTCACAGCTGACAACAGTTGGAAATATGCTCGCATTTGGGTTAATTGTAACAGCCTGGCATTTTATATAGCTATGAAAAAAAAACTGCACAAAAATTATTTGAGCGGAAATTAAATTGAAATTGAACGCAATTCAAACAGAAGACGTTGTCTGCCCACGCCCTCCCCTGTCGTATACAGACAGAGGTAAACGAAGAGAGCATAGCATTGGGCGTCATTTATGCTTTTATTGCGTATATTAAAATGTTTACACTTGAATGGGTGCCGAATAGGCAACAATAACTTGATTATGATAACAAGGTCGCGTCGCCAAGCAGCCTCTTGAAGATATATCTGTATCTGATATATATATATGTTATATACTTGGCAACAGCGACTTTCAGTCAGCCAAGCCACGCACCAATCTTGTCTACTCATGAAAAAGGTTTTTTTAATGTTTTTTTTGACATGTTTGGGTCGCTGTCAGAACGAAGGTAACGAATTTGTATGCAACGCAAAAAGCAACGTGCGAGCTGCCCAGTCAAAAATCCTCTTACGAGCGTTCTATCCAAGCACGTACGTGTGCCAAAAGGATTTAGAAATGGTTACATATCTAATTAGGGCCTTAATTCAAGGCAAAACAAAAATCTGAGCGCATGTCATCCCGAATTGAGGTACATATTTAAAGATCACTCAAAGTGTTAAGTTGATTTCATAAATGTCTAATTTGAATTTAAGTTCGCTCAGCAATAGCTCGGTATTAAGTAAAATGGGTCTGGTAATTGTTTTGTTGCCCTGCAATTTGCTAAGCCCATTAAATTAAATTGTTTAGCCATCAACCAATAATTACGAGTACACAATTCTCTAGTCCACATGAAAAACAACAGCCCCCCCTTAAAATGTTGATGTTAATCGAAGTGAGCAGCCAAGACAATTAACTCAGCTAGGCTAGTCCATCGTCCTTTGTATTGCATCTGCCCGCTCGACCGTATAGCTTACTAATTAATCAAAACAATCAGCAACGCATTTTCGTGTCATGTGTGTGTTCACTGTACAGTGCCCAAAGGCCAAGAGACGACCTCGTCTGCGTCTGATCCGCAAACCACTTTAGTAGTTGGCGCCTCGGTTTTTCCTTTAGATTTTGCTGGCCTCAGTTCAATGCGCTTGTGGTGGCTCATCCGAGACACTTAAGCTGGCTCCTACTATTTGTTGGCATTCCTTTAAGGATGCCTAGGACGCCCCATATTAAGTTCTAGACGTGCCAGCCAACAAAGATGACATGTGAAAGACTAAACAAAGCTCATTTCTTAAGTGGTTCTCAGCTCTTAAATGACTGCAAATTGAATTGAAGCTGAAATTACATATAATTAAAATCTACTCATTGAATTTCACAGACGAAATATTGGCTAGCAACCAAAAGCTCAAGTTGAAAGTGCAAAAGTCAATTTTAACCAAGGGATTGACTTTATTTGAAGAGAGATAAGAAGATAATTATAAAGAGTGCGACTTTAAATAATGATAATGATATTCGTCTAATAAGGATATTATATTCGTCAATTACTTGGTGTGATGGGGTTAGAGAGATTCCCCAAACATTTGCAAATGAAAGCCTTCATCTCGTTACCTTATTGCCGTAAAAAAATTATAACGTTAAATTAAATCTGTATTCTTAATTGTATCAAACAGTCGTGGTTTTTTCAATCAAACTAAGTCCACGAAACTGAACAAAAACTCACAATTAAAATTGTTTCTGTTTAAAAACATAAGTGGACATCGTGCGTAATCCGGATTGAATATGAACTCTTTTTAATTTAATTTTGATATTAAAAACGCGGATTTCGTTTTATATTTTAAACGTTTGAGCAATATTCTTTTCATTTTTAAATTATTCCAACTGGTTTTATTCCATTTTGTTGTCTTATTTGTGCATATTAAAGTCATGCCACCAATTTTGTCGGTTGTCTCAGTTTCTTCCAATTAATTTAATTATTGTTAAAAACATTTTTATTTCCTTGACTGCTCGATTCGCTTTTTCAGAACCATTTCAGTTTCGGCATGTAATTGACCCATGTCCATCAGGCAACGATGCCACATAATAAAAAATCGAAAGCTTTTGCTGCAATTGCTTGTTACTCAGAGCAACAATCAATTCGTGATGGCTCAAAATAAAACAAAAAATACGATTGCATGATTTTTTTATGACTAGAAGCAAAGATATCAAGTGCGGAATGATCGACAGGCCATAAACCAAAGTAATGCTATATTCCGAGTGATAAATTGCGATGCACTCGATAGACGTTACGGGCTAAGCCTACACACAAATTAATAAAGCCAAATTGCGGCTTGTCGAATTTAATTTAGACTCTCAAATCTGAGATAGGGATGCAAGTAAGCCAAAGAAATTTGATTTTAAAAATAACTCAGCGGGACTCCTTTGAAAATCTTTACCTGAACGTTGAGTGGCACCCCGCTTCGTCGCCGTGTTTTGTATGGTGCTGTCATGACAGCAACAGCAGCGGCAATAGCAACGACCACGCCCCATATCCTTATGACGTGCAGAGATGTTTTTCACGTAATAATAAAAGAAAAGCTGCTTACTATGTAAGTACTATATATATGTGTATGTATGTGCATGCACGTGGGCTGGGTAGATACCTCAGAGTGCCATTCGTTGCGTTGCCTTTGTGTTGTATTCTGTGAAGTATTTGCACATTGTCCTTGATAGGAAGCGGTAAGCAGTTACGTTTATTGAGGTGTTTCTCAAAGCAATTCAACTCTTTGATATGCTACCAAACTTGGAGGAATGTTACCGAATGAGTAAAAATTCGATGGCTTCCCACTGTGCACGAAATAAAGTAGATTCCGCAAGGCACACGCAAAAGTGTTTCTAAACAGACTAAGTTTCCAGCTCCTGTCTTTATAAAAAATATACAAAAATAAAAAAACAAAAAAAAAAGAGGAAACTCAAAATGCTGTTCATTCTTTTTGCAATTGCAATTGCATTTTCAACAAGTTGATAACAACATTTCGAGATATTTGCTTTAATTGGCATTATATTATTTTTTTTGTGCTTTTGCGGTTGTTGGCAGCAATTTTGCGGTTGCATTCATATGAAAAAAAAAACCTGCAATAATATTATATCGATTGATATTTTTCAACATTCAAAAGTAAAACCAATTAAAAAATTCCAACTCAACTACAATAAAACAAAAAAAAGATGAAAAAAAGCGAAAAACAATTGATTAAAATTTAGTGAACTTTCGTGTAATGTTTATTATACCCTGTACTCACATAGAATGGGTCAAACGAGTTTGTATGGTCTCTTACCCCATAAAGTATATATAAGCTTGTCATCTTCAAAACCCCAGTCGATCTAAACTTATCTCTCTGTCTTTCCGTCCGTATAGTAGACAAATATCTAAATTATCACACTTTTTCGATACCTCCCTCCATGTTTTCTCCAAAAATTTAAAAATTAAATGACCCTATCCACAATCTTGGGCTTTAAATGAACGCACACTTAGATGATATACCAATTCTCTAAAAATTTCATAAGGATAGAACAATAAACAAGAAAGCATTTCCCATTGTGTGAGAATAGGGAAAGAAGCACTGCTGCCCCGCCCATGTTTTTAAGGGGGGAAGGAAGCTACAATTGTTGAAAAGATAATTCGCCATGGGGTTCAGGGTATCTCCTAGTCAGGCACTTCCAACTAAAGGGCTCTTGCTTTTTTTTGCTGTTACATGTTGTGGCCAACCATAAAACGTGGCAAACCGTGATCAATAAAGTATCTTTAAAGTTGTGGCAATGAATTTTATTGTATGCCTGGTCCGGCGGCCATTAAATTGATAGCCTCATGAAAATATGACAAACTCGGTACGCCAACCAGTTTGCAGATGCTGGAAAATAGAGCTAAAATAAACTTCGTTAGGTTCGATATTGCTGAGGTACATCTATATAATCAATTGTTTTAAATAAATATCAATTAATTTAAAAGGGCCCACATTGTCATGTATGCGGTCTTTTACCCAGAGACACTACCCTTATAAAATACTTGTAGCATTTCCTATGCGATAAGTATTTAAGTAAATGAAAAGCTTGTAAATTAACCTGGTATGTTTCCTTTCCTGCTATGGTGCCTACGCTGACCAAGGTCGGGCAAGCCGCAGCATTGCAAACAAACAAATATCAAGTTTTTCCATTCTCCAGTTCCTATTTTTTCCGTCGTGTTTGTCCGTAAACATAAACTGCACACAGCTGCAAATATAGATACAGATACAGATGCACCTACATGGGCCGATGTTGCCACGGGCAATATGCGTTTCCTTTTGGTTTAATTGCGCTTGCAACAGGCTGGCAACCCTGGTTGTTGGGTGCTGCTGTCAACAGCATCAACACGTACGGTAAAATTTCTGTTTAATTTCGTTTTCATTTCCGCGCCACGCCGTGCACTGGAGGCCAAGTGTTTGGCTAGAACTTGTTCCAGGCAGCTATAGAATCGCGTGCGTTGGGCGTTTGGGCAGGGGCTGTGGGGCATGGCACGTTCCAGCAGCCAATCAATTCGACAATTCAAATACATACAACAAGCAGATATCGGCGATAGCAATCCTTAAGCATATATACACACACAGACACACACGCACACACATTCATATATGCATGTTTGCATGTGCCTGCCGGAGGGTGGCTATACCACAGCACCAGGGGGTAGCGGGGGTAGCCGGGGCATAAATTTCATTTATATCCTTTGGCTGTCTCAGCAGCCATCGCCAGAGCTTCCCGGCCGCCATTTATTATTCAACGGAAATGAGCGCAAAAACTGCGCCTCATAGGTACGTGTGTGTGCGTATGTGTTCGTGAGTGTGCGTATTTCATCTACCCACGCTCTTCCCCGACGCCTTTCTATATCTTTGTATATCTGTAGCGGTCTGCCTTTATTGTTGCCTGCGGACGCGTATCGCTTATGTTGAGAATTAAAAGAAACTGTTAACTCTTCTGCAGCGACGCTCTGCGGAAGTCGCAGCGAAATTGCCAACATCCGACAAAAGAAAGGAGGAAGACCAGGATGAGCAACAAAATCAACAAACAAGTATTGTAAAGAGTTACACGTGTATACTGTGAGAGAAGCCAATCAAAGGCGCAGCTACACATCTGGGTTCATTGTGGAGCTGAGCTCATCCTGTTCAGGCATTCTGCCTGCGATGTCAGGCGCTGCTCATTTCCTGAACGCCAAGCAAATGCGATTTGTGAGTTCTTAGGAAGGCATGGACAAAGTTGAACTTAATTTGTAAAATAATAATTGAAAATCGAAAAAGGAAACATGATTTTTTCTATTAAAAGTTGTTTTGTACAGAAGTAATCTTTGTACTTGATAATGTGTGGAAATTTAAGGAGTCCTGGAGCGATAACCCGAAAATAAACAAGCAGATGCCAAATAAATGTGAAAGGTATTTTTAACAATTTATATTCACATTGCTTGTCGTCCTCAACCTGCATATAATAAGTTTTACATTCCGTAACATAGGTATTTAAGAAATCATTCAATAAATCCTATAAATTATTTCTCAATTGATCACACAAAATATTCCAGACAACATTAGTTTAATGCAGTTATCAAAGTGTCTCCGATTTTGTTAACATCCATTCCACTCTAACATCCAACCGACCAATTTATTAGCTATACAACTGACTCGTGGCACTTATTAAAACCAAACATACACAACAACTCAGAAAGGACTAGCCTGAAGTCAGGTCGCGTTCGAAGTTCTCAATCTTTTTCCCATTTGCGCCGCAACGTATGCAACATTCGGCCTCAAAGGAGCATGAAAATTATTCAGACGCAACTGCAACCAAACCCCCAAGCGCACGCACACAAATATATACAACTAGAGATATAACCACGATATATATATATATGTATTTATCATACTGCATATACTATATGTTGTGAAATCTTTCAGTTTGTTAAAACATATGCAAAACGAGTATTTCAAATTGCCGCATGGCGAATGAGCGAATAAGAACAAAATACGAATGTGAATTACGAATGGTTTTTATATATAGCTCCAACTGAAATGCAAATTTATCTTTGCCCGTGCGTATACACTTGTAAAGAGCATTCACATTATGTCATGCAATTTGTAACACATTAAAAAAGGCGTTTATGTGCTGGATGCAAAACAATCACTTTGTAAACTTGTCAAAATTGACTGGTTCGTATAGCTGCCATTGAAACGATCAGTCAAACATATAATTGCTTTTTCGAATAAAGTTATACATACTCATCAACTATGTGCCTAATAATGTTCCTAAACTATTTGCGAAAACTGATTAAAGTTGGAATACCACATCTCTTACCTCCTGCAGTCGGAAACGCGACTAATAATAGACCCATATGGAGAAGAGTATTTCAACTTTGGGATTTGATCTTACTTATTTTTGTACTCTTCGCTGATGTCGCCATCACCGTCAGCGTCATCATCAGCAGCAGCAGAAACACGAGCTGAAGCGTTTGCTTGAAATTCATATTTCGAATGCCATTTTCTTATGACTTATTATATACAGAGGCCGCTGCGGGGTGGCGCGTGGTGCGGCGGCTTTGTCCGCGTCCCTGGCATTTACCTGCGGTTTGCGAATGCAAATGCTGGACAATATTTCATTTGCATAACGCAATTGCAGAGATTTTTGCAACGTGAGCATCGCATGTGCGCTGAAAATGTGGATTATGAGCAAACGGCAGCACTTAAACCTCTGGTAAAGCCGGAGCATCGGGGAATCGGAAAATCGAAGCTGTCAACTGAATCAAGGTGTGCGCACAAACATGACACATTAGTTGACACGTTATGTGACGCATATTAGTTGAGTGCCAATGCTCAGGGGGCCCATCGACAGGTATCAACTATTCAAAGCGATCAACAACTGATGTGTCTCTGGGTGATTGCTGGTGTCAAGTTAGTTTCGGATTAGTTGAACTACCCACCGGAGAGCTCAAATGCGGTTCTCAATATACCTATTAGCCCGAAGGCACACTTCCCATTTTGGGTGACGACACACACCCACTTTTATTGCAAATTGAATTTGCTGTGTCACGTCGTCAGCTACTTTGTCAATAATTTTTTGAGTTTCCAAACTGCCGCAGAAAGAACATTTTCGCCTGGTACACTATGTGTAAGTACAGGGTGCTTTAAAATTAAGGACTGGCTTAGGAAACTAAATAGAGTTTGAGCAAAACACATTTATTTAAAGGATAGAATATTTTTCAGATAAAGATATCAGATGTCGCTCCTTTTGCTCGCTTTTTACGAAAATAGAACTTTAAAACTTATTTGATTAAGTCCGATTATTATATTTACTACCATACATTTTAAAATAAACCCAATAAATAGTCTTAGGTAATCACTTTCAAATATGTTCGAACCTCAACGCAAATAGGAAACTTTTAATTATAAGCATCAGGCTTTTGCTACCAACATTTATTTGCTATCAGTCCTTTAAATCAATGTCTGTTTAATCGTTCTTTCTTTGCAACACCCTGTAAAATGAGTAGGAAGTTTACACAACTGGGAATATGAGTATTTTTGTAGCCATAAAATGCAGCTGCAACTTTTTCGCCTTGGCCAAGCTACAACAAAGAACTTGGATCTATTGTTATTCGTGCCGTTGGTCACTTGGTCGTTGCACTTTGTGGGCGCCAGTTTGGAGCTCGCATGTGTGTGTGTGTGTTTGTGCGTCAGTGTGACCTAGTGAACCCACAAATATGCGACACATGGCTGGCCAAATCGCCATCAGCTGCGCTGCTTGCATTGTCCTGCCGTGTCATGCCGTAGCCGTGTGTTCCATGGCGGCCATCATTTGTCAATGTCGTCCACGCCCTAAGCACACGCAACCTCATCGCCATCGCCATCGCCGTTGCCATCATCGAGTCTCATGCTGCTACTGCCCCTGCTACTGCTGTGGCATGTTTGTTACGCGTAATTCCTCAGCGACAGCAAGTGTGTTGCTTGTTGTTGTTGTTATTATTGCTGTTGTTGTTGTTGTTGTTGTTGTTCCTATCACTGCTTCCCATGGCAATGCATAAAATGTACACACTTGCAAGCAGGCTGCCACCTGCCTGGGTTTCTGGCACCGGGTGGAGCTACTCTCTGTGGCCAGTGTCTGGTGACCAAGGCCACAGCAGGAGCTTGGAAATGAAATGCATACCCACAGCCCTGATTTTGTTATTATGCAGTGCCTGTTACTCTAATTAGAGTCTCTTTGATCACGATCGACTTATGTCCACACAAGCTTTTCATTCAAAGCAACAAATTCCCTCTAATTGATGAATATGAATTTTGAATGACAATTTAATACCCCTATTGATCTATTACAGTTTCTTTTGTTAACAAATATAGCTTTAGCATTCAACTGTGAGAGATCTGAACAGAATCGTAACGTTGTTATAAAAATCACACAGAAAAAACTATTAAAAAGCGATTGAAAAAAAAAAATACAGAGTAAAAGGAAGTGAGACTTATGTCCACTACATTTCTTTATTCGCTTATAAAATATCTCCAATTATGTCCAGGCTATTGCAACAATTTATATAATTTGATGAGAGCAAAGCCATCATGTTTAGTCTGTCTGTCACGCTGTCATTCTGTCACTTTTGTATGCAAAGTAACCACAGCCGCAAATGTCTAGCAAAACTCCGGCCACAAAATGCCGCACGGAGCAACACGCTGAAGCTCATTAAAAAACTTGTCAAAAAGCAACAACAACAAAATGTACAAAAAGCAGCAACGATAAAATAAAATGCGATGAGTGAAAACGCCATTCTAATTGCACGGAAAAACCACAGCCCCCAAAAACCCGACGTGCGTCGCAGAGCAGGCAAATGAACTCAAAGCCAAGCACAGGGACACCATAAACCGCTCAATTATAATGCCTTGGAGCGGACCAGGCCCACAAAAAGTCGTTATCTGAAATATTTGACATGTGTCTGTCGCTTGGAGTGGGTCACTGAGCATTAGGCGGGTCGTGACAGCTACCACAAAACTGAACGCGTTGCAGTAGCTGGGAGCTAGGTGACCGGGCCACGCTTGGACAAGCATTCGCATTAGGAGCAATTAACAATCTGCTGCCAGGACATAAAATATACAAAATTCACAGAGTTCAAGGTTCAATGGAATGCATGGCGTATGCGTGATTTTTAATGGAACTACCCAAAAGTATGCAAGGAAAATTTTTAAAAGCATATTGGCCAATGCTCGCACCAACAAAAACCGAGCGGCTAGCTCTTGGGTAGAGCATGGAAATAAAGATTAGATATGAATTAAAAAGCACCTGACTGTGAGATTTGCCCGTATGCCAAGTGCTCAACCATTTCCAAATTGGTATTGAGGCCACATGGGTTGCAGTGTCTATTGAGAAACATCTACCAAGTCGCTTTCATTAGTGCCTACTAAGTGACTTTGCCAGCTCTTAGACTTTCATGTTTATTTTAGAACTAGCACTCATGAAAATCTTGCGTAGAACAATTGATATAGAGAGAGAAAGAGATCGTCTAGTTCACCCATCTGCAGTAATAACAGAATAGTTCAAATGCCAACTTGACACAAAAATATGAAAAACTTTGTTGCCACTCATATGTGCCCCTTAGCCAACTTTCAGCTATAATCTCCCACACGCAGACACAAAGCAAATGAGTTTTTAAAAGCGCTCACGTGGGCTGGATGGGTTGAGTTTGGTTGCGGTGGCAAGTCTAGTGCAATTGTTGGGTTCAGTGCATCCGCTTGGCTTGGCATTTTTTCATTTCTACTAAAGTTGGCTGGCAATTTATGTCATGCAGTAGTTGTCAGCAGTTGGAGTTGGCATATAACTCGGGTGTGCTAAAGCAGGAGGCAACTTTGGAAAACTTGATAGGTTCAAGTAGTTTTCAGATGTTCATTTGATGTGGTACCTTGTGGATGATGACCGTGGCTGTTGTTGTTAAAGCTGTTAAACTCGAAAAGAATACAAAGCAAAGATATGTCTGAGGTTTGTTAAGTTAGTTTTTAAGCGTATCTGCAAGAAAAAGTTGCTGGCATTTAGTGGCTGAGCTTAGCTAACCACAAAAACTACAAAAGTGTCGCAATCTCAAGTACTCAAGCACTCTGAGTGGCATTTAAGTAAATCTTCATTACAATTCCTGTGACTCCTACAAAACTAGGCGAACATTAGAATATAAGCCGCTTAGTCTGCTCAACTTTGGCATTTTTACCAAATACGTATCTTGACGTTTAACTAATAGTACCCAATAGAGGTGTGGAGCTCATTCCGTATGATATTCTACCTCACAGACTAGCTGGAGTCTATTCAAACTTGTCCCTTTAAGACGCCCACAAAAGGCCGTACAATGCCACTGTCATTCACGCTCTGTTTGCCGTCAAGAAGCAACAGCAGCGGCAAATGCGAAATAAAATAAATATTGACAAGTGAGTTTTCGTGATTTATGTGGCATGACTCATCGGGAGAAAGTGGAACTGGATGAATTTATATGGCGCGAGCGTTGAGCTGACGCGAGTGCCACGACAATTGCCAGACTTTTGGGCAAACAAGAACTGAATATTTGCACAATGTGGATGACAGCCCACATATACATATCCACAGGCACTTAAATAAAACATCAGCAAAGTGCTGCGAGGACCGTCGGGTCAACCATGCCGACCAAACACCAGGCGACTAGAGGCACAGGCAGTGCAATGAACCAACACCAAAGTGAGCAAGAAGCATACGCCCGGTAAATGCAAATCGTTTGACGTGCTATGTGGTAGCCCGGGTGGGCGTGCTTATGGTCAACTGCTTCCCCAACCCGCTGGCACTCTCTATATATTCTCGCATTTCGGTCAGCATTCATTTGGCAAAAACAGAAGCATTCACTTGTGCATGTCAATCATTTTTTGACAGCCAACGGCACAGCCAGCACACACATCCATCTCCGCGACAGAGGCATCTACTCATCTCTCCATCTGCAGCTGCAGCTGCATCTAAACAGGCGACGGGTGACAACCAGACAACGCGTCGCAGATTTGATTGACAAGCTAAGAGACTCTAGAATTTCCTGCGTAGCTTATTTTAATGCACTTAAATCATTTTCACACATTTTTAATGCAAATATCCATGGCATTCAATTATTTGCATGCCTAATTAATATTTATGCAAATTCACATGTAGCATAATTTATAAAATTCATGACTCAATTACAAGCTGTCACCATAAATTCATGCAACACACTAAACACCTAGTAAATTTACATGTGTATGTGCAACATCTATTTTTTATGTCTGCCCCAAAAAGTGGGGCCAACAATTAATTAATGTACAACCCGTAATTATTTTCGCTCGTATATTATGGTCAACATTAATGTTTTTATTTATTTTTTTGGCAACACTTAGGTGCATTTAAATTTTAATGTAGGCGAAACAAGACTCGTAAACAAAAAGCTAGCAATAAAAATAATATCAATGCCGGCATGAATACTACAGACATTACATACATTGCAGGGCCTGACATTTAGATAGAGCTAACTAATAAAGGCGACCTATTTAGCATAATTTAATTTTGAACTCTATGTTTACAATGCGACCGATTGTTAATTAACTTTTCGGGAAAAGCAATTTTCAATAACCACAAATACCATTGGCTGAAAAGGGGCGACCTTTCATTAGCATATGAAAGAGATGTTAATATCATTCGCATGAAAACGTAATTTCTGACATTAATAGCTTCCCACTAAATTATTTGTACATGCCAAACAGCCGATATGATTCTGGCAATTCGTAATCTCGTAGGCTTTTAAGGCGAAACTCAATATATTCAAATATATATTTGCAAATGACTTTAAATGTAACACACGCTGGCATAACTCATGGTAAACTTAATTTATCCAAAAACTTGTCAAAAACATTTGATAACACCACGACAAGACATTTCCCAGGGATGGAGAGGAGGGAGCATTAGACTGAAATGCCAAAAAAAAACTGCCCATGTGTTTAGATGTAGAGCGTAAAGTGCTGAAAAGGCGTTGGCATCCGCCTTGTCTGCATTCCCAGACGTCCTTTCGAAACCGCACGCAAACTTTTGCAAAATATCAACAACTTTTCGTAGCCGACCAATATTCAATTTATGCCCAGTTGTTTGGTTCTTTTTGAATAATTTGAATAATTCAGCATTTTATGCTTTAAGTACACCCTTTAAAAGTTTTCAATGGGTTCAAAGAGCTTTTTCTTACTTAAGAAATTCATTACAACATTTATGACAACTGGTTCTGGTTCTTTGGTTCTTAATTGATAATTGTTAAGTCCACTTGAAAGTGTACAAAATGCCCTAGAAACAGAGCCTGTTTATTGCGCTAATTAGTGTAACCAGGCTGGCAGCTGACAAATGAGCACAAAGCCAACAAAATTGGTCAATTTTGCTTCCACTTTCTCCTCTTTGGCTTCAGTAAATTCAATAAAAAACATTAGGCAAATTTTGAGCGCAGCTCAAATGAAAACATTTTTAACTTAATTTGCGGAACCGACAATTCAGAACAGTTGACCAACCAACCAGTTGTGGCCTTTATTTAATTAAAGTTTCTCAATTTTACTGCAACTAGGCCAAAACGGGTTGAATTTGAGTTCGAGTCCAGGCCCCAAGCCCCGAGCCTCCAAGCACGAGCCTTAAGAGTCCGTTGTAAACACAATAAACAGCTCAACCGGAGGGCCTGTTGCCAGCGCCCTCTGAGCGCACTCAGCGCTAGAGGATTTCAGGATGCAAGCTCTACGCGCAGCAGTAAAAGAGGCTAGCAGGAATACGAGCAGACAAAGGGTGTCGGAAGTTCAGCCAGAAGGATTAAAAGTTTTGCTCAAAAGGCGAACTAAGGCGTAGTTCAAAGGACAGTTGCCATATTTTCGACGCTATCTCTTCTGGGTGTTGTTTGAATCTCTGGACTTTTCCGAGTTCGCCACTCTGTTATGGTTTCCTGCTGCCCTAGTCAAACTTTTAGACCAATAGCTGACAAAAAATAATCCGTTTGCTTCGCATGGAAATTATTCTGATTTAGAAAAAGTTGTGCAAACAAACTACAAGATAAATGTTATATGTTCTTAATTATTTTAAAACCAATTTCTAACAAGTAAGCGGTTCTAGTCGGGAGCTCCCGACTAGGGAATACCCTGAACCCTCTTTGAGGTGGTAGCGGGGAGGTGGCGATAGGTATAAAATGAAAGATACTTGACACATATATAATATTCTAGAAGCAACAGCTCTTATTATTTTCCCAATTTGCTAAAAAAAAAACAGGATGTCGATATCGATTTTTATCGATTGCGTAGGAACTAGGAGAACCTACAGCTAAAATTTCAAGTCTATAGGTTCTGAGATCCTTGCGATCATACATACGGACAGACGGACTTACGGACATGGCTAGATCGACTCGGCTATTGATGCTGATCAAGAATATATCTACTTTATGGGGTCGGAGATGCTTCCTTCTGCCTGTTACATACATTTACATTTTGCACAAAAACATTATACCCCTTTTATCCATTTTTAATGGGTTCAGGGTATACAAATACGCCTGCTCTCCTAATCTCTAACACTGAAGCAAGTTCTTTAAATCTTAACCTATGAAAAGATATATTCAATTTCTGAAATTCTATGCAGAGATATCTTAGCAAACTACGTTAAATCCCAGATATAAAAAAAAAATCATTTAGTCGCAATAAATCTTTGTGGTATAATTGAACACGCGGCTCCGTCCTGATTTGCAATTAAAAATTAATATGCTGTAGCGGATATTTAGAATAATTCACCAGTTTAATCAGACTAATGAGTCCCACACAGCTGGAAGCATTCACATATAAACCAAATCAGTTTGCATCTAATCAATGTGCAATCAACAAATGTCCTACAAAACTAACAGTGCTGATGCCGGCTAACAGCCCGCTGTAAAGTTAACAGCAAAACTGCCATCGAAAGTGAAAGTTAGCCGGCAATATTACTTATATAGTGAGTATAAGAGAGCAGCAGTTCAAATGGGTGACTGCGAATGAGAGACAGAGAATAACAAGCCATGTGCCATTAATTGTAGGAGCACTGAGAAAAATCGGCATGAGCTAGAAAGTACCAAAGCAAAAACAAATATGCCTGCAAATGTGGGCCAAATATATATATCGTTACACTTTCATACTAATGCATACATATACATACACAATTTGAACCATACGACTCGACGACTGTTTCTCAGTCATTAAATATGGCCCTTAGATTTTGAACTAGTTTTTAATTTTATTATTTAATTTTAGTAACTGCAGAATTTTGGGAATGCTGATATTTTCGATTTAGCAAGTAATAATATTTATGTGCGGGATTGCTACACGAGCGATAATAATAAATATAGCTCTAACACTACATATGGTCATAACGGAAATTTAGGAAAATAAATTAAAAAGTTTAAAACAAATGAATATATAACAAGTTTATGAACGCATTCTTTTTATTTACCTGTATTTCAGATGCACCTGCATTACCCACTAAACTATTTTTTTTCAGTGGAAATGCAATGCGAATCATGCAAGCAGCAGCAATGAGGAGAAAGAGAAAACACACGAGCAGATGAACAACACACGAGCATACATCTGGCCAATTTGCCGAGCCAGCACGAGGCTGCGCGTCGGGGCGGCAGCTCTGCAATCGGGGGCGTCCCATGCACCACAACAACATTCGCCGGCAACTGCGGCGCGCAGTATGCAAAACAAACCCGAAACGTGCAGTAGTTGGCATTGGCATCGCAGCGACCCGAACCGACCGCAGCGTAAAGCGTAAAGCGGCCCAAAGCAACAGTGCGTAGATCTGCCACAACTGCGACGGCTACGACGACGACGCTGGCAGTGCTAATATAAATTAGCAGAACGCAGCGAAAATAAACAAACAATTCTGCAGGCAGTCGGACGCAGGCAGCAGCACAAATAATTCAGACAGTGAAAAATAACAGAGAAATTCGGGAAATTCGAGAAATCACAGAAGCGTTTGCCAAATATTTTGAGAACCTCAAAACTAAAAAAAAAAAAAAAGTGCGTGCTGCTTGGTTCATTGTTCAGAACGGAGTCCACAGCCCGACACGAAGATGGGCCGTGTGCCAAGGCGGCAACTGGCGTCGCATAATAATGGTAAGCATCAAATACATTTGTATCTTAAGCCAGTTGTAGAAGATGGGGGATGGTTGAAGAACTCGGCCAGTCGCCAAACAATAAAAATGCCATTTTGGAAGGGTCCTGTGCATTGGAATTTATCAGATAGCTACAATTTGTACGCATAACAATTTATAACTGTTGAATGCGAGGGTAAAGCACTGCAAATCTGATGATGATGTGGCAACTGCTTGTGACTAGAATACACTTGTAGTAGGAGTAGAAGTAGTATTAAGAGATGTAGTAGTAGTTGAGCAAGGCTTTAAAATACACACGACATTCTCTTCATAAAGGATTATATAACTTGAAAAAAATTGTTAAAAAATTTACTGAATAAAATGGGTCTTATAATAAATTTCGAAATATAAAAATTATATTTCGTTTTATAAAACTGGGAAAATCTTTTCACAATTTTTGCCCCAAAGCAAACAAATATTTGCTTCATCCTGGCATAGTAATAGTAGCTACTCGACATGCTTATCAGCTTATTGAGTGCAGCAAGCCGCACTTGTAAAAAACTAGCCCCATTTACCAAACCGAAGCCCCATTCAGCTAGAAGGTCGTTGCACTCTTCTTGACAGACAAACAGACAGACTGAGTGACGCGTTCCCGACTGATGGTTGCTGGTTGTTGGTCGAGTCAAATGTGGAGCAGCAGCATCAGCAACAGCAGCAGTAGCAGCAGCAGAAGTGTAGCAGCAAAAAGGACGACATAGCCCAACGAAGCATTCAGCAGCTGCTACGCATGTAATTTGTCAGACAGATTTCTTTTAACGTCTGCCAAGGCTCCGCGCCCACTCCCATGCCGACAATCGACACCATCACATACGAGGACATTGCAACCAAAATGTTTCCTTCCATCACGGCTGACTGGCTGCCATTTGGATATGCTTTTTGAGCCGGGACATCCAGGACTTAGGACACGACAGAACGAACAACAGACATTAACATTTCAGTGCAAATGATGTGATAAAATGTAAGAAACCAATAGTTAAGTATGGACGACCAACAGATGCCTTATGCTATTGCTATGCAACACAAGGAAATATGAAAATTTTATCTACAAACATTTTAAGTGAAATTTGTTCGTTTAAAATCTAGCAGAAGCAATTGTACTACCCAATATGTTGATGGACAGACGGCCAGCAATCACTCTGCTATTTTTCCTTTTCGAGAAAAATTTCCATAAGAACAACCCTGTGCCTTCAGTTAAGCAACCCATCCAATTGGTACAGGGTGACAAGCAAATAAGGGCCACAATCGACAGCAGCTACGGGGAAAAAAACCAGAGACCACACTTCAGCGAACCTGAAAGCCAAATTCCAGGGTTCAAATCTGCTTGACAAAGTGCATAGTAAATGCGTATAATTTGATGAAACCGGCGCCTGCCGTAAACCCTCGTTCCCTCCATCCACATATCCGCATCAGGCAAATAGTCAACGCAAATAAATAAACAAAGTGACAAAATTTCCGTTCATGTCAAAGGCATGCATTCGCTTTAAAGATGATGCTGAACATAGAAAACATTGAGCAATCGTGCTAGAAAAATGTTTTCCTAGTTGAGATGCTGTTAAATTTCTTGTAGAGTTGCCCAAGTCTTACTGGATTAGAGCCCGTTTCCGCAAATACTGAAGCACGATTTTTTCTACACTTCTTTTCACTTTATAAAATGTATTCCTAAGGTGCTAAATTTAATCTGATATGTTGATAATACGAATATTAAAACATTTATTCATTTAAAATCTGGATAGAAAAACAATTTCAAAATTATAATTCAGGTTACAATGCAAAACAGTTCCATTCACTTTCTAACTCAACCCAAGTTTCTTGTGTTTCATGGAATTCTAATTTTTTGACTCTTCATTAGGCTAGTCTCCAGAATAATTATAAGTGTAGCCAGTATATCATGTACTTATACATATTATTTGTCATATAAGCACTTTGGGTACTCATCACTTATTTAACGGTTGCACCCGCCGTCAGTTAATGAGATATTCAAAGCTGCTGCTGAAAACTTTTGAAATTTTGCCCCACTGCGGAAACTTTTGCAATTAATTACGAGGAGACCTTTAAACCGATCTATGAACGGGATTCGAAGGGTAGGTTGCACGTGGCAGGTGGCAGCGGCAATGATATACTTGAACTATTATATATTAAAGCTTCGGCGTCGGATATAGGGCAATTAGATAAGATAAGCACATTTAAGCTACCGCAATTAGTTGCGTATCGTAAATGAAAATTGAAATGCAGCTAATGCAAGCGGAAATAAGGGCAGCAAGAATTTAGAGGAATGCAGCAGAGTTAAATAATATCCAGCTGTGCATATTGGAATACAGACGTTAATTTTCAAGGCAAACAATTCAACATGGCCTACTTGTTCGAATTAATGAGACACGAACCACCCAGACGCCAATAATGTATTAGACGATAGACAAGTAATGAGAACTAATGAGAATCCAATAGCCATTCGGCCTAACTGATGATATGACCCTCAATAAATGACTTATTCGCAGTTGAAAGGGTTCCTTGAAGGCTAGAAGCCGCCATGTGCCAAAGTGGCAACAGAGAGTTTGGAAAACTATGCAGATGGAGCAAGATGCGAAAACAAAGTAGAATTTTTGCTCTCCTTGCCATCATCGTTTTATATTTTTTAGCATAACCAAACTACGATGGCAAGAAAAGCAAAGAAGCCAAAAATATTTATTAAGTGTTGGTAAAAAAGCTAACCAAAACCTTTGCTAGACAGAAAAGCGAAGAGCACAAAATTTCCTAAATTTTTACGTATTGCACTTGAAATATGATGTGAGAGGTTCTTATGCATACGAAAGCGGGAAAAACGTTATGTAGATACTTAAAGGAACTTGCTGCAAATGAGTTTTGAAATTAAATTCCATAATAAATTAATTACTAAATTGGCTTAAAGTTCATGATAGCATTCTTTATCGAGTCCTTCTGTAAAATAACCAAAGGCATCGTAAATTTCTGCAAAAACGTAAAATACCAAAATACCTCTACCTTTATTTTTAAATTTCATAGTTACAGAAAAAAATCCCAGTCAAGCACACTGAACTGCTTCCTATTATGATTCTTAGAGTGGAATGAAGCTTTGCACTGCCAAAGTTCTCTAAAAATGAAATGGAAATAGTTTTACAATATTAAGATCTCTTATGGTTAACAAGCATGTGGGGAACGTCAACATTTTTAAAACAAATTTCTAAGAATTCTTCAAGTCATGCCAGTGCACAGTGAACATTATGTCCCCTGTTGTCGCACCTGCGTGCACATGCAGAGCCAAACCAACTAAGTTTCTTTTTTTTTTTGCCTTCAAACTTGCCACAACTTTTTCATCAAGTTGTCGTCAACCATTTGCACCACCCAACGCTGCAGTTTGCAACTGTATCCAGTTACGATAGAGCTCCCAGCCCGTTGCCATGATTAATGTTCAAATTAAACAACGCCAGGCTGACGTTAATGACGACAAAAACGAAGCAACGACAACAATAGAGCCAACAAAAAAATATGGAAAAAAACGTAGCTGAAAAGCCAGGCAAAGTGCTCGTCACATAACTAAACTGAAAAAATATTACCATAAACAACAAAGGGTTACATGATGATAATGAATGCCCAAGCGTCGAGTGACTCAGTGCCGTATTGGGGATTCAAGTAAACCCAATATATTTGTATTAAAACTATCTAAACGTAGCTATTGTTATCACAGCTCTTGCTAGGTTAATTACTATAATATTTATTTGATACATTAATTCAATATATAGCGCCAAATATAACTAATCAATCACATGAAATCCTGATCAATTATATACTCCATTAGTTGTGTCAGATATTATAGAGTTCGATTCGTTTTCATCTGAAATGCTCTATGCCCGCCTTCCCACCGTCCATATGAGTCATGCGATCAATTTCGTTACGCTTCCGATTCGATTTCGCAATTCAATTAGCGACCCAATGACGAAATGAATGATTGTCCATGAAATTAAGGTGACAGACAGAGTCTCCCGTCAACTTAGTCATTATTGATTAGATTTTCTGGAATGAAACCAAAAAAAGGGAAAAAAGTCCAACATCGGTGTGCAGCGCTGATATGATACGATACCAGTTATGCAACACTGTTTATGCCGTCATGAAAAAATATCAATTAATTAATGGCATGATTTAGTGTTAATTGAGCGTCAATGCATTATATTATGGATGTATGTGTTCAGGCGTCGCGCGTAGCCCTCCCTAGGAGCTGCCATCTTTGCCCGCTCTCACGACACGCTTGGCTGCTGCTGTAAAGTAATCAATTTAAATTGGATGTACATCATATTTTCATTGCTTCTGCTTAAATGAACTCATAAAATAATTGAACAACAAATGGCTACAGGGAGTAGTAGGAGGACGTGTTGCGTGTTTTGTCTAGGTTGGTCATGGCTACAAATATTAAAAATACTTCAATGAGCAATGTGAGAAAAAGCAAACAATACAAACAACAAACCTGAGTGCACAAGTTGGATAAACAAAAAAGGGGAACAATTAATGGAAATCGACTTCGAAATATCCTCACAAAAATAAAATATTTGTTTGTATTGGATTTAATTCAGTTGATAAAACTTATAATTTGATTAGATGCCAACTAAAATACACATGCATGAAACACAAAAGTACACAAAATTACATAAATATTGCGTTACAGTGACATTTAATTGCTGCGAATATATTCGAAATTATTATGGGTAATAAATATATATCTTAGAAGGAAACATTTCCCTTTTACTGAAGCCATACAACACCAGACAGTTGATAAAATTGGAAAAAAAAAAAAGAGTGCGGCTTATAACTATTTATAAGAACAATGAACAGTACCTTTTGTTTATTTTCTTTATCAGCCACTTGTAACTGTGACAAACACATTGTGCGCCAAATTAAATATTCCCAATTTCGGTCAATCGATTGCTGGGTATACAAACTTGGCCGACTGTCATAATTAAATGAATAAATAACGCCGATGGCAGACTAAGTGCATGAAAGCATTGTTGACCGAGTGCCATTGAGCAACACCAATAACCACGACGACAACAACAACAATGCATATGTTGCTATTATAATTAATTGGCCATTCATGTTGCTAATTGCATTTCTTGTTAAGCATCAAACGGCTTTCGAACTGGACAATTTGCTTTGACTATCGCTTGATTTGATTTCGATTTATTTATACTTTTTTTGAAGTTGAGTCAGCTGTAAATATCAACACTGCATAAATACAAATTGATGAACTGACTGACTGACAGGCCGACTGAGAGATAGACAGTCAGGTGGGCATTGGACAACATAAAAGGCGCCACGTGCCGAGCATTTTTCCTGTTTATTCCAGTCCGATAATTACACTTGATATAATATTTGCAAATAGGTAAATAGCATTTCCAAGCAATTTCGACTGAAACGGAAATCAAAGCAAGCTATTTGATAAGGCAGCAAAAAGCAAAAGAATACTCAGAGCACGGGGCGTATGATTGATTTTGCTGATATTTGGACTGAAAGACAAACAAAAAATGCATATCTTAAATAAATTATTTATTTACAGAAATTATTACTTTAAAATCAAAATAAAAGTTAAATAAAAGTTAATAAGCTAATACGTTAACATTTAACTAACTACAATTAAAAAGCTACGAAATGTAAATACATTCAAATAGTTGGGAGAAATTTATGAACAGTTTGTATTGCAAAGTTGCATTAATTTGACACAATCATAAAATACGAAATACTTTGTACGCCTAACAAAATATTGTACGCTCCGAAAAATACAAAAACAACAAAATCAAAGCCATCGCCACTAAACCTTAAACAAAGCCAAGCAAAGAGCTGTCAACTATAACACAATGTAAAAATTCAACAGCATCCAATTAAAACGTGGCTAGATTTTCGCTTTTGTCAAAGCCATAGAAACCAAAATAGGCGAATGACAAAAGCTTTTACATTGTGGCAACCATTGCAAACTATGTATGTGTGCGTGCTCAACCGCGTGCCACGCCCACCAGTCGTCAATTTAAGGCCAGTGTAACATATGGAATGAATGCGCTTCGCTCAATTATGGAAGTCAGTTCCAAAAATGTTGTTAAAATTATCGAACGGAACTATCGAACCGTGCACCGTGAACAATACACATAACCAGCAGACGGGCGGCTATTAGGTCGAGGGCGTGGCAATATATTGCTGCTAATTTATGCAAATTGCGTTATGTGGGGGTCCCACAGCCATCCGTAGAGTGCACTGCGGGGGATGCATTCGTTAAGCGCCTTAAATAATACCACAAATTCTAGCTTTAGCCATGTTGTCATAGTTGTTGCTGGTGCTAATTAGCCTAGAACGGATTAATTTATTAAATGAGAGATGGGATTTGCACTTGGGCAAAATTTGCTTGAATTAAGAATTCTTAGGAAATAATATAGGACTTAACAAGAAAATGGGAAGTAAAATTATTTTTAGTATATTTTACGAGTCCTTGCCAATCTTTTAATACACTTTTAGCTGCTAACCATAACCCAATTCGAAATAAATTTAAATTATTAATAGTTTGCCTCAAAGATGAGTTTTAAAAGTGAATTAGTATTCCATAACTTCTGATCACTGACAAATTTAGCAGGTCCATTAAAACCTTGAATATGGAAACATGTTTCCTGCTCGGAAAAAGCTGTTCCGTTAATGTTCCACTGATAAATCACTTGGTACGCTCAGCAGCGCCTCTCACAGGCACCTTAGATTAATACGCTATGGAGTAGCAGGCCATAGAACAATGAACAATGCTTGGATATATCGGGCTTAAGCCTGCAGTTGAAACCACTAGCCCACAAAAGCAGCAACAATGCCAACCACATCAAAGGGTGGCCAAAGCTAAATTTGGGTTTCATTTCGTTATCCGACAAAAGGTGCAAATGTGTCTGTTAAAAGCCAAAAGCCACTGCCTATGATATATGAGGGTGCGTGTGAGAGTGGGAGTTGAGCTGTAGCTGGGTGAGCATCATAAATAAAATGAGCAGTCCGACAGAGTAATGGTAAAAACCGCAGGACTCTCCAACTTGGACGTGGCTGCAGTCGGTTAACAATGTGTGAAAGTCCTCACATACATAATTGCTCGGGCAGGATGGGTACTAACTAACAATGTCCTTTGCTTTTGGTCAGTGGGGAAAAAAGTCTCTCTCTTCTCGATTATGGGGAAGTCTGTAAAATAGCACGAGGTACAACCGCTATGGGAACAAAACATGCAAGACACTAACCATCGGACTAAGACCTACCCTTTGAAAGTTGCGAATAATATCATACTGATACAGACATAGATGTGTAATAGGGAAAGATTTCAACCTTTTCCGCGGTTACAAAACTAGTACAGGTTGGCTTTGATGTAACATTTTATGGACATCTACTATACTCAATTCTGATATGAATGCATTTACGTTTATATGCATATAAATATATGAACCCATCTTAGTAAATACCTATAACCCTATTAACATGTGTATGTACATACATATCTACTTGTATGTTCATAATGTATGCATGTTATCCAATATAAACGAAAATCTAGTTTGATTCGCGCTGCGTTTTAAATTGAAAAAAAATAAAGAAATTTTCAACGTTGCCCCCCACGCGATTCTCATGAATTTAAGTACTTGCCTGCTTTGACATGGGTGATGTGTTGTGTCTATTATTTATTGTATGGAAGTGTGTATGTATGCAGGCCCAAATTTACTTCCCACTGGCCTGAAAATTGATTAAAGTCTATTTTAATTTAAAACAGTCGGCCTATGTTATAAGAACTCATCAGATATTTATACAATCATAAATGAACTGGTTGTATACAAAAAGTCGGAGACATCTCCATATATGCATTCCGCAATTCATGACCTAACCAAAACACCCTGCAAGGATGTCAGCATTACAACTTCAGGTGGAAACACTTTAAGCTTGTAAAATGTAACAATATAATCATATTCCTCTGACCAACAAGCTATTTGACATTTAAGAGTACAAGTATATCGGTAAAACTAAGTTGCGAACTGTGTTTTGTTTTTATCAAGAGCCCAGCAGAGTAGCACATCCTAACCAAAGGTGACCCAAAGATTAAGTGCGTTTAACATTTGGCAAAACAGTGAGAAAGAGCAAGCGAGTCAGTAGGTGAGACAGGGGGATCCTGAAAGGACGCATTGGCTTTTGTTTATGTTGCACTTTACACTCGGCAGGCCGCACACTCCATAAACATAGCCCACACCAAGAGCACTTGTCATGCAGCCCAACATGTTGACTGGGTGTTGTATGTTTAAGGGTATATGGATGGAGTTGGAGGTCCGCATGCAAATTTGTTAGCCATATTTGCAAACACTTACTCCTGAGGGTGTGCGTGTGTGCTTGGGTGTATTTGTTGTTGTTGTTTATGTATTGTTGTACTTGTTGTTTATCCAAAAATTATACGCCTCACTTGCCGCCTCGTCGTGTATTCCGGCCACTAGAAAGCAGCTAAACATTTGCCAAGCTGTTGACTACCCGGCAATTGCAGCCTCCCTCCTTTCCTGGACTATCCTGCCCAGGCCCCACAATGTCTTTTGTGCGTAATAGAATTTGCCACGCTGTTAAACTTGCTCTTCGGACTGTACTCTAAATTTGTGGCATTATCCGCACGCGTGCAACAACTTGAAACTTTTTAGTATGTGCCAATGAAGTCCACCTCCCCCCACCTAAGCTAAGCTGTCTGGGGTGAGGAGTGGGTAGTTGGAAGTTTTATACAAACTTTTAATTAATTAAGTGCACACTTTTCAGTTTTAAGTTTCTTTGCTGTGGTCCATAAATCAAATCAATCGATTGCGCACTTAGAAGTTAAAACTACTTTTCAATCAAATCATTGTGAAGTGCTTAAATCAGAGAATTTAACAACCATTAAGAACAGCAGAAAACAACAATAGAATGCTGAGTAACTAAATTGATTACGTGGTGAGTTCGATATAATATTTTAGAAGGTATTAAGTTAAGTTGCGAAATTAATTTTAAAAAGTTATAGACATCGCCTCTATACTGCATTGGAAAGAATATTAATAAAATCATTTCTAGATCACATTGATAAAAGACAGATCATTTTTAAAATTGTGAAACTCAGTTATTGTGAAAAGGGACTTAGATAAACTCGAAACTTATCCTGATATACCTCATGCGACACCAATAACATTTAGTGCTCTTTGCTGTGGCTTATGCGATAGTTTTTCCGCTTTAACAGCTCTTCGCTGCTTTGGTGCATGTTTCCAAGTTAAACTGCTGCTTTATAGCCCTTCGCCACATCATCATGCGCAGCAGCAACATTACCAGCCAGTGTCCAGACACAAGCTGCACCGCATACGACTTTGCCACAGACTGGGAGTTGGTAAGGGAGCAAGGATGACTCTCATAAACTGCATAAATTTTTAATAAGCGCATCACACAAAATGCGACCAAGGGACGAAGTTTACAACAACAACGACGTTGACAGCTGCGAAGGGAGCTGCAGTTGCACATTCCTGTGGGTTGGCACTGCCTGAGTCAGCATCCAAAAATGGCCACTTGAAGCTGCCTCTCGTCAGCTGGAATCTAAAAGTGCAGCAATGATTGCAGCACATGTTCTATTTGCCTGTCAAATGGCAGCCAATGTGCTAAGTGTAGTGGACAGTCCTGCAAATAAGCTTATACCGTACCCGCACCCGCACACGCACACGCACTCGCACAAGCACACACAGCCACACCCTCTTTGTCTGTTCAGCTAAGGGCTGTTGCAATTTGTGCCCGAATTGCGGTTTCAGATAACAGCAACAATTACTGCAACAGCAGCAGCTAACGTTGCCTGCACTTTGCCATTTGATAGCACAATAAAGGCAAAACACCATTCAACAGATACCAGTGCGATAGCAGATATACCACAAAACAACGAGGAGACAGGTGTAAAACTAAAGCTGTTAAAACCCTTCAACAAACTGTCAAACCGGTTACAACACACCGCACAGCACCAATGTGATGCGGACGGACGTAGGGCGCATAAGCTGCCCAATTCCCTACAGTTGCGAGCATAAAAATCATGACTTAATTCAACGTTCGCTATGTTGATTCTGTCAAACAATAAAACTGAATACCTCGTTGGTCTATAAACTTGCGACAATAATTAAATTCTAGTTTTAATTGTCTATGGCAAAGCAACATCATATTCTCCATCCATAAATCTATGTCGAAAAGGATTTTCAGTTTTATTCATAAAAATAAGCATTACTTTCACAGTACCCCAGAGCAGAACCGAAAATCGTAAATGCGATTTTAAGTTCTTAATTCACAGAATGTTATGAATATAAAATATTTACCTAAACACGCGCAGATTTTCCACTCAACTCCTGTTGGCAATGAAACTAAAATTATAATATACATATTTCTATTAAAAGTGATTTTGCATTTCAGTTTAAAATAGTTGAAATATTCTTTTTAAAAACATAATTAAGATTATCCTACATGTAATCCGAAACTATCTTGTTATCATAATAGAGTTTGTTTGCATTGCAAATATACAATATTTTCTTATAAATACTTAATAAAATAAAAAAAAAAGCAGGAATGTCAAGCATTTATACATGTTAATTTAATGCACCCCGTTTGAGCGTGCCGTTAATTGATGGCATAACAAAATCCTGCAGCCGCACACCCGGAACCGTCAGCTATCGCCAATGGTAGGCGATTTATAGCCAAGAGTGCGAGGAGGTGTTGGCAGCAGCGAAATTTAAAACCGAATATCGAGGCAATTCGTTGGTTGTCTCTTCAATCGGGTTACAAGCAGAACAACATGCATGGCAATTTATTCAGTTTCGATTTAAGTGTCAAAACTAACTAGCAAGACTAGGAAATACCCTTTATCAAGCATATTAAGTGCATCTGTACAAGTTTTCGAGATGTTAAAAGAATGCTTTATTTAAATACATATACTATAACATAACATAGCTATTCAAAGAGAAAAAAGGATATACATATGATATTTACATACTTATATCCAATAAGTTGCCCTACAAAGGGACTAAACACCAAATATGTGGCTATGCATACAATTTTATGACATATACTGGATACACTTTAACATAGCACAGTTTAACATAGCACAAATTTTTGTTGAAATCTGTTCTTGATAATATTATTGTTTAATTTCTCACTTTCAGTTAGTTTAGTTTCATCGTGCCAAGAGGCAGTGTTGAATTTTCTATTGCATAACTTAAGGCGACAACTGCCAATCTAAATGTTTGAACTTTCTTTAGTGTCTTGTGGCTTGGAATGTTTTCCCAACACTTGGGAAATTTGCCTTGAAATTTACTCTATATGCATTAACCTGCCAATCCCAAATGCTATTTTAATATGGCTTAGCCGAACAACAGAAATTAGTTCACATGATATCGACAGAATTGGCCCGAGCTAACAACAATGTTTACGCAATGTGAAATATGCCGCAAATTAATTTGCAAGTCAAAACATGCTCCTTAGCCAATAAGTTTGGTTTGTCGCTAATGTGCAAGGCAAATTGAGCTAAGTATCGATACTAAAGGCCACTTCAGATGTAGCAAAACTAAGCAGCCTATGTACATATCCATGTATGTGAATATATGAATACATGTTTTATGTAGTTTATATTATTAAGAATGCCACGAGCCATACTGTTTGTCTTAACGCCTGCGATGCATGTGATCGAAGAATATTTAAAGAAAATGTTTTCAGCTTATATTTGCATAGATTGTGCATTATGCTCTTATGCAAATCAAGCTTTGTTTGTATAAAAACAATGTGCGCAGCAGTTACAATATGTTTCATTTACCTTCCTGTCCTGTGTTAAATAACTAATTATTCGATGGAAATTTAAATGTTAATTTCATTAAAGAAATCAAATTTCCTAAAAGCAATCAAATTACTTTTCTTCGATTGAGCAAAACAAATTGCGTGTTTGTGCTAAGTTAATTGTGCGCAATTTTTGTGCATTTTACTGGCGGCAAATGATTTATTTATTTTCCCCTGAATTTCAGAAAAAGTTGAAGGCGAGAAATCAAAGCAACGGCAAAGTTGCACTTGAAACTTTTCAAACTCTGAGCGATTGAATTGTGGAATCTGTTGAAGCAGTGCTAGAAGGAATGCTCAATACCACATTAGTCCGACGCCGAAGTTTGTTATGAAATCAATAATTTGTTAACGAGTTATGTGCCAAGCCATTTTTAGATAAGTTTTTACTTTAGTCTTCAACATTTGTCAGAACTCTAGAGATTTTAAGTTGAAAAGGTAATAAAAACAAACTAATTAAAAAAATAGAAGAAAGTAGAAATAGAATAGAGATAGAAATAAAAACAAACTTAAATTTAAAGTAATAAGCTGCATTTTTTATTTATTCCGTCCCCGTAAGGTAGAAAAACTTTAAAATACACTCTGTTTAAATGTGCCCATCATTTTTAATTTACAATAAGATTTATTTATTTTGCTTTTCTTTTCTATCGTAGCCTAAGTTCCTTTCATTTAAAAAAAAAAAACACAAAATAAGCTTGATTTATTCAAAATAAAAATGTTGCTTTTAGAGAATAATTTAAAATTAATAAGAATAATGGAGAAAATAATTTAAATCAACTAAAAGAGAATCCGGCTTAGGGAATTCTATGTTAGCATTTCCTTAAACAAAGAGCGCAGTAGCTAATGCTGTTCGAAAAGATGGGCTAATAATTATCAATAATAATATTATTTGCAAATAAAATAAACACATCTTTTATGCCAGCTGCTCAGCCACAGATGACGATGAGCCCTTAGCTCAATGCAATTAACTAGACTTCCAAGGAAAACTTTCATAATAATGCAAGTCATATATATAATGGTTTATGTTTAGACGACAATCAATGGCATTAATAAATATGCAATGTATAGTTTTTAAAATAACAGGCACAACGTGAGGCTTGCACAAATGTTGATTCAATGGAAAATGTCTAACGAGCAATTTACATTTATTTTCCAGGCTAAATAACAAACCGAATGCTGACCATGTTTGCAAGATTGCAAATGACACAACAACAATAAGGATAGAAACCGTAACAAACTATATATATCTATATATATTTCAGGACAAACATGTGGCTATTGATTGTGGGCCTTCATTTGGTCGGTGGCAGCCCAACAGAGTCACAGCCAGAGTGGCTGTTAACGGGAAACACAAGCACAGCTCCATACAACTATCCCAATGATACCATCTATAGCACATACTCCAGCGAGTACTTGCCGACCACGGGCAGCTCCATTCATAGCACGGATCTGCCCACCTATCAGCACTGCATTGCAACACGCAATTCATTTGCGGATTTGTTCACGGTGGTGCTTTATGGTCTGGTTTGCATTGTGGGTCTGTTCGGAAACACGCTAGTGATATATGTTGTATTGCGCTTCTCCAAAATGCAGACTGTGACCAATATCTATATACTCAATCTTGCTATAGCCGATGAATGCTTTTTAATTGGCATTCCGTTTCTGCTCTATACGATGCGCATTTGCAGCTGGCGTTTTGGGGAGCTTATGTGCAAGGCGTACATGGTGAGCACCTCGATAACATCGTTTACATCCTCCATCTTTCTGCTGATTATGTCAGCGGATCGCTATATGGCTGTATGCCATCCGATATCGTCGCCGCGCTATCGCACCCTACACAATGCTAAGGTGGTGTCGGCGGTGGCATGGAGCACCTCGGCAGTGCTGATGCTGCCGGTGATGCTTTATGCCAGCACAGTGGAGCAGGAGGATGGCATTAACTACTCATGCAACATAATGTGGCCAGACGCATACAAGAAGCACTCGGGCACCACATTCATTTTGTATACCTTCTTTCTGGGCTTTGCGACACCCCTGTGCTTCATACTCAGCTTCTATTACTTGGTCATCCGAAAGCTGCGTTCGGTGGGACCCAAGCACACGACCAAGTCCAAGGAGAAGCGTCGCGCCCATCGTAAGGTAACGCGTCTGGTGCTGACCGTCATCACAGTCTACATCTCCTGCTGGCTGCCGCATTGGATGTCCCAATTGGCGCTGATTAACTCAAATCCGGCGCAGCGTGACTTGTCGCGGCTTGAGATACTCATATTTTTGTTGCTGGGCGCTCTCGTCTATTCAAACTCGGCGGTAAATCCCATACTCTATGCTTTTCTCAGCGAGAACTTTCGCAAGAGCTTCTTCAAGGCCTTCACCTGCATGACCAAGCAGGACATCAATGCCCAGCTGCAGCTCGAGCCCAGCGTGTTCACCAAGCAGGGTAGTCGCCGCCGTGGCGGCTCCAGACGTCTGTTGACAACTAATCCGCAACAGCACCAAGAGCAACAGCCGCCACTTCTGGCGCTTCACGTGGGCAACAACAACTCATCGACAACCACGTCATCGACGACAACAGCTGAAAAAACTGGTTCCACAAATGCACCCAAGTCGTGTAGCTCCAATGGTAAATTGGCAGTGCCCGGCTCCTCCACGGCGCCCGAAGCAGAGAATCTAATAATCTGCCTGAGCGAACAGCACGAGGCGTTTTGCACAACGACGCGGCGTGGATCGAGCCTGGTGCAACAAACGGATCTTTAAAACTTGTCAATGAGTTTTAATGTGTACTTAATTAAAAGTAAAGCTCTGATTAAATGTATGAAGGTATGTGTGTACTATATTAAACTAATGAGCTTAGGCATTTAAATATTTACTAATTTTTTCTACTAAATGTGTGTGGTACAAACTTTCACTTTCTCACAAACAGTATTATAAGAGAACCCCACAAGTAGTCAACCATAGTCAACCATAAGCCCAGGCTACTGCCCTTAGCTTTTCTTAGTTTTTTAATCAAATATTAAATACTTCAAAACATATTTAATACGACGAATTTTCTGCAATAATTTAAGATTAGAAGTAAGTTTTAAATTTAAATTCAAGGCGTTTTTCTTTGAAAGGTGCATTAGGCCAAGAACATATAAATGTAGTAGAATTAAGTTCAAATAAATTATTTAAATGTGCTTTTAAGTGTATAAACAAATACAAATTTAAAAATATATATTGATTTAACATATGGTGCCCCGGGCTGCGCTACCGCTGCAAATCAAGAGATAAAGGATTCCACGTAACCGGCCGGAAAAATAAAATGCATTAACAACGTAATCCAATCAACGCAGTAATGAAATGTTGAGTGCCTGTCACACCACCGGGAGAGATTGGGAACCGAACGTCGAGGGGAGGACAGTAACAGGCGTGAGATACACTCGGGCCGGTTCAGCAATAGAAACGCAACCAAAATGCAGTACAAAGCAAAAATGCACTATTGCTGTTGGTTACTCTGGCATACCCCGTCTCACCCCACCCTGTTTGGTCCTAATACGCTGCATACATGGGTCACGTTTTATATTTCACGGCATTTACAGATTTGTCGCACATTCGCATTGCAGTGGCGCCCATCTGATGTTAGCAGATTTTTACCAGCACACGTTTCAGATTGCTCCACAATTGTCTGGCTTAATGGGGCGCTGCTCATAGACTGGTTGTATACAGTGAAAACTCGTTTAAGGGACGTTCGTATTATGGCGACACCTCTGAGGACAAAATATTTTATCTTAAACCATGTTAGTGTATTATATTATAAATCAGATGGACACTACTCTTGAGTGGACAAAAATAACCTGAAGATGACTGTCCGCCCAAGCGAGATTTAATTGTAGTTGGTATGCTCCATAAACGACATACTTTCCCTTGTCTAGCCATTTAGTTTGGCCTGGGTTGCCCACACGGATATCTTTTGGTCTGCGGCATATACAATTACTTTACCTTCAACGTGGCGCAACATTGGGCAAAATCAATTTATCTGTCGTCCCACCGCAAAAGGAACTCGTCTTGCGGTCAATCAGCACAGCGTCAAACATTCCACAATGTCAATCACAGGTGTAATTTAATTTAACTGAAACTTACCACAAGTGGATGCAGTACAGAAATCCCAATATTCGACTTGGCGAAAGTAATCAACTAATTAAAAAGACGCACAGCCGCAATGCAGAGAATTCACGTCTGAATAAGTTGATTCGAGTGTGAACTGACAAATTATAGTTAATTAGTTTTCAGGAGAAAAAGATTGCCGTCACCCCACAGACATAATGTTGTACTCCTAGAAGGCAGAACTATCGATTATTGGTCTTTTTTGTTGTGGACCACAACGGAAACTTCTGGTTTTTAGATGAGTCCACATTTTTTAATGCAGATCAATGGTGTTGGCACTTGTGATCCAAACGCACTTTGTGCCTTGAAAATGTTCAAGGATAAGGTCGAGATAGAACTATTTTTCTAAACTTGCCAATTTGTTTTTTCCATAGCTAGGCGATTCATTTAAGGATAGCGGAAGAACATGCATTTATAAAATCGCAACAGGCAGACTATAAATCGGTTTTTAAGGATTTTACAGGATTTGACTAAAAATTATTCAAGAGTATGTTCACAAAAGTTAAAGTTAAAGGACTATCGGAAGGTCCTTCAAAGAGAAGGTTCTCATCTAGCTGAAGGTTCTTATCGAAAACGACACAAAAGCTATGAAAGGCCTTCTTCTTTGCTTATGTTAAATAATTTTTGTTGACCAGTACCATCCACAATCAAAGGATATCAAAATCGTCCCTCTAGATTCTGAATTATCATGAATTGTGTGATTTTCTTCTGTTGTCCTTTTGATTCCTGATAATTTGACTGTCCTGAATTCTAAGATGACCTCATATTTCTCTAAATAAAATTCGACTTCATGTCTTTTGAAAATGTGCAAGCATATAAGCATATATGCTTATACAAAATAAATCCCACTTATCCAAGCACAGCATCCAGTTATTCTCTTAGGGCAAGAGTTGCCTCCAGCGCATTCAAGAGTCAAAAGTAATAATAAAGAAGCTAAGATGCAATAGAAAAATAACTTCGAAAGGTGAGTACCTAACAACAACAGCAAGAAACCAAATTGCACAAGTGAATCCTGACAAATTTGCACTCAAAAAACTTGCACAGTTGTTAAGCTGCCACAAGCCCCAGCTGCCCTCGCACCTGTAAACAAGCCCGCAATACACAGGAGCTCAAAGTGCGGCTTAGTCTTTCTGGCGATACTTACATTTTCAAAGATTTCCCCCATATTTAAAGTAACATTTATTTTCACTCTACCACCAGGTAGTTGTATGCTTATATTCCAGAGCAGGGCGCGAAATTGGTGTGGAGAAATCTTACTGCAGACTTTCTGTTGGCACGCTGCAGCGCATAAATCAATGGCAGCATTGGCAAAAGGCTGGAAGCCAAGTTTCTAAACTTGATTTAATGCCAGTGCAGAGCTTACTATATATGAACGGCAAGCTGCGGGATCTAACTTGAAAAACGCCGTCTTAAAAGCATTTGCCTGACTTGAAGGCCATCGATATAAATCAATAAAAATATTTTTTAACCTTAAAGTTTTACTCAGGGTTCAATAAACCCGAGCACCTTTGCGAATAAGCCAAGACTTAGCGGCGGATGCCGTTTTTATACCATTGAAACGAGGGAATTTAAGGTTTGCATATTACGAATCTCGATATAGTGCCAAATTTAAAAGACTTTAAAGCTATCCCCAACGCTAAGAACCAGAAGCTTTTATTTTGTAAGTTAGCTTACAGAAATTTGGTGCAGTTACCAGTTTTAGTTCCTTCTCTGCGTTCTGTGTGATTTTATTAAATGAACCAAGATGGCCTTTTTTATTAAAGCCTATCAATCAAAATTTGGGTTTGCTTATGCAAATACATTAAACGGCTTGCCCTGATGGTTGACTGACTGATTACCGTGTGTTTGAAATGCATATGTATTGCGGGTGTACATGTATACGGTATTTTATGCTTCGATGCAAAACAGAAACTTATTTTTAAATGTCACCATGTCTATGCGATTCTCATAAATTCAATTAAGTCTTAATGATTTTCATGCTTTGTTTTATAAGTATTTAATAAAGTTGTTAACAAACTTGGCAATCAGCTTTTAAGAAGTTTTTCTCTTGAGCTAAGTCTCATTTTATTCCACTTTCTTTCTCCGGTTCACACTTAAGCTAACGAAAACTTTATTTCTGTTTCGCCACATCAAATTTTTGCATTGTCTCAAAAAAATAATCTAGTATAAAACTTATATTTTATTTATTATCAGTCACAAATCTTATTTAATAACCTCACGCTAAGTTTTTTAAAAAATTGTGCTAATTAACATTGTTAAAATGTTTCCCGCAGCATTTGGGTATGTGAATCTGGCTACTCATGATATCTTTATAGTGTACTACCAACACACAGACATACAAATTGAGGGGTAGCTCTCAGTGTCGCGACTCAAACCATAAAAACGAGCAAAATGTGATTAACATCTTTATGCCATGTCGAGTGAGATACAACCAAAACTTGATCCTGCCCCTCGCGACGTCGCAGCCCAAGTATCCCACGCACGTAGTCAACGCATTTTAATGGAATTTGTACTCTTGTTGGCTTTTCGCTGAATTTCCATGGCAAAAGCGTGAAAATATTTGCATAGCTAAGACAAAGTGCAAGGAATAACAAAAAAAATGTTCAGAATTATATTTAAACGAAAAATGGTTGAAGAAAAAGGGTTATGCGAACTTGAAATGGAATTAGAGCTTTAGCTAGAACTTAGGCTGGCCACAACTCTAAGCCTTCAATTGCAACTGCCGGAATTGGTTAGGAAGCACTGTCAAGTTATGAGATCATGTCCATAGCTCCGGTTACTAACTAAGTACCAATTTACTTTGCCAGCTGCTGCAGTGTTGCTCGGCCATGGCACTAAGCGGGTAAGCCTGATTCGTTTCTGTGGTTGCAATTTTCTATGCAATTACTGCAACGACGACTAACGAAACTTGTGTAATTGATATATGCGGTTGCAAGTGGCAACTTTCTAATGGAGCTGCCTGCCTGCCTTTATGCCAGCAGCATCATCGACTGCACGAAAAGTTGGTCAGTGCCAAGAAGCTGGCAGTGTTGCATGGCGCCACAAAGTCTGCGGTTTTCGGAAGCGCTTGCTGCCAAAATTGTTGTTATGTGGCTTAAGACTGAAGTCTGACACAATTTTGATTACCGGCTAATTGCTTTTCAGGTGAACGCTCAAAAACGCAAGTCAATTAGCAAGAGTTCACAGAAACGTCAAATTCTGCGATTTAAGCAGAATATCAATCGAAATTTGACATATCATTGAGCTGGTCGAAGCATGACTGACATATTCCTTCTTTGAAATAAGCCTTTTTGAGTATTAAGTAGAATCTGCTTGAGGTTATTCTGATTGTTACCAATAAATATCGAAATATGTGCATATTCAACGAAAGTTTCCGTTGCGAATTTCTCCAAAGCGTTAATTTTATTCACATACAACACCTTTAAACCGCAACTGTCTGTAATATTATAATCCACAGTTAAACTCTTTTAGCTTTTTATTGCCCCTGTGGCATACCCTGCCCTTTACTGCACCCCATCATTTGCTTTGACATTCACTTCACTTGCAGCGAACGACCAAAACATTTAAATGCCATTTCAATTATGCGCTCTACAGTGCTCCAGCTCCTAATCCTTGGTGGGTGGCTGTTCGGGTAGGGCTTCCGCTTCGTTAGGAAAGTTCACGCACAAATTAACACGCAGCAAGTGCAACTTTCAGTCTTTATGGTTGCCAAAGCACAATGTACATAAAAACAAAACATAATTTTAATTTTAATGAGCAGCAAGCTGGCAGCTTTTACCAATAACACACAAGCTTCCAAAAATATGCAAATAATACTCAAAGAGAATTTAGATATCAGAGATAGTTTTATACACACGAATATGCACATTCGTATGCATTAACAGAAATGAAATTTCATTGCGGCGCAAATGCAGTTAGCCATTTTTTCATTGCATACGTGCAGACGCCGTGTATTGCAATTTGATGAGTTTTAAGCATTTTAAATTTTCCCGCTGAAATGCCTGGCAGTCAAAGTTCATTGGCTTGCAGCTGCCTGTACTTAAAAGCGTTCTACTATATTTATACTCTATCAAGGGGTATAATTGCCATGCTATAATATGTGCAACTCACTAAATGTACATTATATAGAACGAGGTTGCGATAATAAACAAATGTAGCAATGCGTCTCAGGTTTAATCAGGCCTTCCTGTTCTTATGGAATCCATAGAAAATATATATCTTTCCCTTTCTTGCCTTTTCTTTCCAGCATTAATTCCTTTAGTAGGGTATCAAACCTTCGACTTTTCATAAATACCTCAGCTCTTTTACCAGCCACTCCAGGGCCCGCAAAAACGTAAAGATTTTTATAATCAACATTTTTATTTCACTCATTTATGACTGCAACGCAAAAGCTTTTCTCCTTAAAAAGTTAATTGGACGCTGAAAAGTGCAGCGCAAAATAAAAAATATATACATACATATGTATGTACTTATATATGCGTAAATAGAGTTGACGGCTGACTGGGGCCTAGGCGCAGGTTGGCAAAGTCCTTTCGACAACTACTGCTCCCTACTTTAGCGGCTGGCGACAACTGGGAAAAAAAATGTCAGTGGGCTAGCAGCCAGGGCTAAGACAAGCTTCCGGTTAGGGCTGACGTCAGGGAAGCCAACATCAACAACTTTCATTTCATTATGCATAAATTACGAAATAACTCGTAAAATGTATAAAAATAAACGTCACTCACTTTTATGCCATGCAGGGACTCCCATGTGCGTCTCCATTCAGCGAGGCCAGTAAAAATTAATAGAGCCATATACGTGCCTTTGTTTTAATTTGCTGCATTTAAATATGCTCGCTAAATGGATTTATAAGTTGGCATTGTGCTCAGCCTAAGCCTAAAGGAGTATTTAGGATTGTTGTTTTTGTGTCTTGAATCTTTTAGTTGCTACATCAAATTAATTAAGGCAAGTGTTTGCTCAAATTGCAATCCTCTATCGGAACGGGAATGCCAATTAAACATGAAAAACAAATTAATTGTTTATACTCGATTTAATCGCATTCTCGCACACATCCAATGAATTAGCCAGAATCTCAAGCGGCTCCTTTGTTCAATTAAATCAGGTCACGTGCCACATCCACTGGGCAATCCGGCAACCCAGCGACCGGGCAGCTAGGCGACCATATGAGTGAATAACCCAGTCAGAGCCAAGTCAAAATGGCGTCGGCATTTCCGCCATGTCAATGCTGCAATTTGTAGCCAAAATGTGTGCCGGAAAATCGTTTTAGCCGAGCATTGCAGAGGGTAGGAAAGGGAACGCAATATGCTACTTCCGCTATGTAATTTTTTGGCTTAAATATAAATGTATATTCGTTTTGTTGTAGAAAATATTTTACCAGAAAGCAAAGCCCTTAAAGTACAGAACTTTCCAACTATCAATACGACAAGTGAGAAAAGCTGTCAGCACAACCAGATTCCAATACAGAATAAACTTAAATGCCGAAGAATAAGCTATAGGCAAGTTAATCCAGAAGCAAAACAAATAATCATACAACAATTTGTACTCTTAAATTCTTAAAATATAAAATCAACCTTTAACTCGATATGATTGCAGTTTGCATATGCGACTGTAATAAAATCATTAATTCTGCGGCTTTCGAGTTTCGATTACGAGTTGTTGAATCGCAGATATTCGTAACGATAAAATATGCTTTAAGAGATTTACAATCTCAGGACAGTAACAATTTAAGTGAATGCAAACAAATTTTAATTCGATTTCTGGCTTTGTGAGGAGTTTCATTACAGAGCGTGGCAGACGCAAATGAATTTTTTGTACAGATCGATTTTTACATTAAATGAAAATAAAAATAAAATAAAAAAAAAGGCGAGCGCGGCATTAATGAAAATCAAGCACCGGCATAGACTTACAAGGCCAAAGGATTATCTTTTGCTGATGAAAGTAATGCATTTCGCCTTACCTAGAAAATGAAATTTAAGCTAAAGCTACGCAGTAAATGTTAAGCAAGTGAAAAGCAGCTTAGGCCAAAGTAGTCAAAGCACATTTCACATCTTATGCGACAGCTAAGCTGAATTAAAAAAAACGCGCTGGATTGCTAAGAAATGCGCAAAGGCTGAGGTAACAAAAACCTAAATGAGAAAATTCCGTAGCAAAAAAATGTTATAATAGACAAATGTTACAAAATATGTATGCAATTAAAATGGTAAATGCCATCAGTCAGTAAAAATGTGTGCTAACATTAAGTTGCCATCGAATTTAAGACATTAAATTAAAGTTTAAAATTGCGCAGCACATTTTATATTTACCCCAAAAGAATAAGATGCATCAAAAGGTATAGAAATGCACAAGAGCCGAAATCACATTATCTGCGATAATTAAATTCAATTTCAATTGTGCAAATCGTAAACATCAACGGGCCAACAGCTGGCAAACAAAATGCACTTGTGGCAATTGCGATATAGAGGCAAATGGGGGGGAGGCAAAACTCAACTTGGTCAACAGGAAAACAAGCCGCAGATCGAGCAGCTCGCACTCATATAAAATGCATTTCAATTAAAAGCTATAAATTAAACAGACGCTCCGCTCCTTCGCCGGCTTTGACCTTCATTTGCTGCATAAACAATGGACTGTGTACATTGGCCAGGCGAGGGTCAACAGCAGCCTCCGATTCAATTCCAAGTCTAACAAATTATGCAATAAATTGGCAAGAAACAAGTGGCAAAGATATGAACAAGAAATCCAGATTGGTTTGCATTATGTATTAATAAGATTTTACAGATTCTGACTAAGTCCGATGCTAAGACTAAATCTCTACATCTTTTTCATGATAATAAATGTTAATGTCGTCTAATAAATGTCAATAAAATAATTGAGCGTGTATAATTAAATTTTTGAGTAAGTTTAAATTTAAATATATAAAATATATATCAAGCAAAAAAGTAGACCAGAGACAAAATATCTACACACAAACAACGGCATCAAAACTATTAAAAATATATTATGTTTTTCTATGAGCAGGCAGGTTTTAATAAAAATGCCAAAGAATTTTAGCAAAATGACAAATAAATTAATAACCTATATTTAAATTCATAACATTTTCAAATATAATTAAATGTGCAAAATTTATTGTGCATTGATCCCAAGGCATTTAAATATTATATTTGAGCTTCAGCACACATTCTTCTTAGTTTTCTATGTAAATGTACTAGCTGTATGGAAACCTAATGACATTATCCTCAAGTCAAAGCAGTCAAATGTGAAATGTCAAATGAGTCTGATGAGTGACTCAATCTTTGAATGACAGCTAAACCATTTGCGCGAGTCTTTTGAGTGCTGCATCAGCTTATCTGAGCTTTAATATGCCCTACCACTCTAGAAAGAGCGGAGTATATACAACTGACAGTTCTTAAATGTGTTATTTTGATCAATTAACGCAGTACATAAGGCAAGCAAAGGGTATTTCACATTCGAGAACTCTCTTTTGCAGTTGCACTTGCTTAGCTTTGACTTTACTCAGCTGCATACAGAAAAAGGGCGCAAATATGTTGACCTTGCTGTTAGTCAGCTAGAAAGTGAAAGCCAAATTTGCATAATTTTCCTGCAACATGCCAAGTGCAAGCGTGAGGCATGTGGCCAGCGAAAGTGGGTTGGCAGCCTTAGATGCACTAAAGCCCGCATCGAACTTAGTTGTTACTCTGAAAGAAAGAAAAAGGAACCTTATTCGCAAAACTTGCTGACAAATTGTGGCCCAGGCGAGGTGTCAACACTTCACTAACCCTCGAACCCCAACTACCCCTGCCCAAGCTTATCTGCCATCCGTGGCGCTTACCTCAGTCTGTGGCACGTCTGTAGATTGCTTAAATTACGCATGCAAACGACTGAGACAACGACGATGCCGCTGACGACTTTCGCCATTGAGACAGCCAAAGTTTTCTTTTATGACAATTTCTTCAAGCAGACGCCTTCAAAATGGTGGCTAAACTGCTAGTTGTATTGTTGTACCCTTTAAAGAGGGGACTATTATAATGAAATGCAGTATGTAACGCATAGAAAGAGACGTAGCCAACGCCATAAAGACTAAGTCGTTGCATTACACACGTCATAAAAGGCTCGCATAGGAATAATGAAGTCGAAAATAAATTTTATTTATGCTCAACTCTTTTCTTTTTGAAAATCTCTTGGCCATTATTTTATATATTATTATTATTTTTTATTTTTTATTATTATTAATTATTATTTAAACTCTTTACATTATGGCAAAATCTTATTAAGAACTATATAACTGTTATATGAACGGAACGATCGGTCAAAAAATAAGTTCTTGTACCATTTTTTACTCTTTATATCTTGATCAACCTTGGCCAATACTCTTTGAACTATGCTCTTTACATATGTGCATATGCGCATCATTAATATCGGACGACTATTTTTCTTATATTAAAACACTTTTCAGCCATTTGTTTACAAGGGTATTTAGTCTTCGGCTTGCCGAATGTATTCAATCTTTGTTGTTTTTTCTTCGTCTCTTTTTGTTCTTGTTAGCTATAGTTATAGTTGCATGCATATAAAAACTGCAACAGCAGCCAGTTACAAGCTTCTCCACCATTTTCCACGTAGGCTTGTGCACAGCAAAGTAGAAAAGTGGAAAAGTTTTCCCAGCATTAAATTAAAGCGGCGTAGAAAATAGCAGGCAAATGGTATGAAAACTGACGTCGTTTCCAACCAAATTACATCTCAACTTGACGCGGGAGCAAGGAGGATTTAATCACCTGTCAAAAGATCTCTTAATTAGATATACTAATTGGGTTCTCTAAGGAATTCGAAAAATAACTTTGGTCGTGTAATTAAAACATGAACTAGATGTGTTTGGAACGTTTATAATTGGTTTTAAAGTTAAATTTATTATAATGTACACCAGAATTAAAAAAGGACTCGGATATTTAATCAAGAACCTAATGGAAAAGCGCCCATCATAAGCATTCGCCGTTAATAGCACCATAATAGACCAGGGGTCAATGATCCGCTCCTGTCGCCGGTTCTTTCCTGAAACGGATATCCACAAACGGAAGAAGAAAATCCGAGTGAGAACAAATAATGTCAACACCTCGAACGGGCGATAAAAAATAGGAAAAATAAAACCTCTGCCCCGTCTCATGGCTATTATTTGTCGTTTTTGGTGGCAGCTTTTATGAATCAGCTGCACACCTGGCTGGCTGCATGCCACACCTGTCGGTTATATGACCCACAACTGGGTTCTTAAGCAGCTTGGCAAATGCATTAAGCGGCGAGGGGACACTCCGGCTCGGGAATACACTAGTCTGTCATGGAGATGCTTCGATTAAACATACTATGATGGAGCACTAGCATTGGCTGTTGCCGCAAACCTCAGCCCTGGGTTGCTGTCATCCTGCCGCATTCTTGTGTTTGTGTTACCGTGATTTATATTCCGTTTGATTGCATTGGGTGTTGGCTGTTAGGATTCGGTTGCAGCTCGTAAATAGCAAATAACGTGTTCACACTTAGCTCTGATTTGAAGCTGAGTGATTCAATGCCGCAGGGCTGCACAAGCAGTCAGAGCCGAGCAATTGTTGCCAACTTTGCGGCAGCCAAAGGCCTCGTCTTCTTTTAAAGTTTGCCGACATTTTGCCCTTTTTTGTATCGTGTTTATTTTGTGATAGTCTGTCGACTGTTGGAATAGTCGGCGGCTGCTTTTCGCATTGCTACATTTGGCAGCTGGTAGGCGCTTTGCCTCCACCCGACACCCTACACCCGACCTTCCGCAACCACAGCCAACAGTGACTTAATTAACTTTGCGTCCTCTACTCAGTGGCATTGTTTACACGAGGACTTTTTGCAAAGGCAAAAATAGTAGCATAAATAAAAGTAAAAAATGTGCATTGTATAAAGTGCTAAAGCCAAACGTTGAATACTCTGACAAAAGCCCAAATATGATATACGTTGGTCTGCAGCAAGTAGACAGATCTTTGGCAAATCGCTTAAACTCTGAATAAGACAGACGAATATATGTATCTCTATCGATAAGAAAGCGAAAACTTAACAGTTTTCGATATTGTTCTAAAAACAATGTGTATTTGAATACATGTATTACTCAGTACTCTGTAAAGAAAATATATTGTTCCCTTCTTATATTTTTAAGAGGCTTATACTTAAAACATTTTTATAGGCTCTTCACAAATGTTTTTAAGACGTCTGTGTAAGAATTGCTTGTGAGGGTTCTACTATTTTTAATTTCGCGGCTGTAAATACATATATACTAGTTATGCGATTGTCAATGCGCTATTTAATGCGCTTCGCATTTCTGGTAAGCAAAATTATAATACTTCTGCAATGGCATACGAAGATTTTGCTTTAAAAGCTGAACTCAAAGTAAACTGTGCTATCAAAAACCCTATGCAAGGGTGTATTACAATGCGGCATTCAGCAGACAAACAGACAATGCAAAATAATCAAAAAATAAAAAGAGATAGCCATAATGGGGGGAGAGAGAGAGAGCGAGAGCAGAATAAACGAGCAGGAACAATCATTGTATATTTCAACTTTAAGTACCCTCTAATTGCCTTTGTTAATTTTCAAGCATATTTTATGTTGAGCTGCCTTTAAAAGCCGCCGGCAGTCAAACCAAAGCCGCAGTCAGACAATGAAGCGTAAAAAGCGGAAAAGGAAATTAAGTGACTGCAGCGGCCATCCAGCCACCGAGGTGTGCCTCGCACTCCTTCGCCTACCCTTGCAAAGCTCTTGCAGGCCACCGTGGCACGCCATTGTCAAGTCACTTGCCACACGGTGGCCATTGTCCAGTTTGTTTGCAACCAGACAACGAGCAAATGCAACAACAGCAACGACAACGAAAATGTGAGACGCCATTTGCGAATGCTTTGCAACGGCTGAGGGCGTCTGCGGTCGCTCGGATGGCCCCCGGCCTGCGGTTGACGGATGCAAATTGAGGCAGGCACCTAGCAAACACGAAGAGCAGCCCGATTTAACTCGTTCACACTTTGACTTGCCTATGCTTTCAATGGTCGTGACATTTTGGGGCAAGCCGCATCTGTACTGAAGGCTCATGGGGAGGATTAACTTTTTTTATAACTGTGGCCATCTGTTGCGCCTCCTCACAGCCCACAGCTGCAAGGATTACCACCCATAAACGTCAGCAAGGAAAATCCAAAGCGCAGATGTTGCACCTAAGTGCTACCTGTGGCAGGTGTGTGGAACCCAAGCGCCGCCTACCTGTTATCAGCTTTCCATATATATATACCAGCGTCCAGCAGCAAGAGCATAACAGTCATCCAGACAACTTTGTCACAGACACAGCATTCGCATCGATTGAAAGCAAACGCAGCATGTACAACGAGGAGCCAATTTCAAGCTTTGTGTTCAGCAACGAGGGAGAAAAACAAACCTTTCGCCATCAGTGGCATGTGGAGGGACAGTTGCAGGAGTGCACCACCTGCTACAGCAGCATCGATGCGGATGAGCCGCCCAGCCAGCACTGGCTGCGGCGTGGCGAGGAGCAGCGGCCGCAGCTCACCAAGCAACAGCAGGCGGTATTGGACATCATCGAGGCGCGTCAAATAGAGACATTCTTCTTTTGCGACGAGAGTGCTCAGCATAAGCTGGAACAGTTTATGGCCGAGACCTGCTCCAGGACTGTGCCGGAGCTGTTGCGCTGGATGTTTCACAATGGTACACAGCGGTTGGAGTTCAATGTGGCGTGCTATGTGCATGTACAGAACCAGGTACACATCTTCCAGAGCGGCACACTGGGCGTTCAGCATCACTATGACATTGAGGAGAGCGTGAGTGTTGTCTACGAGCTGCTCACACAGCGCATTCGGAACTATCTCAGCAGCAGCCATGACGTGAGCCTTGATGAGTGCAGCATAACGCGCATACGTGTCCAGCTGAAGCGGCAGCGCGAGGACAGCGAATCCGCGGGCTCGCCATTCTTGGCTCTGCCATTGCCGCTGCAGCTACGCCAGGAAACGGCTGCGCGCAGCCTAACCAGCGAGGCCGACTTGGCCAGTTTGCGGGCGGCATATGTAAAGCATCAGCGCGAGTGCAACGGCTATTTTCCGCCCAATATGCGTGTCAATCTGTACGGGCTGCAGCAGTGCCAGACCACCAAGGAATTGTATGTGGTGCCCTATCACATAAGCGAGACGCTGCAGCAGCGTCCCAACAAGAATTTCCTCATACTGAACGACATCATGGGCCAGTTTCAGCGACTGCACGAGCTGCAAACCCCAATGGCGCCCAATAACAGCCGATCCCGTACACGTCCCTTCCAGTGTCGCCGCTGTCGGGCCCAGCTGAAGAGCCGCAGTCGTCTGCATATTCATCAGCAATTGCGCTGCGGCCAGGACTTTAGCTTGGACAGCATTCATCCGGACATTGTGGAGGTCTACGAGCAGTGTCTGCCCATTTCGCGCAGCGTTTCCCTCTACACCTGCTACGGCATTACCAAGCCCAAAACGGTCATAAGAAAGGGTCAATTTGTGCCCATCGAGTGCGATTGGCGCCGCAAGAGCTCCGTTCAGGTGCAGCATGGGCCCTGTGTAGTCATTAGCAATGCTCAGCTCAGTAGTCCCTGTAAATACACATAGTTAAGTCATATCAATAAATCAATTCACTTTTAAGCAAATAGCTTGGTGTTACTTTATTTTTTATTAACATTTCTCGAGGCGACTTTGAACGCCTGCATTTTGATTAGATTTTTACCACGCATCACACATTTTCTACTTTAAATTTGAAATGCATTTGTTAAAATTAAAAAAGCAAATATAAAACTTGCTGCTTAATTTTCCAAAATTCTGTCGTAGGTATCAGCTTCGACCCAAATGTAAGCTTCGGTCAAAATTTCACCTTGTTTTACGGCTTGGTCTGTGTGATAGTCACCATTTAAATATTTAGTCAGGCCAAAATCATTTTAATTCACAGATGGTGAGATTGGAATCGAGTAATATTCAAAACAAAATGTATTATTTTATACAGCACTCGCCAGAAAAGCATATTTAGAAATATTTAAAAAAAAAGTACGAAATATATTCTTACTAGTTTTAAAAGTAGCTCTTTCACAGTGTCCCACATGATGAAGCTATGCATATGAAAACACAAGGCGAGCATTAATATAAACCAAAAAATAATTGAGCTTGTCAATCATAGTGACAGCAGCTGGGATTACAAAAACCACACACAAGGTGCATTATTAGAGTTTTGGAATTTTCATTAGCGTATCCACACGGGACAACGTTGAACTTCTTGCCAGCTAACTGGCAAAGGAAAATAAAAACCATATGAAATGTGCAACGGCACAAGGGAAAACAAGGCAACAATTCAAGAGATACCCATTAAAAATTTATTTAAAGCAAGAGTAGTAAAAACTAACCACAGACTTGGTTTGAGCTCGAATTGATTCTGCATTTATAGAGTAGATAATGTTGGATATTAACTTTAAGTCCCAAATTTTAATACATTTTTTGTGTGCGTATTTTTTTATTAACCAATGTTAGCAATCCATTTAAGTGGACAGCTCTTCGGAGCATAAACTTGTTTGGAATAAAACAAATCATTTTAAATGAATACAATTTGTTAGACTTTTATGTAGACTACAGGGTATGACTGTGCCACAGCAATGCCAAAAGAGTGTATCGGAAAGCAGAACCCCTTTTCCTGCCCCACCACCAACCACCAACCACGAGAACCACACACATCACCTTGGTGCTTTTTGCCTTTTATTGGGATTCTGCTAGCTGTAGCCCATGGCTTCCGCGTCAAAGTCAAAAATATCAACGCGTATTTTTTGCTTCTCTATTTCGTTTTCTAGCAAACACTTTGCTAATTAGCCAGCGAATGAATGAAACGAATTAATATTTTAATGAAAATTGCGAAAGTGTGCATTTTGCATTTAATTGAAATCTATGCAGAATTAATAATAATTTGAACACATGATTTGGTATGGTTTTCATACCATGCCTTCTGGCATTAAGATAATTGGAATTACGATGCGAATTGAGTTGTGAGAGCAATGCAGTCATAACTACTAACTCGAATGTCAATCAACGCGAGAAATTGGATTATTAGAGCGACACGTTTGCATAAACAACAAATTGGAATAAAACTCAATCAAGAGCTGCCTCGAACTCAAAGCGACACCTCAGGCGCGTGGATATGAAATGGCCATCAAGACACAGTTTGCTTAAACAAGACGAATTTAAAATTCAAAACCAAAGCAAACTTATTATCTGGGGAAAAGGTAAAGAAAAGATCGGGAAACGGGATTAATGTCTCTTTGACGGCTGTCACTCGGTTAAATAACATTTGAATATCACACGGATGCTCTTGTTTCACAAACTCTCCATTTCATAGTTTCAAGGTTAAAGGGTATATGGTGAAATGCATTAAACCTAATGCGAACCGATAACGACGACTCGACAATAAACTAGACGGGCAGCCAGTCTGGTCATTGTTTTAATAGCCAAGAACAGCAAGTGCAAAATATGAGAGGCCATCAATTCATGCCTGAAATGAGAAAAGAAATAAAAATGTTATCCACTTGAAAATTTGGGCCTGCTTGAGCACTTTTTAAATCGATTCTTATTTTACTTTAATACCCTGTTTGAAAATGGGTTAGAAGTAAAGACTATGTCTTGTTTGAGGAAATAATTTAAAGCTGTTGCTGTTAAAACATTAAATAAACTGTTTCAGAAATTCAAACTTAAAATACTTAAAAAAAGTTTTTTTTTATTAAATTATAATAATTTATTGTTAGGTATTTTATGTTTGCTGTTTTGCAACAGCATTTTTTCGTCCATAATTTAATTTTTATCATTTTATTGTTATTATTATTTTTATCTTATTATTCTTATTATTATTATAATTATTCTTATTATTATTATTATTATTGTTATTATTAATATGATTACTATTATTATTATTATTATTATTATTATTGTAATTATTATTATTATTGTTATTGTTATTTTATTATTATTATTATTATTATTATTATTATTATTATTATTATTATTATTATTATTATTATTATTATTATTATTATAATTATTATGGTTATGTATTTTAATTTTTATTTTTTATTTTATATATTGATATTAATTTAATTATTTTATTTTAGTTATTAGGTATATATTTCTTTCCTTTTCTCTAATGCTCAGTGTACTGCAGACAGGGTGTCCTATAGTGCAGCATTTTTAAGTCTTATTGATTTTCTTTGTATTTTAAAGGCTATAAATTGCCAAAAAGAATTACACGTTGTCCTTTGTCAAAGTTCGTGGACGAAGCTGTGGCAGTAAATCGTGCGGAATTTACGCGCCGCTCCACTTTAACACTCATGTGCGTCTCGCTGCCCGCCCCGTCCAATACGTTTCGCCTTAATCCTAGGAACGGACATTATTCAGCCTAATAATACATAATTCAAATATGAAGCTGGACACATTAGTTCCGCCGTCTTAAGCACTCGCCGGCGCCTGTGATAAATGGAGGTCGAACAGGTTGACGTCCAGAGGCGGCAGCCGACCAGCAATTTAAGTAGATTTTGTGGTCGACAATTTCTTGGCAGCTCATGAACGTATGTGCCAAAAAGAAATGTATATGTGTATAAATGAAGAAAACCATAAAATGTATTAAATGCGCATTTCACTTGAAATGCTGCGACTGCCATCGATGATTGATGAATGCCGACGAATGACAAAGAGAACTTGGCACATGGGCCATAAAACATTTTCAGCAAATGCTCATCAAGTAGCCATACGATAAATAAAAGAACAGTCCAAACATTTGATGAGATGGCAAAGGGAACGCTGTGCCGGAGCGGAGACCATAAAAATGCAACACTCAGTCAAAGACCGAAGCTCATTCAAATTGTGGCCATAGACACGCCCACACAACCAACCACCCACCCACACACACACACACATAAAGAGCAGACAAAAGACATAAACTAAATGAAGCGCCGCACCTAATGCCAAAAAGAAGGACGTTGCGACGAGTATTTCTATTTCTATTCCATTTCCATTTGCCATTTGCTATTGTCGTAACTCAATGCTATTTAAAGCCAAGTCGAAATCAAAATCAATTGTTACATGCGCACACACGCACGCACATGCACACAATGAAAACTGTTTTTCCTACACAATAAATGCGAGTCTCGACAAAAACCAAATCATGCAATCCAGTTGCTACTTTAATAGAAAGATAATCATATAAGTTGGGAGACGCACATGAAACTACTTACCACACACAGGCACACACCCAGACACACACAGACATGTGAATATAGTTGTGCAAACATGAGCTAACCAGACATGGTGGCACATATAACATGCCACAAACCTCAACAAATCTGCAACATTCGATTGCAACTGGTTGGTTGCTTTATGTTAAAGAGATGTGTTGACATATACGTACATAATCTTTGTCTCTTTTGGAAGTTCTTGAAAACGTGCCAAACTGTTTCATCACAAAATACAATGAACTCATTCTGCCGATGGGATGCTGTCCCCCTTGCCGATTGCCACGACAACAAATTGCGTCAGCAGCGCAATCGTCAACAAGATTTAATTAGCTTATAATGCGAAATGGCAAAAATAATAAAAGGTAAACATCTGCTTTACTTGGCTGTATATTTAATACTTCTGCGTGTTTTTTAAGCTATTTTGCCCTGGTAGACAAAAATCTGTTGTTAATACTGTGAAAAAGTATAACAATATTATTTTACTATCTTATATTTCCCGGTATTGCACGTGGCAAGTTCAGTGCTTAACAGTTTCGATAAATCTTTTCTCAGCTTCCGCCCGTGAAAATAGGAATCTATTTGAAAATGTGTTTAAAGTCCATCAAATAAAGAACCAAAAGTTGGAGTCAACGGTTTCCGCTCATGTTAGTCCTGTGGTGAGAATCTTAAAGCCAAAAAATAAACTTTCGTTCAATAGATTTGAAGCCGATCTAAAGATAAACCAAGAAGTCGCAAAGAACGGCTACTTATTGCCAATCCACCAGAGGAAGCTTGAGTTTTGCGAGAAGCGCGTAAAACACATCTCAAATGATATTTAATAAAAACCCTTGGAAATAAATTTGAACGCGAAACCTTACTTACAAAATCTTTGACACCCGTTTTTCCAAAAAGCGAGAAACACTCTCAAATGAACTTGAACAAAAAACTTCGAAACAAAAAAGTTTCAAACAAACGATTTTCACGATTTTTACACACTTGCGGGTGGAATTTGTCTTGGAGATGCCTTGATCACCAATCTGTCAATCACTTGGTCAGTCAGTCGGTCAATCAGTTAGTCAGTCAAAACACAGAACATATGGAAAGTAAATAAATCTCATAATAAAATACATTAGATTTGAAACTTGAAAAGATGCACAAAGGGAAGAAATAATTTACAATAATAAAAGTACAATATTTGACCACTGCCGTAGTATTACGTCGATCGCATTGCAGCTCTGTCCGGCTTGTTTTTCATCTTTTTTGTGATATGTTAAAGGGCAAAGGTCAACGCATTTTAATCCCATATGATTGTTTTATGGCCAATAGCTCAGTTTAATAGCAAGCATCCGTAGCAACGAAAATAGACCAGACAACTACCTAATGGCATGTGTTTAATCAAGAGGAATTTATTTGAATCAACTCAAGAAGAAGAAATCAGAGCCAGACAAACAGCTGTGGAACCAAACCAGCCGCATAAATATCCATTGGGCACACAAGACGAAAGTGTGAATTTGCAATTTAAATGGTCGAAATGTCGCGCCAATATAAATCAATAGAATTGCCCAGGCTCAGACATGACCATTTCTCTGGTGGAAATAAACAATAGACTAAACAAATTGCTTAAGTGGTATCTAAATACGCATATCAATATGAATAATGGAGCCAGCCTTGCGTCGCAGCTGTACGTACAAAAAAAGCGACAATTTTTCTTTTGTCTATATTTGAAGGGACCAAAGTAGCTGACAAAAGCCACATTAAAGGCGACATTAAAGTCCACTGGAACTCGAATAATTCCACCACACTCCATAGAAAAGCTAACATACATGAGTAGGACTGAGGCCAATTGGTATTTAAATTTAAAGGCCCAGCACTAAAGAGCGTTACTTACCCAATTAAAAAACTGCGCTGTGTAGCGGCTCATGCATAAATAAAAATCTATGCAACACAATTCTTATTTCAAGCTTTCAATATGAGCGCATATCTGCATTATTTGATCTGCTTACTAGTTCTACACAGCCCAGATTCTCATGGGACACTGGAGGATGTTGCCATGTCCGTGGCGAGCTTAGAAAGCCTAATTCATGCCCAAATCCTATTTATAGAAGAGCTCTACGACTATACCATGGCTTTGCAAACAAAAATGTACACAATGGAGAGGTAACTAAACGATTGGATTGAAAGTGCAAATAATTTCCTAATTGTTCCTCGCCAGATGCTTGCTTGAAGTGCGCTCAAAGATCCAGCAGTGGAGGGCTGATCCCGAGGCATATCTAGCCAATCCCTTGCACAGTTTTGCGCTGATACGGCGCCTCCATGAGGATTGGAGTTACATTGAGTCGTATATGCAAAAGCCAGTAGGTTCAGAGTATGCTGAAAATGTGTATTGGCTTATTGAGGAGAATGCGCCCACAGCCACAGACCTGGAGGATGCCATGAAGGCCATGATACGAATGCAAGACTGCTATGACCTGGAGGCGGCGCAGCTGGCCAATGGGCTGATTGATGGCAAGCAATACGAGTAGGCAACGTCTCCCTTAAATTCTTCTTATTTTCACTATTTGTGCTTTAAAGGTCCCAGCTAAATGCTCTTGACTGCTTCGCTATGGCCGAGTTTTGCAAGCAGAAGCCACTTTTAAAGTATGCTGTGGCCTGGTACAAGGAAGCTATTGAAAGGTATAACTTTAGCCAAGATAACGAGCTATATGATAGAGTTTATCAACTAACAGTGAGTGATTTTTACGGAAAATATGCCAACAAGCTTGCCGAATACAGTAAGTTATACAACTATTTTAAGATCTTAAAGGAAACTGATCTGCTTCATCCACATAGATAATAATAAGGAGGCTTTAAAAGTGCTCAACAAAGCCGCCGATTTACATAATATACTCTGGCTACAGCGAAAATTCCTGGAAGATTCCGTTCGTCATCTTAGCACGGGCTATAAGGTAATATATTTTCCAATTATAATTGAATTATATTGCAATCTTTGAAATTTCAGTTTGAAAAAGACCCTCTGAATCCTATGCAGATCGGTTGCCGTGGCCAGTTTCCAAATTTAACGCAAATGTATTGCTACTATCAAAATTCCAAGGAACCCTTTTTAATATTGGCACCGCTCAAAGTGGAATTACTGAACAATGAGCCTTACGTAGCACTATATCACGATGTCATCTATGAAAATGAAATTAAAGAACTGTTGAGCGTAGATCTTGCCAGCATGAGACACGATCGAACTGCAGATCATAAAAACTCCATTAAGTATACAACCGTGACGAAGCACCTGGATGATGTGCTCAATCTTCGTGTTATGGATATGACGGCCATGAACGTGGCTTCCGAAAAGGACTTTCTGCTTATAAACTATGGCCTAGGTGGCCACATAAGAGCACTCTCTGAGCAGCAGGTGGGTTACAGCCAACTCATACAGCTAAAGTTACCCAACCCTGTTAAATATTTTAGCCCCAACTGGACAATGTCATGGCCTCCATTATATTTTTCGTAAGCACTGAAGCTCTCTTCTCTTGTGATATCTAATATCAAATTATCTACTCTCAAAAGCTGAGTGAAGTGCCGCAAGGTGGTGACACTATTTTCCCAGAACTGGAAATTGCCATCAAGTCCAAAAAAGGTGCCGCATTAGTGACGCATCATTTGGACGAGCAGCTAAATATTGATCTTAGCTCCGATCATTTGTCATGCCCCGTCTTGGTGGGCTCCATGTGGAGTAGGTTCTTAAAAATTTATTTACGAATTCGACGCGAGATAACTTTTTTGTCATTGCAGCTCTTGTTAAGTGGATATACAAATACAGAAAATAAGAGTGTTTACGCATTTAGTTCCAGTCTACGAACTTATATTCCTTTTTTGACTTAATTTGGATTCGATATTTAATATTCAACAATTAGTCTTGGCACTGCTTTAAGCATATTAACTATAGTGTGCTTAATTAAATTTAAAACACGTTAACATTTCTTAACCATAACACGCCAAAGCATTATCAGTTTACCATCCGATTGGCTTCGAAGTGCTTATAATGAAGTTCCAACTTGCAGTTATAAGTTTCTCAATCTTGGTTTATGGCACGCTTGCTAATGGTCCGAAAAATTACACGACAGAGCTGTATAGCAGCTCCATTGTGGGACTGTTAAAGCTGTTAGATATTGAGGATAAGTTTGTGCTTAATCTGCAGGAATATGCCGAAGCCCTAGAGGAAAAGTTGGAAACGTTACAAATGTGAGTGCAAGTCGATTACGAATAGTACGTTATTCTTAATTCCCGTCCAGCTATTTAAAGACGCTGAATCGTGATGTTCTTAAGAGCACAAAAGAACAAGAGCAATATGTCTCAAATCCGCTGAACGCATTCGGACTTATTCGACGCATACGTCAAGACTGGCGCGCATTACAGGTCTTGACAGAGGCAAAGGCGGGTGCAGGTAATACGGAATCTGAATTTTCCACTGATTAGCAAGTATATAGCTTTTGAATATCAATGCCAAGCAGCACAGCTGGCAGCTATGACAGAGCTTTTGGCCAAAGCGCCAACTCAGTCTGATATGGAAGAGTCGCTGGTGGGCATAAATCGCATCGAGCTGACCTATGACCTCAGTGCAATTGACATAGCAGAAGGACGCCTGCAGGGCAAGCAATTCAAGTGAGTTATTTGTCAGTTTCAGAACACGCCTAACGCCCCAACAATTGTCCTGCAGCAATACGCTTTCGATACGTGACTGTTTGGCAATAGCTAATCACAATTATGACAACAAGGACTATGGTCGGGCTTTGACCTGGTACCACATCGCACTCAGGCGCGATAACGAACCGAATTTTTTGGCCTACAACAAAGTCTTGGGTAGGCCTCTAGCCGGCATGCGTCGCAAATTTGCCAGAGCGCGTCTATTGCAAGGTAGGTGGAACGGAGCTATTGATATGCCCGTACTATATGCCTCATGACCAACTGTTGGCTAGGTATGCCGTTTATTGAGCCCACACTGAATGAAACACAAACGCAGGAAAAGGTAGAAGAAATACTGAAGGCAAGCAACGCAAGTGAATTGGAGAATTTCGTAAACGAACTGTTAGAACAGGATGATGTTGACATTTTAGGGGTAAACCTGCTAAAACCGAAACCGACAGCTCATTATTTGGGCTGTCGTGGCCTTTTTCCCAAGCCCAAAAATCTGAGTTGTCGCTACAACTCGACAACCACTCCGTTCCTGCGACTGGCGCCACTCAAATTGGAGGAGATCAGCCAAGATCCATATATAGTCATGTATCATAATGTGCTGTCCGACAGCGAGATCGAGGAAATGAAGCGGCTAAGTGTGAGCTTGGAAAATGGCTTTTCAGGTGCCGATACGCCGAATTATACAGAGCCGCTCGACATCGTAGCACGTGCTGGCTGGCTGGTGGAGACGACACCGTTTCTGGAGCGCGTCAATCGACGCATCACAGACATCACGGGCTTCGATGTGCAACACTTTTGGCCTCTACTGGTGGCTAACTACGGCATAGGCACCTACTTCAAGCCCCACTACGACTACATGTACGGTGGGCGTGTGTCTGGGGAGGCCGTTGCCGTGCTGGGCGAGCGTATAGCCAGTCTGATATTCTATGTGAGTTCGCCGATGTCATAGTCATGGAATTACATGTGACAACTTAACACATTACAGGCGAGCGATGTTGCGCAAGGTGGGGCCACCATATTTCCCGACATTCAAGTTGCAGTTCAGCCCCAAAAGGGCAACAGCCTGTTTTGGTATAATATGTTTGATGACGGCACACCGGATCCTCGTTCTCTGCACTCGGTATGCCCTGCTATTGTGGGTTCCCGATGGAGTGAGTCTCACTAGTTTGCTTATTAGCTTTGATAATTATAATTTTATTCCAATAGCGCTCACCAAGTGGTTCCACATGTGGCCCCAGATGTTTATCAAGCCCTGCTACGGAAGGCCATCGAAATAAGACGATTTACTTTGCAGTGATGTTTTATTCCTTTAAAATTGATATACATTTCTGCTAACGTCTTTATGATTGTTTTCATTAATTACGGAACCGAAAGAAATGTTTTAGAGCCTGTTTTAAGACATGTGAAAAAGCTACCCGCTTATGGTCACGCTAGTTGTTATCGTTCTTTACTTGGCTAACACATGAAAGCCGTAAATGAGCCATGCAAATGAAAAAATATTCGTATAAGAAACAAACCAGAACGGCTTACTTCAGCACGCCGAATATAAATTACCCTTTTAAATGGCTTACATCTTTCCAGATATCTGTGTAGAATAGTTGAGCTGGTGATTAGCGAGTTTGCTTAATAAACTTATATTGAAGAGCAGACAAGTTTGTTCAAGATATAAGATGAAGCAAAAAGTTGTTTAAACAAAACATAATTTTCTAGCGATCGTTTCTTTGGTTGTGGTCCGTGGACATCTATAAAATCAATTGGATTATTCTAAAAACTTTTTCCACCGATCATGCCAAAGGCAGCTGGTGGTCCGATAAGACTCATAAGAGTTGAGTTTGATCAAGATATATATACTATTTAGTTAACACACAAGTTTGCAGTATTAAACAACTTGAATTCTATTACAGCTAGTGATCAAATATAGTGAACCGGTGTTAAATCAGATTCGATATTGATAAGATGTAGCTCAAAAGTAAGGAGCATAGAAGAACTTATATAAGGCGAGTTTTGTCAAGATATCTTAAAAAACAAGAAAGTGTTCAGATATCATCATTCCCAATCAAACTTCTGGTCCAATATAATTGTCCTATTTTGATAAGATTTTGCAGATTCGATCTAGATAAGATTTGGCTCATAAGCATAGCTCACTAATCGATAAGCATTGAGAAACTTATAAAAGCCGACTTTGGTTAAGAAAACTCTTATGAAATAAGTTTCCATATGGCAGCCAGTAGTCCGATATAATGTTTCGATTTTAAAAAGTCTGTCTATTAGGCCGCTTTTAATACGATTTTGGTGATACAATGTTCATAAGATTCTGCTCAAAAGTTAGAAACCCGATTAAATCAACAAAAGCCGACTTTGGTCACACAATTTTTTAGAACTGAAGTGTTTAAACAAAATTTTTATTTTCGATAGATTATTCCAAATGGCAGCTAGGGGTTCGTTATAGTGATCCGATCTTAATATTATTTGGTTCATAGAGAGACTGGTTGAGCTCTACTAGCCTAGTTTGGTCAAGTTTACATTCAAGTTTTTAGTCTAGAACTTAATTTGATACCGCTCATTCCTAAGATTTTTGCTATCCATAATTAATAGGCATTGTTTAACTTCTAAAAGCCGAGTTTGTTCAACATATCGTATGATACAGTGATCCGAACCTTTATGTCTCTTTTAATGCTTGACACCTACCGCGACAAAACTATAATGCCCCCTTCAGTGTATACAGCATAAAAATTAACTTGCAAGTGTGGCGAATTCTCAGCCCAAATGTATATATAGAAACAAACCCTGTGCTCGAATAGTATTTCCAGCCAGAAATGACGTGGTTTTCAACTTTGTTTTATATTTGCCTCATAATACGTGCTGCTTTTTGCACAGCAGAAGTGGAAAATGAAAAGTTTCTATACAGCACATCTGTTGGGAGCATGTCGAAGCTGGTGCAGCTGGAAAATAAGCTGATGAGTAGTTTGCAAGTTACTGCCAAGGACATGCAGCAAAAGCTAAATATGATAAGGCTGTAAGTGCCAGTCGAAAAGTAACTGATACATCGCTTTACATCCAATTACTCACAGCTACCAGGAAATGTTGAAGCGTTCAACCGAGGAGAGTTCCGAAAAGCAAGAGGAATATGTGGCAAATCCGCTAAACGCGTTCGCACTACTTCGTAGATTGCAGCAGGATTGGCCCAAATGGCTGATATATCTAAAGACCCAACCCGAAATAGAAGAGATGCAGCAAGAGCTGCAGAAGGCGCCAAGCGAGAAAGATTTGCAGACAGCCATTAAAGGCTTGCTGCGCATTGAGAGAGTCTATGATCTAGAGGCATCGCACATGGCCAAGGGCCTGTTACTCGGCAAACAATTCGAGTGGGTAGAGTATACACCGGCTACTTCTTAAGCTAGAACTCGATTGGAGACTTTCTCTTGCTCGCTGCAGCTCATTTCTCACTTCGCCCGACTGCGTAGCCTTGGCGGACAATCTGTTTAATCGCACGGAGTATTCGAGAACCACGCACTGGTACCGCACTGCAATACGCCTGTACAAAAAGCCATATGGAAAACTGTTCGGTCGTGTGCTGGGCTTAAAGCGCAAGGGACTCAACAGCAAGTATGCCCAGGCAATTGTCCACGAGCGTAAGCAATTCGAATAGTATCAACTAATATATCGACTAAATATACGCCTGCCTTTGTATGCCTGACAGCGGATGTCTCACAGGAGCCGCAAGTGGCTGATGTAGAGCCCGAGTGGAAGGATAATGTAGATAAAGTCATCAAGCAACTTGTCAGTCAGTCCAGTAGCGAAAAAATCCAATATATGGTCGACAAGCATCTGGCGGTGAACGAGCAAATTTTCATTGATCAGCGAGCTAAACACAAAGCAAAGCCCAATGCGGTGGAGAAGGGCTGCCGGGGACTGTGGCCAAAGCGGAAGACCCATCCGTTGACCTGTCGATACGCTCAGGGGAACTCGGCCTATCTCAGGCTGGCACCTTTGAAGACGGAGATCCTGAGTCTGGAACCCATAATACAGCTATATCACGATGTCCTGCACGACTCCGAAATCGAAGCTGTTAAAAATGTAACAAATCATGAGGCAATGGTTGAGAATGTGGCCAGCACAGCAAAGTTGATCACATTGAAGGATGCGCCACACACACAAAACATAAATCGTAGAATTACGGATATGTCAGGCCTGGATATGGCACAGTATAATACGCTACACTTGCTCAACTTTGGCCTGGGCGGTTATCTGGGCAAACAGTTGAAGTTGCAAGGCAATCGCATAGCTACAGTACTTTTCTACGTACGTAACACAATTCGGAATTTCTAAAGTTCTTATACAGAGCATCATTTGCTAAAACAGGCTAGCGATGTTCCGCTCGGTGGCGCTACCATATTTCCAAGGCTGCAGCTCGTGGTGAAGCCAAAAAGAGGCACAGCCTTGTTGTGGTACAATTTGAATGCAGCTGGTAAACCGGATCCGCTGACAAGGCATGCCGTCTGTCCTGTGGTCGTGGGCTCCAGATGGGGTAGGCTTTCAACACAGCACTGCAAATAAATGAAAACTATATTAAACTTGTTACAGCTATATCGAAGTGTATAGAAGATCAACAGCAGCTGCACAAGAAGCTGTGCCTGGCCTGAATATCGAGTTTTCTTTTAAAAGATAAAACGTTAATAAACAGCTCAATGCTAACAAAAGTGGAACAATGCCGTCCCTCCCTCCTCCTCGTTCTCGTGCTTGCCATACAAATTGCAAGCGCCACTAAATTTGGGGTGTTTGGGCGGGAACTAAACTGAATTTCCAGCAGGCAGCTCTATCTGCTATATCGTAAGCTTATGTGCTTGCCCCAAATACCATTTAGCGGAAGTGCACACTTCAATAATGGAACGGGCGACGCAAAGTGGCAAGTGGCACCCGAGTGCAGAAAGGACAAGCACAATGAAAGGCGCATTGACAATGGCGCGCACGCGAGATACTTAAAGAAAAACAACGTACATTTTTCACCCGGCTCACACACACACACACACACACACACAGATACTTGCAAGGATGTGCCCAACTGATTTTATGTGCAATGGTGCAATGCGTTGAGCTGACGGCAACTGTTGCCTTGCCATGAAACTTTTCATGAATATTTTAAGCAATTGCATAATTTACCAGAGCAGCAAGAATCAGGCGCAACAGTGAGTCGGCGACTGCTCGAGTCGGCAAACTAATTGCCAAGATTACGCCAAACTCAAAATGCAATGGACAGCGGGCCGGGGCTAAAATAGCTGCACTAATTGGAAAATTTTCAACTGCAACTCTTAAATAGTGCTAATACTTGGTTAAGTTGTCGGGCCGCCACGATACCAAAACCTTGGGGGGGGTCGGGGTTGCAGCCAGACAGAACAAGTTGTCGGCTGTGAGTGTTGCGGGCAAATAAAATCAGCATGAAAGCAATTGTGCAACTCACTCAGAAGTGTCCCCGAGGCTAAAAAACACACACACACACTCACACACAGGACAACGGAAATTAGACACGGGGCCAGAGCTGGAGCCGGAGCCAGTGCCAGTGCCAGCCGAGGCAGTCAGGGGTAACAAACGTATGGGGGCCCCCAACTGCTTTTCAAATGGGCAACAATGAAAGAGAACTGACGCCTGGCGGCTGCTGCCAGTTGGATTTAGCAATGGGAATGCACTTTAGTGGAAGCTACATATGCAAATAAAAAATAAGAGTAGAGCATGCAGCGACACACCAATTTACTAAGAATAACTAAATATATTTTAAATTGTGCAATAACAATAAAGTAAACCGAATCTTCTCCCACTGCCAACCAACTGTTTCCGTGGGCTACAATTGCAAAGCTTAATTATAAAACTGATGTCAAAATTATATTTAAGCCGAAATACTTCCACATTATTATGTTATGAGCAACGGATTTTTGGAAAAATCATTGCTTAAAAGGTTGGCCAGCAGTAAAAAAAGAGACTCCAAGGCTGCCGCCGCAGCTGAGAAATCAATGGAATTTATTGAATGGCTATGCAAGCTGTTGAGTCGAGTAAGAACTTCAGCAAAAGTAAATCGCAGCTGAAGCAGATGCAGTACAAAGCACAGCCCAGAGATATGCAGAAGATCCAAGCAGCAGCAAAAGCAGACGCCAGTTTGCGGCTGCCGCTGCGAATGGCCAGCCCGTTGGACTCTGGGGGGGGATATTGTAGGGCGATTTGAACTTTTAAGTGATTGAATTGTTATCAGCGACATGAATTTGTTTATCCATTTGAATGATGTCGCCCTGGGACTGGAATTGAAGTCAAGTGCTGCGATAATGGTGCCTAAAGGGCAAGTTAAGCGAAAACTCTTTACAAGTGTCAACGGCTCTTGAGATACTCAGAGCGCACGCAATACGCTAACAACTGGCTGGTCGTGCGGTAAAATATCTGATGCTGCTGTTGCCACTTCAAAGAGATGCATACCTCATGTTGCAAGCAGCTTGAGCTGTATGGCAAATTGAGGGCGTTGTATGTGTGCGGCACCTGCAGGCAGAGAAGGAGAAGGAGGGGGAGAGTTATATCGGTGCAGCACTAACAACACTTAACTTACTTGTTGCCAAGTCATGGCCGCCAACAGCTTTAGCTGCGCTCTCTGCCACATATGCCATATGCCATACGCCACTTGCCACTTGCCACATGCCACATGCAATCGCTGTACTGTGTCAAGCTGCTGGGCTATGCGCCTTGCCAGCGACCTGATGTTTCCTTTTCCCAGCTTATGTTGAACTTCTTGCCAAGCTGCCGACGACATTGAGCACTTCATAAATGCCAAGCTTGAACGGCGTCCCGACTCCCGAGTGTGTATGTCTGCGTGTGTGAGGGAGAGTGTGAGTTTGTGCAGGTGCCTAACGTTGATTTAAGGCCAGGCGCTGTCAGCCGCATTAGGTCAATATGGTATAGATTAATGGCATAGATTGGGTTTACTCTAGAATTATTATTATATTAATCTCAAGCATTACAAGAACGTGTTTAATCATAGCTTATTAATGAATACACATGAAATGTACACAAAACTAATTAATGTATGACTGAATGTCAAATCCAGCTACAAGTCATCGCCGTCATTTGGCAAATTGGCATCCTCTATTTTGCGGATTTGCTCCCAGCTCAGCTTCGATTCCTTGACATCCGTTATGGGCGCCGAGCAGTACGGACAATAGCGAAAGTCCATCAGAAAGAATTCCTGCACAGATGACCATAGACAATGCTTAATAGAGACCCACCATCAAGAAACAGCCCAAACCCCGCCACTCACCGAGGGATGCACCTTGCAGTGCTCACTTATGCGTCCATGGAAATAATGATGACAGCGCTGGCACTCGAATGCCTTTTGCGGGCGGAAGCAGACGCACACGTGCACCTCGTACTTGTAATCCGATGGCAGCTCATATTTCAGTTTATTCTTTTCGTCTTTGCTGCTGCTCTTGTTGTTGTTGTTGTTGTTCTTAATATTATTATTAATGCTGCACCAGTTGTTGTTCTGGTCGGCATATTCATTTTGATTGGAGTTCATCATTTTAGAAGTCAACTGCCGATTAGGAGATAAAATTTACATATATTTATTTGTGCATGTAAATATTGTCGATCTTTTTACTCCAAACGCTTCAATTCGCTTGAAATGAATACAGCAAAGAACTTTTAAATCATGACATTAAATAAAAAGCCTTGCGCTTTGGCATATTATTTACAGCTCCATTAACTTACATTTACACACACACATGCATAAATGCGTGTGCATGTGTGTACACATATGTATGTATATGCAAAAGAACGCAAGTTTGCCTTTTTACAAATTAAGTGTAAGGCAGTGGGTGTGATTATGTTCAAACCAATTAACATAATTATACTGAGTAATAACTCGGTATCAATTACCTTCTAATGAAAACGAGTGCGTTTAAATCAAAAAATACGAATTCTTTAATTGCGCACAATTGCGACGCGGCTTCTTTCAACTAAGCGACCAGTGTTGACTAACTTCGAGAAGCAATAAGCTAGATAAATAAACAGCTGCATTTCGTATGCCATGTTTTTCTATCAAATATTTTATTTTACCTTATTTACCTTTACAGTTGCTGCGAAAGCTGTTGTTTGCGATTGTCGCAAATTTCTGATTTAATTACTTATCTAGCGTTAATTCAAAAGGCCACAGCCAATTGGAATGCAGTCGAGCTGGCAACGCTATCTCTGGAATGCTTTAAGTAACGGTGCTCATCAGTGCTGTAAAATGCTTCAAAAACATGTGCAATTGCTTTTGTATTTTCACACACACATGCAAACGTATAAAATGACGCACTTTCAAAATAATAGATATATACACACATACATATGCACATATCAATTTGAAGCTATGCATGTATGCACATACATATGTATGTACATTTGGATGTAATCAAAGCCTTTGTTCCCAAGGAGCAGAATGTGTGTTTAGATACACAATCGTATCTATATATTTATGGATTTCATTGTTCATTTGTTTACATATACTCTGGCATTTGTATTTGATATTGTGTGTCGTCAACGACAGTTTTCTTACATCTCTTTTGTTTCACATTTGATCCGCCGCCATTCGCAAATCTTTGGCAGCAGCTCCGCAGAAAGCGCAGTTGCGTGCATCCATTAGATAAGCAATCTGTGGATATAAAAAGCCGATTGCTGCATTTGTTCATACATATATGAATGTGGTGCGTAGTTTAATTGTTTACTTCTGGATGCGCGAGACAACGCTCCCCGATGCGGCCCACAAACGATTTCTGGCAGCAGGTGCAGATAATCAATCCGCGCTTGCGTTGACAAATGCAGCTTTCCAGACAACTCGCCTCCGACTTGTTATAGGCAGGGAATGATGATGGCACCGATAGCCAGGAATATTTCTTTGATTTACCGTTGCCTCTTTGAATTTCCATTTTGCAGCTTTTGTTTTTGAATTGACTCGATCGTTCACTCGGCTTATTTTTCATCGACTGACAGTGCTGTAAAATATTTTCAGCCAGCAGCGAATGTTGTGGGTATTCCGGCATTCGAAGGAAATTGTGGTGATATGCTTTGTCAACTATCGCATCAACGTTTTTTTAATTGATAACTACCCAATACCCTGTTCGCAGCATAATAACACCTTCAAGCAGTCGAAAAGAGTCTAGATTCACTGGCAATATTGAAGACTATTTAAGAACATGATTAATCGAATATACACAAACATAAAAATTTCAGTTTCAAACTTTACGGGCAGCAAAAATATCTTCGTTTAAATGGATAACGCGCAAAACGATAACACCCTAGTTAAATTTTAAAACAGAGTAATTTTATAAACATTTACGACTCACGTGAGCTAAACAGAAAATATGAGTGGTTGTTGTCTTTGCTAAGAAATAACCCTTGTATTTAGCGTAGACACAAACATCGGCGCATACTATTGACGTCTCTGTTTGACACGTGTTGCATGCGCTTCCAAATATACACACAATATGTAACAATCAGCGCCGTCGCAGCAATGTGAAATATACAATATGGCGATCCACCTTCAACTGGCTCGTTGGTCTAGGGGTATGATTCTCGCTTCGGGTGCGAGAGGTCCCGGGTTCAATTCCCGGACGAGCCCAAGTGGTTAATGTAATTATTTTGTACTTTTTTCTTGTTACAAAAAATCTGATTTCAATTAATTCGCTGCAATTTACAAAGACAAGAAAATAAAATTGCCGCTTTACAAACAAAACAAGTAGCCGCTCCAGACGTCGTCAGTTTTATCAGATAATTTGTTTTGTTTTGTTTAAATTGTTTAGAGTTCATGAGTGAGTAAGAGCAAAATTGTGATATTTCGTTTTGTTTCTTTTCTTGCTTCGCATTTGGTTGCTATGCATAATTTCTTGTTGTTGTTTTTGTTGTTTTGTGTGTGTTTTTCTTGTTTTTCTTTTCCTTTGTTTTACATACATAAGCATTTTTGTTTAGCATTCGTTTAGTTTTTAGCATTATGTGCTGGAAATACTTAGAACAATATGGTTTTATTAATTAAGATTAAGATTTTTTGTAAGCGCTGCCGCGTTCTCGTCTGCCTGGTATTTCTATGTGTGTGTGTGTGTTTGTGTATGCTACATGCGCTGTCACCATGAGTGTGTGTGCGCGTGTGTGCCTGTGTGTGTGTGTGTGTATCTGAGTGATTTGTGTGGAGGGAGAAACAGTCTCTATGGATGCACTTGGCTGCCGCTGAACTCGTCTCCATTGCCGCCGCCAGCTCACTCGTATTCCAGCACATTCTTATGATAGAATAATAAATAACTGCAAGGAGCGAACGGATAGATAAACAAATAGATTGGCATGTATTCCATGCGGCCGCCCGCGAACTCACCCCTCGCTGTCGAGCACCTGTTTGAGCGAAGCCATTGTTATCACATGATCATCGCACTTGACCCACGTGTCCTTCTGGTGACGCACATAGGCCGTATAGTGGCCGGTGTCGATGGTGCCCACATGGTTGACGACCGCGTACAGGGAGAAGCGAAAGTCGCCATAGGCATTGTTTTTCTCGGACATAAAGGGCGTCATATCGAACTCGACGGGAAACTGAATGAACGACGATATTTTGCGGTCAATCAGTGCCGAATGCTCGAAACGCTTCAGATGGAACGAGACGACGCTGGGCAGGGTGCGCAGGCTAAATTGTTTGGTGGACTCTTGGTACGATTTGCAGGTGGAGCATTTGATTTTGGCCGCCGACCCAAGATGCTCGGCACGCGTATAGCGCTCCAGGCAGTCAATCAGCGTCTTCGGCGTGACTCCGCCGTGCGTTGTTGTCTCGCCGAGATCCAGTGAGATGTCCCAGAAGGGATCGAATGTGGTCGAAACGCCGTTGCACGCCTGGCACACCACATCGCTCTGCAACATGCCCGTAAAGATTTGATCGATGATGCAGTTGCACTGGCCATAGCAATGCGTGGCCGTTGCATTGGCACTTGAGCTGGAATTGCCGCCCGATGCGCTCGAGCTGTTGCTCTTGCTCTCGTGCTCCGACTTGGCCTTCACGCAGTGCCGATGCAGCACGTCCAGCGTCGCTATGAAGAACTCGTGCGCATCCTGCTGCTCATAGCCGGCCAAATGCTTCGCATGGTTCCAAATCAAATGCAGCAAGCGATGCAGCGACAATGGCGAACGTGAGCCCGAATAGAACTCCTAAAAGAAAAAGCACAAAATCTAAACTGGACACAGCTGGAAACTGCGCATGCGCTTACCTGGAACAGACGCGACACCTCGCACACCAAGCACTTGTGTGTGGCCTTGCTGCCGCAGTCGTGGCGATCCGACATGAAATAGTCGCTCAGCAGCGGAGTGTGCACCAGAGCCTGCGAAGAAGCATTTGAACGATGGCAAAAATTAATCAAAATAGCGAACTTCGAACCGAAGACTGAATACCCTTCTCTATTAATTGGAAAGTTCGATGCAGAAAAGGAAACATGCAAAAACGCAATTCTTACGGGTTGGTTCCTACGGCAGCTATATGATATAATAGTCAGATATTAATAAGAATTCCTGCAAAGTTCGATTAAGATGGGCTTTAAAACAAATAAACTTGTTCTAATAGCAATAGGCTGTTAATTACGATCTAGACTATATAAACCTAAGAAATCGTGTCATGGGCTTCAGTTGTTAGCTATTTTTGGTGCAAACCAGCCAGAAACAGTTAAAACTTTAAACGGATTTAGCTATTTTTGGCATCTCGATGAGAGCTTATACTAAAAAGAGCTAATTTAGCTTTTTAAGGGCTAGTTTTTGCGGTAGTGTGCAACACTGTCTTCATTGCGCACACTTTCGATACAAACTTATAAACTAATAATCGAAAGCACTTTGTCGAACTTATCGATTATTTTCCAATAACAGGACCTTCCCATTGGTTAGGCTATTCGCATATAAGCAAAGGTTGTAATCGAATAGCAGCATTCGTTGCACTCGATGTTTTCGCTCACTCACCTGGACAATGCAGTTCATGAAGCATGTCGCACCCAGATTGAGCAGTCCACGCAAACCAATCGTTTGATTGGGTCGCACCAGACGACGGCGCGCATTGGCCAGCAGTAGATTGGTCTCCTTGGGCGTGGGTATCCAGGGCTGCCAGCCGAGACTCTTCTGCAGATCCTTGGCCTCCAGCTTGCGATTGATCAGCGCGTACTCGCGACTGCGCGCATCGTAGATAAAGTCCCGACACGCATAACAGTACAATGTGCCATGGGACAGCTCCAGCGCGATGTTGTGCTTCTTGGCGCGCAGGTGGCTAGTTATGTGCGCACCGCGGCAGCCAAAGTAGATGCAGTGCAGGCAGGCGTACAGCTGGATGCCATAGCTGCCGCACTCGAAGCAATTGCAGTGTATGGCCTATGGACAGGGGGAACGCAACAAAAAAGGTGGGAGGGGTGGATGGTTGAGGCCGTGGTTTTGCCTACTGCTGCCCGCTTACCTTTTTCAAACGCGCATCCTTGTTGACACAGGCGGCAAAGTAGGCATCGATGACCCGAAAGGTATCGTAGCTGTGCTCCTTCACGTAGGTCTGATAATGCCGGCAGCCCGTTTCCGACATGACGTTGACGTCGACGTCAACGGCGCTGCTACTGCTGCTGCTGCTGCTGCTGACGTTGACGCTAGCGTTGGCGTTGGCGTTCGCGTTTGCGTCAAGCTCAGAGGCAAGCTTTTGCACAGTGCGCAAATAAACGGGAACTGACAAATGCGTCGCATTCAGTGGCCCCTTTGTTAGCTGTGCGCCTTCAACACCACCCCCGCCGCCCCGCCCACCACTAGCAACAGTTTCGTCGGCCGGACACCGGCCGGCAGCTGCCTTTTTTGTTGTTGTACTAGTTGTAGTTGTTGTTGTTGTTGCTGCCGCCGCAGCTGCTGCTGCTGCTGCTCGTGGGGTTGTGGACGCTGCTGTTGGGGGTACACGGGGTTCAGGTACAACGTCGGCCGCTCCCCGGCCGACCGACGCGTATGCGCGCTTGTTGTTGTTGTTGCTGCTGCTGGCTCTGCTGCCGGCGCCGCTGCTGCTGCCACTGCCACTGCTTAAAATGCTTGTTGTACTATCAACGCTATTCTCTTTTGTTTTCGTTCGTTTTGCAGACGGCTGTGGCACGTTGGTTTTATCACACTTGCGCTGTTTTCGCCGAATTTTGGCCACTTTAATGCTGAACACGGACACGAATTGTGTAAAATAGGAACTTTGTTTTTGGGCCGTTGATGAGTTTTCTGTTTTTTCAAAGACTCTGATTTTGCACACGCACACACACACAAATACCACAGCGCACAAGCACACACGCACAAACAAACACGCACACATGCATGGAAGCAGACACAAACATACGAATAGGAGCAGCGAAGCAGGGCAGCGCACACAGCTGAAGTCGACACGGGAATTGTTGATATTATATCGATACCAACGATGGTTTTCTTTTTTTGTTATATGCGCGATGTTTTCATATACCGATATATGAGTGGCCAAATAATCGAAAGTTGTATGCAAACTAAATGCTTTAAAAATAATTACTATGATTTAATAAGTACATTGTTGACTTACAAAATTTATCTCGCGGCAAGCCGCCAATCTGTTTATATTTAAAACAATATCCAATTCTTTTAGTATTTTTGAAATCGATTATTTTTGCAGTGTGACCATAATCCGCTAGAACCAAAAACACCAGTGCAAATACAAAAATAATACTGTATCGAATTAACAACCATTAGAAATTTCCTCCCCAAACATTTTATTCTTGTTTACAATACGTAAGGGGCACAAAACAAAATCATGGAAAAGGTTTGCCGCGTGTGCCGAGCCGGCGAAGTTAATCTAGTCGACATCTTCGCCGACCAATTGGATCAGACGGACGAACCCAGTCTGGCGGAGATGCTGAGCGAGTGCACGAACTGTGAAGTAACCCAAAATGATGCACTGCCTCAACAAATGTGCGAGTCCTGCGTGCTCGCTGCTCAAGGTTTCTTTAAATTCAAGCGCACTTGCGAGCAGAGTCATCAGTATTTCATGCAGCAGCTGGACGCCAGGGATGTGCTGGAAACAGACGATTGGCCGCTTTCCGAGTGGGCCAAGAATATGATGTCTGTTAAGAAAGAAGAAGAGCAATGCGAAGAGAATTTGGATTCAAAAATAGACATATGCGAATACACGGAAACACGATCAGATGATTGGCATTCCAATGCCAATCCCATGTGCCTCTTTGAAACCAAATTCATCGATTGCGACATGCGATGCGATGTGAGCTGCAAAAGCTCCTTCAGTGAGGAATTAATTGTTCCCTGTTCCAATGCTGATAAGAAAGCCCACTTCTGTGCAACGTGTGGCAAGGAATTTACAACCAAAAGGAAACTCAGCCTGCACGAGAGCTTCCATGCACGACAACGGAAACACGAGTGTCAGCTGTGCCCCAAGAAGTTTGTCAATCCGGGAAACCTTGAGGATCATATACGCGCCCACACAGGCGAACGCCCCTACAAGTGTCCCCACTGCGTCAAGGCTTTTACCCAGCGCGGACGGCTCAACGAGCACATTCGCATCCACACCGGCGAGCGACCGTTCAAGTGCCTGGAATGCCCCAAGACCTTCGCCAATGCGGGAAATCTCACGGTGCACAAACGGATTCACTCGGGCAATCGGCAGTACAAGTGCAACCAATGCCAGGCGTCCTATGTCCAGCCTGCGGCCCTCCAAAGGCACCTGCGCGTGCACCTGAATGACGAACGTCCATTCAAGTGTGACATCTGCCTCATGCCCTTTCCCAAGAGCTCCTATCTCAAGAGACACATGAAGAGCCACACAGACACGAAACGTCTTTTAGAAGACGAAAATAACTTAAACCCCTTGAAAAATGTGTAAAACCCCTTTTGGGGCACATGATAACAGAACTGAGATTTCGCTTTCTCGATGAATTCGAGGCGAAGAGAACGAAAGGTCTGAACCCAATTGACTGCAAATTTTAAAAATCGTAATTTTACCAAAATTTAAACCGATTAATAGCTTAGATATTTATTTTTTGAAATGGTGAAGGGTACTTATTTTCTAAAATTATAGTTTACCTAAGAAAATCTTTAGATTGGATTTAAAGTTGTTGCGCAGCAAATCGTAAATCGTAAAATTGAAAATAAAATAATCACAGAAAATATATAAATTTGATTGGAATTTGTACTATTAAATATACCTTATACCCTATATCAACTAGCTGGCTTAGTCTCGTTGGCCACATTTCAAAGTCAAGAGCTCGTTCCAGAGCTAAATCGCCTTCTTATTCAGATAAGTCTGTGCTTCTTCCACCTAAATGGACAAGCAGTATGTAGTCACAAGAATAAACCATATCATATTTAACATACAGTCTTAAACCAGGCCGTCGCGGGTCTAAAAACCCAGCGAGACACAAAACTCATCTCGGAGCGCGGCGCAATTCCATGCATGTGCAAATGCTTCACAGAGATGAAAGGCGGGACATGGAATCCAAAGAGCGCATCCGTTGTATTGATACCTTTTGAGGTAAAAAAGCTCTTGAGGCCCTCCTCCATGCGAAGCACTAGAAATGATATAGGTTAATGTCAGTACACGGTTATATAAACTTGCTTATATATAAGTAAATTTGTTTAATCTACAAACCCATTTTTTCGTGCGATTGGTTGAGGACCTTTAGACTGTCATAATGTTGCTTTGTCACAATAAGATAATGATGTCGCGATGCCGGTCGAATGTCTTTAAATATGGCAAATTCGTCAGTCTCCATTTCCAAAATTGTTTCAGTTTTGCCATTTGAAATATCACAGAATAAGCATTTTTGATGGGCCATATTGGTCGACCAAGCAAATTTTACAAATAACAATGCTGAAAACAGCTGCACACACTATCAGTGTACTTATCGATACTATCGGATGGTGTTTGAAATAGCTGTCGATATTTTTAAGAATTTCAACTATTGAATAGACAGTTGTGTTTATCGATACATGGCTTACTCAGTAACGGTGAACTTGCTATTGTATTAGTGCCCGCAATTAAAAAAAAAAGTTAAGTTCACAAAACGCAAAGGCATAAAATATGAATATTGAACAAATTTACCGCGTTGTAGTGACTAAAAATGGGTTAGTGATTGTAAATATAGTCCAGAAAACATATACAGTGGCTCAGTTTATTTTTGTACGATGGACAAACTAAAGCTTATACAATAATGATTAGCGCTGGAGAATGGAGTGATTTCTTTTGATCGCCTGATGCAGACACCCTGTTTATTTTCCAATATAGTTGGCCGGCCAACTCGCAACAGCTGAGCGCCAAAGCTGCAGCTACCGCTCGGAGTTCACTCTCGACTTTCAGCTCTCTCTCTCTGCTCTCTTGCTTTGTGTCGCTCGGCGCTTTTAACGTTTTTACTCTAAGCCAGCTGTGCTGCTTTCGCACTGAGTCTGGTTGTTGTTGTTTTTTTTTTTAGGTGTGCTGCGCGCTTGCTTGGCCGCTCGCTTTGCCGCCTGTCTTGTCTGCTCACAGTCTGAGTTTGGTACGCAACGCGTCCGCAACGCGCGCGTTTTTATCATTCGGCCCGATCGCCGTCCACTTGGTACTCAGTTTCTTTTGCACTCAGTTTCTACGCGCAACTTTTGACGACGTGTGCTGCAGCGTACTTTGCGGCTAATTATTGAATTAAGTTCAGTGTAAAATGAGCAAAACTAAAGCCAAGCGGAATAATTGAGCATTTTTTAGCATATGTAAGAAAGTGGTAACGGTTTTTTAAATTGGTGAAAATTCATGCAAACCCAAAAATAAATATACGAAATTGAAAAAGAAAAGATTACCAAAGAAAGCTTTCCATAACTATGAGATAAATGGAATGTAGTTTTAACATTAGACAAACTAACTGTGGTATTTCAACAAAGAAATCATGTTTTGGGTCAATTAATAGATTGAAAACTTCAAGCCGCTTTTTCGATTGTTAAGATGACAGGAAATTGAATACCCTTGTGTATTTCGATTGGCATTGAGGAAATCAAGCTTGATTTGAGCGGTAAAATCATGTTTGAAAACTCGCTGGAATGATTTTAGGTCCCGCCCCCTATGCAATTGTTAATCGTTCACATGCTTAACGCCGCCAGCCCACCATATACGCCTATGTAAGGCCCACAGCAGCCCAATCAAACATCAGTTTCTTCGACTGGCTAACCAAAATTGCCAACTTCCTGTAAAGCGTGTGTCTGTCGAACGGGGCGCCGAGTCATTAGCTCCTCGTCATGCCCACTCAAAGTACCGCTATGCGCCGGCTAGTCGTCGTATCTGTAGAGACGCGCATGTATCTTTAGCCAGCTACACTCACCACACACACACACACACACACACACATGGGGAGACTGGGCACAGGTCTCGCCGATCCCGGCTGCTGTGGCCCCTTCACTTTTTTTTTTTTTTTTTCTGCTCAGCGAAAAAGTTGGCGCGGCAAGTGCATTTCGCATTCCGCTGGCCGAAAGTCTCTTACGAGTTTTGCATCTCTGCATCCTAACTGTAAATTGAGGCATGCCCTCTCTCTCTCTCTCTCTCTCTCTCTCTCTGTCTGTCTTTCTTGCTCTCGCGCTGCATTTCTTTTGTCGTCAAGTTCAATGTGCGTTGACAATTTTCCATTTCGAAATGGGCTGGCAACGGTTTTCCACTTTGTTTTTCGTTGCGTACTTTCACACACACACACACACACACACACACACACACACACGCACACACAGCAATTTCCATTGTATTTGGGCAGCTGTGCGTGTATTTTAATTTATTTTAAATCGATCGCCAATACAAATCATTGGTGCATATGCCGCGAGGTCTGCTAATGCGCCACTGTCATTCAACCCGGAACTGTGGTCCCGGCGTTAATGTTAAAGATTCATTCCGATTTTGTCGCCCGATGCTAAAAAATCATATGGCAAATCATGGATCAGTACAAGTTGCAATCTTTTTGTGAAAGCGCAAGTTGTTTTTGTTTCTGTCAAGTGTAATTTTTACACTTTTCCCGCACTTGCATACCTATAGATACATAACTGCATAGATACAAAGATACATGGATACTTTCGTAGGCATCTTTTCACTATTACCAACGTATTTTGTCGTGTTAAAGCCGCTTAATTGAAAGTCTTGACTTATGACTCGAGCGTTAACTGAGTATGTGTGTGTGTGTGTGTGTAAAAAGTCGAATGGAAAATGAGTTTTCCAGCTGCGCAGCGCCAGAAAAAAAAAATAACCATAGACAGTTGCATGTAAAGTACGTGTGCTGTAAATTAAAGTGAAATTTAATATGCAGTCTTGATCAGTTGATAAATATACCTATGTATATTGATAAATTACTGGCAAATATACGAGTTATTAGAGACTTGCAAAGTGTCGAAACGTCGTATATCTTTTGATTTGCATCTTTAACAAAGTAAAGCCCAAATATCATATTCCCCCCAGTGTGTGTTACAATAAAGAAAAGCGAAGCACAACTAAATAAATCAAGAAAATTTAGCATAATATAATCAGCACAAAACAAAAACAAAGCTTAAAGCAAAAACAAACGTAAAATCAAAACAATAAACAACAAATTTGTATAAATAACCAAATGCTGCATTCGCATCAATTTTATGTTTATCATTTTATTTTCATTGTGAATGTGAAAGTGGTGAAAAATCACGGCTGTATTTTCAACTAGAAGACACGCTTGCCGCAGCTATACAAAAGGCAAAGCAGAGAAGAAACAAAGATAAAGGTAAAGCAAAGCACACAAAATATATAAATAATAAATACGTACAAATCATTTATAAGTTTATAAACGTAAGCTTCAGCCCAGACACCAACCCGACGTTGATCATTTGCTATTCAGACGATCTTCTGGCCCGAAATATTCACCTAGCTTGTTATGTCTATCGACGGCATCGGGAGCTATATGTAGACTCTGTGAGCTCATCTCGTCGTTCCAGCGTGAAAGATCAGCAATAAACTTGTTCGGTTCGCACTCGTTGGGCAAATGACTCATTTCGACCGTTTTGGCATTGTCTCGTTAACTGTTTCTAATGTTAACGTTTTTGTGTTTATAATTATTATTTATTATACCCTGCACCCATTGAAAATGGGTAAAAAGGGTATATTGTATTTGTGCAAAATGCAAATGTATGTAACAGGCAGAAGGAAGCATCTCCGACCCCATAAAGTGTATATATTCTTGATCAGCATCAATAGCCGAGTCGATCTAGCCATGTCCGTCTGCCTGTCCGTCCGTCAGTCCGTCCGTCCGTCTTTCCGTATGTATGAACGCAAGGATCTCAGAACCTATAAGAGCTAGAGCTAGAGAGAGAGAGAGACTTTCCGATAATCGATAACTTATTCCGTTTCCAAGCAATCGATAAAAATCGATATCGACATCCTGTTTTTTGAGCAAATTTTGTAAATAATAAGAGCTAGAGTCACCAAACATGATATGTTGCTTCTAGAATATTATATATATGTCAAGTATCTTTCATTTTATATCTATCGCCACCTCCCCGCTACCACCTCAAAAAGGGTTCAGGGTATTCCCTAGTCGGGAGCTCCCGACTAGAACCTCTTACTTGTTTTTTAAATGAATTTTTGCATAATTTTGTGTGCAGCTTGGGTCAGCTTGGGACACGTTTCGCTGTCGTGAATCAATTGATACAAAAGTCAATATGTGGGTTGAACACATGTTGCCGTTTCTGTGTGTTCTTGATACCCAGTAAAACTGGCTGTGTGGGGTATCATACGCACCTAACTCATATACAAATCATTGTATCTGATGATCTAGTTAATGACACTGTTGCCGTTTCTGTGTATTCTTGATACCCAGTAAAACTGGCTGTGTGGGGTATACTACGCACTTAACTCATATACAAATCATTGTATCTGATGATCTAGTTAATGACACACGCTACAGGGTGTCTGCCAGTCAAGCACTGTCGACATATTTGCTTTACTTTCCACGCGGCTGCACATCTTTTACGCAACTTGTCAGCGCTCAATGTCAAGGTTGTTGTCGGATTTTTGATATTTGTTTATACATGTATACTTAAGCCGTCCCGGCTTTGGCCAGGTCTGTGCGAGTAGGCCCGTCTGAGAGGCAACCGCCTGCCTAACTGGCTTATTATTGCGGCCGCTAATTGCGGCTCAACACTTCTCGAGTGGAACGCCCCGATGTTGTTTTGGCATTTTGTAATTGCTTCATTTCGGCAACGTGTTGCGGGCATTTAATTGGAGCTCACGCCTAAATGGTAAATGTGAGCAGATCTAGATAATGGGAATGCTCCTATATGGCCAGATTAGGGGCATTAACTGGCTATCATTTAAATGTAAATTTAACAATTATGGTTTTTGTATATTCACGAAGAGTTTATAGAGTTGTCAGTCAACATATATATCATACATATTTTAATATTAAAACTTACCCAAACGTATCTATCATGGCACATCGCTGACCCTCAGCCATTCTTGAAATCTTAATTATCATTGGAAATTATCGCGCTATTTCAAGGCTATTATTAGCCATCGATAATTGTGCCATCTATCGATGAAAAATGCATTTATCACTACTTCTTTTTTTTGGTAGACATCATCAGCTTTTATCGAATCAATAGCCATACATAAAAATGGTTTATTAATTATTAACTCATTAGGACAAAAAACGGCCCAAGGTTTTGGCCCCAGGTCACGCACGTTGTTGCTCGATACCGTTCGAAGTGTTCTCTTGCCTCTGCAGAACCGTTAAAAATTTCACCCAGAGCGCAAAAGCGAGCCAAACTCGTCTCTCGTTCTGGAAACTATCATAAATTTGACTTTTTAATGACAAAGAAACACTTTTTATGCGTTTTTTTTATGTGTGAAAATGAAGCAGAAAGCATAAAAGAGAGCGCAGCTAAAGCAAAAAGCCAAAAGGGCGCGGAAATACATGAAACAATAGCCGCAAATTTAATACTCTTTCTAGAACAAAGTTTACGAAAAAGTATTGAAGCGTAGTCTGTTAAAATAGTAGAAAATGAATCTGATTTAAAATGGGAAAAAACTAGCCAAAGCTGTGGCGAAACTCGACTAGAATTCGTTTTTTGTTAAGCATATTAACCTAAACGATCCAATATTATCTATATGTTCGAATTATTGATTCAATTCAAGTTTTAAGGTATATACGAGCTTGGTTTATACACTTCTTAACAAATAAGAATACCTGCTGTTAGGGTATAGCAAGAAGACATTAGATGCAGTTAGGCAGCAAGTGTAAATGAGCTGGAGAAAAGCAGACACACAAAGGTATAAAGTTAATATAATACGTAATTATAAGCGGCCCCAGGCCCCAGGCCCCGTATAACATTTGCTACTGGCATTCAGTTAGGTTAGGTCTTTGGAACAAGTAGTTAGTACAGAGTAGTTCTGCGGATCATGACTTAGAGAAATGCGTTGCGGCCACGCGGATGACAGCGTGTAAATAACAGCCAACGGGCTGTTTAAAGAAACCGAACTACTGAACAACAAGTGTAGAAGACCATCAGCAGAGGCAGGCCACAAATGAAAAGCTGGACAGTAGCGGCGCGGGGTCATTGAACCTGGCGCCTCCTAGACTGAGAGCACAAAAACAATCCAACAGATTGATGATGTTGGCTGGAACATCAGTTTTGACATCTTTTTCGGTTATATATGGCAAAAATATTGCTGAAAGCGACTGCAAACAGTTTGTATTACTAATTTAGTTGTTTAGCATTGTTCGATGGATTACTTTTGAGAATTGTCACCAAGGCAACAAATTGATAGCACATGTCTGATACGGCCTAAAAATAGATACATTTGTGTCTTTCAATTAAATAAAACATAGCTTATAAATACTTGATTAATAAGAAAGAATACGCGCTGTTGTTCTTTTTACAATCACGATAATGCGCCCACAAAATATTTTATAATTTAAAAGTCACGATGTTTGTGATAATTATGTTTGGGCCTGCGCATAGTTGATGCAGTAAGAATATATTCATGATTTATTAACTCGATTTGTGTTTAATAAATAATATATAATAATAATAAAGTGTGGCTTTGTTGGACTAATTTTTCAGCGCCAACTTTTGTTTTACCCTCAACCCATTAAAAATGGGTAGAAAGGGTATAATGTTTTTGTGCAAAATGCAAATGTATAACAGGCAGAAGGAAGCATCTCCGACCTCATAAAGTATATATATTCTTGATCAGCATCAATAGTCCGTCTGTTTGTCCGTCTGTCCGTATGTATGAACGCAAGGATCTCAGAACCTATAAGAGCTAGAGAGCTCAAATTTTAGATGTAGGTGCTCCTAGTGCCTGCGCAGATCGAGTTTGTTTCCGATAATCGCTAACTTACTCCGTTTCCAAGCAATCGATAAAAATCGATATCGACATCCTGTTTTTTGAGTAAATTGGGTAAATAATAAGAGCTAGAGTCACCAAACATGATATGTTGCTTCTAGAATATTATATATATGTCAAGTATCTTTCATTTTATACCTATCGCCACCTCCGCGCTACCACCTCAAAGAGGGCTCAGGGTATTCCCTAGTCGGGAGCTCCCGACTAGAATCTCTTACTTGTTTTGTTTTGTTTATGTTTGGGATTAGATGTCGCATGTGGATGGAGTTTAATTAGTAGCTCCTAATATATACATGCATATTTGATTTTATAGACGAACTTTGATGGTGGACATGTTTTTACTTTATGATGGACCTTCTTTAAGCTATTTTTTAAATAGCACGTAAATCTCGTCAAATATCAGGTTTTTGTTAATATTTATGCAGGCTTTAGCCGGGTTTCAGCCATATTTTGTAATCATTTAAGTACTACTTAGACAGACATATGCAATATTTTAGCTTGAGAGCCGTATGCAAAAATATTTTCAAGCTCCCATCGATTTGGGCCCGTAGCAAACTCGTTGCAATCGGCTAAAAACGGTGTTAATAACGCAAAACAGTTGCGTTTTAACATGTGCCGTGGCATAGAGACCAGCAGCGGGCTGTGCAATCATTTTAAACGGCAACTGCAACTTCAGTCGGCAACCGGCAAATACAACAACAACAACAACAACAACACAAACAACAACAACAACACAAGGCGACCGCCTGTTGGCTGCTTGTCTAACTATTTTAACCCAGTTTTGTGCTATGGCCACATTCTTGTAGGAGCGCAAACCATAAACAAGTTTCAGTCAAGCAAAAAAAAAAAAAAAAGAAAAAATCTAACTGGCAGTAAGTTAAAAAAATGCCTGCAACAGCGATAGCCAACAAAATGTGTGCAAATTGAAATTGCAGCTAATGAAAAGGCCAATTGCAAGTGCGCAAGAAGCGAAAAGCTAACAAAAGATACAAGTAAAAGTGCTCTAGCCGGGAGTGCTCCACTGTGAGCTACCCTTTACATACTATGAAATTTGAGGAAATTATTGATAAGAAGATAACTCCTTTCTGCATTTGATACGGACAGATCGACTTAGCGCGTCATCCTAATCAGGAATCATATCCCGTCGGAGCTGCTTCCTTCTCCTATTCCTATATGCACATTTTCACAAAATCGTTATACCCTATTTCCTTTTACTCATTTTTCCTGGTTACAGGGTATTAGAAGCGCTTGCATTGCACATCAGCTTGAGTAACTGCCAATCGTATTGTCGGCCCTTTTGGCGACTTTAACTGGTGTAAGCGCGGCCATTCATTGCGTTTAAATGCGGGTCAATAGGGATTTACGGTTAGGCGTGCGACCGTTTCATGCTTTAAGTATCTGCGGAAATGCGGTGCCAGTTAATGAGAGCGCCAACCGATTAGTGCCCCCTCTCTGCCGATATGTAGCATGAATGGACACATTGAGTGGGTCAGCAGCAAACAATAGCAATGGAAATGGCAAATGTGAATGGGAACAACAATGAGTTACAGTCCAAAGCTGGCAACAGTTATGGCAATCATCAGCTGGCCAGTGCGTCCATTGTGCTCACTTGCAGCTAATTTTGCCATGTCCAACTTGGAGTCTGGAGCAGTACGTTTCAATCTAGGAATGCGACGATTAACTGTGCAAATCATGAGCATTCAAAAATCAGCCTTTCCATCTTTAATGCGAAATGCGCTTCTCTGCGATTCTCATCAATTTGAGTATCATATCCTGTTTCTTTAGTTTCCCAATGAGCGATGTTTTCAAAAAAGATATCAAAATAAAATAAACTGAAAAGTGTGACTAAAAGTTTATATGTATATCAGTAATAAAATGGGTTAGCTAAAGAGAGTAAGCGAAGAAACATTAAATCGAAATGGTTTTAATGGCTAAAATTATAATTTAAATATTGTTACAAATATCCAGCGACCTTGGGCACGAGCCCGTAACCTAGCTCAGCTCAATTAGAAGTATATAGCTTGTGGGTATATAATTAAGGAGCTCAGAAGAATTAACTTATTAATTCTGCTCAGAAGAATTGATTTATTAATTCTATTGAGTTTCGTGCACATGATGTTGCCAAAAATTTTCCACTTCCCTCGAAAGCTGTTGTAAGTGCGTTTTCAGTGGCTTGCAAAATAAGCAGCGAGAAGCCCTACAAGCGCCCAACCAAAACTCGTCTTGCGTATGGTCAGTAACCCAGGTGCGAGCTGTGCGCGTATTCGCACTCGTAACCGTATATTGTCGGATCGTTACTGGGGGGCTACTTGGTATGCCCGGTGCGAGAGTCGACGCTCAATTTCAATTGGTTTGGTGGCTTATTAATTACCTCACCGCACAATTGCGTGTGGCGCATACAAAGGCGCCCACCACCAGCAGCAGCAGTTGGCGGACCGGCGGACCGGCGGACCAGCGAACCGGCCAAATAGAACCCACAAAAGGCGTTGGACGCAACGTCGGGTAATTCGAGCTGCCGCCTGCCCCCGTAAATGGAGCGGCGTTGATGTCAATGCGCTTCGTCGCCAGTCCAAAGCCAAAAGCGCTAAACAGTTACATTTTATTTTATTTTATTGTTGTTGTTGCTTTTGTATTTTTTTGTTGCTATTTCTCGTTATTTACGGCTGCTTTCTGTGCAGTTTTTGGCGAGCATAAACAAATGAAGAGTTGAACCAAAAAAAAATTGAGAGTGATTTTGTTTTCTGTCTCTTTTGTTATTTCTCAATTGGCAAACTAGTTTTCGTTTTATTACATTTTTTTGCTGCTATTTCTACGTTTCGCTTTGCATATTTTTCTTCAAGTGTCATACGCTGACGTTGTTGTTGTTGCTATTTACTTTCAAATGTCAAACGGAGTTGAAGGTGGCCCGGTCTGCATATATAGACACAGATATTTTTATATGATTTATATTGAGTCATGTTTTTTGATGCTGCCAAACAAATGACTTGGGCAACGAACTTGACTCAGGTATTTTATTGGTAGTTGCTTGCCAGCTGGACTTTGGCAATGTATTCAATTTTGTTGAGGTGTGAGAATTCACTATGAGTTGATAAACCAGTTAAACAAAAATACCATATATTTATTTTTTTCAAAAATCAGCTAACCTTAAAATGGAAGCCGGTTCGACAGATTTGTTAGAAAAATAATTTCCATGCACACAATTTTATAAGAAACCGTTCAGAGGAATTTTCTATAAACCTTCTCCATGATTTTTTTGAAAGTAAAAGACACAAAAGTGAGCAGAAAGCTGAGAGGAAAGAAAGTGCAATATATTATTCATCAATAATTTATTGCAAAGTGTTTGAAAAGACTCAAGAAATACTGTGCTCCAAATCTAAAGCTTATCTTTTAAAACAAATGGTGCCAAAGGCATTTAATAGATTATACATCTTTAATTGCTTAGCTCAAAAATGATAAACGCACGCATGACTCGCTGCAAATGCCAAGCATTCAACAAATCGCCGCTCACAATTTAATTAAATGCAATGCACGATGCGCAAAACTCATTAACAAATGGCAAACAACTCCATAAACAATTTCGTGTCATAAACAAAATCGTGCCATACTCAAAATAGTTGCTAGAAAGAAAAAATGCGGAGTTGAAGTGAAACTTAATGAAGCCTGAGAAAGTTGCGAGTGCTGCTTGAACCCAGCTTAGCACAGCTCGAGTGACAATCAAAATTTGATTTAAACACAAAAATAAAACAAAACAGCAAATAAATTGCAAGCAACAACACAAATGCGATAATTGCTAACAAATTTGTCGGACAACGCATGCCAAACATGCAACAGCAGCAACTGCAGCAACTGCAACAACTGCAACAACTTCAACAACTGCAACAGCAGCAGCAGCAGCAGCAGAATAACAGCAAGTCTTTGGAGACGGCCTTAATATATGTCCGTCTCTGCTTGCTTGTCCATTTGAGGCTTCGATGAACCAAGTGCAGACACAATCATTGCATCGTCCACTTGTTCTTAAGCTGCTGCTGCTGCGGCTGCTGCTGCTGCTGCTGCTGCATCTCTGTGCGCTGACCCAGTTTAATGCAAGTGGAACACACAACTACAGCGGCAAGGTGGCCATAAATAGCCGGGCGCTGATTTCTAGAGACCAGACTCTTTGCCACTCAGCAGCGGCGATATCTTCACTCAATGAAGACTCAAGTTACAGGTTTGTTGCTTAAGTCTTTCTCAATGGGTGACTCAAGTTTGTTGCCTAAGTCTTTCGTTCTGAAAGAGAAACGCCAGCTCCAGACTTCAAGAGCAGCATGACTCTCTCAGCAAAACAAGTTTCTGTTGTTGTTGTTGTTGTTGCTATTGTGGCTGGCACTTTGCTTTTGGCTGGCTCGGCTTTTTGGGATGCTGCAGAACTTTCTTTCATTGATTCTAGCGGAACGCATATAAATAACAAATTAAGACTTTCTTTCTGCAAAGCATCGCATCATGAAGGCAACCAACTCCCTGGCTATCACTCTATCCATCTGCCCGTTTGTGGTTTTGTCTCATCATCTATTGAATTGTTTCTTATTTGTTTAGAAGCAGCCAGCTCTCGCCTCGTTCCTAACCCAAATACACTCGACTGCGCTCTTTCACCTGGTCGTGGCGACTGGCTAGCTGGTGTGCACCTTGTGTCATTTGTTGGGTGTTGTGGATTCGGTTTCGGTTTCGGCTTGAGCTCTCGTTGTTGGCACAACAAGACAAGAGATTATCAGCAGCAGCCGCTCTTGGCCCAAGCAATTTACATGCGTGTCGAGCAGGGTTCCCCGCACTGTTTTGGGCGGGGATCTTATGTTGTTTTTTTCCTTTTCTCTCGATTATTTGCCTTTATCTGAGTCTTCATTAGTTTGACCTAATTTCAACTTGCGCTTGGGTCTGCACTTGGATGCTGTGTTCTTTTTTTTTTACTTTCTATTTTCTCTTAACGATCTCTAGAATTTTTGATAGCCGGCTTGTTAGCATTTCGATTTTTTTTATTATTATTATAAGAAGCGTATTAAGTTAATTTACTTTCATTTGCCAGCTAGTCGTACAAACTTTGGTTTTCTTTTGTTTCCGATGGGGAATTAAATTTTATTTTCTTTAAGTTGATAAGGCGTGGCCTTTGCTGCTTCCGTTTTCACCGTAGAGCTGGTAAAGCGTTATGTGGGACAAGTTTGAGATTTGATTTTATGAAACCAAATAAAGAGAAAGGTAAAGGGCAATATGTGAAATAATATGGCATTTCAAATATACATATTTATATATATATCAAAATCCTAACTGACAAATTTAACATCTGTCTGACTGATTGGTAATCAATGCACAATGTATACTGTAAGAGCTGAAAGTTTGACCATATTTAACTTGTGTGATGTAAGCGCAAGGTTCTGGAAAATTGCGCCATCAAAATATTTATTTTACTGCCCGATCAGATACAAACTTATTCATTGACTTCATATCTTTAAGAAATGCTTCGTTCTATTTTTGTTTAATGTATTTTCTTTCTGTTTTTTATTTTTTAGGTAAGTTCCAACTCGTTTCGATTCACACTCACAGAAAAAGAAAACTCAGATAAGTATATCGATGCAATATCAATTAAATTTGAATGTATTAAGTGAGAATATAAATGTAACTTAAGCCACATACAGTAGTTGACTAGAAAATTGCAACTTTCAGAAACTAGAACTGTTAAGAATAATTTTGCACTTTTCGAAAGCAAAAAAATCCAAAATTTGTATATATGTATCAATGTGGAACGTCAATGGAGTATCCCCCACTAAATAAATGATTTAATCATTTGAAATAGGGTATTCTAGATAAAAAACTTGTGAGTCTAGCTCAACGATGTTGACGTTTAGAGCAGGTCATGGACAGCAAACCAGGCAGGAAAAACGGTCCGAGACGGACATTTTACAAAACCAAAATACACTTGATAAACTTGTGAATTGAACGTAAAAGCTAGTTCGCATAGAAACAGCCAGACGGACAGTCGGACGGACGGACATGGCTATATCGACTCGGCTGTTAATTAGAATATATATAAGAACTAGAACCTTGTACGCCTTTCTATCAACGCTTATGCCGCTTCACAAACCCAATTATTTATCAATAAGAAACCATTTATTTGGTGGTTAACTCTTCTAACAATTGTGAAACGCAATTGCTTGGCTTCTCTTAATGATCGTCTCACATGTTTGACCCTTTTTGAACTTATCGCGGCGGTGCTCCACCTTTTGTAAATTTCTAGTTCAGAGAATTTGAGGTCAACGTTTGTTTAAGTAATCGAAATGATTAGAGGCATTTATAAAGTTAATTTAGTGGGTCAGCCGCCTTTCAGTCGAATTGGCAATAAAGTTATAAATCTTGCGGAACAAACATATTTTTACGAGTGCGTGTTAAACTGATGGCAAAAATGTTTCAAAATAGAAAGCAGCAAAAACAATTAACATAAATTTTGATATAAACCGAATCGAACTGAGGTTCTGTTCAGCTCAGAGCCACTTGGAGCTGTCAGCGTTTCTGGGGAATCTACGGCGGCGGCATTGTTTTTTATCGTTAACGTTAACGGATTAATTGACAAATGGGTTTAACGTTTTATGCATTGCCATTTGGGTCAAGTAATGTCTGAGGGTTTTTTTAGAGGATCAACTGGTTATTTGCAAATTATGCAAAAGTTAAGCTGATAAAAATTTGATTGGCACTTTTACAGCATCATTAGGCTATAATGAGTTTGGAATTTGGCTTATAGATATAAAGTTGCCAGCCATGTGGCTGGCCTATAAGAACCGTTAAAGTCGACCTGTTTGCAGACAGTTGACTTTTACCTCGCGGTTCGTGCGGTTCTCGAGATGATATCCAATTCCAATACTTTTCTCTGCCTCGGCTACATTTGTAGCCTAGCCCTATGTGTTAGCTGTTATGGCTATAAGCCACCATTTCGTGGTTACCAATATAACAAGCCCGCGCGGCTGCCGCCTCTGCAAACCAATAGCTCCTCAGCGCCCGGCATGCAATCGGATTACATTGAGGATCTAATCGAAGAACAAAAGCAACAAATCTTGTCAAATGTGCTGGGCGGAGCCGCTTCCTCCGTTTCTACCTCGCCAGAAGAGGCAGACCTGTCGCCTTTTGACAGCGATGCAAAGGCCTTCCGAGTCAACCGTTGCGCCAGCTGCTGTGAGTATCACTGGGCTCTAAAGAGATTGTACTTTGGATTTCTTTAGTCTACCATTGGATATGAAACCCTATTCACATCCTTGCAGCCTGCGGCGTACCAAACGCCAATCGCATTGTGGGCGGCACTCAGGTGCGCTCGAACAAGTATCCGTGGATAGCTCAGATGATACGCGGCTCGTTTCTCTTTTGTGGCGGCACTTTGATCAACGATCGCTACGTGCTGACCGCCGCACATTGCGTCCATGAAATGGACATGTCTGCAGTGTCGGTGCGTCTGCTGCAGCTGGATCGTAGCTCCACGCATCTGGGAATAACCCGAGCCGTTTCATTTGCTCATGCCCATGCGGGCTATGATCCTGTCAGCCTGGTGCATGATATTGCCTTGCTGCACTTGGATCAGCCCGTGCCCCTGGTGCAGTTCATGAGGCCAGTTTGCCTGCCTAGCAGTCGGTTGCAGCAATTCGATTACCAAAAGGCCATTGTGGCGGGCTGGGGACTTAGCCGCGAGGGTGGCACCACCTCCAGCGTGCTGCAGGAGACCATTGTGCCCATTATCACCAATGCACAGTGCAGGGCCACCTCCTACAAGTCCATGATTGTGGACACGATGCTGTGTGCGGGCTATGTGCAAACAGGCGGCCAGGATGCCTGTCAGGTGGGCTGAGAGCTGAACGATTGATCCAAGCTTTGCCTGATCTTTGGCATAATATTTCTCGCATCCTTGCAGGGTGACAGCGGTGGTCCGCTTATTGTGCCGGATCGCATCTTCCGTCTCGCTGGCGTTGTATCCTTCGGCTATGGCTGTGCCAAACCAAACGCGCCTGGCGTCTACACAAGAGTCAGCAGGTACTTGAACTGGATTGCTGCCAATACCCGGGACTCCTGCTATTGCGATAAATAATATACAAATTCGGATTGTTTTGTCTTCACTCTAGTCTGTCAGATTAAATAATAAATGTATCAGCGTGAAAGTGTGCAACAGGTGTGCAACTTCAGGGACTCCATCGATTTTTTTGTATCCAACTTTATATACAAGTAAATAAAGGAGTTTGTTTTAAAATCGAATTCTATTTCACTTGAATTTGCCTATCAAATGCGTCGATTTTAATATTTTTGTACCCGTCTGTTGTGGATTTTTGTTGCGATTACAGCATCTGAATTTATCACCATGAAAGGAACCAAAACCTTCACGTATGTGACCCAATTCCTATTGAAATCCTCCCTACCGTTGATTCCGGATAACCGACCAGCCAGGACCTAAAGTCGCACTAACACAAAGTGCATCGAACGGTCTCTTGATCCGGTTTAATCTTATGAATACCCGGAGCATCTGCAAAGTCGGTGCATTCACCGTAAACGTGCTTCTCTTCGCAGTTTTTTTGTTTCTTGGCACAAAGGTTGATCTCATTTTTGAGTTCGGATATTTGTTGGGCCTCTTGATCAATTGACTTCTTTTGTATCTCCAGCTGCTCTTCATAGTCCAGAATTTTAAAGGAATTGGAATTGGGCTTACTCACTTGCTCTTTTATTGATAAAACGGTGTTCGTTAGCTCTTTGATACACTGTTTGTAGAATTCATTTTGAGCTTTCAGTTTCACGATAACCAAATCATTGCGTTTGTTCAGAGACTCAATATGAATAATCAAAAGGCGTGGTTTAGGCCTTAAGTGACCTTTATTGAACTGTTCATTTGCTTTGGCTGCATCTCGTTATCAGCTTATTTTACGAGGCTAACAATTAGTTCCAAGCCGAGACGAAATTTCAAAACCAAACCATATTTTTTCCTTATATCTCTAGTGGGTAATTCCACACACATGGCTTGAATCAGTTCGTCGTTCTGATCAGGAATATGTATCACGGTTGCTGCCTGTGTTGATTGCCGGCGACAGAGATTCTTCTTTTCTGTTAGAGCGTCTTCAATTCCAAAGAGATGGAAAGACAGAAGATTCAAGGGAATCTGTTACGGAAATGTTTTTTCCCTTTGGGCCGCGCCGGCTAGCTCATCGGTTCTCTAGGGGTAGTCCCTTCCCTGGCCCGCAGTCCGCACAATCGATATCAACAAGCTACAACATCTGTAGTAAAACAGACCTACTCAACACTATCGCATTACGAGCTACAAAATCGATTAACAAAGAGCTGCAACGAGTACCGAATTAACGGCATGAACAGCTGGAACGACGAATCCACTTGATTTTTCCAGATGGGACCCGCCCTACCTGAGACAAACAATTAGCCGGACATTTCTCTCACTTCAATTGTTGCGTATAGTTGACGGCAGTTCCTCAAAGTTGTTAACAATTAATCCAATTTTCTTATTTCATTTTTTATAGATTACATTTCTACTCTTCCCTTTATAATTCCGTGCACAGATCCATCTTTTTGTTGCAGGCAGTATATATGAACAACTTTTATAGTTTTTTAAGATACCTGGTCAGAAGTTGGCTCTTTATATATGAAAACATAGCATCAGCCTCTTCTAAGCACTCAGCACTTGCACTGCAAACTCAAGTGCTGCTCCAATGTAAATTTTCAAATATGAACACCCCCAACCTGGTCGGCTGAAAACACTTTCATAAACCAATTTTTTTTGTGCAAATTTTTGGCTGAAACGGGTTATTGCTTGGGTTCGACAAGCCAAAGAGGCAAAAAACAAAACATTATTGGCCTTTCACTTTTTTTATACAAATGCTGAAAAATCAATAAAACGAAAAAACGAAAACCAATAAACATTTTGACCCAAGCAAAAACAAAACAACAAGAAATCAGTTTAAACGTCACGGTCCATTTTTGGCAACGTCATCTCGCGGCAGATCGAAGCCAAGGACGTCGCCGCCATTCGGAATCGCTGACACATTGTTATCACTTGTCAATGCAGGTTTCATTCGCACAGCGTTTAGCCCTCTGCAGCACATGCTCCCCGCCGCGCCCTGATAGCTGCTCGCCGCCAGGGGCCAGTTGACAAAAGTTTATCTTTATCCCTATGCCAGCAGCCATGGCATGCCGCGATTTAATGGATTTTCAAGTTATTTCTGGTATTTTGTTGTAGTTGCCGCAACTCACAACTTGCGAATGCAGCGCGCAACTGCAACTACTTGAGCGCAAACAAAGATATCTCGGAAACTCGTTTCTTGCCTGAGGCCAAAGAAAATGCCGCATAATTGCCGCTGTCGCGACGCAAGGCGTCGAAGCCGGGGCTGATCGGAGGGGATTGTTGGCCAAATCGACAATGTTGTCAATGCTGCCGCTTTGGCATTTGATTTTATTTTTAACTAGACTGCAAATGATGCCCGGCATTGTAGGGGCATTAAAAAGGCACACACTTCAGATTTACTACGGCAATTAACATTTTTTTTGCCGGAACTCTGTTAAATTGCAGAAAATTATGAAAGTTGCTTGAAAATTTAATTAAAAACAAAGATTTAAAGTAATGAAGCGTAATAAATTTGCAAGCATCATTAACTATTGAAAATGTATGCACTTAACAGTTAGCTGTTAGGTAACAGCGCGTAGGTAACAGTATGTAGGTACCAGCACCATGTAAGAATTCAAAGAGTTCAAAATTTACAAAACAGCAATAGTTTATAGAAGATTCAATAACATACAGCTGTTGATAACAGGCCGTCAAAGCTGTTAACGCATGCCAGCTACATATGTGCATATGTTATTAAAAGATATTCGTTAATGTTAACGAGCAGTTCTGTTAATATTGAGCTATTTAGTATTAAGAATGATTTTAGGCCAATAATAAACTTCTATTATCGCTTTTCTTGCCAATTGCTAATTTTAACATCCGCATAACATTTCAATGCTGATTTATATGAAGGTTGTCAAAAAAGTATTTAGCTAATATCCATTTTGATAAAATAAATGCTTTGAATAGTTTTTTTTTTCCAGTTATATATTGCTTGTTAAATTCTTTATTCGTATAGAGCTTGCTAAGGCAGTTTCAGTTATCCTCACATCTCAGCTCACGTACGACTTTTGAAACTTATTTATATAAATTATTTTTAAAAGCAATTACGGGCACGCCAAGAGATACAGGGAAGATACATACTTGTACATAAGTACTAGACACAGATACACGCAGCACATTGGTTATTTATAGCTTCATTGGAGACGGCTACGGACTGTCCATGTCTCTGGTCGGCAATCCCATCTACAAAATGGAAACACGTATTATAAGAATTCGCACTAAGTGACTTTATTCTCAACTTTGAACTTAGTACCCCTTCCCCCTTTATATGTTGTCGCTTCTGTGCAGCACCCAATTCAATCGTTCAATGGATTTGACTACAGATTGCAGCTCCCGTTGGACATTCACACATTCCACAATCTGTTCCACACAGCGTTCCCACTTGTGGCTCGCCAACCGCAGGCTATTAGGCACCAGGGCGCCAAAGATTTGAGTAAGAGGCAGCAGATACCCCCTGGCTGGCTCCACATCGAATCGAAACAGTTTTAAGGAACTGCCCCATTTTACACCTTGCTCCAAGAGGCGGTATAGCGCTCGGTAGGGCGTGTTGCCGGGCAACCGCGGCGCGGTGGCATAGTTTTGTGTTCCTTGCTGCATGCGGGTTTTGGCCAGGAGTAGACGGGCTCTGGCTGTCAGCGTTTCCAGCGCCAGCTGTTGACTTATCTGATCCTCAATCAGTTGCAGCATTTGCAGGTGCAGGTCATCCATTAGGCAGCCAGTATCCTCGTCAATCGTCGTTGTGGTCGTCTCTTTGGTATCGCTGCTGGGGACCTTTTTCACTTGATCGTGCGCTATGCTCATACCGTTGATTTTCTCTACTTTATTTCCTAAGCAGCCAGTTTCCTCTGCATCAATCGTTGTCAATGTGTCTACAGTACAGATTTCCGCTTCGATTAAACTGTCCTCTATGCTCATTTTTAAAACGATAAAAATGGAAATAAACAAGTTCAAATTTTAATTTAATTTTTGAGTAAAACCTCGAAGCATCTAAAAATCTGTTTGAAAACGAAATAAAGCATATATAAAATTGAGAACAGTTCAGATGAAGGACTTAAAATAAAGTGGTCACATTTCACATGTCCTGCATACTGCAGGAAATAAACAGAAAGCTTGTAATCTGAGACAAACATTTCTATGTTAACCCGGCTGTTGAAACTGATTGGGGGTACATATCTCTATATATAGAGACTGACTGACCTATTGGTAGTGAACCACAGAGCAGACCATAAAAGCTTGGAGGCAGAAATGTTCACTGATTTCGGGAAATTTTTCGCAGAAGCCAAGTTTCTTTGGTCGATAATGCGGATCAATGATTTTTTGGGTGATGTTTGTCCGATTTGCTTGAAACTTTATTTCAGAGACCTACATAAGACATTAATTAATACGTGATTCTCAGCACAAGAATAGAATGGGCAGAAAAGGCAATTTTCGATTCTTTGTTCGATTGATTATAAAATATTTTCAAATATATGTATATATACGGGTATAATTTATATATATTTGAAAATAACATTGTACGGGTATAATTAAATATGCCACGGGCAGGAAATGGATGACAAAACTATATTTGAAAATTGAAACACAAAACTTGTCACGGGCACGGCCAGGGGATACATATATAGATTGAGATATGTTACATATCTACTTGACAAAATGATAATACCCTATGCAGAGATATAAAGGTATAACACAATTTGTTTTTGTTTTCAGGAATATAGCCGAGCTCATGTATATTTCTAAAATATAAACAAGACTAGGCAAAGGGCGACATATAAATGTAAATGCACATTGGCCTTGTTATATCTTAAAGTTCTACTCCTAATTTTTGTTTCTCTATTGTTCTATGTTTTCTTGCAAATATGTCTCTAGGATGTTAATCATATGTTTCTTATTATTAGCAGCTATTGGATCAACATAATCCACGAGTCTCAGTCTATATAGTTGACCTAAAATGCGAAAAACTCAAAGCAGTTTGTGTTAAACTGGTTCTTTTGTTCAAGTGACCCTCATCTATGGCAGATTTGTAGCTTGTGGTTTCATCTCCGACAGCTTTGTTTACTAGAGGTTTTTTGTTTTTCGTATTTTTTTGGAGGCGTCTCTGGGCCACGCTTCGTTTGGCATTTTAGCATATTTCTCACATAAATCGCAAGCGACTTGGGTAGAGAAATTTTCACGCCTTGCTGACCATTGGCCAACACGCTGAGGCGGAGGCCTGCTCTTTAATCAAAATTGTGTACAAACTTATGCCAAATAGTACTTAATACAGCCCCTTTAAAGTGCCCCCCCATCTCTCTCTCTCTCTCTCTCCTCCTCGCTGTTGCTGCTACTGCTGCTGGCAAACCGCAAACATTTTAATAAATTGCCAGTTATTAGTTGTCGGCAGCAGGAAAAAGTGCAATTAAAATGCATTCGAGTTACTGGAAAAAGGGCGTGAAAGGGGCTGGGGGGGTCACTGTAGGAAGTTCGAGGCAAAGCAAATTAGCATTAGCATTGACTTGAGTAAAAGAGACAAAGTGTGATGCCGGCTAAAAAGAGAGCAAAAACTGGCAAGATAGTTTCCCATAATTTGCGTAGCGCTGCGCACATAATGAGCTCAAGAGCAACGAGGAGGGGCAGGGAGGGAGAGAGTGTGAGCGAGCAAGAGAATGGTGAGGTGCAAGGTGTACAGAGGAAGTCAGGGGCGGGGGAAACTGCGGTCACCTGCATAGCAAATGGTGTGAAATTTTTCGCAAAAAGTCGACAAAGCAGTCGCAAGCAGTGCTACAGCTGCTGTTGCCGTTAGAGAAAGGGGATGGGGTTGGGGGGAGTTGCTGCTGCTGCTGCTGCTGCCGCTGCCGCTGCCGCCGCTGCATTGTTCGCAACCGCACTTAGTTTTTGTTATTATTGCTGTAGTTGAAATTTGCATAAATGTTTTTAATTAAAGCATTTAAAGCATATTTTGTAAAGTGGCTTTTAGCTGGGCGAGCATTCAAGTTGCTAATGAAATTGAAAAGGAAGTGAAATGCACATGTGTGTGAACACATACACACATGCATACGTGCACATGTATTTACATTTATATGAGTATACGTGCACATGTATTTACATTTATATGAGTATACCTTACCTAAGTAAGCACTTGAATTCATACTTTGCAGCATTGAAAGAATCTTTGTTTATTTGCCTTTTTGTTGCCTTGACTTTGGCTACGTAACCTCTTATGAATTTTGTGTAAATTTTATATGTAATGCCCTTAATACTATTATTGTTGTTCAATTATTGTATTTGTTAGATTATCAAATCATGCTTAAGGCCATGTGCATGGAATGAATTTTAGATTTCAGCTGCTTTTTTGGCCTTAAACTCATTTAATAGGGAGCTGAGCTGGTTGCAGACCATCATTGTTAAGACAAGACAATGGGAAACAATTATGAGGTTTTTAAATTACTTTGAGATAATTGTAATCGAATCTCTATTGAGGTTAGTTGGAAATTTAAATTTCACTTAAGGTGACTGTGAACAGACGTCATGGTCTCACTCATCGTAAATTTTGGTTAGATTTATTTGAGTAACGATATGTGTATATCAAATATATTTTTGTTTAATTCTCAGATCATCTTTTATTGTAGTTGAAGCGTGTGTTGTAGAGCGCAAATGTTTATTAATACGAATTTATTTTATTTTAGTACATTTAAAAAAATGAAAGTAATCACTTAAGTTAGCATTTAAGTAAACCTACAGTGTAAAGTAGTTCAGTGCGAACTTCTTCACTTTTGCATATTTTTTACCACATATTAGAAAGGAAGTTTTACCTTACATCTGTCTGCTTGCTGTTGCATTGAACAGAGAATGACTTTGGATATTGCAATTTATAAATAAATAATAGTGCTGGGATTATCTACCGAAGGGAAGGAAATCCAAAGCTTTATTTCACTCGTAATTGCTGAGATTGATAAAAACGTTTTGGAAACCCGAATATGTTGCCATACAAGAACCTAATTTTCGACCAATCGTTCCTAGGGCAGTTCTATGACATTGTGGTTTAGTGATTAGTGAAACTAGTATTTACTAGTCATTTGACGAGTTTGGTCAAGATATGTTGATAAATAAAAAAGTTTTGCATATAAGAACTTACTTTTTGGCCAGTTATTATGGCAGCTATGTGATATTTGGGTCCGATCAGGCCGGCTCTTACATCTGTACTGCCTTAACTGGGAGATGGACCTATGCAAACTTTAAAGACGATCAATTTTACACTGAAAGACTAGTTCGTAAAGAAACGACAGATGAACATGGCATATATCAACTCGGCTGTTGATGCAGATCTAGAATATACATATATACTTTATCAGTCGTAGTCCGTCGGAGATGTCTCCTTCTATCTAAATATAAGTCAACTCAAAAATGATAGAAAAGAGGCGCATAAAACTGAAGATAAAACTTGCCCAGGAGAATGACTGATAATAACAACTATTAATTATTAAAATCAAATTATTTTTACTTCATATTTTTTGAATTTAAATGCACACTATGCACTTTTCCTGCTTATGCAGTTATATCTGTTATAGAAATAACCTCATAATAATGTGGTTATTTTATTCAATGACAAGCAATTTTTAGGCAAATAGTCCGAATTGATTTGAAAATATTGTTGCACAGTTGCAACAATGTGAAATAGCAACTGCGATTGTCGAAATTGCACGTTGCATGCCAACCGAAATTTGCACGTTTCCTTTTGGTTCTTTTGGTAGCTCATCTAACTAATGGCGTCCCATTGCGGAGTTGACATGGTGCAACAATTTCTTTTTCTCTCTTCATGCCGCACTGTCAACAGAGCTGAACAATTTTTATTTATGCGCTTTTGTAGCGCCAAAATTCTCGACGGCAGCCGTCAGTCAACACTGGGAGATTGCCAGGGAGGTGGACGAGCAGTGGACAGGCAGATAGACGAACTGGGATGTGGGCACAGTTGTCGGACGGGCCGGTAGCTTGCAACATGGCGCAGGCCGTTGGTACGATGGAAAGCAAACAAACTGTAAACTGGGGAACGCCACTCAAAGTCGCGGCTTCCTGGCTGACACACTTTATGCCCCCGTCCAACAGACGCCACTTGGCTTGACGAGCGTTGGGCGGGAGGGGAACGATGGCGCATAGGGGCTTGGAGTCTGGGTAAACTAGTGGATAGAGCGTGTATCGGAAGCCTTTTGCTTGCCAGTCTAATTGAAGTCGAGTGCATAGCTTGCAGCTTTTCTGCTCTGGCATCTACAGAAACTAACTTTGACATTATGCGCCACAAATTGTGGCAATTTAAAGCCAATTTAAGTCGCTGCAACAGAAAATATTTCACAGCTCCAGATACCAAATGTGCCAACGCGCTCAATCGACCGAATCAGATCCGTTTCCCTCCTCTCTCTCTCTCTCTCTCTCTCTCTCTCTCTCTCTCTGTCTGTCTATCTTTCTTCTTAATCCACCGTTTCAACTGTCTGCCACATCGTCTAAAGGTAACAATTTATATAATGAAACTGATTTCAAATTTGTGATGTACAGGCCGCAAGCGCGAGCTGAGCTTCGTAATTACCGGTCCCGGCCAAAACAACAGTTATAAAAGAGGCGTCCAGAAAAGTCCAAAAAAAGAAGACGACATGCCAGAAAATTAAAGTAAATACCTAAACGAAGCCTCAATACACTTGTTTTCGTATTATTTAATCTCATTTTATTGTCTTACTTGTCTTTAATATTTAACATACTCTTCAATATAGTTTTTAATTTGAAGTTTTAAAATTCATATCTAATAAAATATTTAAAAGTAAATATTTATTTAAAAATATTCAAATCGTTGCGCTTACATTTACAAGCTAAAAGTTACTAAAATATTTTTCATATTAAAATTAATAATAAAGTAAAAACTTTCAATAAAATGTTTGTATTAAAATATTTAATACTATTTATAGTATAGACAAACAAACTAATGCAAATACGTAATTTTTGAATTTGGGTTTTCGAGTTATAAAATTACAATATTGTTTTTCATATTGCAGCATTACGATAATAGAAATTTACAACAATATTTTTCATGTAACAATATTACGTTCATACAAAATTTTAATATTTCTTATATTAAAATATTACGATAATATAAAATTACGATATTTTGATATTAAAATATTACGATCAAAATTCGCGATAATATTTTTGATTGCAAATTTATTGCACGGACTATTGGATAGACTTTTGGCTTAATTCAAGATTTTTCATAAAGGAAAAACCTTAATCTTTAATCTTAAAAAAATAAATAAATATCTCTTTGACATTTTGTGGATATATTTAACAATTACACTTTAAGCTTTTAAAAAGCGCCTTTTAATTTTATTTGACACAAGTAAATAGTAAAAAAAAAACATCCTTAGCCGTCGCAAATAGCGCTCAGCATTTGAAATATGCCCTGTTAGGGTATCTGAAATTGAATAGAGAATTAAAACAAGTTTAAGAAGTAAACCGACTGGTGTCGGAACTGCGACCGCTGTTGGTCACCTGTTTGGCCAGCTCGTTGGGATATGTTATTTCGATTGGTCTCCCAAAATGTATTTGTGCCATGGCGAAGAAGAACCGCAACATGATTTGGCAACTTGGCAACTTTCTTGTGGCATGTGCAACGTGCTAAAGGAAGGAAAAACACGTTGCAGAAATCATCTGTTGAATCGCGCATCTCCGGCCAAACGGCCGAACGGCCCAACCCACCTGACTAGGCAACTTTTCGTGTGGGAGTCGTTGCCAGATTTTGCGGTTACTTTGAAAAATCTTTGGAATGTTTTTTGTTGTTGTATTTTTCCTTAATTCTTTCTTTTTGTTTGATAAAAAAGAAAGTTGACATAAATTGTTAACTCGAAGATTTTTTTGCGCTCGCTCAGTTGAAGTTGCGGTGGCAAAAAAGTTGCCAGTTGCCAGTCTTTTGCCATTTTTTGTTGTTGTTGTTGTTTCTTCTGTTGCTGTTGTCGTTGTCTTGTGTCGTGCGCAGGAAGGAAATAACTGAAGTTTAGCTAGCAGAGGGGGGGTAAAGAGTTGGGAACTGCGGATGGTTTTTGGCAAGTTATTGTGGGATTTTGGCGCTGAAATGAAATGCATTTGAAAGTTCGTGAAACAAGTTAATCGTCTGTGAGTCTGCCAGCTTATGGTTAGAGCTCCATTAATAGATGAAATGAAAATCAAAGTGATGATTGAATTTCAGATGATTATGCAGAGGATAATACGATATGTGCATGCATTAAAACGTACAAAAGGCATTTGTAATTTTAGCTCTCATTAAATTCCTTTTTTTTATTGACAGCAAATTGAAACTTATTGATTTTATTATATTTTCTATAATTAAACGAATGTAAAATTTCTAAAAGTAACGATTTTCGAGCTACCTATTTGAAATTAATTTAAATTAACATAATTTACAAATTATCTTTAAATGAATAAATAAAATTTGTATTTTCTCTCTGAAAATATTATTATACTTAGCCAATAATTTGATTAGTATTAAATAATATTGATTTAATTCTAATTATTTTATTTTTAATTTATTTTTTTCCAGCACAAATATCAAGTTGCTAACCAAATTCAGCTCGGACACCAACCGCACAACCCTAGATCACAAAGTTCAGCTTAGGCAACAACCGAACCACGGAAATCACCAACATTTTAGCGCGTGTAATTACCAAGTACCAAGCATATGCACAAACCCAAACGATCAACAACGGCACATGTGTAAAGCTTTTCAAGCTCAACGAAGCTTCACAGCATGGCCTCCGCAGCAAATACAACAACCGCAACGACAATGTCGCAAAGCAATGACACAAACCCCAACAGCAACAGCGGACGATGACTACATAACCGTTGTTGAAGTCGACGATCCCACATCGTCCACCAAAGACACAAACCATTTGAAGAAGCTAGTCAAACGGCAAAGTTCCGTGGCCGAAGACTCCTCATTTATCACCGTGCTGACCATTAACGAGCAGCAGCAACAGCTGCTCCAGCAACAGCAGCAGGAACAACAGCAGCAACAGCAAAAAGATCAGCACGAATCGCAAACCGAGGCGGATGAATCGGAGCACGTGACCGTCTACCGCCTGCCGGGTGAGCGTCTCGGCTTTGGCCTTAAATTTCAGGGTGGTACACGGAACACGGAGCTGGTGCAAAAGCTGTACATACAGTCGTGCGCCGCCGACAGTCCCGCCTCCAAGGTGGCCACCAGTTGGGGCCATTTGCGCGAGGGCGATGAAATTCAGAGCATTGATGGGCGGCTGGTCTCGCAAATGACGCGCATAGATTGTGTGCGTTGCCTCAAGGATAGTGTGGCAATTAATCTAATCGTACGCAATGGTCACGGCCAGAAGCCGCCCAGCGAGGAGGAACAGCAGACAGATGTGTCCATTGTGCTCAATGCCCAGCCACCGCCGCCGCCACCAGTGCCACCACGTAAACTGGTGAAACGACAAAACTCCAAAGAGGGGCCGTCCACAGTACAGCTCGTTGTAGAGAAGCCACTGACACCACCGCCAGACGCCGAATACTATATCAATCTGTTTGCTGAATCTCTTAAGGCCGGCTCCGAGTCGGATGACACAGCGAGCACCATTTCCACTGTCATTGATAAGCTCTCCATGGGCTCCAATTACTCATCTGATACGGAGTTGGCCGGCAGCCTTAACGGACCAGAGCTGGCCAAGCTGGTGCAGCCGTTTACTTTGCTCGAGCAGGAATTTCAATTGGAACAGACACTGGGTCAGCCCAAGTTGATCATACCGGGCAACAACTACGAGAATGTCGAGTTCAAGACGGAGAAAGTCAATGTCTATGAAAATGTCGAGCTGAAGAGTCCGCTTGGCACTCCAACGCCAAAGCCACGTGTGCTGCTTGCCACCGTGGAGCCCAAGAAGCGTTCCATAATTCCTATGCCGCGCAAAATCGCTACGCCTAGTAAGTTGCCTATTGAAGTGGCACCTCCTAGAGTTCCAATTGATTCATCCACAACGCCCACCAATGAGTTGGCCAATACCCCCACAAATGAGCCCACCAAGGAGGTTAAGGAGTTCAGCACCAATAAGCCCACAAATGAGCCCACCAAGGAGGTCAAGGAGTTCAGCACCAAGATACCCAAGGCCAAGCCGTTGGGCTCCATAGTCAGTCCGGGCTTTTCACGTGCCAAAACTGAGGGCGAGATTAAGCTTCATCTTCAGCCCATCAAGCAACAGTCACCGCAGCTGAAATCTCGCATTCCCATCGTCACAACGCCAGTCCAGAAATCACCCCCAGCCAATAAGTCAATAATAGCTTCGTCGCCGCCACCGTCAACAGCTAGCTCCAACATTCCTCGCCTGCTGCAGAAGCAAAAGTCGGAGACGGATCTGAAGTTAGGCTTTTATCGCAGCAAGTCGAAGGATGCCAGTCCCACTCCTGGACACCTGAGAGCGCCTTTGCAGCGTGCCAATTCCGCGGAGGCGCCGGCACGAACCACACCTGAACGCACCTACATACCTGTGCTGCTCAACAGCGGCTCCCGGAGCAGCTCCAACTCGACGGAGTCGCTTAGCTCCATATGCAGCAACGGCAGCAACAGCCAACGTTCTCCAAAGGGACCCAAACCGAAGCCACCGGAGCGCGTTCAGTCACTGCAAAAGACGCAAATACCCAAACTGCAGTCGTTGCCAACGACTCCTCCACAGCAGCAGCCCAAGCTGAGCATGCAGACCTTCAGGCAGGCCACCAATGGCACACCTCCAGCGACGCCCGTGAATACACCCTCGCCGACCAGCAATCGTGAGATACGCTTCAAGATACAGACCTACGAGAGCAAGGCCCAAGATGAGGACAAGCTGCCCAGTCTCTTCGATCTGGTACACAAACAGGATGCAGTCGAGAAACTGGAGACGTCACCGAAACCGCAACGTGACATAACCGCTTTGCTGGCAGCGGCAGCTGCGGAGGCAGCCGATCTGGCAAGGGAATCGCCACCTCCCTTGGTGGTGGGCAAGTGCACCAAGATTGTGGATGATAATCAGACCACAACGTGCTACTCAAGCTCCAGCAGTGATGAGGATGATGCCGAACAGGATGATGTAGATGCCGCCGAGCGCGAATATATCTGTGAGGATGGCGAAAAGCTGGGTCCACCAGAGCTAATCAATGGGCCGGGCCCCTCAGAGGCTTACTTCAACATGTATTGGCACTCGAATATGCTGCCCACCATTGGAGAGGTTGAGGAAGAGTTCTCGTCACTCGAGCCGCAATCCTTGACGAATGGGTGAGTACAAAAATAATGATAGTGAGCGCTAGAAAGGTTGGGTATGAGTTGGTACATGTCGACTGAAGTATAAAGAGTGGGTGTAGATAAGGAAAAATAAAATAAACCAAACAAGATTGACATAGCAAAATCGAAGTACTTGGAGATTACATAACTATGCGAATTTGGATTATCAACAGAGTTAATCAATATATTAGTATAGTTAAATAAAATATACCATATATACCTTTTTTGAGAGTATTATTATAGATTTTTCACGTAATGTGCGACGCATAGAAAGTTAACTCTCTGACTTTATATACTCTCGTTCTTAGGTAGCTGGCGAGTCGATATAAACATAATCATGTCCCAACCAGTCTTTTAGTTTCTATTAAGCTATACTCTCGCAACTTTTGCATAGGTCCATCTGTCTACAGCAGCAAGTACTTACGGACGACTATACTATATAACTCCCACAGAAACAATCGGTCGAAAATAAAGCTTTTGCATAGACAACTTTTTGATTTCTAAGATATCTTGACCAAGTTCAGCAATAAAGTTCTTAACTATATACTTTAAATTTCTCCAAAATCGGATTTCTATATTATATGATTCCAGCGGGAACAATCCGTTGGAAATAAAGCTTTCCTATAAGAACACTTCTAAGCCACATGCTTACAAGAGTATTAAGTCTGCAACGTGCCGAAGTTAGCCGTGCTTTCTTGTTTTACTGTTTTAAATATAATACAGTGAAACGTTTGTAGACCAGTAAAGGTAGAAACTTGCGCAATTCATCATATGCTAGTCAGATTCTTACCAGATACGGCCTTCCAGTCTCACAGTTGCCAAAATTTTTTTGCAAATAATAGAAATGGGTAAATATTTGCGGTATATAAACCTAACTATAGGAACTCACACATTCAGGCCTTTGGCCAGGCGGGGGGCTACCCCCGTTTATAGACTGATAAGAAAAATGCCGGTGTGTTTACTAACACCGCCAAACGCACTGATAAAAGCTTGAATATTTGTATGCGCAACTGATAACGGCTAATGGCAAACGGCATTCGGCGAAGGTTTGGGCCAACTAGTTCAATTTCGAAAGGCGAAAGGCAAAGGTTTGCGGGGTTGCATATAATTTGCGCAGCGTTTGAAATCAAGCAGCTGACGGGCAAATTTCCGTTTGCTGTAGCGACAGGTTCGGAAACGTTTCAATTAACATACATATATACAATTTGATAAAACGCCAATCATTCTAATTATCCAATGTGATATACACCTGTCTGTCTACCCAACAGCCAACCGAGTGCGATTGCGGAGGAGCTAAAGAAGTTACCGAACTACGTGCAACCACCGAAGGTGACAGCAACCACTGCCAAAATGGAAGCCCTAGCAGTAATGGAGAAGGCTCCTCAAGTCAAGAGCATTGATAAGATTGTTGCCCATGATGATGACGCAGTCGATGGCGATAAGGCTGACCAAACCGCTGACCATTTCGAAGAGAACAGCAGCGCGAGCAGCACAACGCAGCAGAGCGAAACCAGCAGCACGCAGGAAACTAGCGAAAGCAGCGAGAAGAGCACCAGCAAGACACAGCGCACGATTACCACAAAGGTGGTTACCACTAAAACAAGCAGCACCACAAGCACCAGCAGCAGCTCCTCGAGTTTTATGAGCCCCTCAGCAGACATTTGCTTCAAGCTGCAACCGTATGAGGAGCGTGAGGAGGCGCAGACAACGACACCAACAACCACACCAACAACCACAATGACCGTACACGAGGAGCGTCGCGTTGTAAGCGAACAGAAGACGCTTAGCGAGCTGCGAACCAAGGATGCGCAGACCGGTGAGGAACAGCTGGTGACCAGTGCCGAGTCCAAGTCAAGCAGTGCACGCTTCAAGAAGATCAGCAGCAACGACAATCTGCTCGACCTGGCCGATGTCGAGCAGCTGCAGCCGTTGACTGCCACCGTCTCTGCGGAGACGCGTCTAACGGAGCGTCTGGAAAATCCACAGGATAAACAGAGTATTGAAACGGGTATTTTGACATTATCCGAATGTGGCAAGCAGCTGCAGCTGTCCGAGAACGGTGGCATCAGCTACACCGAATGCGAGCAGACCGAACAACAGACCTATTTGGAGGGTCAACAGATCCTTAACGAGCAGCCCGTCGACATAAATGCGCAGCCCACACTCGAGAGGGAATTTAGCGAGACTCTAACGGTTAGCAAGGATGGTGAGAAGCAGGTGACCAAGCGATTGGAGCAAAGCAAAGAGACGCCCTGCAAGAAGGGTGCTAAGCTACTGAAGAAGACCGATGAGGAGCGTCGCCTAGAGCAGGAGGCTCAAAAGATTATCGAGAGCTATCAGAAAGTAAAGAAGGAGACCGAGAAACTGTACAATCTGCAGCTGGCAGATGATGAACAGGGCTTTGATCTGAGTGCCTTTGAGCAGGATGAACCTCATACAGAGCAGCAGGCCGAGGCAGAAGTTGTGCATCCAGAGGAGGAGGTGAAGGAGAAGGTTTTGAAGGAGGAGATGGTGAAGGAGGTGGTGGTGAAGAAGGAGCTGGTGCAGGAGGAGATAATCAAACCTGCAGAGGAAGTAACTGTGCACGAACAATTGGAAATTACTTTACCCGCTGTCGAGGACGATCTGGGCTATGTGCTTCACAAAAACATTATAGATCCGCCAAAGCCGGAAATCGTTAGCGAGGATGTCATCAAGACAGCTGCGCCCAAGGCAGCGCCCAAACCGAAGCCACCCTTGCCAAGCGGCAAGCCAAAGGTGTCGCCAACCGTTGTCAAACCCAAAACAGCGCCGCCGCCAGTGCCCAGTAAACGCAGTGAGCTGGGACTGGGAGCCAAACCGACGCCCACACAGCGACGCAGCAGCCTGGAGCTACAGAGTCCACCCAAGCCGCTGGAACGCATCATTGTGGGCGTGGAGCAGACAGAACCCAGCCCAATTATCAATTTGGCCAGCGTTGATCTGCCCAATGAAGCGCCCGCTACTGTTGTCCCCCACAAGTCGAATGCCAATGATAATCTTCTCGCCCAAGCTGTTGACCTGCTGCAGGATGAGCTGCACTTTGAGAGCCATAAACTGCCGAATGCCGAGAAACAACGAGAGGTTGAGGGCGAGGTGGCCATAGAGGGGCGCGGCCCGGAGCAGGGCCAGGGGCAGGCCGAAGTAAATGGCATTGTTCTGAGTGCCAGCTCATCGATGACATCAACAGCATCGTCGTCATCGTCGGCGACAACGCCAATAACAACGCCAATTTTGGTATCAGCAACGTCATCACTAGATTCGGTCAAAAGTGTCATCGAGGTCATCAATGGGCATGCCACTGACAGAGCCGAGGGGCACAGCAACGACAACAGCTGCAATAGCCTAAATGGAGCCGTAGTAGTCGCTGATGACACTGAACCCAGCGAGGAGCATGTGGAGAATGTGTCAACGTTGACGCTCGATAGAGAACACGAAACAGGTAAGTGCTTGTCAGATGCAGGGCTTAAGGGCTTAAAGCTTAGCTGAGTGCAAAGAGAGGCTATATCCAATGACCGGGGGTGTCTATTAGATACATTGGAAGACTTCGACTCTTTTTGCACTTTGAACACCATTTCCTTAAAACTATTAATTTTTTGTTAACCTTCAACTCGAGTGCTTAATTTAATAATAATATTAATAGTGAGAGAAATTGTTTAATTGTTATTAAACAGAACATATTTTTGGGTCTCATTTATTTTTTATTTAGTTTCCTTTGATACACAAAATATAGTATTTTCTCAAGTTAAAAACTAATATTATTGTTTTCATTCCCATTTTATCATTATAATTACTATTATTTTACGTTAATTACTTTATGGTTATTTTATTTGATCAATTTTTTTTCAATTAACATTATTTGTCTGATTTTTTTGATGATTTTTTTTTGTGAATATTATATTGTTCATTTAAATTAAATTTAAAAAAATTAAATTTCTTCAAATTAAACTTTTACAGTAAATATAATTATTATTATTATTATTATTATTATTATTATTATTATTATTATTATTATTATTATTATTATTATTATTATTATTATTATTATTATTATTATTATTATTATTATTATTATTATTATTATTATTATTATTATTATTATTATTATTATTTTTATTATTATTATTATTATTATTATTATTATTATTATTATTATTATTATTATTATTATTATTGTATGACTGTTATTATTTTCATTCATATATTATTATTCTATAATTATTTTATAATTATTTTTATTTAACAAATTTTTTTATTTTATGATTTTATTTTTATTTACTTAAATATGATTATTATTTTTGTTACTAAGATTATTAGTATTGTTATTATTTCCCTTCCATGATAAATGGACAAAAAAAAAAATAATTGTGAGCAACGATTTCTACTTAATATTATTTTGTGCTTTTTAATGAATTGTTTTCAATTTTTCGACTCGCCTCTCACTTTAGCTATGAATTGAAAATTGTGTGAAATGACCAAATGCTCTGCTAGAGCCAGGGGAAATTGCGGGACTTGGTGATTGTTTGCCCAGCAGCGCTCAATGAGCATTTAGCTGTGGTCACTGCGGCTGCCAACCGGCCCCGGTAGGTCCGCTTGCCAAGCTGATTTTTGACAACTCTCGTCTCTAAACCGACAGTCCGTTAGTCGGACGCATCCAATTATTGGTCACTATATGTATGTGCTGTAAGCGTTTCCCTCTCCGGCGCCATGAAGTCCGTTGCCATAAGCCGCAATTTGGAACTCTAAGCTGTGCAGTTCGCAATTCCTCTCCCTTAGTTCTCCCCCTCCATTGCCAGATCTACTTGGTTTGCATTTTGTTTGCCTTTAGCATATGCAAAATGCGACTAATGGACTTTATGGACTCTTTTTGCACCAACTGAAACTGAAACTGAAACTGACGAGTGGCCAGCAGTTTTGTCTGGTCAGCAAGGTCTTGTTATTAGGAGCCACCCATTTTGGTTGGCGTGAATGCAATTTCGGGAAGTAGCTGTTAAAGTTGAACTGGAAATATGCTCAGAAGTTTTCATCTCTGATGAGTAATAATCTAATAAAAGAAACAATTTACGAACGTTTTTAAAGAGAGTTTCTTAAATGTTCAATCAATATCACTTTCAACTTCATCTGCCTAAAGTAATTATTTTATTTGAGATTTGATATAGAATATTGTACAATTTTCGAATATTTGTAAAATATATCTTACAATCCTTTCACTCCACAATCGTTCAACATTTGCTGTTAAAGGGCATGGATTTCCTTTTTTAATGCATCTTCAACCTTAACAAAAGCTCTATATTTTCTCTGCCGGCATTGTCATTTATTTGAAATTATTTGTTTGTGCTTTTGCCAAATAAAGTATATCCACAGTATTGCCAATTATATTGCAATCGGAATATGAATTTTACATTTGGAATTTATAAAAACAAATGACTAAAGTCGACAATGCTGTGAATTATAATATTTGAAATATGCCAAATTTATTTCACCATATAGAGCAAATTATATTCATTTAACTGAGCGCCAGAGCACAAAAACGAAATAATATAAATAAAACCTTAAAAAACAATTGCCACAAAATGTAAATTGCAACAGCGGGTAAGTGCAACAGTATTACGTATACGACGTGTGCGTATGCCATATATATATATATAAACATGTACATATATGTATGTTGCTCTCTCGCTCTAACGTAATTGTTTGGCTTAAATATTTCATGTGTATTGGATTTGCGTTACCTGTGCAAACGACACATTTGCATTTTGGTTATAAAAACAAACCGAATCCAATGAGCGGGTAGCGGCCCGAAACGTGCAAATAAAATATTGGCAAAATGTTTTAATTAAACAAAAACTGACAAATATTGGCACCTGTATTCCCATCTAGGTGCCAGCGTTGCATGCAACAAAACATTTGCATACCAAAATGCGCCCCAAAATGCAGATTGGTTTTCTGCTGCGGTCGGTTCACTTCCAGGGGTTCGAGCATATATCCTTTCCAAAATATTAATCAACAATTTTGCAGCGCAACTGCATTGCATTTGCATATTATACAGTGGCACACACACAGAAAAAGTTCGAGTAGCAATATCGTAAATTTTAATGTCTGTATGCTACAAATATCATAGAAATTTAATTATCTAATCGATAGCTCACATTTTGATTGATCTATAAACCAAAATTGCCAAATGGCAAATGCCAACAATCATAAAAGGCTATCTTACGAGCCAAAATATTACATACCCACATGTAGCTGACAGTCGAACCACTGTTCTGATTGAGTTCTGCCTTTGGAAGCCATTTATGGTACATGGCTTTTAGTGTTAAATATTTTGGTTGCGTCACGCTGACTGATGATAAAAGTTAACAAATAATCGATTTTGGTTAGCATATCGTGGGTTTTACTGCGCTTCTCTTCTCGCTTGGAAAGTGTACTTTCATTTATCGCACTGAAGAACTTATCCTCTATTCAGTAAACTGTGTATATCCGTATGGTTTCCACGATCTCAGTACATATTATATGATGTAAAGTTAGACAAAATTACATAAGAAATATAAATTTCTAGAAATATTAATTAATTAGTAATTTTCGGTGTTTTTTTTTTACCCTGAACCCATTGAAAATGGGTAACAAGGAACAATGTTGCAAATGTGTCTCAGAACCTATAAGATAAAGAGACTTCAAGTTAGGTACCACTTTGTACGTACCTTTGTTTATATCGAAATCCTGTTTTTGAGCAAATATCTTCGATTTTCGAGGCACCAAACTTGACTACATGTCATGACTTGTACATGACTTGTAAAATAGTATATAATACAGATCAAATATTTTTCATTGAGTAACTAACGCATCTCCCCCCTATCGCAAGCTGAATGTATTGTTGGTAGAATAATAAGAAGGGTATCCCCTAGACGTGCACTCCTGACTAGAGCACTTTTGCTTGTTTTTCTTATTTTACACCTCTAACACTCGCATATTTGAATAGATTTTGCTTAGGTACTGATATACCAAATATTCGATTTAGTTAAGTAAGCTTACGGGCATTGAATTTATTGTTCGTTTTGCTATGACGTCATGCATATAAAATTAGAGCTGATCTTATTTCATTCACATGCGTATATATGGAATTGCTCTGTTATAAAAGTAAATATTTTTACGGCGCATTCAATTTCATAATTACAATCCTTTGGCTATCTGTGTTATTCTTTCTCACCCTCTCTTTCTCACACTCCACTCTCTCTCTCTCTTTCTCTTTATCTGTATAATGATAATAATTTTTATAACCGAAATGCATTGATAGATAACGTTGTTTTTTTCATATCGAATGTTATCTATCAATTGACAAGAATTTCATCCATGCCATATGTCGATTGGCTTGATACTGTCCGATAAGGCCTTATCAGCATTGCCAAAGCTATGCGTGTTGTAATTAGTTGTTTGGCCCAAATATTTTGCTAATCCGTCAACAGTTGCTGCTCAACCCACCGAACCAACTAAGTCTAACCCGCTTCAGCTGCCCATTGCAAACAGCTGCTACTCGCCAGCTTTGCATTGGAAGTGTGTCTACGTCAGCGCCAGGCCCAGTGTTCGGTGTTCAGTACTCAGTGCCCAGTCAGTGCACTCAACACTTTGAAATTGGACTTGGAGCCAAAATGAGCAGCTGACCAGCTGACTGAATGACTGACAAGCCGTGAGCCCCTCGGCGCGCCCTCTGCCGCCACATCTAAGCCCGCAGAAAGCGGTCGGCATAATTGCTTTTGGGCACATGGCACCCACTCAGGCGCCAGCGATTCGGACTGCAGCTCAAAAGGAGCACTTGGGCCCCCACCATGGTGCTAATGAAAATGCATGACGCGCAGTTGGCGCAGGCTAGACGTGCAGTTGAGTCCTGTGTGTCGTGTGTAGTTGGGCTCTGTTTTAGAAAACATTCCCCGGTTGGGTCCAACACTTCTCTTATAGAGCCTAATCAGTTTACAAAGGCAAAAGCTAAGCAAAAAAAATTTGATTAATTTGAGAAACAAAATCCTTTAAATATTATTTTATTGTAACAAGATGTAAAAGTTGGATGTAAAGATTTGAGACGTATGACAAGAGTTCTTTTCCATTGCATACCTTGAAGAGTCTGTAAAATTTGAGCAAGACTAGAACTTCTTTAGAACACCAAAAGTATGCCACAGAATTTTCTGTTTTTAAATTTATTACAATAAAATCTATTAACAGAAACTTAATATGTTAATTATATTTAAATATATACAAAAACCTTAGGCAGGGTATAAGTATTGTGAATATTTATACAGTATTATTAATATTTGCTTTTATAAACTGAACACATTGGAAATGGGTAAATAAGGGTATATTGCTTTTGTGAAAATGTATGAATGTATGTATGTATGTACAAGCAGAGAAGCTTCTTCCTCTTATAGATATATATATTTGATCAGAACGACGAGTTGAGGCGCTCTAGTCTGTACGATTTTGAGTACTAAAATCTCATATACCATACGCAAAGAAAAAAATCATCTTTCTCTGTGATATCTGCCTACATTTCCTTTGATAAATATTGATTGGCGCAAGGTATCTACAAGTCGGACATTGCCTACTTAAGCACTCTTGGTTTTTCTGTTGCTTTTGCAGTGCTGTGGCTTACAATTTCCAATTGACAGCCTTGTATGTCTGTCTATTTGATTACAAGTGTTGTAGACATTTGCAGGTCAAATGCTTCCCCCTTCCCTACTTACCACTCCTTGCCCCTTCTCTGCAAATTGTGTGTGTGTCACGAACATTGCGCAAAATTTATCGCTTTTGTGCATTTGAAATTAATTTGAAATTAATTTTCAATTCGATTTTCGGTGCTGCCTTCTCATTTGATGTGTGTGTTTTAGTTGTTGTCGCTCGTTGTTGGTTGTTGTTGGTTGTTGTTGCCATCGCAGTTGGCTCCATGTAATTACATGTCGTTCTGTTTGCTGTTGTTGTTGGCGCCTCGGGGTTTTTTGATTATATTTTGTAGCTAATTTTGTTGTTTGCGGTCTTGTCGATTTTAATTGTTTGGTAAATGAAACTATCAACTGTTAACTGTGGTTCGTAGGGGGTGTTCGGTTAGGTTTTTGCGGCTGTGGTGGTTGAATTTAATATTGGCAAATTCTTTTTTATATGAAAATCGACAAGTAGCCCACAAGAGCCAAATATTTAATGCCCTTACATTATATATTAAAAGTTTCTGATCATCTGATCAGCTTCTAAGTGGAAATGAATAAATAGATACGCTTGTCGCCTTTTGCATATCTTTGTGAGTAGTAAAGTTGCGAGCTTTCTCAGTTCTGAGTTTGGTGAAAATATCTTGGAAAACAGTATCTTTTGCAATACAAAAACAAATATTTATTATGGCTAGCGTATCTTAATAAGATTTGACTCATATATAAGCAGCATACTTAATAATACCTTAATAAAGCAAATCCTTTTTCACACAAGAACTATATATTCTACTGATTGTTCCTGGGCCATCTAGTAGATAGTAGTCCGATGTTGATAGGATTTTGTATACTTGTATACTATACAAGCGTAATGAAACTGACAAACTGTGAAACATGATAAAACAAAAACGGTTTTCCATACAAGAAGCTACTTTTCGACATTGTTCCTATGGCAGCAAAAGAAGTTCTGACTGCTAAAGAAAGATTGACCTATGTAAAGTATCAAGACATACTTTATAAAGCTTTTTTTTATTAATTGCAAATTGCATTTTATTAAAAGATTAGACAGAGCTTAAAATATGCTTAAAATGCAACAATGTAGGTTGTCCTGCCTAAGGTTCCATTTGTATGTATTCAGTGAAAGAAACAAAAGCATTTTAACAAGTTTGTCCTGTTCCTTCAGCTGTTTCGCATTGAAATAAAAATACCCTCCTCAAGGATTAAAAGCATTTTAAAGCTTGATTCAAAATAACTTTTGTGTGGGCTTAATGGTCTAACACCAGCCAAATCGATTTGAGCCGTTAGCCATGCCACATATACCACATGATACCGCAAAGCCATGGTTTTAACGGCAATTCCAATACATCGGAATCTAATTGGAATCTGCACCACAAAACGCTGTCGAGTTGATTTGATTGATTTTAAATGGCGTTTAATTTGACAATCGATGAGCCAGAAAATGCTTCACTGCCACATTTTGAGAGGCGTTCAACCAACGGGTCAAAGGGCAAGTTGATTGACTGATTTGATTTCGTTTGATTTGATTTCATGCAGCTGTCATAAAGCGCTGCACACACAATATCGTTAAATCTTAAAGGAATTGCAGTCTAGTTGAAAATCTGCTTGAAAAGTTGTGAATTATGAATAAGCGATGATATGGCAAAGGGCAAGTGATTGAGAAGTTACTGCATCTCATTCTTCTGCTTCTGCTAACTCTTCACTGAATAGTAGCCGCAGTCATTTACTCTACACTGTGCCGTTTCGTATGAATTCAGTCCATTTGTGCCTTCATGTGCCCCTGCCATTTATGAGTTATATATTGGCTCCAGACTCAGCACAAACAGGCGGCAAACATCACAGAACGATGAACATTCATGGAGCATTCAGCATTGAGCATTCGGTCAATATTATCAGCACATTTAAATGGGCTTAAACGCGAGGCCTGAAATGAATGCTAAAGCAAACAATGGCAAAGGACCATTGAATTGCCCAGCGACCCAGTTTTGTAAACTGAATTTAGAGCATGAACTTTAGGCAACACAGGGCACATACTAAAATTTTACAAAATTAAATATGTATAATATGCTTGAAAACAGCTTTTACTGATTGAAAAAGCATGAAGGTATATATTGTAGTATTTATGATATCTGAAGTATTGCCTTAAATGCAAAGCTAATTCATAACGTAACTTTATGAAGTTTTAAAAAATTATTGTATCTACAAGATAGATTATCCGAGGGCAGTTTATCCTCGTCTTACATACAACATTATTGGTCTATTAGGATCAGAAATCCGAGAAAATTTAAATTGTGTTTGGGCTTTTGCTAATAAATCTCTGATCCAAGAATAGGTGTTAAGGAAACGAAATCTACATTGGCATAGAGTTGGAAATGTGCAGAGGAGCTGAACCGTATTTCATTCGCTGCGGAGCTGAACCGTATTCATATAGATCTGAATTGGCATATTACTTTAAGAATTTAATAAAACATTCTCAACTCGGTAAACAATTTCACTATGTTAATATGGATCTAAGCACATTGTCAGAACTTTATTTTTGAGCAGCTTTGCAAATTTTGTGATTGACTGTAAACTTTTCATAAAATGTTATCTACGAAAGTTCGTACGAATATAGGTAGGGTGTTTATGGACAAAAGCCCGCGTGCATGCAAATAGGTGTGTATCTTTGGGAAAGTTATAAAGAAAGTCAATAAGATAATGCTTTCAGACAAATGAACTGCAATGAGCCAGCAATTGCCTTTAGCTGGGAGGAAATTCTAACTAAGAAAGCTTCAAGAGCAGCTTCGAAAATGTACATTTGCCTGGCTAGCTCCAAACTCGCCCAAACTAGGAGATAATAAAGTGAAACGAAAAAAAACTTGTGCTAATTATTTAGCACTTGGCTGGAAGTAGTCAAGCAAGGAAACCATGCGGGAAGCCAAGTCATGACTTTATTTTCATTGTTTTATCGCGCTGAAATCGCGAACGTTGAAAATCACATGCGCACACATCATAAATGTCAACTTGGCGAGAATTATGGCACACAAGGTGGCAGAAAATAACCAAACAAAAAACACAGGAGTATAGAGACTGCAGGAGGTGGAACATAGGGAGCTAGGTACTGTTTCGCTCTAGAGCAGCATTCAGTCATCTTATGAAGTCATGGTGTGGTGCAATGCTTCGGTTGGCTTTCAGCTTTCGGCTGTCGGGGTTCATGTATGCTTGTGCTTGGGTTCTATCTAAAAATCGAGATTTCGTGGTCCGTGACCATTTGGCAATGTGATAATTGCAGCTGCTGCCGCCGCGCAGAACCCAGAAGCAGTTCTTGTAATGAGGCATAGCCGTGATGTGAGTTGCCTTTAACGTGGTTCAGGTTTTGGTTCGGGTTCCGCTTCGGGCTTGGATTTGGGTTCAGGTTCGGGTTGGTTGCGTTTGACACTAAAGTGCAGCTGGGCTTGGCCCATGACTGCATTCTCCAGCTCCTCTTACTCTTACCAGCAGCTAGCTCTTTCTCCTGCTACTGTTGCACATTTTCGCTTTGTTTCGCATTTAATGTGACAATGTCATTTTGTTTGCTGTACTTGTTGTTGTTGCTGTTGTCGTTTATCTATCTGTTAATTTGCAACGCCACGCAAGTTCACACTCTTAATTGGATTTGAAAGTGCAGTCGGAGGCAGCATTTGACAGAGGCCAATCCCCCAGCTGCTGCTGCTACTCCTGCTTGTGCTCCTCCTCTAGCTCGCCTCAGAAGTTTAGAGACATGACAGCTGATTAGTTAGCCTGGCTATTTGGGTTTGTTTTGGCCAGCCTGTGTGAATGGGGTTAACCCAACAACGGCGGTGGCGGCATTTAATGCATTTTGCGAAGATTTTCATGTGCCTGGCAGCCCGTTAATGAGTTCAGTTCAGTTGCGCTTAATGATAATGGATTGAAGAGAAGGTGCAGCTCGGTTTTTCGCCGATAGAGAGTAGCACTAGCCGTGAGCAGTAGATTTTTGTTAACTAAAAAGAACATGAGTCGTTGATAGTTATGGCACTGTACTAGGTTAAATGTTAGCATGGTTCACAAGATCAGTGAAAAGACACGATTGATAATAAAAGCTTCTTGTTTGGGCGAGTATACGTACACTCAGAGAAACTACAGCTCGAAATTGAAAAGTGGTTCAAAATGATTTAGCCTAGTTTTTAGTAAATATTTCCTTAAAAGATTGATACATTTTCTTATAGCACAAACAAATTTCTGAAGAGTGAAATATTTTCTAACTTTATGAAAGCGAAGTTCTTAGCCTGAATTTCGTCACATTTTGAGACTGTTTTCTAATTTAATTCTTTATATTTAAAATCGTTTTGTGCTAAAATTTTCTTTTTAGTGTACTTTTCAATATATTCAAAAAGATAATTTGGCGGACTCTCGTTTTGTCGACCATTAATAAATAAATAAATAAATCAAGCTCCTATAAAAACCTTCTTATTTGAAGGGCTGGTTCGCCATGAAGTAAAGAAAAATTTAATCGGGATTTTGTAGGGTAAATCGCCCCAAATTTAAGGAAATATTTGTACTTTTTCGGACATTTTAATTTTGGAATTTTTTCTGAGTAGGAGACATTTACTTTTTTAATAAGATATCAAGTAAATTCTTCGTCTAATGTCGATTTTCTTACATATAGGGAACACTTTTTTTAAAGTGTATTTGTGGGTAAACGCTCATCCACAAATTTCAATTTGAAAATTCTCCACTCATCTACCCTCAATAAAACATAAACAGCTTTTTGTCTTGTGGTAAAAAACACACCCAAACATTTCAAGTCACTTCACACAGAACGTGCTGTATGAAAGAAAATCCAAAAAAAAAAAAAAACAATATCTGGAAATTAATAAAGACGCAACACGTTGCAGCTTTGCAGCACACATTAACACCTCACTGGCGTGGCAGAGGGGATTGGGGTGTTGCACATCCTCTGCGTGCGGCTTAAATTAACAAAATTTTACGCATCGCAAAATTTCAGTAACGCGATTTTTCAACTCTGGTGTGAGTTTTTTTTTTGTCAACGTGGGCAGTGGGTCGACTGCGGTTCTGTTGCAGGGTGCAGTGGCAAAGAGCGGTGTTTGAAGGCAGACAGAAGGGCGGGCAGGAGCTGTGCGCTGACGATGAGGCGCGGACAGGCAAAGCGAAAAGCGCAAACCAAGCTGAAAATTGCTTAATCCTGCTGACAAGACAGCCTAGCACTTAAAACGAGCCAAGTGAATGGTCCAAAAGAGCCGCTAAGGATACCAGGCGGCGGCGGCAGCCCTGCTGACTGGGCAGTCGTCGTCGCCCAGCCGCTGACAGAGGGCGTTGCAGCGAATAATTATGCATATTGCAGTCTGTAGAACCAGGCCGAGCTGGCCCAGACCCCGGCACAGGCCGGAGAGTCAGCTTTCAGCACTGAGGCCTCGCCTCACTTTCTTGGTAATAAAGCAATGCATCACCATGCCATGCCACGCCGGCTACGAGGGAGAGCGCGGCATGTGTCGCGCCGCGCGTCTCATCGTCTCGGCGGACGTGTGCAAAATGTTGACGCATCGTAACTTACGTTATTTGTGGCCTTGAGCATCAAATGTTGTAATTGAGTTTTGTGTTTTACGATTATATCCAGAGAGTACTCCGGGCAGCAGTTTTATTGGCCCTTACCAGCAGAAGCACAGCTTGGCTGCAGTGTGTGGGCCCAAAACGCAATCGCCTCTAAACTGGCATTTAAAGTGGCCAATAGACGTTGCGAATAAATTGAATTAGCCCGTCGCCGAGTGAATTATTTATTTGCCTGGCAGCTGCAGCGCTTTTCCTGGTTCGCTTAAATAACTTAATGCTCCACTAAATATATATTCGACATGGTGATGATCGTGCATTTGAATAACCATCAAGAACTGTCACGATGAGAACTTAATTGTTTAGGGCATATAAATTCTAAAGGAATGTAGACGTGTACTTTTCAGCTTTCCATAGCTATTTTTAATTGGCTCGGTTCACGGTTCGAACCAGTTTCTTTTCTTTTTCAAAGTGCTCGTTATTTATATACTTATGTTTGTTTTAACCTAATTAATAGGTGTCGCTAAGGCTGCGAACCCAAAAATAAATATAAAGGTAAGGTAAGGTAAGGCTAAAGGCTCGAACCAGCTTTTCAATTCAACCTTTTCAATTTATAATACTTAGTTATTATTCAGGCTTATTTTATCTAATTATATAGTTCTGGCTAATGCTGCAAACTTAAATAAAAAAAAAAAATGAAAATAGTTAGTGGCTCGGTTTACGGCTCAAACCAGATTCGCATTTAAGTTAAGTAAAAGAACTTGCGAATAATGATTTAGTTGCTAGATTTGTTTGATCGATTTTTAGCTTAAAAGTACATTAATTATGGAAATCAATTTAATATTTATCAAGTTGGCAAAAGCCCTGAAATTATGGTGTGGGCGGAAAATTTTAAATGAAAACTCTTAATAGTCAAAGAGAACCTAAAGTAGGTCCCAAAAGGGTTCAATCAATCATAAAATCTTATTTGTTAGGAATATGAATTGTCCAAGTAATCGTTAATTATATTTGTTGGAATATTTTTTCATAAATTAATTACCCTCGGAATTGATTCCAGTTTATTGAATGATTATTTAATTTGTTCAAACTAGTCCAATATGAAACTATACACTTTTATCTTTTAAATACAATCCAACTAGGTATACCCTAATTGAATTGTCCGGGTATTTGGGGACAAGATCAGTGTGTTCTCTTGCTTCGAGCAAATCTGTTACTAAAATATTAAGCTTGTAAATAACATTAGTTTATATTCATTTCGACATACAGATATTATTTTCATACCAAGGTTTATAAATATTTTATTAAGTTTTAATTTTTTTATTTGGACACAATCCGTTGTGACTTGCAGCCGTAACTGCATGCTGTACGTGCACGTACATAGCCTCTTCCTTTGCTCCCATTTTCGCAATTATCTTGACCTTTTGACACCTTAGCCTCCTCTGTGGCAGCACACGACCGCAAAGCCATCAAAAACTGAGCCACAGTCGCTGCCTTCGACGTATTTTGGGGCACAACAGACAGCTGACAGGCTGCCAATTCGCCAATTTCAGTTGCATATGCAGTTGCGCGGGCTCCGTTGCACATATCGCATTTCACACAGCGGCGCAGCTGCTGGGTTACCCCTCCCACACACACACACACACACACACACACACACAGGGGCCCTCTCGACTGTCATCCTAGGCCACACGTTGATGCAGATGCAGTTGCCAAACGGCAAAGTAAAAATTAAATTCGTGCGCTGCGCTTTTAGTGGCTGCCTCCGCACTTTGCCTGCTCCTGCTCCGGCTGCTGCGGCTCTTGTGTGGTTGACCGCACCCGCTCAGTGCCCGCTTGCCCTTGTTGGCTGCGCGACTATCCAGCGGCTCGACTGGCGTTAATATTAAAAATAATTTGCGTGCGAAATTATTCATGTTGCACAAGGCAAATCTTGTGGCAATTATCGCTGCACGTAGCTCGTCTGCCTCCAGGTTGCCAGCAGTATCTGTTGACGTTGTTGTTGCTGTTGCTGTTATTGTTATTGCTGTTGTGTGGTGGCGGCGATTGTAAACAGAAAATAGGTTTAAACCGCAGCGTTAAAAGGACTGCACTCGCATCGCTGGACTCGAATCGCAATGCCGCAGTCGCTGGAGCCAAAGGAGTTGGCCCCCGAGGCTTTTTGCCAGCGTGCGCCGCGTTGTTTGTGCTCTGGCGTCCGTCCCCTTCTCATCCTGGACAGAATGCATTGGCAATCATCAGCATTTGGCACATGAACCGACACACACACACACACACACACATTCGCATCCATATTCCCCTATTGACATTGACATTTATGGCCGCGAGTGTATTTGCACAACAGCACGGATACAGATACATATTCAGTTATATCGAACAGTTACTGATACAGATACAGATACAGATACAGATATGTGGAGCAGAAATCACCACGCGCGAGATGATTCAATAGACCAGTTTAAGCAAAATCAAGTGCGGGGATTCGCTGTTATTATCGTTGATTTTAATATGTGCTATATACACATTCAGTGAATGTGTATTTCAACTCACGATATATAAAGATATTAAATTGAACATGGACGTAGATACATATATACAAAGCGGGAGATACAAATATAAATACATAAACAGCTACAGATGAGAATTTATAAGCAGCTAGATATTTAGTTAAAGATACATATTTATATATGACTTTGTCATGATTATAAGTACCAAGTTTTCAAACTATAATTTTCCTGTTTTTACTAGCGCCGTCTATCGTCATATAGGATTTAGAAAATGTTTGCCCCCACCATATTTAAAAGCACATTATTACTAACCGAAAACGTTTTAAAGCCTAATGTTTCACACCTCGCCAACATGCTAATCGATCCATTTCCCCCACACTCGCCTCTCGCAACGACAACGACTGCCCATTTACCCGAACCCATTTACCCACAGCATACCAGAGGCAGTCCTCTGTTCTGGCTCATGCCTTCTATCACGCACAAAATTACCCAAAACAATTTTCCACTCAAGCGGCGCAGGCAACCAGCTAGAAAAATGCCAGCACAGCCAGCCGTGAGCATTGTGGCAACATCCCATCAAAATGGCCAAGAGCGCAACAACGCATCTTCAGCTCGTGGAAGATGCAAATGTATCTATTAAACAGAAATCAGGCAGAAACAGACCCAGACCCTAGAGCTCTTAGCCAGCAGCAAGCAGCGAGCAGCCCGCAGCTCGTAGCCTTAAGCCGCCAAGATCCAGTCGGGACTATGACCATTGCTAAGCACTTCACACCAAAGTGTCAATTGCATTTTTGTGGTTGGTCGCAAGAGGCTCCTCCTCAGCCCTCTGTCTGCTGTTGCTGTTGCTGCTGCTGTAGCCGCTGCTGTTGGACCCGGGCACTTAATGCAACAATAAAACAATCAAAGTGTCTAGAAAATCGATGGAAATCAAGGGAGCAGCCAACGACGCGTCGCAACGTAAGGCAACATGCAACTTCAACTGCGACTCCTCCTGCTCCTAGTAGTTGTAGTAGCTTGGAGCCACTTTTAGCTCTGTTGGCTGTTGGCAACAAATGGAAATTCAATGTGAAGTGTGCGTATCAGCGACTGTCGCTCTGCAGTGCATCCAAAGACCACACACTTGACGTGCCTGTAGCAGTAGAACCCTGGCAATCGCAGTCGCTGAGACGCGGGGGGTTAAAGTTCTGCCACTGGAGGACCGCAGCGGCTGAATTGAGAATCTGGTATGGCTTTTGGTTTCAGCCACTTGACGATTAAATTGGCGATGAGACCGTGTACCAGAAGGAAACCCAAAAAAAAGAGATTCAACGAATGTTAAGTGTTACGTGTACAGAATCAGCGGATATTTGGACTGTTTTTGTTTATAAATAAGTTATTGTGCCATAGATATACATTGTCTGCTCGTAATTTTAAACCTCCGAAAATGGGAAATTTTAATTCTACAAATAAAGCTCCAATTCTTAAGACATTTTCTTCATTTCTTCTAAAAAATATATAAAATACAACTTTTTTTAAGTAGCAAATGAAGTCCTCCAGAAACTAGAATGTTTTCCAATTTGGATCAAAGAATTCTTAAAATATCCATGAAATGAAATTGAAGAAAAATCAGTCTTCCAGAAAATAATTCAAATTAGAGTTGCCGCTGGAAAACACAAGTCTGCCAGTCAACATAATATTCAACATGTATTTATTTAGTATTTAAGTGCAGCGAACTTTACTTTCATCATTCGGTGCTGCCAGATCGATAAATGTGACTGGCGCACTGCCATCTGTCATTATATTTACATTCCCCATTTTGAAATACTGGAATGTTTACTTTCGCTAATGAAACTGATCTACATAAATCACTTAATTAATAGAAAAAGAAAAGTTCCAGTATAAAGAATATATTTTCCACTTGGAAGCTCCTGCTGTCTGCATAAAATTATTCTAGTACAGCCAACATAACGCAGATTTTCGCGTATATTTGGTGCTGGCAGATCGATGTGTCATTTGCTGTCATTTTTTTCACATCTTTCGTTTGAAGCACTGCAATATAATCGTTCTCCATGAAATGGGTCCACAAAAATCCTTAAAATTTTGTATGAAAAAATGAAGCAAGAAAAAGAAGTTATTTTCGAAATGGAATCGCCTGCTTGTTCAAGTGCAGCCAACCTAATGCAAATGGACACAGGTATTTGGTGCTGTCAGATCGCTGTTAAATGTGACAGACACGCTGTCATCTCTAATGTTAAGTAAACATTCAAAACTTGAGCAACATTGTTACATGTAAATGCCTGGCTGAGCAGCTGGGCAGCTGCTTTTCACACTTGATCCCTGGCTGCTGGCTGCTGGCTGCTACTGGCAGTTAATGACAAGTGGCCCCACTTCATCCCTGATGCTTGCATTTCACGTGGGTGTTAATTACTCTTGTCCGGGCTGTGCTTCAAAACTAAGGGCAACAACAACTACAACAACGACGAGAACAACTTTTGTCACCGAGACGAAGATGCTTTGCAAAGTGCAATCAACTTTGCCGCTGCCCATAAAAGTTGCGCCCTGGACATTTGAACAGACATTTTGGACAGTTTGGGACATTTGTACAAGTTGAGGCGGCTTCGTGCAAAGGCGGCCGCATCGGTGACTTGATGGACGGAGCGTGCAGCGGCAGCAGCGGCGCAGTTAAGGGACATCAAACAAAACTTGAAGGGATTTGCGCCCCAAAATGGCAATGGTTGGCAACTCGCAACTGGCAACGGGCAACTGGCAACTGGCAATGGGCAAAAAGGCAACAAAGCGAAGGAGCTTCAGTCGCTCGAGCCAGAGGATTGGGTTTGGGTTTCTCTGCTTTTCGGCATTTTCGCTTTTTGATCATTTTTCAAATGTTTGGGCCCCAGCCATTGCAGGTAGCAAGTGCAGGGAGAGTGGCAGAACATAGCCTCTGTGTAGTCAAAGGGGATTCGAGGGGCAACTGATGCAGTCACTCGGCATGACAAATTGTGTGCGAGGTTCCTTAATAATTTATGGTGTAAAATGGCCAAACTAATAGTGCAGATGGTACAGATAAAAATCAAGCTGACTCTGGTATTTAAGAACTCTGCTGATCGATGTTTTAATTGCAGAGTAAATAGCTCTTAAAGATATCCAAGACTTATTTTAGATTTCTAGCAAACTTATCAAGCATCAGTTAAATGCTAAGCATGCAATTTTTTTAGTCTTCTGCCAACTCTTTCGCTTGAATGCATTTCGATTAACATTTGCAATTCATGCAGATGTCATTTTTTTTATTTGCCACGATTGCTAAGTACTTTCCCCTCTGCTTTTCTACGATTACTCAGGAAATTGCTACTCAAAATGCCGCGCGTATTTCCGTCGTATTAGAAGCCACAACTTGCGCATCCAGAGTGTCAGACAGGCAGGTGAAGATCGCAGAATGGTCTCTAATAGAGCATAGTCCGAAACCAAAGCTAAACATCATTTCCCTTTCAGCGTACGTTCAAGAAATTGAAATGAAAATTACAACAACAGCGAAAAAAGAGGCGAAATCGAAAAAATCGCTAGTCCAGAACCAGGTCCAGAACCAAGTCCAGAACCGACACTTGACTCAAGTGTAGCATAAGACAATTTACCAACTAAACAACTTCATCTGTCCGGAGCATTAAATGTGTATTCCTATATAGAGGCAAGCAGAGCTTCTGGGCGAATCTCTCTCGCCTCCACCCTTTTCTCTCTTTGTCCATGTCTCTTTCTCTGGCATTGGCCGCTGGGCAGTGTGCTGGAAGATTGACACAAACCAATTAACATTTGTGCCTTTTATTTCCATGTCAGTTGGGGTTTTTTGGTCTATGCTTTGAATTTATCGCACGTTTGACTGCGTTTACCAGTCAGATCTTTGACTTTAACTACGTTTTGCGCTTAGTTCAGCTAAGATAGAGAGCGGAGCGTGAAAGAGATGCGGGGCAAGGTAGCTGATGTACCTGAGCCTAGGTAATATTTTTTCCGAATGTTTTCCTGTTGTTGTTGTTGATGTTGTTGTTGTTACTGCTGCTCAGAGTTTGCCACTAAAAAACGCAACTTTGTTGCCCGTCAAAGGCTCTGACTCCGAGCCCAGGCTAATCCATTTATCTATGCCCATAACTCTTAAAATAGCCTGGAAAATTGCGCAGGGCCCAAGTGGCCAAATACTAAAAGACGTTTAAAATGCACTAATTACCCATGCCGAGGCAAGAATAAAATCTTTTTATGCAGATTACAAGACCAAGAACTGAGCCAGCCCAGTTCGTTTTCTATAGCCGGGGTATAGCCGACACTTTGCTGTCCATTTGGAAATTTGCGCGCTTATCTGGCGGTCAGGCGGCTGCCAAGACGACGCTCAAGACTGGATAGGACAGTACTCTCGACAGGCTCAGGCTCAGGCACAGGCCAGGGACAGCCGCACGAAAAGAAATTGAGCGTAAGGCAGGCAGCCAACAGTTGGAAACTGGCCAGATAAGCAAGCGGCAGCTGCAAGGGGCTAAAGGCGCGCACGGTGCGGTGCGTCCGGCTCTCGGCGCACACATCCAGCTGGCTAATTAAAATTAAAAACTATGCAAAGTTTTGTAAGCAAAAGTTGCTAAATTGTTGCACAAAATGTTAAGTAGACAAAGTGCTGCAGACATAATGAGTGAACAGATAGCAGGACAATCCGTAATGCCTGCGTTGCACAGATTGAGAAATTGAGCAGGAAAAGAATTACAATTACAACGGATTACAACGCTTTTGACTTGATAATTGAATATGGAAATGAAAATGTACATAGAGAAAATCAGGGTTACATATTTGGTATATTTTGAAGTTGACTCAAGAAGAAATATTATAAGCAGAATATTAATGTTTATTTGAAATATAAATTAAAAGATCATTTTAAAAAGGAAACATAATTTGTCTGGTTTATAAATATGATAATAATATTGTTAAGTTATTACTCAAGATGTTACCGGCTTGTGTTTAGTTTATTTAGTATACACTATATTATTTATAATAACTTAGAACATTAATTATCCCCTGAACCCATTAAAAATGGGTAAAAAGGGTATATTGTATTTGTGCAAAATGCAAATGTATGTAACAGGCAGAAGGAAGCATCTCCGACCCCATAAAGTATATATACTCTTGATCAGCATCAATAGCCGAGTCGATCTAGCCATGTCCGTCTGTCTGTCCGTCCGTCCGTATGTATGAACACAAGGATCTCAGAATAAGAGCTAGAGACTTGAAATTTAGATGTAGGTGCTCCTAGGGCCTGCGCAGATCGAGTTTGTTTCCGATAATCGATAACTTACTCCGTTTCCAAGCAATCGATAATAATCGATATCGACATCCTGTTTTTTGAGCAAATTGGGTAAATAATAAGAGTTACCAAACATGATATGTTGCTTCTAGAATATTATATATATGTCAATTATCTTTCATATTATACCTATCACCACCTCCCCGCTACCACCTCAAAGAGGGTTCAGGGTATTCCCTAGTCGGGAGCTCCCGACTAGAACCTCTTACTTGTTTTAACATGAAAACGATCAATTTTATATTTCTATAATTTAAATTGTAATTATTTTATACAATATAACAATTTGTGTCTAATGATACCTTTTTTTCTTTATAATTTCAGGTAAGACAAGAAAACTGTGCAACAAAAATTCAACATATGTATATTATTATTCTGAAGGGCGAAGTAAGCTTTAGTGAAGTGAGTCCTCAATAAGTCTCTTTCAATATCCAAATAATTTAAATATTTTAAACTGATTCCTATTTAATTTTTTATATTAACATCAAAATAATTTAAAATATATTAGAGTGAATCTTAAAAAGGGTTTATCTTAGCACCAAAATAATTTTAAATATTTTCAAACTGAAGTTTTTTCGTAAATCGCTTAAGCGACCCAAACAATTGGCCTGATATTTTTTTAAAATTTTTATGAAGACCACGAGCGTTACAGCGTGTGCATTTTACAGATATTTTCTTGCAGCTAAATGCATTTTACCCAAATTAAAATTCCCAACCCTTTTAGTTGCAATTTGTATACCCTGTATCCACTGAAAATGGGTTGAAGATGTTTATAATGCTTTGATGCAAATAGATAGAATATAAAATAGATAGTTTTCCTAAAACATATTCTAAGCATAACTTCGAAATTATGGGAGCTAGAAAAACTTTGTGTGCGTGGAAAAGCTCTCAAAAAGTAAAGATCAATCAATTTTAAACCCAAAATTAAGATGTCTATTCAAGCTGAGCTGACAGTTTGTGCTCGCCGTTGTGTGCAGGGTATCTGCTCGTCGTTCACTACCGTCTTGTTTTTGTTATTTTATTTATGTTTGCTTTTGCTGGCGTTTATTATGCATATGCAATTTGCATATTTATAGTTTTTGGAGGGCTGCTTAAAATTTGAACAGCTCTTGCCGCACACATGCTGGCAAGTTGGAACTTTTCCGCAGCTGCGGCCATATAGAGCAATAACTGAATAATTTCATTAAAGCGAATTGCAAATATTGCCATATAGCCAAACATTAAACTCAATTTGCCGCCCACTCGGGCAGGCGCCGGCCACTCAAACGGCAGCATCCCTTTTGGCCACGCTCGCCTCTCTGCAACTTGTCTCTAGTTCTACTTCTTTTTACTATTACTATTTTTTTTTTATTTTTTAGTTTTTGCTTCCTTTGCTACTTGTAAATTATGCAAAAGGCTTTTCAAAATTGCTGGCAGCTGCCGCTGCTACTGCTGCGCATTTTTTTTGTCGTCCGCCATCCGCTGAAAAGGATGCGCCACTGGAGCTGCTCTCGGGGGCAGCCCAAGTCCAACCCAACCCATTTAATTAGCCATTAAGTTTTATTGCTCGCAATTTTGTTTAATTTGCTTTAAATACAGCGAGCAAAAAGCGCAGGCCAACAAGCTGGGAAAAAAATACTAGTAGCTGGCAAAGAAACAGCAAAAAAAAAAAAATACATATATATATATATATAGTCTTGTAACTGGTTAGGTGGGTGGACAGTGGATGCTCCGCCTCAAACTGATGGCTGGGCAAGGCAAGGGGCTCTCTGGTCAAATGGCCAAGAGCTGCCGGCAATTCAGCGCAAAAACTGGATCAAGCGGAGCAAATAGAAAAACGAAAAGTAACATAGTTTTAAATGTAGCACAAAGTTACGTGTACTTTTGTTGCTGTAAGAATTAAATATCCAAAGTTTTTACTAGCAAAAGTCAAGGGATTGAAGAAGACTCTTGGAGCGTATAGTTAAATTACTTAAAATTAAAGTTATAAAATTATAAATACAACGAAATGTTTTATGTAAAAAAGATATTTATATCTTTATATCTATAGGAGTTATAGTTGTATTACTTAAAATTCAAGTAGTTAAATTATGTTTGTTTCCGAGCCGTTTGTAAAGAGAATGTTAATTTTAAAAGGGAATGCAAATAATTAACGAAATTCAACTTTTGGGGCTAAGCTTTAATAACTTCAAATTAAATTTAAAAAACTTTTAATATAACTTAACATTTTATATATATGGCTCGTCTTGCTTCTGAGTTTACATTTTATAAATAATTTTTCTTATTTAAAAAAAAGTGCTTGGTAAAACTTTTGCCCCTTCGCGAGGATTTAACCCCCAAACTACGTTGTTCAATTATTTAAATTGAAGTTTTAGTTCGATCTAAAAACTAAGATGTTGTTGTATTTTGTCAGGAAAATGTTATTCTTATGGTTCGATACTACTAAAGCATATACAAAAACGTATTTATTCCCTATAAAAACGCCAAACGCGAGATATTTGCTATAAGGCTTATAAAATTCTAGCCATTTTAACCACATTTAGTAGCATTCATTTTTTAATGCTAATCAAATTTCATCCACATCCCATGCAATTTCAAATTTGTAACCAGCATATCCCAATCGGAATTCTTTACCCATTGGAATGAATAATATAAAAAAAAGAAGAAAAATAGCAAAACGTGAAACGTATTTTGCATGTGTGGAGAAAATTGGATTTGCACGCGCGCGCATTTTGCAATAAGCCATAAAATTTAATTTGATTATAAAAGTTTCTATAACACGGCAGCCGAAATACTAGCTACTGCCACAACAGCAAAAACTCTTACTGCCATTGAGTTTTCACATATGTATTGCAGTGGCAGTAGAAGGCAGCACAAACAATAGTTGGTGGTGGTTGAGGGGGTTAAAAGGATTGCATATGCTGACTGACAGGCGGCAGCAATTTGAATGCAAAATGCGCATTTGGCCAGCAGCAGTAGCAGCAGCAGCAGCAGCAGCAGCAGCAAAAAGCAGGAATTACAGGACATGCAGCAAAAGGTAGCAATAACAACAAAAGGAACAGCAATCTGGTACAAATTGAAAAAGGCAAAATTGCCTCAACTAAAATGCAAAAGGACATTTGCCAGCTTCGGGGAAGCATATTGAAAATGCGCACTGCGTTGGCCAAGCAAAGGCAGCAGCAGCGACCCGCAAGCAAGGGTTTGGGTGGGGCAAGGGGCGGTTACCAGCTAGCCTGTTTAAAAATTGCACTGCCTGGCAATGGCACGAAAGGCAAGTTCTTGACATTTTGCTAACTTAAGGGATTTTAATTTTATTTATGCTACTTAAGTTAAGTATGCTGCAAACTGCTTTTTGCTTACAGTTGCAGTCAAAGAATTGGGTAATTGTATAAAAAGAGAAGGCCAAAAAAAAGTCTCATAAGGGGGCAAGCAATTTAAAAAGTAATGCTCTATTTACTTTTCTATTTAATCAAAACGAGTTTTACAATAGTAGGAAAGTATGGAGAAATATTCTGTTTCTCAAGATATTTTAATCCAACTCAGAACTTACGAGATCCATTACCTTCACATGTTTCCAAAAGGCAAATATCTACAAAAGTATAAGATTCATTGTGCCAAAGATATCCTTACCTTACCTTTGCCTTTATTTATTTTCTTCACCTATTCCGTCTATTTGTCAATTATAATTTCATAGGAAATAAAAAATAATATGTGTATTTGTTAATGTTTTAATGTCAGTCCTGCACCATTTGAGTGCACGGCATTTGCTGCAAAGTCCATTACGCATACGCCCCGGGTGCAATACACCATTTTTAAAGTAATTTCTAAAATGTTTTCAGTTCATTTACCTGTTAGATAGCCCAAAACAAATGATAAATATCAAACAGGCAAACAAAAGAGGCCCTAAAAGCGAGCCCAACAAAGAGAAGCAAAAACCTTTTGGTTCTAATGTCCAACAGCCAGTTGGCGGAACGCTGTAGGAGTTGCCTACAGGCCGTAGCCCAAGAGACTTAAACAATGACTTTGTTTGGGTCGTTGCTCACATGCTTATGAGCATTTAATTAAATGCAAGAACAAGGAGACATTGTTGAGCCAGAAGCAGCAGCAGCAGCAGCAAACCGAAACTGCATACTTAATGAAAAGCAGCTGCCTTTTGGGCTGCCCCAAGAGTCCCAAAAGTTGCTAATTAAAAAGGCAAACAACAGCAACAGCAGCAGCAGCATCAGGAAGCAGCTAGCAACATCAAGATGCCGCACGAACCGAAACGTAGTCCAAGGCTTGAATGTTGTTAACCTTTTCCTGCAGTAGCAACAACAGCAACTACAAGAAGCTGCTGCAGTTGTAGTTGCTGCCCGTCTTTGACAAGCCAAGGAGCAAACGCTATCACCAGGGACCAAAAAAAAAAACAGCAGCCACAGCAACTGCCTAACGATCAATAGAACAGAAGCGAGCTGTGAGCTGAGAGGATGAGGCAATTGCATGCGGTAGCAGGCAACAAAACGCTGTTGCTGCAACATTTTCGTGCAGTTGACATTCGTGCCAAGTGGCAGCAGTAGCGTCGGCAACTGTTGCAAGTTCTTAGAACGCGCCACATGCTGCGCCACGTTCCGCTGTTGCCATCATCATCATCAGCAGCAGCAGCACCACCATCATTGTTGTTGTTGTTGTTGTCGTTGCTCTTGCTATTGAACTTGAATTTTAAGTATCGTAGGGAGAAAAACCTCTTAATGCCGAGGGTTAGATTTGAGGGCAGCTACCGTTGACCGAATATGAGATGCCCGATCTCTTATAGACATTGCCTAGCTTCTCAAACTGTAAGCACACCAAGACATTGGTCACAATTGACACTTGGCTGGGCTAAATAAAAAATCGAATCGTCGAAATGCAAGCACAACTATTTAATGTCACTTTGGCACTTCCTTAAAAGTCCGCACAGCGTCTCCTGTCGCCAAACAGGCAACAAAAATATTTTTGCAGCGTCTTTTTGTGCGCTAAGAATTTCTAATTAGTGGCGCCATATTGTAGACTCCAATGGGTGTCGTCGTCGCCGTCGTCGTCTGGTGACGCCAATCACTGGCTATGCCTGTTGCCTGGACATGCTGCCTGCTTCTCTAACTGTTGTTGTTATTGCTACAAAAGGCATTGGCGGCGACGAGCAGCTCCATGTTGCCCGAGTCCCGAGTTGCCGTTGCTGTTGCCGTCGGGAGCTTGTTTGTTGCCTTAATTCGACGCAAATATTTTACAGGCTGCCTCGGCTGCTAATTACGTTAAACATATTGCGTGACACGCCCCCCTCCTCCTCCCTTTTGAAACGCCAGCAAATGCGTGAATTGCCTCAGTGTAAATCTGTTAGTTTTGGTGTTAATTACATGGCAGCAGTTAACAGCTGCTGTTAAGTTACATTCATATCAAGCATTAGCTGAATATGACCTGCAATTATTCAAGTTATTATAAACGGATTTTAATTCTTCAAAATGCTGTTATTGCCAAATCAAGCCGCATAATCGTTGAACAATCAGCGTTTTGTGTACTTTCTGCCTTTTTGTAGCCATTTTATATTTTGGCCCTGGCGTGATTACAAATTCATCTCAAAGTCTCAGCTCATAAATCTCGCGTGCTGCAAATCTCTTTGCCCAATTCTTTCATTTCATTTCCATTGTTGCTATAAAGCTGTAAAGACAGCCGCCGACTTTTGGAGTCGACTATCAAGTGCCGCGCATCGCCAAGTTGAAGTCCAAGTCGAAAAAAAAAACCTTAATCGTAAACGAAAAGGAAACCTTTCGCATTTGAATCTCAATCCCAAAATCGCGCTATCCAGCGCAATCCCTTAATACCTTTTACTTGGTGTTTTGACCCTTTTCAAGATGTTGTCTTCATTGCGTGTTTGTCTGCAAAGAATAAGGAAGCAACGGAGAAGCCTCTTTCAAAATGCCACAGCCTCAGCCTTTTCAAAACTTGATGAACGAAATCGCGATAATAATATTTATTTGCTGTCTTTTTTCTCCCTCTCTCTCTGCCGCTGCCCCTTCTGTGTGGTGGGCGCTAAGCGTGCTTCATAACTTATTATTTATTTTCAGTTTTTGTAGGGCAATTTTGTAAGAAACGATATCAAATCGCATGCCAAAACGAATAATTTGCAGTTTTCTCCTAAGCAGCGCATAAAAGTACTTGCAGAGTGCCTCTCAACTGTTAAACTCTAAAGTTCAGATATGCTTAACAGAGCACTTAACATAAACATGTTTGCCTTTAAGACTGCAGCACTGAACTAAGCAGTTTTAGTCCACGACTCCGCTCTCTCTCTCTCTTTCTTGGACCATACCCCAGGCCCATAATCAATCGCTTAAATGCCACAACGTAATTAACATTACACTCAATTAACATTTTCTGTTGGCAACTGTTAACTGTTAACCGATGCTGTTGCCGCCGCTCGCATGCCTGTTAAGCCTCTGCAGGAGCCGCTTTTTCGATTCTTTAGGCCCGTTTGCTGCCCACACAGCAGCTGCTGCTGCCAAGGAGCAGCCAAGTCAATAAACGCGTTTATTGTCTTACCCAACACCAGTGCACCCAAACCCCCTCACCACTCCCGCAGCCCCAGTTCACTTCCTTCCACTCATTCGGCTTGTGTACATTGTCTGTGTTGGTGCCAAGAAAAATGTTGCTGTCGCGCCAACGTTTGCCATTGTCGTCGTCGTCGTCGTCGACGTCGTAGCTGGCGTCTGCTTAGCTCTGCCGCCTTGCCTCTCTAACCGTGTTCCTCGATCGCAGTTCTATTCGTAGTTCTTGCGCCAACTTTTGTCCATTTTAAGGCAGCTGGAATGTTGCTTTCTTGTAAATTGTTTAAATAAAAGACACAACAACAGCAAACAGCAGCCGAGCGAAGCCTGCTCTAGCTAGCTCTTCCCTCTGCTCTCTATCGCACTGGCTACTGTGTTGGCTCTGCTTCGCCCCTTATGCCTCTATTTACACACCTCCTGGCTGCTTTTGCTCAATGAGCTGTTGTTTGACTTTGTTTTGTTTGCCACTTTTCAAATAGCAAAAACTATTTGTTTTGCGCCTTATTTAGTTTTTGTGCCATCCACTGCACCTGCTGCTGCCCAACAACAACAATAACAATAACAGCAATTGCAACAACAGTAACAGCCCTAACAGCCGCTTGCACATTAACATTAACAGCATGTGGGCAGCGATTGCTGATCAAAGTATACAAAATATGTTTAATTAGCATTTAATTAAAGTTTTGACTTGCTGAAAAAATGTAGTACTTGGAGACGAGTGATAAGTTTTACGAATGCTAGATAGATATATTCTCTTATAGGCTGGGAAAAAATTATCTATGGTTCGATAGTTGCAATGTCTAGACTTGAAGTTGTTTATGGTTTGTGGCTGGGTGTCTCTCAAAAGTTATTTTGTTGCTAAATATGGTTTGGTTAGGAGTTCGTTTCATGGTGAAAAATATATTGCCTGGCTTGTTTCCATTTGACTAACGACAGGTATACTCTTATAGTTCCCGGATTCACAATTATTTAAACCCATTTTACTAGGATGTTGCAAACACTGTGACTTATTTATAATGCCCACTCTATAGTTACATTTGACAAGCAGTTGTAGGTCTAGTTACAGACGTCAGTCCCTGGGCACGTGCTTCAGATTCTAATGCAATCGCTGCGCAGTTGAGAAAGAGAAGAAAAAAAACTGGCATCCAATCAGAGATAAAGTCGTTTTAATTAGAATTCTAAATGTTTCAAAGGAAGTTGGCGCTTGTATCTTGCAGCTTATTAATATTTATGGCTAGGGTTGGGGCTGCACTGGACGGGACTGGGCTGGACTGCGTGTTGCGAGAGTAGAGCAGAATGCGCGACTCGTATAACTATAGTTAGTTTTGCCTGGACATTTGCCACACTTTGAGCGCCCGTCGCACGCAATCCCAGAGGTCAGGCTCCTCTGGCATTATCAGAGGCCCATCTCGAGCTGCCTGCATTCGTTGCGTTGTTAGCCGCGTATCTGATGATGATCATCATGATCATCATCGTCATCATCATCAGCATCATCGTCATCATCTAATGATGATGGCCCCCGATGCTCTTTTCCGCATAAAAACCAAACTAATACCCAGGGCAAACCTATAATTTATGTGCTTCAAATTCAATTTTCATTCAGCAAAATTGCAAACACACTCAAAAACAAAAAGCAAAAAAACGCCGGTGGTCTTTTTATGCGCTGGCGTCGTCAAATGTGGGAAAAGGAACGGACGATGAAGATTTCAGCCCGAACAGAAACCAACTGCTGCAAAATATGTTTCGTAGCCAAGAACCGCAAAAAAGGCGCCCTTAGACTTGTTTTTGTTTATTTGTGAATGAGTCACGCGTAAAAAGATCCTGAATTGGCTAATCCCTTAGTTTGGTACAGTGCGAAACGCCTATAAAGAAATATGCGTGTTCATGTTTAAGTTGTCATGTTTCTTATTAATTATTGGCTTTTATATACACCTACTCTTATTTAAATATTAAATATAAGCTTTCATCGATGGTGCTGTTAAGTATATGTTACGATTCTGCATATCCTACAAAGAGTTTGTTTTCTTTGTTAATTGATGGTATATAACTTATGTATTATAAACTGCCAAAGATATTTAAGAAGAAAAAGTCAGACTTTTTGCTACTTTGTTGACGAAAATGGCACATTTTCCAACACTACATGACCTTGAATTAAGAAAAAGAAAAAAAAAATGTATACAATTAGATATTTCATTTTAATATAAAGAAGAATTTATTACCTGTCACGATTGTTTTCCAGTTTTAAGCTGTTTACAAAAGTTTAAAATATATATTGTGCATATATGTATTATCTTCTATGTATTCAAAATTGTATATTACCATTAGTCTAAGCCTAAAGCTGTCAGAATTTTTTTCAGTTTCAAGCAATTTTAAAAATAGATCACTATTCTTTCTTATATATATATCTTATCTAAAGGATATAGAATTTGTATACAGATTTTGTGTCCTTCTCTATTTCCCCATATCTTTTCTTTTCCCTTTTTAATAACAAGACATTAAGTATAGGATTACCTCAGAAATTAACAAAAGGAAAAACTACCTCCCAAAACTGTAGAAAGCTGCAACGATTTTCGCAAGCTTTAAGGATCTTTAATAATATATTTTATTGATATTTTTTTCTCTATGTATCCAACATTTCATAGTTTCTAAACCACTAAAAATTGAAGGAAAAAAAACTGCCTCGATTTTCGCCATTTCGAGGCACCTTTCAAGAAAGTTCACTGTACTTCATTACCCAAAAACAAAAATGAAAAGAAATAGGCCACACACGTAGTAGCAGTGCGAACTGTTTGGCTGTCCGTTCTTCCGTCTGTCGGTCTGTCTGTCAGTTAGTCTGACTTTTATCTGGCTGCGTCTGTTTGCCATTTCGGCAGTCACTCATAAATATAAGAGAGGCGCCCGTTGCAACGGCTCCTTTTGGCCGTTTGGAGCTTTGGAGTTTTTTGTGCGTGAGCTTCACACCTTTTTGGCAGCATTAAGAAATTTCAATAAAACGCAGAGCCTAAAAAATGGGTGTATATATAAATGCATGCATGTGTGTGTGGACGGAGTATGACTAATGCCAAGTGCCAGAGAGTTGAGTCGTCTGAAATGTTGGGCCAAAAAATTGCTTCCCATGGGTCCGGGAACTGCATTTTAATGTCGCCAGCGTTACGCTTTTGCCATTAGCCAATTCTTGGACATTATTTATGGCCATTATGTTGGCCTATGTTGGGGCTCGTTTGTTTAGGTTTATGAGTTGCCCTCAAATCAGTCAGCCTGTGGAGCTTTGTTCTCAACTGCAACTTTTGCATTGCCAGTTCCGAGAATCTCAAACAGAGAGAGACAGAAAGAGAGCGGCGAGCGAGCGAACCGTATCGCAGTCTAGACCGACGCCGTCGTGCGACACTTTGTCGCCGTCACAGGCTCCAAGTCCAAGACTCAGCTGCTTCGCATCCAACTTGGCTAACCCCAGCCGCGAGCCCTCTCTACTCCCACTGCTGCTGCTGCTGCTGCTGTTGATCAACACTTTTGTGAACCCATTCGAAGTTTCGGTGTACCAGCATACTGTGCTCAGGTTTCAGGTTTAGGTTTTTTATAGCCTGCAATACTTTTCGCTTGGTTCTTATTTAATTTTTGTTTGCCTTTTATTGCCTTTTTTTTGCTGCCTTGGCTCTTCGTCTTTTGTTGTGCTTAGCACGAAATGCAGTCCATTTACTGGCACAGGGGTGTGCTGGTGTCGGGGGGGTTACACGTCGGGGGTGTAGAATTGAGATCCGCTTGGGTCGCGCTTGCCCAAGCCAGGCCAGTCCAGTCCCAAGTCTCCAGTCCCCAGTCCCCAGACTCGTCTGCGTAGTGGCTTCTCATTTTCATTTTAAATGAAGTGTCAAAGACTTTAAATAGCTTTTGATGCTACTGTGAATGAAGCTGTTTTTCATTCCTATCGTTTCGTATCATATCGCATGTTGTTGTTAGTTTCATTATTATTTGTTGCTCTTGCTTGTTGCTCATTATGACTTCTGCTGTTGTCGATGTTGCAGATGTTGTTCATGCTGTTGCTGGTTGCAGCATTGCATTGGGGTTTCTGTGTAGAGGGCAAATGCAATTAACCAACGTCAAAGTCAAGTTTTTTTACTTTCGTATTTTGAACCCATAAAATATTATACATATGTATATATATTTCAGATTAGCATCAACAGCCGAGTTTAAAGAGCCATGTCCGTCTATTTGTTTCAATGCGAACTATTCTCTCACATTCAAAGATATCTTGAACCTTTGCATGGGTCCATCTTTCTGTTGCAGGCAGAACATACATATATTGAAAACTATATCATATAGCTGCTATAGGAAAGATCCGACGAAAAGAAGGTTTTTGTGTGGGTCTTTTTTTTTTTATTTTCAAGATATGCTGAGCAAATCTGGCATTTACTTGTTAAACAATGCTGCTTATATAGAAGCCAAGTCTTATCAGCATCCCACGACTGCATTATATACATAGCTCTATAGGAAGAATCGTAAAAAACAATGTTTGTGTTTCAATATAATCTGTTTTCCAATATATATTTCTAGATCTCATAATTTACAAGGTTAAATATTCTGCCAATCGTTCACAAGGGCATCAAGTCTTCGGCGTGCAGAAGATATCCTTACTTTCTCGTTTTTTGTGTAATTGCCATTCGCCTGGTTGCGCAAAAAGCGGATGACGTTCAAATATAAATAATTCAAATATAAAAATGAGCTTGTGCATATAAAGTATTGACGCTGCGTTGTTAAGGTAAACACTCGAGAAAAAATGTGCATCGCCCTTCATTGCGATTTTCATGATTACAAGCAGCGTCTACATGACTTGGATATTATTTTCTGTAATTAAAACAAGCAACTAATAGCTTATTTTAGTAAGTCTAGCTTACTTTAGGCAAAGTATCGCATGTGCAACTCATTAATCGCATAGTTATCGGTTCCCAAATTTCTCTCACACTCGGCAAGAAAAAAACTCACATTTATTTAGCCAATGCACAAACCTTTTTAATCGCATTACACGCAATTCACTTGTTCGGCTTTTGTTATTGTTGATTGTTATTCAACAAATATTTTTTGCGATATTGTGAAGAGCGGGAGACCTGACAGATCGTTTGCTTGACTGACTGCTGATGGGCTGTTGAAGGGGAGGACTTTGCATTGTTTTGTTGCCGTTGCTGTTGTTGTTGTTGTTGTTGCTGCTGTTGCTGTACTGAGGCCACTTGAAACCAACGGCGGCTGTCGCACTTCACTTCACTTTGCAATCTGAATGTTTTTAATGGCTCACAAAAATTCTTTAAAATGTATAAAAAAAAGTAAATATATAAAAAAACGAAAGGCATGTATTCCATGTGCTTATAAAAAGCTTCCGTATAGCCTTTTTGCAAATATTTACAGTTTGTTTTTATTTAATTACGAATATGCGAAAAGCGAAAACTGACAAGCAGCAGCAGCTGCAGGAGCTGGCAAGCGGACAGGGACAGCGATGGCAGGAGGGACGGGGGCATAAAATCAAAATGTAAACTGATAGCCAAGAGACGTGTCAGTTGAGCAGCTCAGCTGAAGGGCATTTTAAGCTGACAGTGCCCCTCAAACTGTGCTCAACAGTCAGCCCAGGTTGATTGTCTCTCGGCCGTAGTCGGTCTTGTTGTTGTTACTGTTGTTGCTGCTGTTGTTGTTGTTTCTTTTGGAATTTTGCTGTTGTTGTTGTTGTTGCTTTGGTGCTGCTGACACTGCGGTAGGTTGTTTGATTTTGGCAGTTTTTTTCTGTTTTTTTTTTTTTTTTTTTGGGTAAAGGCAGCGTGCTTAAGTGGCTTTAGTCGATGTGTTGCTGGAGGGAGCGAGGTGGGGGTAGCAAGCGTTACCCGCTCTGGTAGATTTTGCGACAGCGTGTGAATGAGATGGAATCCTTTAGGAAACTGAATATTTTAAACACAAACTTTTCAGCATAAAAATTCTAATTTTGTTATAAAATTTGTTGTATGCCCCTGTCGCACTTAAGTAAGGCACGATTAATTAAAGCTAATTAATAATTGCCTATTATTGCATTCGAATTATTTTGTATGCCTTTCTTGAGTATTATTTTACACTTAAAATCTCTATTCTTTGTTGTATTATTATTGTATTAAAACGATAATGATAGTGTGGTTTCATCAACATGATAAAGCATTTTAAATCGATAAATTGGAGCTAAGTCATGAACAGGAACGGAACTAGATGGGTTCTCGGTTCCCCAAGCGACTGGCTCGAGATAGTCGTCAGAATTGTAAAGAGACCTTTAATAAATAGTATCTCCTGATTATTAGTAAACTATATTGTTCATATTTGTATTCTTAATCATTCTTTTCTTGGTCCTATGTGTTTTTATATTCTCATTTTCATTCTTAATCATTCTACTATTAGTCCCTCGTCTCCATATTGTGTTAATACATATGTATCTTATTTTATAACAATCTTCTCTTAGCCCCTTGTCTGTATAAGTTGCTTCTATTTTTAGCATTCCTACACTAAGATAATTTTTTCACTTTTTATCTCAGCAAAAATGAGCTGGCATTCTTGCGATATGGACCGCCAATGCACCCACCTTTGTTGGCATCAGGCAGGTATCAACAATATTGGCAATTGCTCGCTTATATTTGGCCATTTATCTGGCAAATACTTAGCCAGGCTAATCTTCATCAGGCACAATCCAAAACCCAAGCCCTAACCCAAACTCAGTCCCAAACTGAAGCCCAAATCGAATCCCTATGGCCAGGGCGCAGCCCATTATGAGCATTGCCCATTGCCCATTGCCTGTTGGCTGATCAATCGTACAATTGAGTAAAACTCAACTTTATTTGCAGTACTTGCAACAGGCGACGGTTTGTGTTTTTTTTTGCTCATTTTTTGCGGCTGCCTCCTGTTGCCTGTTGCATGTTGCCTGTTGCCTCGCCTGGGCTTTGGCTTTGTTGTTTTAATGGCTTTCGCTAACATAAAAGCCATTAAGATAACATTTTTATAGGATTTCAATGGCAGTCACGGCAGCAGCAGTCGCAGCAGCAGCCGCAGCAGCAGTCGCAGTCGCTGCCCAGCTCCGCCGAGGCAACAAAGAAGCTTTTGGCCGTTTTTTATGGCCGCGCGCGGGAGCAGCTTCAGCTGGCAGTCGAGAAGGTGCAGCAGCTGGCAGTCGTGGCAGAGCCCTACCACAAACCACGTCCAAATGTCATTGACTATCAATAGAAGATGTTGGCCCTGCACTTGGCAACAGGTTGGTAGCTGCTTGCCTTTGTTTCAACTGCGCCCAGTTAGTTACCGGCTCAATGTGCGCTTATTAAACGCAATATTTGTGGCAAGTTGCAGCCGTTGCACGGCTCCGACTTTGGCTCTATCTCTGGCTGTGCCTCTGGCCGTCGCTTTGGCTGTGGCTGTGGCTCTGGGTATCGGCCATCAAGTGCGATTTATTTTTGTTGATTTTTTGCGTGCACTGCTGCTGCTGCCGCTGCTGCTGCCCCAAAAGGGTTTGCTGCTCTGTGCCCAGGCACTTCCTACTTCCAGGTTGCAACAATTGCAGCATACAGAGGGCAGCATCCCACTGCTGACCACTGCCTGGTATCTGGTGCCCAGTGTACATGGTAGCCGTGCCCTATGTTGCAACTCCCGTCGAAGCTCTAGTCACACTTTTGCACACTGTTACGACTGCTCAGCGCGCAATCCCCCTCCAATCACAATGCCACTCGATGATGCAATGCTCTGACTCTGACCCTGCCACTGCCACTGCCTCTGCCTCTGGTAAGCACTGCACAGTGGTAACAAGTCGAGCATGTAATAGGCGTAGATAAGTATATTCCCCAGTGTTTAGTATTAATAGCTAAATTGTTTTTTTTTATTAAATTTGTTCATTTAAATATTATTATTTTATTTAACATAATTTAAAATTAAACCATTGACTGATCTTCGATTAGAAATCTTTGATATCTCTTGTTATAATATTTGCTATTTTTATTTTTGGTTATTTAAAAAAAACCTTTTTTATTACTCAGTTTAACCATTTGCCTTTATCAAATTAATGATACAAAATAAACAAGAGACTTTCCTTATTTTAGTCTTTTTTTCCAACAAATTCCTCAGCATGTAATGTTTGTATTATAAAATAAATAAGAGAACTTTCTTATTTTATTATTGTTAAAGAAACGACATTTAGACCTTTTTGGTTTTTCCCTTTTTAAGAAATAGTTTTTTATTTGAGCACAATGTAGTATATTCTTGACATTTTATAAAATAAATTAGAAATTTTACTTATATTAACCCAATTTTTTTTTTTAACAGAGTTTTCTTATTTGAACCCATTTTTCCCTCATAGCATTCTCTTGTTATATTTGATATGCGTTATTTTTGCTCGGCTTTTCATTAGTATTGAACCACTGTGCAGCCTTACCACACTTCAACAAATCGCCTCACATTCTTTTTTGCTTAATGTTTTGGATGGTTTTTTTTGTTTTTGTGTATTTATTTTTATTTTTTTGTTTCATCTTCTATCTCTAATGCCCGACAATTGTTGCCACTTCTTCTTCCTAGTTGGCTTTTGCTTTGTTTTAGTTTTGCGTTGTTTTTTCCCTTTTTTTTGTTTTTGTTTTTTTTGGGGAGCGTCATCGTGAGTGCTGGGCTCTTCAGCTTGCAGCTTGCAGCTTCCAACTTGCAGCGCTCAGCTCCCCCAGCAACGTCCATTATGCAGCATCATTTGCTGTGGCTGCCGATGTTGTTGTTGTTGTTGTTATTGTTGCTGGTCCATGGTGCCAGCTGCTGATACGGAATCCCAATGCCCAGAGAGAGAGTGAGAGAGGGAGGGAGAGAGTCCCTGCCCTTTGCATTGACCAGCACAAACACATAAATTGCATTTGTCGGTTTGTTGTCGTTTTCATAAATAAGATAAAGATAAACGACCAAGTTGCATATTATTTGTAATTGCATTTGTTGTTGTTGTTGTTGTTGCTGTTGCTGTTGCAGTTGTTGCTGGTTAGACGGGACTATTGATAGCAGAAATGTTAGCAGCATTTGAATTTATTATTGGCCCAAGCGGTTTCTTGTTTATACCTAATGGAGAGCATTGAACGCTAAATCGCCAACAAATGCGTGGCAAATTTTTCAGCTGGCATTTAATGAGATTCCAGAACGGAAAGGAACATGATAAAAGCCATGGAATTTTTGCCTATTACAGGTCTAAGGTTAGACTAGCCACAAAAAATGAGTTTAATGTTCAATTATTTTATAAATTATCTAAGTAAAATTCATTTACTTTTGACTTCTTATGCTTTTTATGGAAATAACGTTAAAATAACCAGAAAACAAAATATTTTGTTTTTCCAAGAATTGGCCAGCAATTTTGGCTATAATATGACAGCTGTGGTAAATATATATAATTAAAAAAAAATGAGTGTAAGGTTCAACAATTTTATGAATTATTTAAGTGAACAATATATTTGTTTATTTTATACAGGAGTAGGCTCTTCATTTAAGCTCTATTATTTTACTTATAGAGCTAAGGTTGAAAAGGGAATTGAAGCTCAATCGAGTTAAAATTTTATTCAACATATAATATTTATAAATTTGATACACAATAAACAAAACTTTTAAGTCAGACACTTGATTCTAAATTTATTTTGTCTTTTATACGAATGAAATTAAAATAGCCCCAAAAAAAGAGTTTATTGAAAAAAAATATAAAATTTTTAAACATGATTCTAAATTTATTTTGTCTTTTATAGGAATGAAATTAAAATAGCCCCAAAAAAAGAGTTTATTGAAAAAAGCATGATACATTTTATTTTTATACAGGAGTAGGCTATAAATTTTTTTGCTAATTATGAAGCTATATTACAAAGGCAATTAAGGCTTTATAGAGTTAAATGATATATAAATAACTTAAATAGAATAAACAAATTTTTTATTCGTGAACAGACACTTTTCTGCTCATAATAGGGGTAAGGTTGAATGTCGTATTAATAATTGCATAAATTATTTAAAAACAATGAATTTATAAAATGTACGCAGGACATGGCAATTGCTTGTATACTAAGCTAAGGTTGGGAAGGCGAATAAAGTTCATTAACCATATATAGAGTTTATTGTTATTTTATTGATTGTATAAGTACATAATTGAAAAAAAGGTTGCTCAGAATAGCAATTAAGTTGGCAAGGCACATGAAGATCAAAAGCCGTATACATATATAGATTAATTTTATATTAATAATTTCCTAAATATTTAAAATAAACTTGTTTTTAAACTTTTGCTTCCAATCGGTCTGAGGCTGGAAAGGCAATTAAATCTACATAGCGTGAAATGATATATTTATTTATTTTTTATACAGGAGCAGGCACATTCAACTTTTTTTTGCTTATAAGATTAGAGAGGCAATTGAAGTTTAATAGACTTAGGTATAAATAATTTTATTAAATTATTAAAAAAACCCAATAAAACAATTTCATCTTCTTGTATACTGAAGTAGGCGCTTGATTGTTAACTCTTGATTTCGTAATAAGTCAAGTTTCACTTTCGTTTTGACTTGATGGGGATTTCCGGTTTCTTGGCTTATGTCTTAAGTATGCCAGACGTCAGTATCAATTAGCTTATGTGCCAAGCAATTTGACTGACTTTAAGATTCAGATTTATTTCTTATTTTAACTTTATCAACAATTTCGTTTATTAACTTGGCTCATTTGATGGCACCACAAAATAATGCAATGTGACAGAGTTGCGCGTAACTCTTGGATTTGATATAATCTTGTCCCTATATATACATGTATATGAACAAGACACAAAAACTACAATAATTTATTGTTGTGCCACATAGATGTTGTTGCTGTTGTTTCTGTTGTTGTCGGCTTATATAAATGCGAAATTAATTGCTTAATTTAGTGGAATGGATTGCGAGATTTTCTCAAAAAAAAAAAAAAAAAAAGAAACAACACCAGCTAAAAGCCACTTTTGCTTTTCACATGCAACTGGCAACGACTCAAGAGAGCTTGAGCTCACACAGTTGGCAGTCTGACAGTTTTATCACATTATTAATAAGAAATAGAGCTGCGGTTGCTTGTCCGCAAATACAGACAACAATAAATACCAGGAACCATTCTACGGCAACAGCTCGGCGAGATCTGCGCGCATCTGTCAAGTTTTCCACGCCCTCGCCTGGTCCAAACTGTCAACGTGGCCATAATTCATAATAAGCGGGCAAAGAACGGCGCCGATTTCATTCTATGTTGTTGGTAGCCATGTTCCGTAGACCCGAGCTAAAGTGCACAACACAAATCGAAAACTAGCCGAATACGCAATACTCTATTAGCTGCAACACGATTAATTATAGTTGTAAATTATTTATAATTCAGTTTGAATACAATTTTTCACGGCTAAATGCAAAATGCAATCCATTTATCAACCCCACTTTCGTCTCCAAATTGATAGCAGCTCGCATATACCCTTTGGCTTACAGGGTATTTATACACAATGCTTTGTCTGTCATAGTATAAACACCAGATAGAGATACAAATATAGACGAGAGGGGTAAGCCGGCTGCCGGGCAACATTTAACAAAAGGCAATCGCAAATATTTTGCAGCATTCAAAAAGCAAAAATATGTTTTTGCCGGCAAAACTGTTGGTGGAAGAGTAAATTGAAGGGGGTGTGTGCGAGGTCGCGGAGAGGGGGCTGGGCAGGTTGAAGCAGGGGACTTAACTGCGTTGTTGTAGCTTTATTCTATACACACACAATAAACTAGGTGTACGTAGGTGCACACACACACGCACACACATTCACGTGTATCGCTGCCTTTTGTTATCAGACAGCCATGGGGGCGCGGGCAGCAGCTGTGCGGTAGGAGGGGCGGGGGCCAGTCAGTTGGAGCTATGAACAAATTGTTGACTCAGCGCCGTGCAAATTGTTCAATGCAATTTTTAGTTTAGTGAAACGTTCATTGCTCGCATAAAAGATTTATGGATGCAACAGTTAGGGTGGGGCCCCTGCCGGAGAGGAATATTTGCTTAGCTAGACCAAAAATTTGACTGCTCTGAAATGCAAACAGCGCGAACAGAAACAGAAATAGCACTTTAACAACGAAATGTTTCGAAAACAATTTACATGCGAAGTTTTAAATGAACTGGTCTAATATTAAAACTTAACGTTAAGCAATAATTTAGAGCAAATGAACATTCTTTAACGTAAAACAGCATTTAATTTACGCTTCCTTTCATTCTATTTATTTCCAGGTGAGTTTAATTCCCAAAAAATAATATATATTACGCATACGTCATGTTGCGCCTATTTTGCGACTGGGTAAGTCTTTTGACCTCTTTGAAGGGGGGGAGCACGCGCAGTGTATCATTAGCTCGTCTGTCTAATTACGCACATTTCATATATTAAACGCAATTTCATTCTCATCATTTCCGAGCCACGAGTTTCCGAGCTTCCCGTACTTCCCTGGCGCAAAAGTTAACCTCAAAAACCTAATTGAAATTACGTAACGTTCATTGACTTTAGAAATTTCTTAGCCAACTATTTGCCAAGGCTTTTGTTGGTTTTTTGCTGCCCCGTCTATCTTTCATATAATTTTTTTCGTTTTTTTTTTTCACTTTTATTATTAGTTGCTTTTGGGGCCGTCCTCCCAGTTTTGCTGTTTGTTGCTTGTATTAAGCGGCTCTTATTTTGATTTTTTTTTTTAATACTTGGGGGCTCTAATGTAATCGCATTAGTGCGCTTTATTACGCCATGGATGGGCACAACAAAATAGATTTCATTTAGACACGATCATGCCCCATAATAATAAGCAAACGATCTGACTAATGACGAGCCAAAAAGTCAAGTTACCAGCTACAAAGCATAAGCTGATAAGAGTCATGTACCCAGATCGTACAACTGAGCTGAGACCTGTATTGATGGCCAGCCAGTTCGATAGAAGAAGGAAGTGAAACCTGTACCAGAGAAATGATCGAAGGAGCTTACACCACGCCAAAGGCGATCTATGAGAAAGATTTGCTTTCGTTTTGTAAATTGAACTGAGATCGAAAGATCTATGCGAAAAGTTGTATTTAAATGAATCAACACAGATTACAATTCGTCTTACACACAAACCATTGAAACTGGGCAATAAGGGAATAATGTCTTGTGCAAATGTATGTAACACTCAGAAGGCCATGTCCGATAAAAGCTAAAGACTGATGTTTTGAACGTAGGTCCGCCTTGTGACCGCGCATTACTAGTTTTTTTTCTCCGATAATCAATAATTTGCCTCATTTGCAAAAAATCAGGAATAATCGATATCAACGTCTTCTATTATAAAAGAACTTTAGTTAAGAGGTAGAGTCACCAAACTCGACATTTCTCTTCTAGAGAAGTATCGCCAACACCCGCCTCCATCGCAGAGCTATAAATCAAATAAATAAATCAATTGACAATAGCCAAATATTCTATGCCACAATAAGCTCGACTTCTGAAAATTTGATCAAGATTGGTTACGAAACAAAACAGTTCGTAAAGAAAAAGTGTGGATATATCAGTTAGCCACGTGGCTGCAAGCGCATAGCTCAGGAATTTTTGTATATATCTACACACGTGCAAACAGACAAATATAAATGCGATTGTATCGTATACCGTGCTTACCAATCAATCGGGTAGTACAAACTGCATTTAGTGTTGGTGTTAGTCATAGTATCCCCTAGTTGTTTTTTTTTTAGAATTAAGGCCCATATATCATAAATAATTATAAATGCGTAAGCATACTTTAAAAGTTACATATTAATTTAACATCGTTTATAAAGATCATGACCGTCAAGGTCGACAGAAAAATCTGCAAATAGCAAATGTTCTAATTGGTCTCTTATGCCTACGATGTGGCAGCTGTACGATAAATCCCTGCTTCGTTTATATCAGCCATAATTAAACTGTTGAGCTCGGCGCCAAATATAAACAAAATCAAAAATAAATTAATAAAAAAAACATTCTCACTTGATGCTTTGATCAAGTGAAGTGGCGACGACGAGTTTTGAATAGGCGCCCCGAATGGAACCACAAAAATCATCGAAATCATCGAAATCGAATTCAATAATAATCATAATAAATAAATAATAATAAAGTAAGAAAATGAAAAAAAAAAAAAAAAAAAAATCTCAATGAATGTTGAAGGTCAGAATGCTTAAGCCTTAATCAATATATTGAAGACTGTCGGCGGCAAGTCCCCAAAATACGAATACGCATATGAATGCGAGTTCGAGTATGAGTTTGAGTATGAGTACCCGTTGCCGTACGACGATAAAATTGAAATCGTATCGATTGGTTGGCGGCCGTTGCCAATGAATTCTCGAGTCGTCATCGCAATTAAATACCAATTGAAATTTACTCGCATTTTTTCATCTGCTCTTCATTGTTGTTGTTGTTGTTGTTATTATTTTGGGCACATAAATTGATATTAATGGTTTTTTTTCGTATTCGGTTTCTTAAATAATTTATATGAATTGGGTGACAAATTTATGCAGACTTTTGATTAATATTCATCTCCAATTGATTCGATAGTCGAATTCTATTGATTTCTGTGCTAATCTCTGTACCATAATTCTTATTTATAAACTCTGATCTGTGCGACTGCGTGACTCTATTTTTTTGCCTAGCTCTTGAGTGGTCGAGTCTCTCGCCGTCGCTCCTCTCACTCTCTCCCGTCTCCCTTTGCCCATTCTCTCCTGCCGTATCCATTACGGGAGCGCGGTTCAATGATCGCATTTAATGATTTTTGTATGCGAAAATAAGTAGATTTGTAGTTTTTTGTAGTTATTGTATGAAGTAGTGTATAAGGTATGAAGTGAGCAAAATATATTTATATGTATACAGACTTCAGTTTTTGTTCGTATTTATGTGTGGATCGTGTGCAAAAAGTTTTGTCTGGACCCGTGCGGAGCTTTCTTTTGTTATTTGTTCAAATCGTGTGGTACATTTGAATGGGCTTTTCTATAGCTGTTGAGTTGGAGGAGTTGGCTCTTTGTTATTATTGTTATTGTTATTGTTGTGATTGTTGTTGTTGTTGCGGTCTATCCACTTGAGTTGTTCATGAGGCTGAACAGCTCTTTTGCCACAAGGTATTGCTTATTATGCAATATAAAATAGGACTGATTGTAGCGTACGGCTGGGCTCTATAATATGTACACAATGCTCAAAAGTAAAATTTTAATTAAAGCCCAAACTTTTTTTTAAGAACAAAGATATTTTTTGCTGCTGGTTTATTGGGCCCGAAACTCTAAAAAATTCCTTTTGCTACAATTATTTTTATTATTTTTATTTCTATTAAAATTGAATACATAATTAGGAATAAGCAAGAATTTTTGGCTGCCTTTATTGGGTTCACAACTCTCAAACAATTCCTTTCACTGGAATTCTTTTTTATTAATTTAAAAAAAAAATGGAGTACAACTGAGAAATAAGAATAAAACCAAGAATTTTTGCTGTCGTTCTTGGACTCAAAACTCTTAACACATGAACTCACAATTTTTGCTTAATTCACCAAACAAGCAAGAGTTTTTAGATTCTATTATAACGTTTTGTTCGATCAGCTTATACATTTTTTGAAAACTTATGAAACTTCATATTTGTCATACAAACGGATTCAAACTACTTTTTAAAGGTCTGTGTTAATATCCATTTAACAGGTGTACCAAACTTTTCGGAAATCCACCTCCAAAGTTTCTGGCTCAAACTCATTTCCAAGAATCTTAATGATGTTTTTTTAGTTGTTTCACATTTTTTGAAGATTTTAATTTATATTTTAAATAAATTGCATAATTAGAAATAGGAATTGAGCCAAGAATTTTTGCTGTCTTTATTGGCATAAAAACTCTATACAGAAATTCAGGTATTTCCCATTTTATTTAACCTCTCGTCGTTTCTTATGTCTTTTATAAAGATATCGAGTAATACTTACATTTAAAGATCTCATTTAATCTTAACACCTAACGCGTTAGACACATGCTCTTCGTCGGAATTGGAGCTCGTATCATAAATTTGTTGTATAAAAGACATCATCGAAACTGTAAAACGCTCTATAAACAAATAGCCCTGGGGCAGGTTTAATAGCAACAACTTCTGTTTAAATGCCGTGGCCACCAGGTTTATTTAACGATGACGACAATTTTATCCAATTATTGGGCTGCGGCTGTAAAAATTAACACATAAAAAACGAAGTCCCAAAGATTTTGCATTGGAAATCAATAATCAGCGGGCGATGGGCTGACTTGTTGGGCTGTCGGGCTGTCGGGCTGTTAGGCACATTGATAAAGTGCAGAGCGTGTAAACGAGGCATAAAAATTAGCCCAAGCATAGGGTATTTGTATATGCCCTTAACAGTCGGATCATAAACCGATCGGACATCAAGAATGTGCCATAACCCATAAAACGTATGCAGTTTGCTATTTGATAGCCGATGTACTACAATAAAACTTGATAGCAGAGCTTCGGGTTTTTAGTGCCCTTTTAATGAGACACAAAATGGGCAACAAAGTTGGAGCTGCTCGCACGGCTCGAACTTGCAGAGTTAGAGCTAAGGCAGGGCTCGGTCGGGCACTTGACTTGACAACTCAACCGAATGCGTAGCCATAAAGCGTGAGAACATATTCATTTATACATATGTACATATGTAAAAGTGGGCACATAGCATGGCGGGCGATCTTTATCGTGCATGTTGTAAATCTTCGTTCACAAAAACCAAGACTCGATGAATCTCGCCGGCAACAAGTTTGGCATGTAAATTTTCTTACCAAGCAACGCGGCAAACACAAATATTTTGTCAGTTTTGTCTGTTGGCCAAAAGTGATCTGCAAATTTCTCGCTCCTCGCACTTTGTTTATTTCTACTTCAAATAAATTAGCTTGCCCGCAAACTTTGACCCACTTAGATCGGGATTACGGGCCATACATACGTATGTATATACATACATATATGCAAAGTCAGTACCAGATTGTAACAACTTATTCTTGGAGCTGGCCATCATCGGCTCGTAGGAGTGTGAATATATTTTTTTGTTATTACCTGGGGTTTATTGAACTTGATTAGCCGCTACTTGCCATGTTTTTGTTTTGTGGGTGCAGAGATTTTAGATATAATTCTTTGCATATTTTATGTTATTTTTACTATTTTTTTTTTAATTGCCCAACTTCTTAGCTATTGTGTTAAACGACGCCTAATATTGGCCTACTTTTGCGAATATCATTATGCCATCATAAGCTTCTCAGCAATTATAATTAAATATGCGCTGTCTAGAGTTTAATAATTAATTATTCATTGACTCAGTTTGTAGATCATTTGTCAATCACATGCATTTATGCATTAATTAGCTCCGTAGAAAAACATCGCCAAGTATTTAAGCTGAGTTTTATACCTGCATAAATTATTTTGAAATTAAATACTTAGCACATAATTTATAATATTTAAGCTGACAATACAAGTTGAAGATCTAATTGTTTTCAAAAAGTGATCTAATCCAAAGATCCGGAAATAAAAATTATTTCTACAAAAATACATTTGAGTCTCCAAGCTCCCCCCTCTTCCCACCCTCCCTTAAACCAAGCACAGCTAAACGACAGTTAATTTATCCAACAAGAAAAAAAGATCTGCTAAGCCGGCCAAGTTCAGTGTCAAAGCGTTGCAGCTTGTATGAAGCTGCTGGCGTTCGAACACACAACATGTTCGATCATGCCACGCTCTTTGGCGCTCTCTTAAGAGCCAGAGCAGATTCTTGGCTGCACACACGCACGCACATTGTTTAATGCCGTCCAAGTCCAACTACGGACAATGTTGGAAACAAGTTCTTGTTGTTGTTGTTGTTTTTGTTGTTGCTGTCTTAGTGTTTTTTTCTGCTTTACCAACGTTTTTGTTGCTGTTGTTTTAAGCGACTTTTGTTTACCTTGTGCCTCGTTAAAGATCAGCATCGACTTTGACTTTTCGCAAAGTTCTCTTTAGCTCTCTACTTGAGAGAGCGAGAGATAGAAAGAGCCAGAGCGCGTCAGCCGCCTGGCCAAACAAGTTGCAGTCGCTGGTTCTGGACCCGACTCCTACACGGCGCAGTGGCTTTTTTTTCTGTTTTTTTTTTCTTTCTGTTTTTTGCAATGCCAACCAATGCGACCAGCAGGAAGTTCAATTTTCAGTTCAGTTGAATTTTGCACGTCATCTCAAGCGGTCCTAAATCGTTGCTCGATTTCAGACTTGAGTCGTCTCGTTCGTGTCGCACATTTGCAAGTTCTTACAGAATTTTTTGTAACTCGATCGCGTCGTGGAACTCAAATGGCGCAAATGTTTTGCGCGCAGTGTGCGGCATAGGCGTAGTGCATATATCCAAAACTCTTGGTATATTACAATGAACTGTTTCTAGTGTGCACAAGAAAAAAAGAAGAAGAAGAAAACAAGTGAATTTATTTAAATCGAGCAACCCAAGGCCAAACAAATATTTCAAGAAAAAAAACACATCATGTATCGCTTGCAAAGACGCGCCGCTCTAATAGCCAAACAAGGTAAAAATAGAATTACATAAAAAAACAATAGAAATTCCCCAAACTGCGCTTAACTCCAGACCCAACTAATGGGCGAAACCCAACTGACAAACCCCACACAGCGATAAGCAATACAAATTGTTGTAACTGTTCCACCGCAAGCAATTAATACATTCCATCCAATTACAAATATTGTCGCAATTTGCACACTTCGAAAACCGAAACCGAAACCGAAACCAAAACCAAAGCCAAAGCCAAATTGACTCATTGCATTGAGAATTCGCTGTCATTACTCATACGCAGCGTTAGACACTCAAATAATGTATATCATATTTGAATTTCTGCGGTTGGCGTCAAGTGTGTTTATTTTATAAATGCTCTTGCGGTTGTGGCCCATTTGCTGAGCTGTGAACTGGCCATAGGTGTGGTCAGTTATATGGTGTGGATGACTGATCTAGGGGCCGGTGACAAATGAGGTAACTGCAAGTGCTCGGAAAAGCCAGCTGCTTTAAAACCACTTAAACAATGCCATTTTAGCTCACTTTGTACTTAAAACAAAAACTATTTAAGGAGCTGCAAATGTTTCAAGCTTGCAATTACATTTAAAAATCAATCATTGTAGCGCAACGCTAAAAATACCTTTAAGGGCTTAAAGCTGGCCTGGTTATTCAACAATTCCTTACTTTTCCTCTGTGCACAATTAGGCCCTAAAAGAAGACTTCAGCAAATCTTTGAAGCTTGCTCTTAAATATAAATATCAACAATTTTAGCACAAATCTTCCACAAGCCATATCTCAGTTCTGGTTAATTGTTATTCAGCAATTCTTTTCTCCTCCTGAGTGCACAATTAATAGAACCCTAATCGAACCCTTCAGCGAAGCTTTGAAGCTTGCTTTTAAGGTTAAATATCAATAAATTGAGCACAAATCTTGCACAAGCCATATCTCAGTTCTGGTTAAATTTTTAGCCCAGTCTCACAGCAATTCCTTTCTCTTCCTGTATGCACAATTGGGCCCTAATAGAAACCTTCAGCAAATGGCATTAGCTAGCAAATATTTTCCACATCTTCCTTTACTTTCTTTACCACAAAAAACCATCAAGAGAAGAGGTTAAAAAAAAAAATGAAAACCATGCAATTGGGTCATCAAATAAACACAGACCCCAAACACGAAATGGCAATCATTTTACTTTTGATTATAAACAAAATGAAGTCAACAGCAAACAACCAAAAACTGTGCTGCAAAAATTATTTACAAGCACTAATCGCCGGATAAAAGACGACCCAGAAACTGGGTACACTGTGACTGTTACTGGGCTACAGCATCTTCTGGCAAGCGCCAAGACAATTTCGGCCCCGGGCATCTTTCTATTTCATTTGCCAAGGGACGGCTCAGGACAGAACTTGGGCAGCATTCAAGTGAAAGAAACCTTCGGCTTGGCACTTGGAATTGCAGCTTGGGTCTTAGTTTTTGGAAGCGTGTCAATTCAAGATTCGTGCTGGCCGGCATATAATTTCATTTTGTCAGGGGACTACTCAGTCAGTCAGTCAGTCAGTCAGTCAGTCAATCAAAGCAAGAGCGAGGCAATTGTTGTTTTGCATGCCAAATGCTGGGCCACAATTTGTCCTCAGAGGCAGCTGGCTAAGTTTGGCTAAAACCAAAGCCAAACTCAAAACCAAAACCAAAACCAAACCAAGTTCAAAGTCGTGCCAAAGTAAAATCTTTCGTTATTAGCTAAAGAACTGCGCTGCTCAGCTCTGCACATGGCCAAAGAAGGTCATGGACGGATTTTAGGTTTACTTTTCAGTCGTTTTGCCGGCCTGCTCTCTTGTCTAGCCTGTTCCCCGGTCTGTGCCCCTGCCAGCCCAACCTGTCTGCCCGTTGCCGCCATACGTCTGTACTTGGCCAATTGGCAAAAAGATTTATTATTGAAATGCATAAAAATATGGTCATGGCATCCACTGCGATGGCATTTGCTTATAGATTGGCGGCATATATATAAATATATACACACACATACATGTACATATATCTGTTATAGATTAGTTGACCGTACTTTCTAAACAGGCAACTGAAGTATGCCTGAAATTGCGGCTAGTTCAATATTTCATAGCTGTTAACAAGCTTTTCAACAAAGGCTAACTAATATTATTATTCTTAAATTATTTTTATTCCAAATTTATATCAATTTTTTCTCCGTATTAAATTACATGTTTTTTTTATAAGCTAAGCTAAATTTAATCCGTATTTCACATTCAAAGTTAAGTGCCAATACTATTGTATTTATTATATTATTATATGAATGGTAATTCTTTAATCTCATTAAATTTAAATTAAAAAATTCGGAATGCAACATTTAAATGGCATTAAAGCTTTTAAATATGATTTAAATTATATTTAATTCTGTGCTGCACAATATATTTATTTATTTGACAACAATTGAACGTCAATAAGTTATAGTTATTATCGGCTGACTGTATGGAAATTAATTGAAATAATTGCATAGAATTATTGAAAAAATAACAAACCTATTGAAACGCAGCATTAAAAAACGGTTGAATGCTTTCAAATAAATTCGAATGATATTTTATGCTAAGCTTCATTTAATATGCATTTTATTTTTTGCCACTCTTAATCCATTTATTAATCAATATCAAATAAATAAATAAATAATAAATTAGGCATGCCGAATACCTAAAGTGCGTAAAATTCTAATGAATTGAAGTCAGACAGTTAAGACAATCAAAATTTGTTGAATTAAAAGTAAGATAGCAAAAAAGTTAAACTTTAGTAGTTTGACACAGGTTGATATTCATATAAAAGTTCTCAAATATTTTTTTAGCTTAGCTTAATTCAATATGCATTTTATTCTTTGAATTCTTTACTCAAATATTAAAAAACATTATAAACTAAAATTTAACCAAGCATGCAAGTTTGGCTTAAAGTTTAACCCATTTCTTCCATTTAAGCATGCTTGAAACTCAGAGTTCTACAAAATTTCTTTCATTTAGAAATACTTAAAGCTAAACCAATTATCTTCCATTTAAGCTTGCCTTAAGCTCAAAGCTCAACGAATTGCCTTTAATTAAATCATGCTTTGAGCTCAAAGCTCAGCCAATTGTCTTTCAATTTATTAAAGCTCAATGAATTGTCTTTCATTAAAGCATGCTTTAAGCTCAAAGCTCATCCAATTGTTTTTCAATTAAACAGATTTGATTTCTTTTAATGTAAGACTTATACTTTTAAATTTTAGTTAGTCAACCCTTAAGTTGCTCTCTTGTTGCAAACTGCATTTTTTAAAGAATTTTTTAACAGTCTTTTGACCCAGTGGCAGCTACTACAGAAACTGTTCATTGACGCTGTGGCCATATATATTTAATAGCCCCTTTTATTGGTCGTGGGCATGCCCAGTAGCTGCCCCAGTGCATGCTCCTTGTTGTTATTGTTGTTGTTGTTGGGGCCGAGGCCACGTCTAACTGTTAAGCTACAAACTTGTACGCGCCGCAGTTGCGAGTCTTATTTAATACATTTCCTTAAGACGACTGGCGACGGCCATTTGACTGGACACGGCGTCGACGTCAGCTAAATTATATCCACGGCTTTGTTGTTGTTATTGCTGATGTTGCGGCTGCTGCTGCTGCTGTGGTTGTCGCTCTTTTATGGCCAAGTTGCACGCATCAGTCAGACGGCAACCAAGTCTGGGCTGGCACCCTCATCGGGTGGCAGCAACTAACCAGCCGGGCAGCTATTTTTATGACCTCTGCCAACACCAGAGACGCTCCAAACTTATCTAACGCAACTAACTAACTAAGTATCGAGCAATTCTAATCTAATCACATGAGACGAAACGAGACGAGGCAGACAGTGTGCTGCGGCAGCGGGAGGGTGAGCGAAGGGGGAGACAGACGATTGCCATTGCATTTACCGTAATGTTTGGCTCTCTAACGATGAACGCGCAACGGTTGTTTTCCCTTTCTGGTCATCCTCAAAGACGAGATGGTCGTGTGTGCATCCCAAAATAGCCAGCAGAAGAGCAACTGAAACGGGCGAACCACTCGGCGCATGCGTGACTGCCCCACGCCTCACAGTTCCAGTCCCGGTCCCAGCCCCAGCCCCGGTCCCAATCCCGGTCCGAGTCCGAGTCCCACTGCCAGTTCTCTACTCGAAAGTCTTCCTGTTTCTTGTTCATCTGCATTTTGCCAGATCCTCTGTCTCTGTTTATGCAATTGCCGTCCCTGTCTGTCGTCGTGTTGTCTTCAGCGCCTTCGCACAGCTCGCGTCGTCTTCAGCGTGTGCAGTTAATCAATTATAACGACTCTTGATTTCCTTCCTGATCTAGATTAAGATTTTTATGTGGGTTCGAGTTCGAGTTCGTTGCGTGTCTCTTACCCAGAAGGCTATTGTGAATGACGACGACTGGCTTTTACAGTTGCTCTGCTAGACGGAGCGCTCTGTAACATGTCTTCGGTGCGATTAAGTCATTGGCTTTGGGTTCTTTTGATTCGGTGATTCGTTCCTGACGTTCTTAAGACACCGCAAGTGCGTGTTTTGATGATGGCTTTATCACACTTTTTATAGAGACATTGCAGCTGATTTGCGGGCTTAATTGACTTTTATGTTAGCTGCGAGTCTATATAGATATATAGTTATGGCCAGCACAAGGAAATGAGAGGCTTTTATTATTATTATAGCTGCATGATTTATTCAAACAAATATCTAACTGACAGATCTGAAGTCAATGACCCATTGAAGTCATGAAAACGGCACTTCTAAATAGAAATATTTGCAACATTTTGAGGCCTTGCAAATACCTTTACCGCTTCTTTAGAAATTGTTCAGTATGTGTGTTTTAACTATTATATATATTGAATTATATGCATACATCAATTTATCCTAATCATATTGGGTTTAAGTCTGTTCGACTCATTCAACTCATTTTCAAACATCTCCTTAGTATATTATTTGAAATTTAATGAAAGCATGTTCCAAGTAGTTGGTGCAATATTTCATGGACGGAAAATGGGTGAAAAAATTATGTTAAAAAATGAATAGCAAAAACATGACCCGAGCAAAGCCGTTTAATAGCGTCCTCTGTGTTATCTGAGACCTATCGCATACAAAATAATTAAAGCAAATTTAAAACAAAAAGATTTTTAGACATCGCCCCACTCTGCCATTCTCATGAAAGTAAGGGTAGATGGAATAATTAAAAAAAAGTAATTAAATTACAATTAATTATAAGTAAATATATTATTTAAACAATAAATAGCTTGTTGAAATTTAATAATCCAGGAATTTCTAATGGCTTAATATTTCTAGCTAATGCACGAATATAAAAAGCTTTGAATGCAGCTAGATAAATTTATAAGGTATCTAAGGTCAATATCCAACGCTTAAAATTCAATTGGTAATTAAGAGAACTTGTAGACTACTTAAGCTTTCTTTTAGCTATCAATTATCTACCTTTTGTTTGATTTGTTTACAATCGTTTTAGCCAATTGCTCTGCACTTTGGCAATCTTCTGATCCTATCTCGAACAAATACATTCACTAATATCTTAGAGTAATCAGCGCTTTGTTCAGTTCTTTGGGTGCAGCTCCTTTTAGCAGCTCCTTTCCACAATAGCCCACTTTGTTTTGTGGCCTTTCCCTTTGGCATCATTATGCCCATTTAATTATACCTTTTTGCAGACACAACATTTTCCAAATAAATCACTCAATCAAAAATGCTAGAGACTGCATTTTGCTACACATGACAGGATAGTTTCCCACCAATCGCTCACAGCAACAGCAACAGCCGCAGCCGCAGCAGCAGCAGTTACAACAACAACTGCCAGCAGCAGCAGCAGCAGAGCCCAACACATAAATACATCAGATGTCAAAAAATGAACTTGACTTGCGGACCAAAGCACAGCATGATAGTAGACTAGAAGACTAGTTGTGAGTAGGGCATGGTTGCGGGGCGATAGGGGTTTGGGGGCAGGTTTTGAGTGTCTTGGAGGCTGGCCACATTAAATAGCAAATAATAAATTAATATGCCGTAAGTTAATAATTACAAGTTGAAGATGTAACAGATTGTGCCGAGATTGTGGCTACTGTGCGAACAACTCTTTTGCTATCTTCTACATTTGTAGCTCTGCGTCTCTCTCTTTCACTCGCTCTGAGTGTATCTTTCTCTATCTCACTTTATCACCGCTGCTTTGGCGCCCCGCGTAGAGCCCAAGGAAACTCATTAAAAGGCAAACACTGGCCATGTTCTATGTATAGGGCATGTTGCCCAACTCATCATGGAAGTACTTTGATTGGTTGCACATAATAAGCGGCAAGCTGAGCTGTGTGCACACACCATGCCCCAAAATTGATCGTTAGATATTTTAAATTGAAATATAGCAACAGAAAAATAATATCTGCTTGATAATCTGCGATTCTTTTTTAGTAATTGCATAGGAATTTACAAGAAATTGTTAAAACGTGATTAACAGACATTCCGGAAAATAAAATAGATTCGCATTATGTTCTAGTTAGCGCTGGCATGCTCTCAATTCTGTCTGTTCTCAATAAACCGGAACGAAATGTTGCTGTTGCGCCTCAAGTTTGCAGTTTGTGCGTTGCAAATTAATTGAGCAAAAGTTCACAAAAGTTTACATAACTGCAATAGAAACCGCTATGGCAACAACAACAACAACAACTTGTTAGACCAGTGAAAAGCAACTGCTGCACTCAGCACTTTTCATCATTTTTATGGACGCCGCACAGCAGCTTCTTGGCAACATGTTGACAAGAGGCGCGTTGCGCCCTCAAAGCCAAACACACACACACACACGCACACACACAAGTCGCCACAAACAACGCCAAAACTTGACCAGTCGCCGTGGCAGCCTCAGACGCAGCAGCTTCAGCTCTTGTGGCACCAACTTCTATTTTCAAATTGCAAAAAAAAAAAAAAGAAATAACTTTTATTTGCCAAATGCGTCAAGCATTCCAATTCCTATTCCTGCATAGCTGCTGCTGCTGCTGCTGCTGCTGCTGTTGGGGTGCAGCAACAACAACAACAACAACGACGACGACAACAACGGCAAACGACAAACCTTGCTGCCATTTGTCAACATTTGGCTGGTATCAAATGTCTGTGGGGGACCGGCTAGTAACCATGACAAATTTGTTGTAATCAGAAAGCACTAACGACAACAACAGCAACAACAAGAAGAAAATACTACAATGATATTCACAGACGCTGCTGTGAGGGCCCGACAATAATGTTAAGCTGTAAAAAGTAAAATGGATTGCAAACATTCGCAAAATTTGTACAAAAAAAAAATCATTTTGTAACTTTGTAACCCAAACGAACATTTGTTTGCGGTCATTTCAGAAAATGTTACGAATTTAAATTAATGAGAAAATACGAAAAGCTGCTTTAAAAAAGAAATTCAGGCGAATAGGTAACAAGAATAGTTGCAAATTGCAAAAAATTTAAAGACTGGGTTTTCATTTGCTTTTGAAGTTTATGTTAAATTTATTTTGCAATATTTATTTAATTTACTTAATCAAATGAAATCAATATCTGATTTGCCATATAAAATATATCAAAGCAATTCAGGAGATAAGTTAAAATATTATATTATATTTTTTGGGCAACTATTTTATTTCATAACAGATTTAAATCAAGAATAAATGATTTCGTTGTCATTTAGTTTATTTATTCAAAATTTATTAAAACTAACAAAGGAAATAAACAAAAAATTAAGAGACATAAAAATATATATAATATATAATTAAACAAGATTCAATGAATACATACATGCATACTTTTCTTGTTTTGTCGACCCGAAAATGCGAAGTGAAAAATGTATAATGCTATTAAAAAGTTCTTAAAGCATATATATTTAACGAAAAGTAGGTTCTTATATGGCTTAATATTCTGCTCTCCGAGATATTTTCATCAGCATTTACGAGCTTCACTATTCTCACATATAAACTTTGGACGTGCTGTTGATATCCTTAATTTCTTGTTTTTAATTAATTTAACAAATTTATCTTGATTGACTATCTTAATTTTTTGTGAGTAGACATAGAATAAATTTGCCAGAAGGAAGACATTTTTTCTCTCATTTTCTCAACTCGATTATTAAGGAAACGCTTACTTAATAGTTAGCAGAACCTGCTCGCTCAGCTGCAATAAATTTGTGAAATGCATCTTTAGCTGTCAATCACAACCGAAGCACCTGTCAAATTCCTTACAACTTACGAGCACTAACTGCATGTTTAATAGGGTTTAGACGCAATCAATTTTGTTATTCTTACGTTGAGGTAGTTTGGAGTAGCGATTGTTTCCGTTTATTGACCCATATCCAATCATACATAGATCAGGCAGCTTCCGATCCTTGACCTGCATCGTCACCTGCACCTTAAGAATCTCATTAAGAATTCAGGGGGTCTACGGCAAGTGGCCGGCACTTTATGGCCACATTAAAAAACTTCCTTCCTTTTGTGCGCATTTGAGAGAAAATAAATAAATAAATAGGAAAATATTGTGCTGTTTACACAGCACAGAGAGACGACACATTGAGAGTAAGAGGAGAGGAGAGGAGCGGAGCGGAGAGGGAGCAAAGGAAGTCAGAGAACGAGCAAGTGCTATAAATAAATGCATTTCTTACATTAAAAAAACGTACCACAAACAAACCCACACAGCAAAAACAGACTCAAGAAAACCCAAAGCCCGCACACTCGATTCCATTGGTTGGAGACCCAATCCCGAACCCTGGATGCGCGTCTCTAACGAATGTTTTAGCTTTGCTTCCGGCGACATAAAACTGCCGTTTGCTGCTGTTGCTTTTGTTGTTGCTGTTGTTGTTACTGCTGCTGCTGCTGCAGTTGACCAAAAAGCAGCTGCCTATTGGCGTTTACCACAGTTGAGTAATGCGCCTCCGACTTGCAGTTGGAGAATCGCAGTTGGACTTGCAGTTAAAGTTCTTGTTCTGTTCTTGTTGTTATTGCGTTTCTTTTATTTATTTACTGCTGTTGTTGTTGTTGTTGTCGTTGTTGTTGTCGTTGTTGTTGCTATTGTTGTGTTTCCCCATCGTGCGCTGGCTTTTTGCTTTGGCCAGTTTCAAGTTTTGTGCGCCGGTCTTTTGTCTGTCTGGTCTCTTGCTCTTGCATTGGCAACGGGAACGAAGAAGATATTGGGCAGATGTTGCCCGAGAGCTGAGCGCGGAGTTCAAGATTTTTGGTTTTGAAAGTAATTCATCTGGGCAGCGCTTTTGCCTATAATTGTGGGGCACACGGACAAAGAGAGGTCCAAGTTCAAGCCACCCACCCACATTTTATTGTTATCGTAACAATGGCAGTCCACAAAAGCGTAGCACAGCTGCTTTTCGTACAACCGCCTCATGTCGATTCGCAAGAGCAACTTTTCGTTCTGCTTTGAGTTGAGGTCAAAACTTTGCGCAATTTAAACGTCTTGGATTCACCTCGACAAGATCTAGAGTTGATTTAGGCAATATACAGAACGCTGTACAATCAAAATAACTATCAGATATACTACAGAGCAGAGCGTAAACTATCTGTATTCAAATTTAAATCAGCTCTTAAATATTAAGTTGGCTTCAGATCGAAAAACTTTTAACCGTCCCCTACTTCATGTTAACCCAACCGAACTTGCCAACTAGTCGACTGTTTATCTTCAGGAAATTGCCTTAAGATGAAATCCTACAGATTTGCAAATAAACCCCGCCGAGCAGTAAGCTATCGGAAGTTTACAAATCAGTTGAATAGATTATAATTGAATTTTCCTTAGATATGCCATGATGAAATCTATCGGAACTCAGTCACCCGATTGTATAGCTCAGGTAATAAAAGTTGTGTGTAAACTAAGCGACCCCAGCTAGTCAACTACATACTCATAGGTAGGGCAGTGTACTCACTCACTTCAAGATAAAAGCAAATAAAAAATTGCATAAAATGCCAGCGGCGGGCAAAATGCATGTAGAGCTGCGAACGGCGGCGGCGGTGCATTGAACTCCGTTGCCATGGTCCACGGTGCACTCGGTCCACTGTTTAGGCCAGGCCAGAGCAGGCCACAAAACTAGAAACATCGCTGAGGAACCAGCGAACGTAAGAATCGGCCAACTCGTATCTGTTCTAAACATGGCCACAGATACAAATATACAATGCGAACACATTGCACAGAATGGACAGCGGGCCACGAGGACGGACTTTCGCACGAATGCGCAGCGCGTTGGGACTTGGTAGTTGGTGGAGGGTGTTTGCGGGTTAAGCGGAAGGGTTGAGTCAGCAAGCGATTAGAAGCCTAAAAGGAAGTAATGTTGCAGAAAATGCAAAGAGAGACAGGGAGCGAGCGAGTGGGAGAGAAAGAGAGGGGAGAGAGAGAGCGAGAGGGCGACACAGCTGAGAACGAGAAGTAAAGATCAGATTTCTGCGTGGACGGACCGGACTTTGGAGTCTGTTCAATGTTGGCTTGGCGATTTTTTATTATGGTTAAAATTGAAAAACAAAAAAACAACAACGAAGCTGCGCAGCGTTCTGCAGCAGCTTAATACATTCTCTCCCCCCGTCTCGCTCTCTCTCTCTTTGGCTCTCTCTACCTACCTCTGTCCATCTCTCTCGCTGACTGGCTATTATTATGTGCTTTTTCTTTTGGCGCGGCTGCGGTCTGCGCGGCCCGGTTCGAGCCAGAGACTGAGACCGAGACCGAACCCGACTTGGACTTGGTCTTGGTCTTCGTCTTGGTCTTGGTCTCTTGGCGTGTGTGTAATTATCCAAGGACGCCGTTGAGTAATGAAACGACCTTGAGTGCAGCAATACACACACACCACACACATACACACACACACACACACACGCACACATGCATATAAATGTTACATATAGACGCATCGTTCGGATCTTTTGTGTTTGGGCGTGTGCTGCGCACCCAGCTCGCTCCAGCGGTCAGGGCGTTATTTGTTACACATGGACAAAAAGCTGATATGGTAAACAATTTGTCAGCGTCATAACAAACGCAGCCAGAGCCGGAGCCGGAGCCGGAGAATTCTATGTGGCTTGTAGCTGCATCTGGACCAGACAAATGGAACGCCTACAAAGCTTTGCCCTCAACCAAAACAAATATAGAAAATCTTTATTTTGGTGTTGTTTGCTGAACTGATATGTGTTGGTAGCCCAGGCCAGACATCTAGACAAGCCAATCTCGATGGCCATAGATCATATACTGTTTTTTATTTAGGGTATTTGTGTGGCTTATAGAGTCAGCCACAGGCTCGAGAATATGTCCATAAGATATTTACTTTGACATTCCAAACTTAGCTCTAATGTCACACAGCGAATTTTGTCTCTAAGTTAATTTTTCAATTTTAAATCCGATAATGGTCTTTAGAGCCTCAACTTTTTGCTGGAAGTATATCTATATCTATATTGTTGACCAAACAAGATTACTTCCTTTTTATTTTACCATACCTTGTTGCGCTTAACCATGATTAACCCGCTCGATAAGTCTAGAGAAAGAATTGATTTGTTCCACATATTATTCTGCCAGGGACACATACTAATTTCAAAACCTCCCATATATATTTCCAAATATTTTTGTTATTGTTCATCAATAGCTCATTAAAACTTTGTTTAATTCAGTTTGTTTTATTATGCTCTTCAAGCGAAAGAAAGAACTGTATAAATCCAATTTTATTTAGCTTATATGAATAATATTATTTGAATATTATATATTTAATATATTTACTATAATGAACGGCAACTTCAGCCATATTTTCGATGAGGGGACTATGAGTAAAGTTTACTTGTAGGTTTTTTATTTATCCATTCTTTGAATATGTCATATTTTATTCACAAGCCTTACAACAAAAGACATTATAAACAAATTTCAATTAAATTATGTCTAACATTGTATTAAATATAAGTTCTATTTTAATTTCTTATACATTTTTGTTTGATTGTCCAATTTATAATTGTGATATCAGGTCTTTAGGTAAACTTCTTTAAACTATTGAATATAAAGTTTAGAAATTTTACTTGTAATGTTAGGTTTAATGGTTTAATTTGTTACAGTTACAGTATGTTAAACTTTAAAATAGAATTTTAATTTACTTTTTTTTGATAGTTTATTTTTTATTTGTATTAACTTATACATAAAATTTATATTTTTGAGGCATAGCTTTTATTGGTTTGAATTTGAATTAAAAATGTTGTTCTTAGCTTCCAAGAATATTTGTGCTGTTTTTGCCACAGAGTTCTCTGATGTTTACGGCATTCGTTTTGCATCTGTTATTGCAGTGCAACCAAGCAACGATCTCCTCCTCCTCCTCATAGTTATACCCAAAACCGCCTGCTCCCCCTCCCGCCCCTTCCAGTTGCAACAGCCTGGCATCAACTAATCAGCTAGAGCGCAAAATTATTTGCCATTTTTTACGCGCTGCTTCAAACGCGGCAACAGCAACGGCAACTGGCGGCCATCGACTGTCTTAGTTGTTGTTGTTGATGTTGTTATTTTTGTTGTTATCTACGCTGGCATGCCAACAGGCCCCACCATTAGGCCATAATCATCATCACACACGCCTTAGCCAAGGCTGCATCTCCCCATACCCGAGAGACTGCTCCAGAGGTGTGCCAAATGCGCGCGCGCTTTGCTTTTGTCTATGATGGAGATGGCGATGAAGATGGAGATGAAGATGAAGATGAAGATGGGGGCTAAAGAGATGCTTATGGCTAGATGCGAGGGGCGGAGAGAGAAAGAGCGAAGAGAGATGTGCCGATGCGGTAATGGGGAGGCAGGCATCGGGAGGAGGCCAGCTATTTTTAAGTATGGGTTTCGGTTTCATTGTTGCATTTCTTCTGCGTTTATGAAATTAATGAGCAGCTCCAACTGCCTGGCTGACTGGTTGGCTGCCTGCTTGCCCGGCTGCCTGCCTACGGAGGCCACTCACTCATCATGTACAGCTCCACGCAGCCCCCTCCACTTTGATAATGGTTGCATAATTTGCCATCGCCATCGCATTTCATTTATTGACCCGCATATTTTGCGATGGATGCGCAATTTGCTTAACCCTGAGGCGCCGCTGTCGCCTTCAACTGCTCCCGACCTTTTACAATTGAAATGTAAACACACACACGCTTCTGTTGCCCCCCCCCCCTCTTGCCCCTTTCCTACTCCTCTCATCTTTAGATCGTTCATCAATTTAAGCATTCCAAGTCGTTTTTTGGCAGCTTCAGATTCCCCAAATCAAGCCTCAACAGTTTCTGTTTGTCTTTGCCCGAGCAATTTCCCCCCACTCGACTTCAAGCGAGTGTCAAAATGCCACTTGCCGTTGTTGTTGTTGTTGTTGTAATTATTATTATTATTGTTGAATCTCAGCGACTTCTCCACACATTGGTTCAACCGTATAATTCACTTTTGATTTTTTCTTTGACGACTGCTTCCTTTAGCTCGACAAACTTGGCTTTTATTTATTTGTTTAGCAATTATCCCCAACACTTTCAATTTAAGAAAAAATAAATAAAAAACTAATAATAATAAATATTAATAACAAAAACTGTTGTCACTCTTTATTGTTATTGCAAAAATTCACTTTTAATGACATTTTTTTAAACGTTTTTTTATTACTTTGTTCAGGTATGTAAAACGGACTTAATTCATATATTTCAATGCGATTTTTTGCAACTTCCATTGTTTGGGGTAAGTTTTAAATAGACAATTGATTACTAAACGGTTTAAGCCGCCATTAACCAGGGTCAAGTGTTTTGAACTCTGTTTTCACCCGTTTTCCGCTCTTCACAGTGGATTTAAGAAACAAGCTGGCAAAGCATATTCATATTGTGACCACTTTAGAACATAAAATTTAGTTTTTGTATATGTTTTTCTTGATTTACTTTAAAGAACCTTTTCAATATCTTTTCAAACTTTCATTGCATGTAGGTTTTCCATTTTGAGAGCTTTCACTGGGATTACATTAATATAGTTAATAGCTTTTTGTGTTATCATTGCCCTCTGGTCACACCGAGTCCTGGCCATATCAACTATTATTATTATTGCTATTATTTTTGTTAGCTGGCAGAGTCAAGTGTTCATATCTATAACAACATTAACTTTAAGCTCGCTTGGCCGGCTTTCATTTCACGTGCATTAAGCTCAATCTGCGACTTTCTAATGCTGCGCTCCTCTTATCGTACACACCCGAAAGCTGAAAGACAAGCCGATCTCTTGGCCAAATATTACACATCATTATACGGAGGCGAGGACCCCACCCACAAACTGACAAAAAAACAAAAAAAATAAAAAGAGGCTTCCTGCTTCCATTACGCTGGCAAAATCTGCGCCCCTGAGCATATTGAAATTTATTGTTATTGTTTCTGGCAGCGACTACTGTCCATAATTTTTCAACAAATCGTCGCTCAGCTGTCACACTAATCTTTGGGCCACCAAGAAACCCAACAAAGAGACTGCGAGGCAAATTTGCATATGAGTCGCGTCTGAGTCTGGGATTGGTTTCGGTTTCGGTTTCAGTTTCGGTGTGCGGGTTGCGGGTGCTTGCTTTTCTGGCCTGGTCAGTGAAGCATTGTCGAATGAAATCAAACACACCTACAGCGAAAAACCTAAAACAATTGTGGGAAATTTGTACAAAATGAAAACATTTTTCGAGGAGTAGCCAAAGCGTTGCCTCTATTTGTGTGTGTGTGTGTGTGTGTGTGTGTTTTGTATTTATGTATATGCCAGCGATCACTTATTAACAAGTTTCAAAATTGTTTTTACCACATTTGGTTAATGCCATTTATTGGCTTTACTAGCTGCCGGTGTTTTCCTGTGTGTGTCTCTCTCTCCCTCTGTATGTGTCTGTGTGGGCTGGTCGAGGCTGTCACGCCCACTAGAAACAGCAGCAGCAGCAGCCACTGCAATTTGACAGCAGCTGTAACCATTAGTGTAGAGGCCCGAAGAAAGCGGTGGGACGGCGGGCACTCAATACTGTTTGTACGGCTTACTGGGCGGTGCGTTGCATCCGAGAACTGGCAGCGATCCAAAAATGGAGCCCACTTGGGCTACAACATTTGTGGGTTTGACTCATGCGCCGTTTGCTTTTCTCATATAATTCAAATGTCAGTATATTTTTTATATTTTTTTTTTTTTCATCTTAGTTTTTATGTTGATTCTAATTGTTTTGGCTGAGCTGAGCTCAGTGAGGTTACTAGGTGAGGTCTCCGGGTAGCTGTTTCTCCGTTGCGTCGGCAGCTCAACACGAAAGCAATTAATCCCGCTAATTGCTGAAAACATCAGCTAAGATCTAATGTGCCAGCCCCCATAGTCTTTTATATATAAATATATATATGTTTATGTCTACACAAGTGGTCTGAAAAGGTCACAGATGCTGCAGATAAGCGATGTTAATCTTACTCATGAATGGGCATATATAATTAATATTAGTTTATAAACAACTTATTTGCTCAAAGCAGAAATGCCTGATTCAGCACATTCCCAACCAAATACATAAAAAGCTTAATATTCCCAATCAACAACGACTTTTATTAGTATTGGTGAGCTTTAAGCTCCAGCTAGGAGATCCTTTGTTAGAACTATGCATACACAGCTGCTTTTCTACTTGCGAGCCATGTACGTGTGAAAGCTTTCAGACAGTCTCACAGTCACAGTCACTTTTTATGCTTGAGTGTGGCATTCACTGTGACAGACAATTGCAACTGTGTTTTTCCACTCTCCATTTCTCTCTGGGTGCGCTTAATTGTTTCTTTAGCCCACAATAAAATCTGGTAAATGATGCTGCACAAATTGAACTGTGCGCAAATCAGTTTGGTGGTTCCACCCGGTTCCGGATGGACGCCCACTTGAAGGCTAGGCTACAACTCAATTTGAAATGGGCCATTAAAACAAATGCACAGCGAACACATCGCAAATCCCAAATCCAAAAAACTGAAAAGACTCGCCCACGGAGTCAAGCCTCAAGCCTTGTTGTTGTTATTTGTTAGTATATTGCCTGTTCACACACAGAATATCAACATGGCAATATTTATTTATAACATTTGCCCCACGTCTCAAAACGTTTCCACGAAATGTGCAACTAAATTGCACATAAACAAAGTGCCTAGTCTAAATCTGAGGCAGGTCCAGGTCCTTGTCCATGTGCAACCTTTCACTCGGCTGCTCCGGCTACTCTGTTTGCTGTCTTTCTTTCTAAACAATTGGCCAGTGTTATGAGTGCATGCTGTACGAGTCTCTAGACTCTATATTTATTTGTATTTGTATCAATAGCAACGTGTTTATAACTTAATAATGGCTCTATAAAAAACCAATGCAACATCCACGACCAGCTTTATTAAAAAAAAAAAAACGAAAAAAAACTTTCCTTTCCTTTCCTGGAGGGGCTGTGGTGCATTGGTGGTGCACAGTAGTCAGCATCCACGTCCAGTTCCAAGTCATGTCGTCTTTCGGACAACTTAAACGTGAGCGCATTTAGGAGCTATGTCCCGATCTTAACCCAAACCCCAAACCGAGCCGGGCCTCCGAGCTGCCGGTGGTTTAGAAAGGCTAATGGGGCGTTTAGTTTTCGACTCCGACTTGGACACCACAACTCGAGTTAATCAAATGAATTATTATTACAATAAATAAGCATATTTTGACAGTGGGGTTGTTAACTAAATGGCATATCAACTGCTAATGACAATTGTGATGGGGCAAAAGAGGGTCAAGCTAACTATTTGCACAGTTTGAGATACCCAACTAAATTTGAGCCCGGCGGCTGTCATTAGAGAATAATTGTCAAAGCATTTGGATATTATGCGCTCTTTAACCAAATCTTTAAAAAATTGCAGTTAAATAAGCATTTAGCTTAAAGGTTTGTTCAAATTATAAACCTATTTCGAAATTTATGTCTTATATATTTAAAAAACACTTTCCTTTTAATAGTGTCAGAAGATTGCGAGTTAAGCGAGCTTTGTGTGAGATTCATTTCATTTGCTTGATTTTATTTTTTATTTTGTAAATATTATATTGAACGTAAGACAATAGCTCAAAACTTATTGAAATTATCTGAAAAATGGATTAAAATTGTGCCTAATAGAGTTTAATTCGAATTTTTTATCGCTGGCCATTGAATGCTGTTACAATAGTATCAATTTTCAATTGTAGCTTGGGGCCACGTTGCAAGTAATATTATAGTTTTTGGTTAGTTCTATTTTGGCTGCCTTGGCTCAAAGATATTTTAAACAGCGTGCAATTGGTTCAGCAATTTATTTCCGTTAAATCTGAAATGCCCACAACAACAGTTTTATGGCCATTTCATTTCGTGTTTGGCAAACATTATCAACAGCAACGGCAACAACTGGCACAGAGAGAATTTAAGAACCATAATTTGCTGTTAGCCGCAGGATAAACCACGCAAATTTATCATGAGAAACAAAAAAATGAAAGAAAAAAATCACATAAAATGTTTTTCGCGCTTAGTTTTGGGTAGGGGAATACTTTTTGTTTGCGATAGGAAGTGAAAACGAAAAGCGTTGGGGAGGAGCCAACACCGAACGGGCGACTGCGAACGAGACTCTCAGATGGAGGGGCATCTGTCTGGCAGGCTAGTCTATAAATTACAGTCGCTAGTCAGTTGCTTTTGGGTTTATAATCAGAATTTGCGCTTTCACACGCCAAGGGGCGGCACGTGGAGGCTGGAGACCATGAGACTGCAAAACGGTGGGGGAGGGGGGATTCACACTTGGTGAATTTAAGGGGACAGCCGCAGAGTTCCGTTCGCTATCGCGCTGACACAATCAGCGAGGCCAAGACAAGAGTTGGCTCAAATGCTTCTAACTGGGCTTGCGACTCGCCTTGAAGCTGCCTCTCAAGTCGGGGAATTTCAACATTTCTGATAAGCAATCTGCTCCAAATTCTCGCTATTCAATGGCGCTTCCTTTGTTGAGAATCGCACGGGCAATTTACATTCCACGTTTGCCCTGACTGAGTTAAGGTTCGCTGTTTCAGATGTGCCACACATATGTATAACTGCCAGGGAGTAGCAAAGCTGGAAGATCATAAGCAAACATTCAATAAAATTAATCTATAAAGTTCACACTGATTTTCTTCTGCCCATTTAGCCCACTCTTGTGTCTTCTGCGCCTGCATCATTAGACCACCCACACAATTACCAAGAATCGTACTCAATAAGAGCTCGTAATTTTCACTGTTTCACGCGTCTGTAATTGCCCCACTTTGGATTGTGGAGTTGAGTTATGAGCGGCATACCGAAAATAGTCAACGGGGTATGCAAAGTAAAAGTCTAATTTCAATTCCCAATTCCCAATGTGAACAACAAATTCTGAGGCTGTAGAATAATTATCTAGTTGTTAGACAAGACACCCACATGGAGCTGGCCGCAATTTAATTAGAAAACAAGACACAAACGCAACGATTAATGGCCAATGCATTTGAAAGGAAGAGTTCCACAGATCCCAGTCAGAAAAAAAAACTACAAAAAACTAAAAGCTCAACTCTGCGGCTGCGGCTCGGCTGGAGAAATGCGAACACATGCGGGGCGCAATAACAGTAAAAAAGTGTAACATATATTTATCACTGAAAAGCGACAGCAGCACAGCCGAAAAAAAAAACACACACACACGAAACCGACAAGGAAGTCGCGGCATTGGTATCTTCTCCTCTTGGAAAGCGCGGGGGGCTTCTCCATCTCTCTCTCGTCTCTCGATGTGGGTCAGGCAAGCGGTCGGCATCTCTGTTGGAGCGCCTGTCCAAACAATGAGCCCCCAGCCAGCCAGCCAGCTATCCAGCCAGCCAGCTAGCCGGCCGGGCGAACCGATCCAAGCCACAGCAAACTCAACACGCTTCACATTTTCGATGATGATAAATGAGGGAGATGAATGCCACGATAAAAAGGCACCGAAAGGAGTTGAACTCCTCTCAGTGGAGAGATTGTAATGTGAGCTAAATGTTAACTTAATGGCAGCTGATAATCGTTGTACACTGATAAGTCAAACAAACTGAGTCAGTTGTTTATTGGTCACCGTGTCAGCTGATTAAGGGCAGAACTTTCAATTAGGCGGCGCTAACTGTAGTCATTTGCAGTGAAGGTAAAAAAAACCCTTTACTTTCTTTTCTATGATCCAAAGCTATTAGTTTATGACGGAGTTAGGAGAAGTTGACACCCTCTTAGAAAGATCTACCGTGATTCTGATTGATCTCTCTTCGTAATCCAATGCTCAAACAATGTGATCTTCCTTTCCTTTAACCGAAGGGATCTGCCCATGAAAATAGCTCCAGAGAAGGGGACACGCGTTTCTTAAACATATATTTTCCAATTCTGCCTTATTATCCACAGTTATCTCTCTTCGTAACCCTATAGATAAATGAAGGGAATCGCTCTCCTGAAAAGAGAGTCCCGAGCATTTATATAATTATATTTTTATATTTCTTGTAATCTGTCTTTATATGTTAACCCTTTACTTAACTCTTATCATATCCCGTTCCCACGATCCAAAGGCTGTCATCCTCTTATTTTTTCCTTTAGGTAATTTAAGCAAGCTTGCGATAGTATTCTAACTTATCTTTGAAGTCTTCAAAGTCCGTATATCTTTAGAATCTCCTAATTAACCCTTTGTCTTGAATTATTTTCTGTATTACACCCTTAAGATCCTCAGATATCTCTATCAGAATATTCATAGTATGATTTATTTATAATTAAGGCCAATCTTACAAGTCTTTGTTTCCCTCTAACATCTGCGCTTCCTTCTCTGACTTTCACTGCAAATCGTGAATATTTTGCAATTGCTTGACAATTCTAACACATCATTCGCAATTTTCAAGTCTTGAAGCCTTGAGGCGACACTTTCCCATGACCAAAAGCATTAGAAGCCATAGACCTTAGCCAACAAGTCACGCTGTGAGTGCACCAATAAAGGCACACAATGAGCAGGCTCAAACCCAGAGTCTAGGCCGAATCCAATTGCGAGCCCTCTGCGCTCATCGCCTGTGAGCGACACACGTTCACGATCCGTAGTCAAGGTAATTCCCATACAAATTTTTGCATTACCAAAAATTGTGTTTTTACCTCTTTGGCCATTGTTGGGCTTTCGCTACTCGCTGCGTCTGTCCATGTCAGTGTGTGCATACGAGTATAACTATTTATTAGGTCATCTAATTGTGTTTTCCATTTCGACGAGCAGTGACAGCAACGGCAACTGCCACAGCGACGTGTTTTTCCAACGGTTTTCCCACACACACACACACAGACAGACGTCGAAATGTGAGCCGCTGTGCAACAGTTTTACCCAGTTTTTTTTCTAACAGTTAATGTTTTGCTTTTTCATTCGGTTCCGGCTGCCAAATTTTAATGGACTTTTGTCATTGGTTTTACTCGAAATTGACTTTTAGAGTTGAGTAAATGGACTGAAAGAGTAGTTGGCAGTTATTCAAAAGAGTTATCGATTATAATTTATGGCTTTAAAAATGTCACAACTCTTGAATATTATGGTAGTTGAAGAGCTAATAAGGTCGATTAAGACTCTCTTGAGTCTCGGATTATACGTGTTTACTCAAATGTAGATAACTCTCATGAGGTGTTGCTTATATGACATACACAATTAGACTTGCATTATCCAAGCCGATTTATATTTCGACATACCGATTTACAACGTGTATCAATAAGTTAGCGAAAAACTACCTCTGATTAACTTAAATGAAGATAGCCCTCGACAAGAGGTGTTATATATCTTACGCGGAAAATATCCAAACCTGTTAATTTTTCGATATCCTGTATCTCTGGATATAAAAAAGTGTTTACTTAGAAGACAGCTGGTCTAGATTTGTTGTATATATTACATACAAATTGTTCTTGCATTATCCGAATCGATATATCTCTGATTGTAAGAAAACGGTTTTCTTAAATGCAAAAAGCTCTCGTCTTGCGCTTTAGACTTCTTTACACAGAAAGTATCTGAACCGATTAATTTATCGATGCCGTGTATCAATATGTGATCGATAAACTAATTATGGTTACATGAAAAGGGTTTGCTTAAATGTGTTGACCTGGTGAATATCTTGTACAAAAATAGTATTTAATTACCTAAACCAATTTCGATATCGATAAACTGTATAAATAGGATATCGAAAATTATATTTTTTTAAATTGATGTACCTTAAAATAAACGCCAGCGTAGTTAAAAGGGTTGGCAAAACAAAGTAATACTAAATCGATTACCCTAATTATCGATGTGTTATCTGTAAGATAATTGCTTTTATTAATTGAATACCGATAACTATCGATACCTTGTTTAGTTGTTTTATTACTCTGGCCACAAATACAGACGGACGTTGTGTCAAGCAGCTGCTGGCTCGATATCTGTCTGTGGCAGCCCGCATCAGGCCAGCTGTTGGCCTTTGAAAGCTGCGAGTATCGCCCCAAAACGACATAAAACGACTGAGGCTAAGCGAGAAAGTCTTAAATTACATACGCACCCACACACAGAGAGCTGAACACGATGAACACGGCCAGGAAAACTTCCTGTTCGCTTCTTCCCTTTGCGCTTCTGCTGGTCAATTTGGTCAATGAATTAAGTTTTGGACGCGTTGTTGCGTTGCACGTTCTGTTTTTGTTTTTTTGTTGTTGTGTTTTTGTGCCTCCCAATTCGTTTTGTTGCATTGTGGCAAACACCTCGGGCCATAAGCATTCGCATTCGGCAAATTACCGAGCGCTCAAATTACAGTTCATTGAGCCATTTGGCAGAAAGAGAGTTGCTTCAGTTTGAGGCGGCGGCGGTGGCGGCGTCGGTTCCTACACTGGACACTGGCGACACTTGACGGGCTTCCTGTGTGCCTGACCCCAATTTTGTTTTGGCAGCGGCCAGCTGCAAAGGCTTGTCCCACTGCTCCTCAACACGAACTGAGGGAAAGGTCCCTCGCCTCATATGATAAATGAGCGTTCATTTGTGGCGTTTACCTTCTTAGCCCACTGCCAAGAGTCTCAGTTACCAGTGCATTGGGACTGGGCCAGTTTCGCGTTCGTTTTTGGCAACATTATTATTTAGCCGTTACTCACATTTTGGCCACTGCTGTTTTGACAGTTGCCCAACTGCCCGACTGACTCTGCCCGGCTGGCATGTACACAGGACCCGAACATGATGTCCCATTGTGATTTATGTGGCCCAAGCGTTAAAGTGTTTTATTTTATTTATTTATTTATGTTTTTTATTTCTCCTCGCCTCGCCCCGGCTCTCCTCTTCTCTGTCTCTCTTGTCTTTGCCATTTATCTTCTGCTATACTTTTTATGCCCGCCTTTGCCAGCGCATCATCGAGTCTACCTACTTGTCCGCACTTCGTTGAGAACATTTCACTTTCCCGTGAGCTAATTGCAACTGAGCCTGGGTGTTGCCTCATCTCATAAATCTTCAAACACTTTCACATTCATTCATGTCCGAATTCAAATACCTTACCCAAGCATGTGGTGCGTTTACCTTTGCCAAAAAAAAAAAAAAAACTCATTAGCACGTCGCGACATCACCTAAGTGGTTCCTGGGGTGTGTGTTTGCCAAGGGTAACCCGCGCGGAATTCGGGCGCGGTTTTCACCAGCTTCATCAGGTAGTCAACACACCTGCTGTTCATTCAGTCACAACCTTTTCAATTTGTTACACTTGCCAGGTGAATGGCACCGACAATTCCAGCGCCTGTCATAAAAGACCGAAACCCTTAAGAATATAGAAATAGAGAAATGTCCTAAGTAAATAAATATGCTTTAAATAGGTTAATATTATTTAGGGTAAATGGACTATAGCAACAAAACATTTATTAAAATTAAATTTCCATTAAATATAGATTTAAATTATATAGACATTACTTAATATTCCACTTAACATTCAATCCACTTATATATCTGCATACAAATTCTTGGATGAACAGAGCTCTAGTCGGGTGTTCTCGACTACGGGTTACCCTGAACCCTCTTCTACCAACTCGTTGGCTTTAAATTTAAAAAATTTACATTTACATTCTCAAATAAAATATGGTAGATGGGTAGTTTCAATTGATCAAATTAATATAACTTGTAGCTAGGCTACGAAAGATACTTGCCATATATATACTATTCCATACAGAGATGGTTCTTTCTGGCTGTTACATACATTCACACAAACACGTGATGCCCTTTTTGAGCGTTTTCAATGGGTTCAGGGTTTAAATGTAAGCCATATAAACTAACTTAAGCTTCCATATAAATATAGAAAACAACTGCCAAATATTGCAAATACCATAAATACCGCTTTCTACCTTGTCAGTTAAAAAATTTAAAAAAAAATAATCAATAGTTATAAACAAATTACCCGCATAATCATCACAATCAAGAGTAATCAAATTAAAGACCACATTTAAAGCACGCGAATACCTTATGGAGGCACATTTTCGGTTACAAAAAAAAAGGCACAAGCTGTTCGTATTTTTGGGATTTCGCATATTTCGTATACAATTTATTTGCATTTAACCTGCTTTCACTTGGCGCTGTGTTCATGTCATGACACGGCCTGCAAGAGTAGCTGCTGCTGCTGCTGCTGCTGTTGTTGCAACTGCAACTGTTGCAAATGCCACACGCCGTAGAACCAACCCGCAACCGCATACCCTTCCCGACACTTCCTGCTGCCAACGCGAGCGCGTGTGTGGGCGACTGCTTAAGTGGCGTTTGTGGGGGCAGCTGCGCGGTGCTCCGGCTGGGGCATGAGTTTTTCACTGCGTTTTAATCTCTCAATTCAAATTCCAAAGTTTGGGACGCTGCCGCTGCGGTCAAACGCCAAACGGAGAAAATAACATAGATGGGCAGCAGATGAGAGCGGGGCGCAAATGAATGTTGGCTCAAGCTGTGCTGACTAGCTGCTTATTTTGGGCCAGCTGTTGATGCAGTGCGTTGGCTGCGGGGCCTCCAAGGGGCAACGCGGGGCAGCAACAACAAACGCCAAGCTGGACGATGCGCGACCATTTAGGGATTGCAGCCAACACTCGCAGCTGATTGGTTTGGGTACGTTGCCAAATTGGTTTTACTGCCAGTTATCTCAAAGGCAGCTTTGTAATTGGAAGCTTCGAGAGGATATGCCACGTGGCTCGCTGCGGTGCACTGGGTACACAGTTTAAAGAACAAGCGAACTGTTTACCCAGGTGAAAGAGACAGGTGAGACGGGCAGCTCAATGGATAAAAAGTTGCTGTCGAAATTAGCTCATGCAAATTACAAATTCAAATTGAAAGTGCGGATAAGAGTTAATTTAGATAAAGAAAATATTTTTTTGAGAATATAGCCAGTGCGAAAAGAGAAACTATTTTCCGTAATGAGAGAGAGACAGGGTAAAGCAGCTGGATAGTTAGATAAATTGCATTAGAAATTAGCTCATGCAAATTGCGAATTCTATTTGAGAGGTCAGATTAAAGTAAAATTGGATAAAGAAAATATTTTGGTGGAGTAAAGATTACGAGAGAAAAGAAACTAATTGTGTTTTCCAAAGGTGAAAGATGGAAGCACTAAGTTTCGAAGAGATAGAGATAGACATAGAGATAGAGGTAGAGATAGAGATAGAGATAGAGATAGAGATAGAGAAAGAGATAGAGATAGATATAGAGATAGAGGGATAGAGATAGAGACAGAGATAGAGATAGAGATAGGATAGAGGTAGAGGTAGAGATAGAGAGAGAGAGAGAGAGAGAGAGAGAGAGAGAGAGAAAGGGGGATGCATTTTAAGCTCCAGAAGGGGCTTAAGGAAAAACTCTTCAGTATTAGAGTCTTCCCTCTCAAGTGCCATAAACAAAGCCATTCGCCGGCTTGTCGCCAACCCAAATGCATATCAAAAACCCACACACACACTCACAGACACATACACACGACGCCTAGTCGGATGCAACTCCAATTCGGTTGCATTTCACACCGTAGCCATACTCTTCCCCCCCTTCACCCACTTCAGTACACCCGTGCACCCGTCTGTGTCTAATGCAGCTCTGCGAATGATTTTGAATGCGATTCCGTTGGCGCAGTCATAACATCAATCAAGCTTTGATTTTCACATGTCAAACGGGCAGCGGGCAACATAAATTCAAATCGAATCCACTCGCAAATCGGCAACTTTCTATGTGCAACCAGGCAAGCTGTTTGCAACATTCTCAGGCAGGCAAATTCAAATCGGATTCTGTTTGCTCGATCGTTGGGAGAGGGGTTGGGCGGAGGGGAAGGCTATATGGCTTCGGTCCAAGTCGAAGTCCGAGTTGAGTTATCGCCGCGACACAATCACTTGTCATAAACATTAATTGAGCGTGAAAATTGAGCTAGCTTTAGAGAGGAAGAGAACGAGAACTAACGCGTCTGAGAGTAATAAAGATCGATTGCAATGATCAGAAGAAAAAAAAATGTTGAAGAAGAAGAGGAACAAGAAGCGCGTTCGATCGATTTCGAGCGAGATGAAAAGATCGATCGTTTGCTCGCCAATCTTTTTGGCACATACCGACTTGAAGCGGCCTTTGGCACCCCATTAAAAAGCGAAATTGGGTCAGAGATGACGATGATGACGACGATGACGACGACGCCGGCGCGATATTGGAGACTCCTCTCATCCTGTTGCTGTCTGCTGCATGGCGGCTGGGAGCAGGGAACAGGGGCAGGGTGCATCTTGTTGTTGTCTTTTACTTTCATTTGTTGCCTTTCTCATGCCGCAAAAAAGTGACCTGCTTAACGTGTCCGTCTGCCCGTCCGTCCGTCTGCCCGTTTGTGTTTTCGATACTTTTGGCGCGCGAACTCATTAAAATCGAACTGCTGATCATAATCGACCGCCAATCACTGATCAGCGATCTCCAATCGACGACGTTCGACCCGTTGCCAAACATATTTTTCATATTTTTTTCCTTTTATTTTTTTGGAAACCCCTCGCTGCCATTCTTTGCTGATATACGAAACGAGGTCGTGCTGTAAAAATTTCACCGTGATATGTTTTTTTTTTTGTATTTGTTGTATTTGTTGTCCGGCTTCCTGAACATTGATGTCTATTTCGAGCGAGCTGCTTTTGAAGTTCAACATTGGCGATGCTTTATGCCAATGTCAAAGACATCGCCCACTCGAAAACTGTGGCGAGTCGACTCCAAGCGGCAAGCGGCCTCCGTCTCGGCCACCACATGTTGCATATGAAATTTATGCAAATCTGCAACAGCAACAGCTGCCAATAAGCAAGCATAAATTATATGCGATGCGATTCAAGATCCTTGTTGGCATTAGCATATAACCTGATGCCAGCTGCCGCAAGAGTGCGAGCGAGCAAGAGACAGAGAGAGATAGAGGGAGAGACAGATGAAATGGAAACGAAAGACTGTCTACAAAATGGCTTCATTTTGGGCTCCACATATTCTCGGGGCCTGTCATCTGGCCTGACACAATTAACTGCAACTTTGTGCATTTTATGAAACAATTCAAAAGTTTCTCAGGCTTCCGGACCGACTTGCAAGGTGTGTGTGTGTGCGTGGTGTGTGGTGTGAGGTGTGAGCTGCTGGTCTGCTCTCATTAGCAGAGACAGTCGCTAGCAGCGGGGCGCGGCAGCGTCATCATTATTAAAGTTGGTTCATTTTTGTGATTATTAGCCTGGTTCTTAATGTGGGAAACGTTTGCTTGGAATTTCTGATCTGTTTGCAGTAGCAGCAGTCAGTTATGCCGGAAGTTCAGCGTGCAGCTTCTGAGCAACTGCAGCATAATTATTGAAAAAGTTGGCAGACCTTGACTGTCACATAACTAAGTTAACGGCTCATTTAAGTGCAAGCACTTTGCATACTAAACAGTCTAGGATTTACTTTATATTTTTTTATAACAATTAAATAATTAGCGATAAATTTTGTCTTTAAACTGGAGCTTCACGAATTTGTGTGCTGTTGGCAACATTGCTTCTCAACATGTTGCTTGACTTGCTGCTTCGCAACATTTGGCTCGTGCGCTCTTTCAGTATGTTGAGCCGGCTCACCGGCTTGTACACGCAGACTACACGCGCTCAGTCGCTCTCTCTCTCTCTCTCTCTCTCTCTCTGCCATCTGCTTTGTTTACCTGCAACTCAATGCGATCTCTTACTGCGATCTTGAACAGTGCTGTCGCTAGAGCAGCTGACGGTTGTGCCGGTGGTCCTACCGAAGCTCAAGCTGTTTCTATTGCGTTTGCCGCCGCTGTAGGTAGGGCTGTCGTTGCTGCTGCTGCTGCTGCTGCCTCTGCCGGTGCTGCTGCGCTTGCGGCTTTTGTGCCCAAATAGTCCAGTGCACATTTTCATTTCCGTGCAATCGGACGTCGGCGTCAACGTCTCTGCTGCAGAATCTCAGTTTCAAGTCCGCGTTGCGTGTTTCGTGTTAACTGTTAATGTAATTCCCATTCGCGCATGGGAATTTTCAACAAATTTTCACTGAACCCACAAATATTTGTGGAATTTTCATTATCAGACTGAAAAACAAACGAAAGCAAAATTTGTTCAGCCCATAATTAGAAAATAATCAATGTCAAATTCAAATTGTGATTGGATAAGAATGAAAATTTGATTGAAGATTGAAGAATTTACAAGTTTTGGCAATAAACTACGTAAGTTATAAAATTTTCCATTACCCAATTAATATTGTTGTAGCTAGTTGTTGTTGTTCATGTTGTGTAGACACATAAACAAGTTTGACCTTTTCTGCGTAGGTGTTTTTTCTTCGAGATTGTCGTGTGACATATTTATCTGATTAATTTTTGACAGACGGCAGACAAAAAGTTGACCGATAATTTCAAATTGACTGCAACAAAGACAAGCGACAACAACAACAACCACGACAACAACCACGACACAAAACATGGCCCATAACAATGTTGACCTCGTTTAATTTGGAGTTAGAGATTTTGTTATTGGGCGAAGACCAAGCGAGATACAAATAAAAGAGGAAGAGAGGGGGAGGGAAATAACTGCAATTACGCAAGTGACGTAACACGCAACGTAAGGCGGCGGCACACGACAATAAACGCAAAGGGAAAAAAACAACAACGAAAATACCCCAAAAAAAATATGCAATAAAGCAATTAAAATGTCATTGCTAGAAGACCGAAAGAGTAGAAAAAGTGGGAAATGAGCTATAAAAACGGATACGTAGGCACAGATAGGAGAGAAAGATATGTAGGAATAAAGAGCACAAAGAGTGTGGCCACATTTCGGATGGAAGTCATAAAAGCTGTTGTTCCCTTTTTTTTTCCTTACCCCCAGTACACTTTAACTGGCCAGTGTGTGGGTGTGGTTAGCGGGGGAGGGGGGTGGGTGCAATTGTAATACATCATATGCCTCTATATAAAGCGGCTGACAACAAATGGAACAAAGTGTTGGAAGATAACGCCAAACTATGCCGGCAAACGCTTTGAAGTTCGGCTCAGAAATGCAGTTGGCTACGAATTCGTTATCCGGCATCAAAACTTCACAGATTATGTAACTATATATATATCTATATATACATATATATATGTGTGTATATTCCTCTCGTAGGGCACAGTGCAAACAACAGCTGATAACATTTTCCAATAGACCAAATTGCCGATGGCTTGACGTCGAACTCCGGACCTGAGTCAAATATTTGCATAGAGTTTGGACTCTGATTCTGTTTGGTTTGCCTCAAATGTTTGCGCAATGTGCCCAACGCAGTTAGAATCGAGTGCCGCACTCATTGTTGTTGTTGTTGTTGTTGTTGTTGTTGTTGTTGCTGTTGTTGTTATTTGAATGTGCGGCTCTGTATGCACTTTGAAACCTTTTTGGGATTGAATCTTCTTGTTTGCCGTGATTTGAAATGTTGTGAGAAAAACAAATAAGTGATATTAACCAAGTGTTCTATGCACTTAAATGCACTTGAATAATAAAATAGTTTATCCTTTTATACAGTTTTTTTCTATATGCCATATAATAACATTATCTGACTTTATATTCATGATGTTAGCTTAAGGTAGTTCTCACTTTATATAGAAAATGTCTGGTACACATATATTTTGTGCATACCAAAAATATTCGAGCACATTTGTACACACTGTCTATATCTAGTTTATTTTTCAATTTAAGTCCTGTCTACAATTGAAAATATTTGTGTACACACACACACACATATTTACACTGAACTGTCAGTCCAATCTGTTGACCAAAATCCGCAGATAGCTCAATATTTTGACAGCTCGACTGCAGGCAGCACCCAAAAAAAAAAATGGAAAAAGAAAGAAAAATAAATACCGCGTGTTGGGGCAACTGCAAACAATGGCAAACAATTTTTATGCATTTATGCAAAAAGCGGTAGCACCCCTCTGCAGCTCTAACCCCGGCCCGTTGCCTTTGGGCTGTCAGAAAAACGCGTCGCGGGCACAAAACACCCAAAAGTCACACCAGTTGCCAGCTTGGAACGTGCTGCCAACCCATTGCATGAAGCTGTCAGAGAACTGACGCACTGAATTATATATGGCTAGCATATGAACAGATCGGCCAGGGAGCGGGAGCGGGAGCGGGCATTCCAAAACAATATTGGAAAAGAGAGAAAAAGAAACCACACAAAAAGCTGCAAGAGTAGTCGATCCATTGCCCATCGCCCATCGCCCATCGTGTTCGACCTTCAGTTGGAGCTCCACAAACCGCAACTAATCTAAATGGGAGCCTACCAAGACCAGAAGCGATTTTCCTTTGTGCCTGGTCAAGTTTACTTTTCATAATTACCGCGCATTAAAGTCAAATTCAGTTGCAGATGCCAGGCGTTTGATACGCTACCTTTCCGCTGCCCAGGCCACGCCCCGCCCCACCAACCGCCCATCCGCGCTGCGCACTGGAGCTGCGTTTAATCTGCGCCTGATTCGCCATGCAGACGCCTCAGTTTGCCCAGTCGTGGCGCTTGCAAAGGTTTTGCTTTATTTTTAGACGTGCCCCAAGACGAGCCTCGACGCTGGTCATTAACATTTGACGGACACTGTGTGCGTGTGTGCGCGTGTGTGTTTGCAAGTGCTTAGAATTTTTAATTCCGCCACAAAGAGCCAACAAATCTCCGCTGGCTGCACTTCAGTTTGTTCAGTCCGCGCAATTGACTCACTGACTGACATAATAGAAATGTCAACGGGCCAGCCGCTGATTTGACAGCTCCAACTGCAACAGTGCGTTCCAAAGTAAGCGGGTCGGAACTGCAAAACTCAGCAAATGCAATACAGAAATGCAGTTTGGAATTAAAAGGGCTGGCAGCTTAGTCTGCAAAAAAGAAGAATTGTCTGTCTGCAGCTAGTTTTAATTGATTTTAATTGCTGTTGATTAGTGCGAGTGTGATTTGCGATTTTATTTGAGCAGCACAAACTGGGGTGAATGTGTTAATTTGAATGGGAAGTGAAAAGTGGAAAAGTTGAATAAAGAAATGCAAACACAGAAGAATTTTCAAACGCATGTTTGCCATTATCTTCTTTTTAGAAAAGATGCAAGAAGAGCACAAGATCAAGTCAAGTCAGTGGCATATTGTGATCTGTTGCTCAGTTTGTGATGCATGAGAAAAGAATATACAAGTATAACTAAGAGATTGCCAATAATTAAGATTAGAAGACATTTGGCTCAGTTTATCAATAGAAGCTCGATTTACTGAGGTCGAAATATAATCATTTGCCTGGGAGGCTATATATATATATATATATTGCTCAGTTGAAAAGGAAAGATTAAAGATTAAAAATTAACTCAATATGGATCTAATATATATCTAACTATTCCATTAATAACACTCAAATACCTATAGGCAAGGAGTTCATTAGGCGTAGCTTATAAAAATCCTGAGTAAGATTTTATTCCTGTTTTTTTTCCAAGCATAGAATATCATAAGAGATTAATGTAAATTCCCCAGTAGTTTCTTTTTTAATTGTCAGGAGTATTTATTATTATCCTAATTTTAATTCCCAAATTGATCAACTATGAGGCTTTTTTTTAAAAATACTTTGCACTGCTTTTGGGTTTTGCCATAGCTCAGTATATTAGTTAATTGTATTTTCGAGTGTTCCACAAGTAGCGCAATTTATGTCTGTATTAGAGCAGCTCTCAAAGTCTGACAGATCGTATGGGCCCCGATATGGCATAGCTATAAATAGTTTTATGTGCGGCACTTAGTAGATCTGGCGAATTTCATTGACATTTTTACTGGCCACAAATGCGAATTGTGGGCGCGCATTTGCGCAACTTCAAGGCTACCTAACGAGTGGCACACACAGACGTACACACACACACACACACACTGGCAGGAATTGTGGAAACGATCAATAAGAAAAATGAACTTACGAGTGTGTTTTAAGCTGTCATATGTTGCAAGATGTTGGCGAGATGTGGCGACGTTGTCATTAACCCCGGCGACGCTTGCAACATTGCGTCTTGCTGCCAAATGTCACAATGACAGTTGCAAATTGTCAGCGGTGGCGACTTTGAGCTAGCAGCAGCGGCGGCTCTTGCTGCATGCCACATGCCGCATTCCGCATGCCGCCATGCCCTGTCACAAGTAAGCAGCTAATTACAAAACTAACGTTTGACATTTGCCAGACGTTTGGCAGGACGTCTGGGGCAGCATTTTGACAGTTTTAGAGCAACGTTTATGGTCGACAGACGGCAACGTGCCGCAGCTTGACCCTTCTGGATATGGGTTTGGGTTCTAGTTTTGGTTTAACAACAGAGTTGATTGAACTGCAATCTCGTGTGTGTTTTTCTTGTACTTGCTTGTTTAGCCGGCTACTGTCTCTGGGAATTGTTCGTGTTTCTGGTTCTCTCTCCCTTTCTCTAACTTGTTGACAGTTTTTTTTTTGTTTTGTAATATTTTATAATGAATGCATTTTGCAGTCGGGGTACCCTTTAGCCCCAGCTCCTATAGTTTCCTTGCCTTGCTTTGTTGTTGGTCATGCTGTTAGAATCGAGTCAAAAGCCAGATTCTTGCCGAGTCATCGTTAAGGCGTAGTCAACAAATTGAGTCTAATGATGGATAACGCACTGACACTGGAATAAAAATAGAAATAAATGTCTATTGCACTTGAGCATTGGAAACTATTTTTGTGGCAGTTATTGAATGGTCATTGACATGCAATGCCCAACGACGCCTGCAAAGTGTCAACAAATTTGTTAGCCAGAAATGTAAAATTCATTTTGGGAATCTTTTTGTTATAGCTCTAACTGTTTACGAGACTATATTCAACTATTTATCGTTGTGACTTCAAAAAGTAGGCGGCGAAAAACAAATAAAGGCATCGATAAATTAATCTATAATTTGTCGATGGGTTTTAATTCTACAAACCCTACTTTTTGTTAGTTCTTTATCCTATCTTCTGATTGAAAAACATTTATCCTCGATTAAAACTATATTTTTTACCAAATATTCCTTCAAGTTGATTCTCTCTTTCTCTCCTACATGGCAAAGCTCCTCCTCTCACAACTCGCTTACATCATTTCCTCTGGTTAAGCTGCTCGCAACAAGAAAATCGCCAGCTCAATGTTTTTATCAATTGTTCATGTTATTAGAGAACATTTTCAAAAAGTTAAAACCACAGCATTGTTGTCGCATCACACAGAAAACATAAATCATTTCCTGCTTAGAATTCTGAGACCCCAACTCGACCCAATCAACAGCACAAAGCATCTAGTTCAAAGGAACTTAGATGGACTCGGACACGAATGGACTCGCTTCTATCTGAGTTGTTGAAATGCTACTTGATCTTCATTTTGATCCGCATTTAAGCAAATCAAGTCGCATTAAAATATTTGAACAGCCTTTCACACGACCTTTCAACTTCAGACTCGCACATTTGGACTTTTTTGGGGATTGGGCCTGGGTCGTGACCAGTTGCCTGTTATTGTTGCAGCTGTTGTTGCTGTCTCGTCACCTCTACGAAAAGTTTTAATGATCTATCATTGTTGGAATGCATGTGACCAAGTGTTGTAAGATGCGCCCACAAGCATGTCTAGCGTTAAATTCTTAAAGACTTTCACTTCAAGGGAAAGTGTAAAGATTGATGCGGGAACTGCATAAAGTAAATACACGTGTATTAAATATGTAGATAAATTATTTATACATACTTCGAATTAATCTTTGAGAACGTCCGAGATTACGGAATTTACTTGAACATTGAAAAGTTGTAAAAATTATATAAAAGAGCAGTTAAAGAGTGCATCTTTTTGTGGGGTCAGCCTTAAAAAGGATAAGGACAACAGTTGCTTAACGAAAGCTTGGCTCTTGCCACAGGGCATCAAGTCAAGAACGATGTCAAGTCAAGAATTCTTCTTTCTGGTCAATTGTGAATGTTTCTGCCTTTAGACGTCTATTCCATAAAGCCACAACTTCGTCTTGAGTAAACCTACATTATAATGTGCGCTAACTTGACCCTCTTGCTCTTTGGACTCCTCTATGCTATAGACAATATAGGCAAAATTACCAAACACTTTACAGCATTTTCAAGCTAACGGTACCGCTGAGAACACTGAAAACATTCAATCATCCAAGAGTGCAGCAACAACAACAAGAACAGAGCAAAGAACTCTATGCAAACTAAGTGCAGGTTCCAAGCGATGATCTCTGAAGACCCGCGACCAGGCGGTAACTCAACAAAAAAAACGGGCCATCAAAAGGCGTTACAAATTTTGATTTCTTTTGAAAACTAGCGACGCCCAAAACCGAGAGGAGCGACAGTATGACAGGGGGAAACGGGAGCATGGGGACGCGGCTAAAAGAGGGGTGTCGGGAGGCACATCGTAGAAAATATCAATTACAGCATAATTATGTGTGACGCACAATGGTCAGAGGTGCGGGGCGACGGAGAGCACACACTATGACAGCAATGATTGATTTGTGGATAGAATATGTAACCCGAAGAGAACTGGCAACTGGGAAAAGCTGCGCGCCGTTGAACTCTTGACACGTACCCAGAACGCGCTCAAAAGCCGACAAAAAATGATTTTCGTTTGTCATCGTATAATTTAATTTTAAACGTTTTGATTGACTGGCCAAAACGGTACACTCAATTCCCATAGCGTTCATATGACCCCCCCTTCCCCTACCTACCCCCTGCTTACTAGCCTCCGTCTCCGTCTACACTCCCTAAGCAAGTTCAGCTGCATTGTCGTAACTCCCAACTCGCATCGCATCATCTCTCTGTCGCCTGTAATTGCATATTAAACAACATTTACCAAAGTAATGTTTACTTATACACATATATATATATATATATATATATGTTTCTTTTCTAGCCAAACTCTTACAGAACCCTGCTCCGCACATTCTCTGTACCCCTTGGCTGCCCCTGGCTCTCTTCTTCTCTTCTTTACAATCTTTTAAAGTCTTGTTCAATGTCAATGTTGTGACCTTTGTTAAGCATTTTGTTTGCTTGAGGTTGGCTTTGAGGAATCTTTGTAGATGTCTTGTCTGCGCCCCCTCTTCGTTACCTGTCCCCTCTCTGGCTTTAGCTCTTTCTTTGCTTTCATTCAAGCAGCGCAAGTCCCGTTGTAATTGTTGGTTACCAAGTATTTCTTCCTCTTCATTTTCCTTTAAAAATCAATTGCATTGTTGTAGTTGTTGCTAAATAATATTGCGCAATTTTTATTCAAACAGCTTTGGAAATAGTTGGCTGTGCTTCTTCTTCTCCAGGTTCATCTCGTAGACAGTTGCAGACAAGTCGAAGATGTAGTTAGAGATCTGTCAAAAAGAGCTGACAACTCAAGGGTGTGCGGGGTGCAGTTGGAAAGCTTTGTCTGTACACTTTTGGGCGATTTTTAAATAATGAAGCTCAAAAGAGTTGTAATTAGAGGGAAGAAAGATAGGGAGAGTGAGAGAGTATGCTATATCAAAAAGAGATTAGAGAAGAATCCCTTTTAATTCGCCCAAAATTTGGCCTACAAATATATCTGCTGCCACATGAGAGCTCTGGATGGGAAAAAAACGTTGCCAGAGAACTGTGCCATGACATGTTGAGCCTGAGGAGGGGTGAAGGGGGCAAGCGGGACTGGCTAGTGGGTGTTATGGCAAGACCTCAATGCATTTTTTATTAGCTGTAAATTTTATTAATGTGGCAATAAATTCAAACAATGTGCAACAAGATGCAAGTAAACCAAACAAGTGAAGCGCGCGAGGGTGAGGGTTGGCTGGCATAGGGGTGAGGCTGAGCTGGGAAAAACGGGCAGACAAAGATGCCTGCCAAGCGATTGGAGGATGCATGTAACAATAACAACAACAGCAACAACAACAAACAACTAAAATAAAATAAGTTGCAACGTAGGAACTGAGGACATTTGGGCAGTGTGTCGTCGTCGTCGTCGGAGTTGTGGAGCTGTGGCCGGATTCGGCTTGGGGACTTATGCATTGGATGCTGGCGTTGAAAAGAAATACACGAGCGTTAAATTTATTTAAGCCAAAGATAAGCGGCAGGCAGCTCCAATGGCCACAAAATATGCATAAAACACGGGCGACACTCAGCTGCAAGGGGGCGCTATGCGGCGGCGTAGCGGAGTGCCGGATTGGGGCAACAACAAGTTTTCTGCAGCGACAGGAACTAAATCACGTGTGCCGCATTGCTGCTGCCGCTGCTGCTGTTGTTATTGTTGTTGTTGTTGTTTATTCCTAACTTGACTTTGGCCAAGTCATGACGACAGGTTGAAAATGTTGCTAAACAACTTGGCCAAGCAGGTTGAAGCGGCTGGTAAGCGAGGAAGCCAAATAGGCAGCAGCATCAGCAGGAGAATCATCACAACTGGAAGAATCACAGAGTAGTGGAAGAAGAAGAAGAAGAAGAAGCAGCAGCAGCAGCAGAGGAAGGTGGATCCTCAGGCTGCTAAGCAGCGGCTTACACATGTTTGTTTGTCTTGCATGCAACTGCTGCGGCTGTCGTTGTTGTTGTTGTTGTCTTTTGTTGCCCGGTTACCGTTAGAATCTATACAGAGATTTGCAGCGCGTCCCACTGTAAGCTACAGTCGTTGCAATAGCTGGAGTCTCCCTCAATGCAGTTGCCTGGAATAATATCTAATAATGCATATAATTTTCACATGCACATCGATATGAAGATCGCTGCCAAGAGGCAAAGCAATAGAAATTCAAGAAAAAGCAATAGAAGACGAAGTAGAAAAAGAAGATGTTGCAGTTGAAGACCGTAAAATATTACGATTAAATATTGTAATCTGAGCGCACAGCTTAGATGTGTGAATGAGGGAACCTAGCAGGTGGGGGAAGACCGATAAAATGAACATTAGGCTTTAATGTTATCGCTACACTTGATAGGAAATGCATGCATATTTTTGTATTCAAAATCCTCAGAGAATACGAAAATCAGCTTGTCATTTGGTGGATTTAAGACTCATACATGCTAAATTTGCCTCTCCATGCGATTCTCATGAAATCAAGTTAAGGCTCAGCAATGCAACAGTAAGTGCGTGGGCGTGAAAGATAGACTTAATTACACGTACAAGGTAGCTCCTAGTTCCTAGTCAAACACATTTTATGAGAGCAGCCTCTAATTTCATTGCAAATTCATTGGATATTACATAAAAACACAACGTCAAAGTCGAAAGATTAATAATTCAAAATATCTCATAAAAGATAAAGAAAGAAAAAAAATCACAAATACCGAGCAGTCAATCATCAAATGGGCCATAAGCTGATTGCCATTGAGTTTGCCTACCTGCCCGCCCTTGGAGGCATCTTCGCCTATTTAATTATGGACAATTTATCAAATAAAAGACCCTGCCAACCTATGGCGAGCGAAAAGTAGTATCGGCAAATGTTGCACAACTTAAAAAACAATAAAAACAAAATCAAAACTGAAAACTTTCTTTTTCAGTTAAAAAATGTTGCAAAATTTGTATTTTATCTTTATGTTCAGAGCATGTATTATCTATATTTATTATTTTAAAGACACATTTTTTATATGTGCACATTTTGCCCACTGTGCCAAACAAATTTTGTGTTTTTTTTTATTTAATCATTTTCGAGCTTTGTTCATAATTAATTGCTGAACTTTAGCGGCGCCACGTTACAAAATGTATGGCAATTTTTTAACAGAATGCTTTACATTTTTCTTTGCCTCCACCCATATTTTTCGTTGTTGCACGCGCTTCGTTCATAGCATATATTAAATAATTACGCATACGCCGCGTGCTCTCGTTTTTCTTCTTGGCGTAATAATAATAATGGATATTGCGGCAAAAAATTAATTATGATCAGAAAAAGTGTGAAAAGAAGTTCGCTTGCTTATGGATACTGCGAAAGAATAAAATAAAAAAAATAATTTAATGAAAAATGAAATCATTTTTGTTATTAATATTTAAAAATAATTTAAATTAAATTTATACACCTACTGAAAATGTAATTAAATGTTTAAAATCAGTGATATATAAAGATAAATAAATATAAATAAATATAAATAAATTAAATTAAATATATGTAAATATTGTTTATTTAATACATTAATTAAAACAACCCGGACCTCGAGCCAGCCAACAAATATTCTTAAAAAACTAAATAATATTAAATACATATATGTATACATAATTTTTTAAATATTAAATAAAAAGGTTGTAGGTCTATAAAAAATTTAAATAAAATTAAAAATATATTAATATTAAATATTTAATAATAAAATTAATTAAATAATAGTTTAATGAAAATAATATTCAATCTACATTTAAGCAATTAGCAAAAACAATTTTTTGTTGCATGCAACTTTTTCTAAAACAAAAAGCAAGCAATTTATATGTGAGTTCAGCATCTTAGCAGCCGCGCCCTAAATTGGAGCTGCAGCTCAGGCTGCAGGCTTCAGTCTGAGCCTGCTCTCGCGACTGTGCCTGAGCCTTGGCCCCCTAATCTTGGGGGTAATCAGGAAATAGAGCCAAGGAAAAAAGGAAAAACCAATAAAAGGCATTTCTTATCTATGTGGCGACTGGTGCATTGCCCGGGTCCAGACGGTTGCAACAGCTCTGCTGGGCCTGGCTCTGGGTTTGGCATTCGCTATCTGGCAGAGAGTGGGCGCCCCTAGACGGTGCGACCTAGACCTTATCAATGCCATGGCCATGCCGATGGCCTTTTGGCGAGAGCTGACGTGACGTTTCTGTAGATTAGTGAAAAAGTGGTTACATATTTAAAGTGTAGATGCCTTCGACAGGCTGATAAGCAATGAACATTGATCGCGGTGGCAGCGACTAGCTTTAACTCGATACATAATAAATAATTAAATCATTTATTTACTTCGCATATATAATAATGGTTTTTCCTTTCTTTTCTTTACAGGTAATTACAACGTACAAACAAAATGCTTACCATTAAACGATATAGGGGTAAGTTGGGGCCACTTTCTCAGCTCTAAGCGATTAGTTTCCCTTTCTCTAGAACATTGTCTGGCTGTTAGAGCCACACCTAGAGCGCTCGTGCAGCGAACTTCTTAGGCACATTACCGACACTTTACCCCCACTGTCAAAATGCCTGGCTGTCTTAGCAGGCTTCAGACTTCTGAGTTTCCAAAGACTCGAGACACGCAAGCTCTGAAACAACAACAACAGCAACAGAAATAACAACAACTAAACGCACGCTATCAATTTAACAGCATCTGTCTATGAAGCATGCACGAAGCCCTAGGTTGGCGGGGAATGAAACGAACTGTGGGAGGGGAATTGGCAGTTGGGTTGGCAACCGACGCAACGCATCGCATCCCATCGCATCGCATTGCCCTCCCACACAGCCCTGCGCCCGTGTCAGTCCTCAGAGTAACTTGTCCTACGCTCTCCTGAAGCTCTAGCTGCTCCGGCTGCTCTGCGAGCTCTGGCTGCATTTTTCCAAGGAACCTGCATGCATGCCTCGCGCATGCGCAGCCGCCTTGGCTCAGGCCAATGTCTATTTATAGATTGGCATTGCCCAAGTCATTCGCGTTATCAAAAGGCAGCCAAAGTCGCCGCTGTGGCGGCTGTGAAAATTCCAAAAAAGGCAGCGCCCCAAGAGACGCCCGCTGCTCCGCCAATCCCCCAAACACCCCAGCCCGCAGCACGCCTCCTCTTATTGCCAGCCCTTCAAACGTTCTGCGCTCGTCCTCTTGTCTGTTGGCGTGTAAAAATATTTTCCTAGCATTTTTCTATTGGTGTATTTCGTTTTGTCTTTTTCTCATTTTCTTGCCTGCTCGCTGATGCGCCTGGCCAATTTCCCAGATAAAGGCGCAGCTGTCAACGCGCGAGAAAATAACTTTGCCCTTTTATTTTGCCAGCTTGTAAATTAATTAAGCTGAAAATAATTTAACTTAATCCCAGCCCCGGGCAGCGCCCGTTCGCCACAACACACAGCGAGTAATAACAAAAAGAAAAGTGTTTCGGGCTGATTCAATGAGCTCTTGGTATGTGGGTTGCGTCAATAACCGTAGGGCGGGATTAGCACGTATTTGTTGGCTTTGGCCAGAGTCGCCATTCGCGCTCCGCTCTGCCCCTGGAACGCTGCTCCCTCGCTTGACTCAGAGCCCGCGGCACACGGTAGCCACGAATATTTGTTATTGTTCGTTGACTTGTTGGTCGTTCTCTGCCCCTTGCCACACTTTGTAGCAAATTCTAACATTTGGTGGGTTTTAAATGTGGCTCAAAAGAGTATACATGGCCTGAACTTAGCCCCTAAATAAATGTATGTATAGTTGTTTATTTAGTTTATTATACTTCCTCCAGTTGTAGCATTTCAACATAATTTGGAGTTCGAATCCCCGAGGCAGAAAGGGAAATGTTACTTTTACATTTTTAAATAATACTGCAATAAAATACCACAATACTTATCGATTGCTGTTAAGTGTCATCTCCAACTGTGTAACATTTGCGCAATGGAATGCGCTTCATACAAAATGACACATTTGACAGACAGCTTTTTAACTGTTAGTTTCATTTGTGGCTAATCAAAATTGTTCGAATGGCGCTTGAAGCTTGAATGCAATAATTGTGGCCTTTCAATGGATCGTTTAAGCTCATGTCAAGAGCACGAAAAGCTTCCGTCAGTGGGATATGATTGGAGCGCAATGAAAAGAGCGTTTAAGCTGATGGGGCAATGATAGTCCTCCTTCTCCTACTCCTCCTCCAGCTCAGGATGAGACTAAGCCTGAGCCTGAACAGTTGACAAGCCAAAAAGTGATGTTTATATCAGTTTCCTCTTTAGTTTTAAAGAGTGCATGCACGGGCAATAAAAGAAAATGGTGAAAAGCAAATGATTTAAAATGAATTACAACAGACGCTGCATGCTGTGTGTGTGTGTGTGGAAATCATGTTGGCTAAAGATTTGCGCAAACTTTGAACTCGAACTCGGACTTGAAATACGGAATCCGGTACACCAAAAGCCCAAAGTCAGACCAAGTCAAAGTTTGGCGTGGGCGCCTTGTGGACGATTCCGATTTGATTTCATAATAATACACTCTGCTCCGGTCGACGGGCAGCAGCAGTTGGACTTAAAGTTGCTTTGGTTATTTTTTGTATATATATTTTTTTGTTTTGTTTGTTAAACAGAAAGTGAAATGCATTTGCTTGATCTTGAGGGAGGCGTTGCGGGGTGGAGTAGAGGCGATAGGTACGGGGCAAATTATCGCTTTATCACGATTCAAACGGTGCCACTTTCTTCTCAGTTACAGCCACAGCACAGCACAGCACAGCTCCAGCGTCAGCTTCAGCTTCATTTGTAGCAATAATTATGCAATTTGCTCTGGCTTGTTGTGGAGGATCGCTCCGAACTTGCATCTCTTTCCAAATTCGGTTTGCTGTTAGCCTTTTGCATTATAATGTCTGTTGTTGCTTATAATTGTTGCGGGTGCTGCATGTCTTGGCGAGTCTTTTTACGGATTGCTTTCAAATTGAGATTTTTATCACTCGATCGAACGCTTGACCAGCTGCCATTCTCCATTTGTAACAACATAATTGTGCATAGATCTATGGCTTTTGTTTATGACAAATTAATTGGCTGCAATTGTTTGTGGTCCGGGAAAAAGCCTGAAAACGCATGAATATCGTGCATTTTTACTCCAGTTGGTATACATGGGAAATTTCATTTCGTTTCGGTTAAATTCTTTCAACACTTGCCATGCTTTTTCATAATTATCATAATAATTTCAACTTATTGAAAGCTTTGTAATTTATCACAAAATATTTGTGTCAATCTCTACGCGCAAGCAAAAAGTGTGTCAAAAATTGACCAAAATAACTCTTAACCCATTAACTTTGCCGCCGCGGTGTGGCGATCTTTTTCGATTGTTCGAGGCGGGACAGCGACATTTGATCGATCAGTTGAGTTATTGTTGTTGCCCAGTCCCGTTGACGTTGATGGAATAAGCGTCAAATATTTGCCAGCCCCCAGGGCCCCAGGGTCCCAGCAAACGCACAACTTTTTCTCTGGCCCCAGGCATCGTCGCCGGGCAATCAGTAATTGGAGATGGGGCCCTCGAGAGTAGCAGCAGACGCAGCAGCAGCAGCAGAGGTAGCCCTCATAAATTGGCCCTGGAAAGTTGCAGCCGAATCACTTCCTGACACAAATATGAGTATAAAAAAACGTGCATCGGAATTTGTGATAAGCAGCAAAACACCCAAACGAGGCCTATCGAGTAGCAAAAGCTTCTTCCTTAATTCGAATTGGGTGACAGAAGCTAACGAGCTGTATATGCTCTACCTTTTTTAACAATTTGTTGAAATTTTAAAAAGGTTTCTAAGTTGCGTGTTTTTCTGGTTTGTAAACTAGGTTTGAAACATTTCCAAAATATTTATTGCGTTTTGGTGATTTTTTATGCAATGTATAATGTTTTTGTGCAAAGGCAGATGGAAGCATATGCTACTCCATAAGGTATATATATTCTAGATCTGCATCAACAACCGGCTTGATATAGCTATGTCCGTGCGTCTGTCTGTTTTATGCGAATTAGTCCCTCAGTTTAAAAGCTATCGTCTTGATACTTTGCATAGGTCCGCCTTTCTTTTGAGAGCCGAACTATATATCACATACCTGCTATAGGAACAATCGGTCAAAAGGTAGGAAAACTTCTCTGCTTATCAAGATATCTTAACCACACACGGAATTGATAAGTTTAATTATGGTCCCTGCATATATGCGAGAAATTTGGCATAAAACTCAGCCTTCACAAGCTTTACTATATTTACATATTTTCATATATTTTCCCAAAGATTGAGTTTACTCGAGACTTCTTCGACTGATTTAATGGAGTTTTAAACGGTGAACAGAGTATTGCGCAGTCGAAAACCAAAGTTTATATTTGGATTTTGCATGAGTTAACACAAATTTTCGACTTTTTCAAAAGTATTACAAGCAAAGCCGGAAAAGAAATTGATATCTGTGAAAAAGAAGAGTATACAACTGGACAGTTGAAAATTAACGCGAGTGAATTGGAAGCAAAGAGGGGCAATGAAAAAACGTGCAGAGCACTTTTCACTTAAACGCAATGCGCCTGCAATTACAATAACAACAACAACAACAACAACAACAACATCAACAACAATTGCAACTATTTTCAGGCAAATTAAATTAAACAATTTAATTTGATTGCAATTTGGGGCAAGTAAAAAAAAGCGAGAGCCAACGCGAAATTGTTTCAAATGGCTTAATTAATTCGCCCAATTTTGGCATGGTACACATTTAACTTGGTCAACTCGAGTCTTTGGGTCGTTAACAATTACTCAACAGTCCCCAAGCCCAAAAAAAAAAAAATAACGAAAACAAAAATAAACCAACAAACCTCGACAAGCCCTACAAAACACAGAGAAGAAGAGGTAAAAAATAAAGCAGTCCCCACCACGAAACTTCTCACTTGTATTCGCCTCCAACTCACGCCCACGTTTAAACAGTTGTTGTTGTTGTGAGCTCTCGGCTTAATTTGATAAGATTTATTTGAGCCAAGTTTTTGTTTTTTGGCTGGAGCTGGGTAAAGGCCAAGCGTTTGGAGTGCGCGCATTGAGAAATGTTTACGGCTTTACGACTCCAATAAAGAGTCGAAAAAAAAACCAAACAAAATTGACAAAAAAAAAATGTAAATAACATTTAAAAGACAGTTTAAAATAGAAATGTAAACTACGATTTGGGCGCATTGATAAATGGCTAAAGCAGATCGTTGGCTTCTCAAGATTAGTGAGAACGAACTACCTTTTGGTGTAGGTGTCTCGATCTTTGTTTTTGGCAACGACTACCGATTGGCAGCCCAAATGGGATATTTATTAATGACATTAAGTGGATATCTCTATAAAGAAAGGGTTTTGGGAATTAGAGGAAGAGGGAAATCAAGATGAGCTTAAATCTTTACAATATGTAAGACTGTCTGAGCGGCAAGCAAATCCACCTCAAAAGTAAATTGATTTTAGTTTAGAGTTTTCTATAAAATTCCTCAGGATTTCGAGCATGCTCCTAATATTGTTTTTACTGTACTTTTTCGTATAAAATCTTTTTCTCATTGAAATCCTTTGATAACATGTCTGTTCTTTAGTTTTTTCTTTACCCGCCAAGGTTATTCTATAAGTGAGTCTCTCCGATCCGGAAACAAGTTCACCTTTTAATAAAATTAATTTTTGTTTTAACTTTTCTGTGGAAGTTCTTTAGGACTTGCAACTAGGCTTCCAATACATAGTTTATTTATTCTTTTTTTGCATTAAATATTTTTCTCATGAAAATCCTTTTCCAATGTGAAAGTTATAGGCAACGCTTCTCTATTTTCTATTGTTTTAAGATTGTTTTTCTATTGGATGTTTCTTTTTTGTTTTAAACCAAACGCCAATGTTAATCTTAAAGTTTGCTGTTAATGTTGTACTTGGTTTTTGCTTGAACCGCTGCGGTTCAAGAGTTCATTGTCAAGTCTAATAAAATGTTCGAATGACACGTTAAGTGTCAGCCACTACAAGAGATCCGCCGATCCCCGACAGTCGTTTGAGAGGCCGCCAAGCGGCCAAAAAAAATAGCCAAAATGTGTATAGCCAAAGAAAAAAAGCAAAGGTAACCTATGTAACCAAAAAAATGTTTGCCGCTTGACTGGAACTTGAACTCAGCTACCCGCTACACAGGCAAAACGTCCGCTCCCCCGATTCAACCCCCCGCCGACCCGCCGACCCGCCGTCCCGCTGCCCAGCCCATGGCTGGCAGATGTTTCCCTTTTTGTCAAATGGCTGCAGCAATGATGATAAATCGTGACCGTGGAGCGCTTTAGTGAAATTTCTTTCCCGCTGCCCACTACAAATTTCTGTATGTATGTTTTTCATCTCTTCAGCTGGCTGCTGGCTGGATCTTTATTACCACATTTTCAGGCACCGCTGAGTGACGTGAACAGTTTGTGGCGCAGCTGCCGCATCGAGCTACCAACGTTTCCTTTGCTACTTATGGCCAAGTTACTGCCTTTTACTAGCCGCCCTCCCCCCTCGCCCCTCGCCCCTTAACCATGCAGCCCCCGGCAGCCCCTGTCGGCCATTACCCGCAAACTTGACATTTAAGTGAATTATGTAGTTTTCATGTTAACTTTCTGTGCGGTGTCGGCAAAATCTTTTTGACTAAGTGCCTGGCAGGCGACTTTTCCATACCTGACGACGCGTCCATGATTTATGCGTGTAGTGTTCACATATATATATATATATATATGAGTATGTGTGTGTTTGTGTGTGTGGCACTTGCATTTTCTTAGGCAAGGGCTGGCCCACCCTCTAACGCTTCTAAGCGTTGAAATTAGGCAGAAATATAATTTATGTGCTCCGATTTGGGCGCCACAACAAAAAAAAAAGGTGCAAAAGTTGAAGCAACTTCTTGAACTCCATTTTAGTGGCGCTTCCGGGTGTTGGGCGTGCGGGGGTGCCGACAACAGTTTGTCGGCTTTGATTTAAATGCAAATTTTGCGGGGTCCCAAGAAATGTCAACGCGAATCACGATCTTTCCAGTTTCGAGTAATTGCAATTTGAATTTATTTATGATTCATGAATCGCCTGCATAGAATTAGTTTGAGCTTAGGAATTTTTGCAGAGAAAGGCATGTGAAAAAAATTCAAGATTAAACTTTTAATATGCCAAAATATAATATCAAACATAAGACCCTTAAAATAAATTCCTTTAAAAAAAAAATAAACAAATATGCAAAATATAATATTAAATGTCTAAATATTGAATAAAGGAAATTGCTTTATTTTCCCAATTTCAAAATTCTCTTTTAAATAAAAATAATATTAATCAATAAGCAAAAAAAAATAAATACCTAAATATTGCTTCACATTGCCTTTTTAAAGATCTCTTAAAGATAAAAATTTAAAATTATTATGAGCATTAAAAAAATATTAATCTTAAATATTGCCCTTTATTTCCGACTTTCCAAAGATCACCGAGTAATAAAGTTAAATATATTTAAATATATATTTGCATGCTGAATCGCATTTTTCGCGCACTTGACCTTATCCGCTTTCGTTGATCTTCCTTCACCTGTTGAGATTTCCAATTAACATTTAACATTAGCCCCAGTCAAGGCTGTCAGATTTTATCACAAGTCGCTGACAAATTCCTCTGCCCTGCAAAGCAGTTCAAGGTCAGCTCCCACGCACGCTTGCAACGGAGCGAGCGAATCGTTCGATCTTTCGATAACAGCTGGCTGATAAAATGCCAAAGTTATCGAATCACACACTTGAATGCCGACTTTAACTTCGAATCTAACTTCTGTCTGACACGCGGCTCATTTAACGTTTACAAGTTAATTTGTCGCGAATATTTCGACTGCTATCTGCAGCTGATTGTGTGTGCACAACTGTAAGAGTATCTGTAGCAGCTGTATCTCTGTGTCTGTGTGTGCGTGTATCTGTATCTGCGACCTTGCAAGGTAACAACAGAAAAACCAATCAGCCAGCGTGAAATGTGCTCGACACAGCGAAACTGAGGTAACAAATTAGCAAAAATTGCAATACAATAAATAAATAAATCGAAACACACACACACACACAGAGATACACACACACACACACACAGATGCAATATTGTGAACAAGAGCGAGGAATTTTTTAATTTAGATAATTGAAATAACGCAGAATTGAAACAGTTTATTATTAACAATAAATGGCAAAAAGAACAAGCAGACAGATACCGAAAAATAAAACGAAAAACAGGCAAAAAAGCCCCCAACTCAATTATAAATAAAACATTCGCGTTTAACTGTTTAATCAGATACCGCAGCTGTCGTTGTCTTTAGTTTATAACAATAATGATTAACAATACGCGGTTAGCGAGTTGTTGCTTTTGTCAAATTTATGAATAAATTAACTAAAATATTGCGCGATTTTCATTCGCTGTGTTTTTTTTTTTTTTTGTTTTTGTGCAAAAAAAGCGCTTTTTAATAATTTAATTTCATGATTCATTTTTGCAATGCAATTTTTCGAGCTGTTAATTGCGACAGTTTTATACACATTTTATTGCGGCTTTTGCATATTGATAAATATTTGATTTAAATAAATTGCACTTATTTAATAATTGCATAAAAAACCATGTGTGCACTAGTCGGCAGTGCCCGACTAGGGTATACCCTATACCTTCTTCTCCCAACACCAAATGCAGCTCGCGCTACGCTCTCCTTTGCCTTGGCATTCACAAAACATAAATTAAGTTCCCCTTTTGGGAGTCGAACTTGAAACTATCGTTAACCAATGCAAATACTTGGATACCATACCCAGAATCGAGTTTTAGTGTGTGTGTGTGCAGATTCATACAGAAATTCTTGTAATTTTCGCTAGCTTGCCAACTTTTCTCAAGCAACTTCTGTGTTTATTATTCTATATAAATGCCATTTTCTGCATTAGTTTTTTGTCTGCTATAGAATATTCCTATATATATTGATTTAAGGAGCCAGAGATGCTTCCTTCAGGCTTTTACGTAAATTTGCACAAACAAATTATGCCCTCTTTAAGGATTTTCAATGGGTTCAGGGTATACAAAATAACGCACGTCACAATAATTGACATAAAAAGCAAAAGTTGCAATTAATGGAAAATCAGTTCAAACTGATTTTGATTTTCATTAACAATTTAAAACTAATTTTCGCTGAAAGTGAATGTTGAATACATTATGCATACAAATATATGAATTAAATAAATCACAATGCAAACTGTTTAGTTGAATAAGCAGGAATAGTATTTAGCTTGGCACTTCTCTTGAATTTGGCAAAGTTGTTAACTGTTAGTTGTAGTTGATAGATTAAAGTTAATTGCCATGCGAATGACTTGCGTCAACATTGCGATAAATCAAAAAAATATATATAATATACTATGTACTCGTCAGCTGGAAATGTCAAATTCATTCTATCAGAACACAAAGAACAAGCCAGCTAATTAAAGAAAAAAGTTCGCACGCCCCAACGGCAGCAATGGAAACAACAGCAGTAAAAAGCAATCAAAAAGAGTAAAAACCACCCGCAAAAAGACAAAAAACGTATATGAAAAACAAAAAAACAAAAACAAAACAAAAAAAAAATCAACGTCAACTAATTAAAAAGCCAAAGCAACTGCAGCAAATGGCACTTGCTGTTGTTGGGCCCAAAGGCAGAATCAGAGCCGAAACAACGGACTCGAAGACAAAGACCCAGCCCAAAATTGCAAGAGGCCCTGCAGTTTTCACGCCCCTTTAGCACACTGGCAATTGTTTTTAGATATGGCAACAGAAATCTCATTATGAGCCCCCTCACTCTATCTAAGTATAAGGTGTGTCTTCGCTGTGGCCGTCGTCACCAGGGCCCACGCCCCAAATTCAAATCTGGCAATTGCTGTACTTTCTAATACATGAATTAGGAGTCGACATCGACATCGGCATCGGCATCGAGTTCGTATTCGTATTCGTATAAGTATTCGAATTCGCAATCCGATATCGAGTTGCATTCGAAATCGACACCATGTGAACTTGGCCAAATCGGCGATTGTCAAACGAATGTCGAATTGCCAATTTATAATGTAAAACGGCCGCCGATCCAATTGGAGTCTCCGGGTATTATCCGCTATTTTATTCGCCCGCAAAGGTCACCTGGCCATAACGAGCCCAATTTAATTCATTTAAAAATAAGTAACAACAACAGAAAACACAAAAAATGGCATTGCTAATTTATGTTTATTGTGCATTATTTGTACTAGACAATAGTTGCTTGCGGTTCCAGTTCCAGTTCCAGTTCCTTTAGGCCACAGTTATTGAATTTTTATGCACTTTATAACATATATTTTTAATGTGTTTTTTTTTAGTTGGCCCACTGATTGAAATTTACGATCCCTTACATTGTTTGTTTCTCTTTTTATACCCTTGTCGAGGGTATTATAAGTTTGTTCTGAAATGTGTAACGCAAAGAGGCTGACATCTTCGATTATATAAAGTATATATACTCCAGATCAGCATCAACAGCAGACTTGATATAACTTTGCATAGGTCCGTCCACTACATCATATAGCTGCCATAGAAACGATCGTTTCCAATGTAGGTCCTTGCTTGGAAAACTTTTCTGCTTATCAAGATATCTCGACCAAATGCTCATTACATATATGCAATATATCTTTGTAACATCAGACTACTATATATACATATATAGAAGGGCTTTGTGTGGAAAACTCTTGTGTTTATAAAGATATTTTTACTAATCTTGGCTTTTATATATTTCAATATATATTCAAAATTCTCTCAATATCGGACCTCTATAACGATCAGTCGAAATGCAGGTTCTCATATTGTCAAAATATTCTTTTATCCAAGATATTTTCATCTGAGTTTCAGCATTGGCGAGCTTCACTTTTCTCAAAAACATATCTGTGCAACCGTAAGGTAAATTTCTAGAAGGGTATTAAATCTTCGGTCTTTCGTTTTCTTATCCGTTTGCTATTTGTATTTATTATCATTTGTGCGTTTTGCACATATTTTTCGATATTTATTTTTATGTCTATTTTATGTAGAGGAGTTTACTTGCTTGCCAATCCGCATTAAGTATTTTATTTATGAAATTTATTTTATGGCTTGCAATTTTTTTTTATATGTTTACAATAAATGCCAGCTGTAATAGTTTCATGAATTGTATTTATGTTTATATTTTCCTTAACCAGCTGCACAGCCTTATTCTTGTTAATTCTAAGCAAAGAATTTAATGCGATTTTTTTTTCTGGAAACTAACGAAAAACGACCGCAACGCCCCTTTTTGTTGGCAATCACAAAAGCCGAAACATATTGAATCAAATTGTAATTAATAAACACGCTTAAAGGCCAACAAAAAACGTTAACAAGACAGGCAGTAATAGGTGCAAAAAAAATGAGAAAAAAATGTATGCGGCCTGCTCATAATTTGGCAAAAAAAAAAGTCTTTTAATGAGCCGCCAGAGCTTGGCCATTGGCTAGTTTTGGCCAACTTTGGCGGCCTTTTGCGGCAGCTTTTGGCTGCTTTATTCAAATATCAAAACAATAAATTGCAGTGCACAACAAATGCGACTGTCAAGTGCAACATGGTCCATTGTGGGGTTAATGTGAGCATTGTGAGCCATTTTCGTGGTATCATAAGTTTTTCATCGACGCTGAACTTTGTCATTTGCCATACTAACAAAAAAATCAAGTCTCAAAATAATGGAAGAAAAGAAAACACAATTGTGCCTATCAATTGACGGGCTTTGATTGCCTGCCTTGCCAAATTGCAACGAAGTTCCTATGCTCTTCTTTGAGCTCAAATACAAAAAAGTTTCCATTATATTACAAAACATTATTTTCTAAATCGAAACTTGTATGGACCCTATCAACAGAGACATTTTGAGTAAGTTAAGAATACGACATAAAGAGGAAAGCGAAAAGAATGTGTTTTATTTAAGAAAACGACGCAAAACGAAAGGAAAAGACAAACGCCAACTCAAGCGCTGACGGACTAATGTAAACGTTTAAGGATAAGGTACAAAGAATAAGTGAAGATTAAAAAACATACAAAAAGAGCGCACAAACTTGGCTCAAAGTTTCAAAGTTCGCAGCCAAGTTAGAGTATCCTCCACTAATATAATATGCAAATGGATCGAATGGTAGTTTCACGGACCCCAAGGGAGGAATTCTCACATAATGTCACATGTCAAATAATTTGCCTTTAAAGTTTCGCCGCAAAACGAGACGAAACAAAACTTTGACGCAATTTGCATTGGGCGCCGCAGCTTCTGCCGCAATTGTCTGGCATGGCATCGTGTGGGGCGTGTTTCATATAGATATATATATCTGTATCTATCTATATATTGGCAACGTATACTGCCATGCAATTTTCCGGCCCTCCTGCAGCTGCCTTTGATTGATTTGTTTTGCCAAGTGACGCACAACATGAGGAGAAACAGCGCAAGATTTTTGTTGATTGGAATCAAATGGAATGAGTTGGGTTTGGTTGGATGTGAAGAGTGTGGCTTGTCGGGGTTGCGCCTCAAGTGGCACAAGGTCTGCGGCTTTTGACAAAATATTTCGCACTAAATTGCGCTCTGACACATTTTAATAGGCAGCTGTTTTGCATTTGCCAACATATATTTACATATGTTGATTATCCCAAAAACTGAACCGAAACTAAGCTAAACCCGATGGGGACGCACACACACATTTGGTATCCATTACAAATGCTGCGAGGGGGCATCTGTCAATCAGAAAATCAAATGAAGAACATAACTCAGGGCTGCGAGAACCGAGAAGCCCCCAGCTTTGATAAATGACAATCTGAAGTGGAACTTCCATTTGCCTACATTATACAGAAATAAAGAAGAAATAGAAGAGTGAAGAAGAAAAAAAAGCATAGAAATATCTTTGGGAAAGTGTTTTGTTCTGTGTGAAAGTTTTCAAAACGAAGAGGCAAAGAAAGTTGAATGATAATTGCCCAAAGGTCGTGAATCTCTCGAGACTCTCTGGCGATTATGCAATGTTTATGCGTGTTTATACAAATTCTGGACAATGAAAACAAAGTGAAAGCTGCCCAAAAAGAAAATTATGAAAATATTGTGTGTACTCATCCTAATGCACTTTCAGTTTCGAGCAACAAAATTTGATGTTGCGGGTGTTGCGCTTGGGAATTTTCCCAATTCCCAATTCCAGCTGGGAATCAGCAGCATCCAGCAGTTGATCGGGCGCCCAACTCACATAGAGATCTCTATCTTGCAGCTCCAGAGCGTGCTGAGCATAAAAGAAACTCTGCTCAGCTTTTGAGCTTTGAGCTCTCCAGAGATCTCCGAATCTGAAACTCTGGCTTATTACAAATTCTAATCACATGCAATCACCGATCACCGATCACCGTTTCTTTTCGTTTCGATTCCTCTTTTTCGGTTCCGCTCGCACACACTCTCCGAATGTTATTCGATGGAGGGGGGCGGGGGCATTGGAGTCGTACATTGGCCTGGTACCGAGTCGATGGGGCTGTCGCTTATCGATTAATCATCAAATTAAAAATTACTAAGCCCAAAGCGTGGAGCGTGGCCGAAACATAGCCATGGCCACAGCTGCTTCTAGGCTTGCCCCCCTCCCCTTAACCCGCTTCCTCCTCCTTAGGGACAGCTACCTATAAGTGCGCACATCACATTGCTCTTTGCCTGGCTTGTTTTTTTTTTTTTTTTTGGCACTTAACCCCAGCAATTTAAACAATATATAGAATTTCATGGCTAAAACCGCACTCGTTTCGATTTGCTTTTGCACTTATTTTTCGGCAAAATTAGCAATTGTTTGGCTAGCTGGGAAGAGAGGAAATGCTTTGTAAAAAAAAACTTTTAAAAAAGTTCAAGCAAAAATATGCTGTATCGAAAGCGAAACAAAAAATAAGAATGCAAAGAAAGTTAAGAATAATAATAACAAATTAAAGAAAGTTGCAAGTTAAAAGAGTTAGCAGAGCTCTTAAGTATTCCAAGGTTAATGGAACACAATTGAAGAAAAACGGCCGTTTACTGTTTCAAATGTCAGCCTAGATCTTACATATATTTATAGAATTATTTACGATAATTGCTGTGAAATTCCAGCGAAACCAAACAAAGTAATTGAACGATATGTGTTACATCAACACGCCCAATGCGATATAGTATATTCATATATACATACATATGTAGATATAGTATACATAATAAAGTCGTAAATTCATTTAAATATGGCCAAAGGGAAATGAAACACATGCAAATATTGTGTGACAAATGAACAATTTTCTCAAGTACAAAATATGCCCATAAATAACACTTTGAAGCGCCGCCTAGCGGTCAATTGATGCACACGCTGTAACGGGTCGGGTACAAAGTTCAATCGATATCAATCGGCGTGCCGCATTTTCATTGGGCAAATTAATTTAATGCTCAGTAAGAGATTTTCCAATGCTTATCACAAATTTGTCATCAAGTCGCTGTAATGCGATCACAGCTACACGAGGCGCACACACGCACGCACACATCCACATGGAGTCGAAGTTGGAGTCGAAAAGCAGTCGCCACATGCTGCTGCTCATAATGAAGTTGAGCGAAGCTTAAAGATAATGATCAAAAAGACCACGCGACGCGACGCCAAGACAATTAAAAGACAAACGAAAGAATTGCAAGCGCCGCCGCGTCGCAGTCGCAGTCGCAGTCGCCACTCTCTGCTCAATTGGAGGTGGCCGCTCTGCCGCTCTGCCAATCGGCCGATCGGCTGCTCAGCTGCTTGTCAAGCAAGTTGCGTCCAAGTCGGCTGCGCAGACGTATCGTGTCTGCCGGCACATTCAGTTTACTTTTGGCGCTCGTCGCGTACACAACGTAGCGGGCACTCACAAGACGGCACAAACGTAGGTGTAAACTTGACTTTGACTCTCACGCTCTCCCACACCGTAAAGTGTTATAGTGTGGTGTGTGTGTCCATGTGGTTGCGTTCATTCGTACGATCGCTCGCTTGCAGGCTGACCGTGAAGTTTGTTCTTTTTGCATGTTTATGAGCTGAGTAACTGTAACTGTGCTTTGTTATTTGTTTTGTTATTGCCGCTTTGCACTCTCGCCAAGTTCATTCACGTTCATTCACGTTTCATCATCGCTGGCCGTCCGTCTAATTAAATGTAATGCAACGCCAATATCGAAATCGAGTTTAAAGCTAATTACAATTTGCAAACATTAATTTTTCTGGTTTTTTCTGTTTTCGGCATTTCGAGTTCATATCCATTCATATCCATTTCCGTTTAGCTTCGCTGTGCATTCGAGCGCAATAATTAATTGCATTTGTTGTTGTTTCTTCGGCTGCAATGCAAATTGTTCAAAACACTTGAAATCATCTCTGATGATTGCTAATGCTTTTCAAGAAAGTGAAATCTCGCTCAAAATATGGTTAATACAATAATTATAATGCACAATAATTATGTTAATTTTAATAATCGTTAACACAGTTTATTTGGTAACAAAAATATATTAAAAGAAAATAGCTTTAAAAGTGCAAACAAAAGGCAAACTGTTTAAATATTTTCTCAACAAAGAGACAAAAATATAAATTAATAAATATATAATGTGTGCGAAATTTATGCAAAAACGAAAGCCCCGAGCGCAAAGCAAAAGCTTTTAGAAAGGTACGTAGCCAAAAAAACAAAACGAAGAATTCGACAAAAAAAACTTTATCTGGAAGTTAAATGTTCCTGGTTGCACTTTTCATGTATTAATTGCCTCTTGGAAAAGTAAAAAGCTGTTTAAAGCTTACCAATTGCAAATAAACCGAATTATGCATGCTAAAATCACATTTTGAGCAACTTTCCTATGCTTAAATTTGTTGTTTTCCATTTTGGCCTTAAATTAAAGCTTTGTCTAGCTCAAACAGTGCAAATTTTCAACTCTCTTTTCTGTGTATCCCTATAATCATGTTTAATAGTCGCAACTCAAGCGTTCCTTTTATTTCCCTATTGTTGTTGTTTTTTGCCTTCTTCTTCTTCGTTTTGACTTTTCATTGTTGTTCCACTGACTTCCTCTGTGGCATTTCCTTAATCTTTAGCCTACTTTGTTGTTGTTCTCCTCTCGAAACACACACTCACACACAGCTTAATGACAAACAACCTTTCACACTTTCCGTCTGCCACTGAAAAAAAAAAAGACGCCTCGTCATTCTGCAGCTCATTAGGTGGCAACCCTGCTCGGCACATTTGTGACACATTTCCATAGACACAATTCGCGTGTTCTTTTCAAACAAACAAAGCCAAAGCCTTAAAATTTGTATGCCATTGGCAAATATTTGCTGGCCAAAATTGAACTACTTTCGTTGGAGTTCGAGTCGGCGAGTGGAATTAACATACATACATATGTATGTAGTTGTGTATACACACATATCGCACCCTTCCCCCCTCCCCCTCGTTTCCACCTGCCACACTTTGGACAGTCACCAGGTTTTTGATTTTTGCTGTCAAATGCAGTTGTTGCCTTATAAAACGCATCATAAACATTTACCTACTTGGCCGACAGTCGCCCGTCCCCCCCCCCCCTTCCCCCCTTCCCCCTTCCCCAGACTTGAGTTTGCTTTCATTCAAATATTTGCATTAAAATGTGCACAAATTGTCACAGTGGGCGTGCCAAAAGGGGCGTATGCTTTTGTATGCAACTCCAGCAGCGGTAAAAAAAAAATACAAATGTTGCAGTGCTCATAACCCGGCCGCGCCATACGCTGTTTTACAGCTGGTGAAAGGTACCTAGCAAAACTGTGACTGCAAAACTGTGACTGTAAAACTGTGACTCCATGACTAGAGTATTTTCACATATGCACCAATATATGCTGATATAAACGAAGTTTTTTAGACTCAAAAGATGTTTTGCAGAAAACCAATATGCTCCTTGTCGCTTGATGAACAGAGTATAAGACAAAAACATATACAAAATTGAAAAAGAGGCCGCAGCAACAAAATAGTTGAAATTCGCTCGAAACCTAAACATTTTTATGATTCGCCTTTTTTTATTACATATACATATATGTTTGTCTGTTTGTAATTTTTCGCGTTTGTGACAAGAATTTGCAAATGTCAACGAAAATTGCGCGCTTCACATTAAAAAAGAAAAAAAGAATTCGGCAAAAACAGGGCTGAAGTGGAGCTCAGTGAAGAGAAAGGGGAGAGAGAGGGGGGGGGTAGAGGGGGGAAGGGAAGAGGCGCAGAGATAAGAGTGGAAATACCAATGCCCCAAAACGCGAGCCAATTGAAATTGTTTTATAAGACCATGTTTTTTTTATCTCTTTCTTATTTTTTTTTTTTAATTTTTGGGGCATTTTGTGTTTGGCATTTTTAAACAGCCCGTTACAGTTGGAGTTGCGAGATCAGGATCCCGGCGTAACGGATCCGATCGAATCGGTATTACTTCAAAGTGAAAACGATAATTTATTTAATGAGCAAATATGCGAACATTTCGCCGTGAGTTATAATTTGCGAATGTGAGCAAATAACTGACTTGTGTAACAATTCCCGAAAACTAAACAAAACCCGTATAATATTCAACTCTTTGGTTAATCAATTCAGCTGGAAAACTTTCATGAGCAGCAGGTTTATTAAAGAAGTAAATGGAAGTGGAAAACGATTTATATAGAACAATTCCTTTAAGAAATTCATAGATAAAAGATAAATACATTCGAGAACTAAATAAGTTCGAGACGTTTAAAGTGAGAAGCATTCGTTTTCTTCTCTCAAAAAGTTCTAATATTTATTTTTTCTACAAATCAACCTTGCTGTCAACTTCAGATCTAATATTTGAATACAATTTGATTGCCATGAGTTATTCGAATTCTTATGTAACTTCCAACATTTATTTTTTGTTAATGACATTTTCGCTTGTATTACAAAACAGAAAGAGAGAAAAAAAGATATAACGAGAAGCTCACAGCCAGGGCCCCGCAGACGACAGACTTGTGTAAATCGAAACGCTTGTCAGCCAGACACCTGTTGCTAGTTGGTTTTGTCAGTGGCAATATTTGTTTATAAATCAAAAATATGTGGCTGTAATTCCGTGTAATGGGCCACATTTATTGGCTCCTACCGAACAATTGTAGAGTGTTGCAGACCAGAGTATTTCACACTCTATTTAAAGCTGTGATTAGCTGATTAGGCTTGTCGGGGGGCTATTTACGACGATGTCTTCATATTGATAGCGACCGATTTATTAGATACTTTAGACTTTATAGTTCGTGCCGATAGGCCAGAAGCAGGTGATGGTAGCATTTGCTTGATGTCATCGCCGAAACGAACAAGTTTTGATTTTTCTTCTTTTTTTTTTGAGCTTTCTTTCATTTGTTGTGTGAAGTCATAATGAACCGAAATGCACGCAGGTTTCTCCAACTAATTAGACCATAAAGCAGCCGACCTGCCTGGCCGAACTAATTCGCTCAGATAAGCCACAACAAAGGTCACGCTTTAATTGATAAGAAAACACAATGCTGTGTCTTTTGGGAAAATGGTTTTCCGAGCCGAGCCGAGCCGGGCCCAACGTCGGCTACCGTAGGTAAATGAAACGCCTCAAGAGTCACTCAAATGGAAATCCCCATCATCGGCAACAATGACAGAACCCAAGAACCCAACTAAACTAAAATGAACTTGAAGTGCCAGCTGTGCCCCGATAAAGATCACACCCCAGTCGAGTCACAGGTGGAAGTTCCTGCTCCGATCCCAAAGAAAGAAAGAACAAAAAAATTGAGAATCATGCCACAATTGAGTGCACTTTGCATTAAACTAGGGACAAGCTGAGCTAATTTAAATGCCAGTTACCCTGTAAACCCAATTTCAAGTATATACAACAAATATTTTACTTATTAGATAGGAATTTCGAGAATTTCTATACCCGTCGTACTTTCAATTTCTTGTCAAGAATTCCTATGCATCGCAGACTGCACTCATTCGCATATAATTAACATACCCAAACCGCATGCCTTGCTTACAGGGTATTCACGGAAAAACTTTTAATAGTTTTGAACCTTTTCGAGGCACTTAAATTGCGCAGCGAAGCGTGCGCTCACCAACTCGGTTTCCAACACTTCCCTCTAACCTCTGCTCCACAGTCTCACATTCTCAACACTCAGCTGCCAGCTACGCCCTTTTTCAACACTGCCCCAGAAGAAGAAGGAAGAATGTGAATGGAACTGGAACTGGGACTGCGACTGCGACTGCGACTGGGAATGACAATGGGAATAGGAATGGGCCGGAGAGAGTAATTAACCCATGTTGGCCGTTTGTTCTGGCGGCTGCCTTTTGCAAACATTTAATTGTTCCGATTGCCGTTTAATTGTTCGATCTGCAATTTTTGAAATACCCAACTGAACGGAATACGTTGACCGCCGGAGGCTACGCTTTCAGCGTCTAGATCAAAGTTCTGCCGCCGTTCTGCTACGGTTCTTGACATATTCAAAGCATTCCAATCCATTTCATTTAAGTTAACTCCACGCGGATCGGGCTATTAAAAGCCATCAACATCATCATTATCCGCGACTCAAAAGCCAACATAACAAGTAAGGGGTTCTACCGACTAGGGAATACCCTGAACACTCTTTGAGGTGGTAGCGGGGAGGTGGCGATAGGTATAAAATGAAAGATACTTGACATATATATAATATTCTAGAAGCAACATATCAAGTTTGGTGACTCTAGCTCATAATATTTACCCAATTTGCTCAAAAAACAGGATGTCGATATCGATTCTTATCGATTTCTTGGAAACGGAGTAAGTTATCGATTATCGGAAACAAACTCGATCTGCGTTGGAACTAGGAGCACCTACATCTAAAATTTCAAGTCTCGGACGGACGGATTGACAGACAGACAGACGGACATGGCTAGATCGACTCGGCTATTGATGCAGATCAAGAATATATATACTTTATGGGGTCGGAGATGCTTCCTTCTGCCTGTTACATACATTTGCACAAATACATTATACCCTTTTTAACCATTTTTCATGGGTTCAGGGCATAAAAAGCGATCTGCGTGTTATATAAGCAGCAAACAACTCAAAGAGCGCTCCACAAATGTCACACTTTGGCGGAGAGTCGGCTTAAAAGCTACTTCACGGCAAAACTTTAGTCCGAGAGCTGACCAATTTGTTGCTTCCGTAATTTCTTGGTATTATTTTAATTAGTTTTCCTTGGTTTTTTTTTTATATTTTTCGGCTGGCTTTTTATTCATTTAAATTGCGTTCGCTCAGCGACAAGCCCCAAAAGATTTATTTGTTTTTTTTTTTTTTTGATAATGATAATTTATGGACAATGCATTTTTAGATGCGATCGTAATTCCAATGAATTGTTGCGACTGAAGCTGCATTTAGTGGGACTTAACTATGGGAGGCTGGCCGAATTTTGTTGAATTTTGTATTTCATGTTTTGATGTTTGTTTGTTGTGCGTCTCTTAGATGTTAGTTTTCACTTCCTGCCTCAAAAAAGAAAACTCATCATAAAACTCAGAGTAGACATTTTGCAATATTCCTTTTGCGAAATTGCCTCGTAAATAGCGTTGAAATGTTCCTTGAAAGGTTCTCCCTCTGCTCTCACCTGCCCGCCCCTGCCTCGACTATCTCACAAATAATTCACAACGCGCTTAACCCCCCCAAACTGCCGCTCTCCCCTCACGCTGAGGCCGTTGCCAATGGCAAAAATGCGTTTAAGTCAAGTTGCCAAGAGCCGAAAGCCGAAAGCCGCCGCTGGGTGCGTGTGTGCAACGTGTGTGGCAGCTGCTGCTGCGAGAGGCCGACAGTTACCTGCCGCGGCGCCCGCTTGCCCGCTCGCCCGCGTTTACAATAGTCGCAGGTCTGGCACTTTAGCTCGATATTTATGCAACGGCACACACTTCAGTTCTGGTTGCCCTCGCTCTCGCTCTCCCTCTTTGTCTCTGTCTCTGTCTCTCTCTGTTTCGCTCTCCATCAGCTGCAATTTAAGCTCACATTTTTCTTGGCAACACATTTTCCTCGCCATATGCATAAGCAGTTTTTCCAGCTACCCTTCTGTTGGTCCCCTCGGGCGCTTCCTCTGCTCGCTCATCGCATTGTTTGCAACACTTGGCGCTTGCCACATAACAACAGGCAGCAACAGAAGTTGCAACTGCTGCTGCAACATATGCAACAGCAACAGCAGCCGCCGCCGCTGCGTCCGCTATGCAGCGTTGCATGACACATTAAATGCAAAACGGGCAGCGTGCAACACAAACTGAGTGAGACAACAACAACAACAACAACAACAGCGTGAATGGTAGACGGCGCGGGGACTCAAGGAGGCAAGAAAAGACCTGAAACATTTTGTTGCCCACCGCCAAGAAGTCGGCCTCAGTGTCGGGGTTTAAGCAGCGGCTTCTACTGCTGCTGCAGTTGCAGTTGCTTCTTATTCTCCTGCGTTGCTCTTATTAAATAAAAGAAATGCTCTGGAATTTTTCATATGCTCCATAAGTGAACAAGGTAATCCTTGGGGTATATCAGACTTGATACTGAAATACATAACTACATCTGCTTTGAGCTAGAAATGTTGTCTGAGCTCGAATATATGTATCTACTTATTTCAAGTGATTAGATGTGATATGTATAAACGAATATGTTGATTAAATATTGTTTAGGTTTAAACCTTATACAATATTTACTATTTTAATATTATTCTAGTTCGTATTTCCCCACTTTATATTTGAGTTCTTAACGTGCTGCAATTCTGATCTGTCATCCTAATTTCGTCTTTGATCGCAGAGAAACAAGTTCCATCATACTCCCCATGTAGCTTCAACAGGGTATTATATAACGACTACAGTCAGAAGCTTTTGTATATTTTCGCATAAAGAAGCGTCTGTTTCTGTAGCAGCTGTTTGGCTTACTTTGAGTTATTGCCACGCCGTTGTTTCTTGTCTTATGACAATATAATCATACGGTAAAAGCACAGACAGGTAAAGTCGTTCGTTTTTGGCATAATGCGTGGCAATTATCGGCTAGAATTTGTTATGGTGCTTCACTCTTCACACTAATCAAGCGGAAAATGCATTCAGCTGTGTAGTTTGAGCTGATTAATATGCATTAAATTATATTCCGACAAGTTTTCTTCGCTTGCGTGTTGCTGGTGTTGAGAGATATCAAAAGCCTGCCCCAGGCAGTTGATGCCAAGCGCCCATACTCCCATACTCCCATCTATCCATCAAACGACGCATTGAACACTTTAAATAATTGCACATTGTGGCTGAGGCTTTAATAAAATAATTAAAATGAAATATGCTACGTTCACCATAGCTCGAACCCGAACAATATTCGCGTCGGCTTTGCAATTGACCGACTGAATTGCACAGAACAGGGGCTCGCGAGCGGGGTCTGAAAAACATCAGAAACCACGAAGAATCAGCGCAGAATGCTAGCCATGTTGAGAAATGTGCGGGCTACCAATCTACGCATTTTTTAAGCCATTTTATTTTCTGTTTCTTTTGTTTTTTCGCGTCTCTCGACGTCAAAGGCAGACCGACAGGTAAAATGCGAGCGATAAAATGTTTTAAAGAAATCGCTGAAAGCGTACAAAAAAAAAAACAAAATAAAATATTAATTTCAATTATTTACGTACGGTAAGCAGCACGCAAGCCGCTTTTCCCAGCGATTCCCACGTTGAGAATCGCCGAGAGGGGAGCATGGTAAGTGGCATTTTGTGCGCTAAATGCGCGCAATTTGTTACAGGATTTTTATGGCTAAACAGAAGGGAACTCTCTACGAGCTGTGTGTGAAACTGTGGGAACAGCTATGCTATGCAGTTTATAATTATCAGCGGTAGGTGGCGCTGCGGTGCAAAGTCTTATGCAATCGTCGCATGTTGATAACAGCGGAAGTTATTAGAGCAAGCTTCGAGTTATGCGAGCCAGTTCCAAAGAACTTTAAAGCGTAGCGCAGCGTTCTTGGCATTGAGATTCCCAACCCGGCGGTCGCTTTTGTTTCACTCGCTTCTAATTAAAGACGACACTTCGGCATGTACTCGAAAGCGACTCGGCCGGGCGGCAGCACGGAAATGCCTCGCTTCAAGCTTTGAAGAATCGTTTTGATACATGGAGTACCAAGAATTATATTATTTCCAGTTGACTGTTGATTGTAGTGCCACTCGCCGGTCACTTTATACATACATACATACATGCATACATACTAGTATGTAGTACGAAAATAACTACTTACGCATGCTTTGCTCCGGCCAATACTTCATTTCTTAAGTTCAATTCTTAAACCCCATTGACCATTCAACTTGGAACCTCTTAACCTTTCACACGTCGATCGATCGCTGGAGCCCCTGAAGATTACAATTAAATTTGGCCAGAGCTCGCAGCGGGTTGCCAAATGTGGAAACTAAATAGATACATATGTATATACATGTATATATGTATGTAAACTAAAACTGTGCAGAAATGAACTTCAGCATCGCGGTAGAACGGTGTTATTTAATTGCCAAAATGCCAGGGAAACGCAATCTGAACAGATTACAAATTATAAAATTGTGGCAGGTGTCCCGAACCAGCCGAGCCAGCGAAGCGAGCCGCCAAGTCGAGTTTTTGCGCCTACATTAAACATCCATTAGATAAGAATCAATGGCCAACACGATATGCATAATAAAGCGCGCTTTCGGCCAAACAAAAAGCCAAACAAGCTGCCAAATATCTAAACACTAACTAAGAGGGGCGCCTCATGTTACACTTGAGAGTTGAAGATTAATTGTTGCTGCCTGCCTGTCGTAGGCCCACGACTAGCCGACAGAGTTTCAAAGTTCGTTTGGGGTTGAGAGTTCAGACTCAGGGAATACTCTATCTACGGCTAATTTGATTAATTAAGCGTGGAATTAAAATTGTTAATCGAATTGAATGGCGCCCAAAGGGCTTTTTGGGATTAATAATCACAATTATTATTAAATATTATGTGGCCATAATAAAAGCTAATTAGCTGCTGCTGTGCCTGATTGCTGGGAAATGTTCTGCCGCCCTATGCGATTCTCATGGTGCTGTGTCACAAAAAACCTATGACATGACCAAAAGTATACGCTTTAATCATATGACTAACTGCACGCATGACGTAGTTTAATCAATAGACTTTTTGTCAGCCGCTGCTGAATCACCTCGACGAGAGAGAGAGAGAGAGAGAGAGATAGGCTTATGTTATAGGTTTGTTAATATACATATATGTACAGATATGAGGCATGCCTGACTCTCGATGACAGTATGTTTATTTTGGCTTCACTTATCGATCGGCGCCTGCTGATTAATAAAATGCTGACGAAAGTTGTGCTTCTCTTAAGGTCTCTTTCGAGACTAAAATCTGTAAAAATGTAAAAATACACGTTCTAAACACGGGCAAACACTTCTAGGTCTTCTTCTAGGCCCATCGAGTGACGCCCTTGAGCCCTTTCGCACTGCATTTACATTAAAGATTCGAGAGCTTTTCTTCTTAAGCACATTTTGCGTACTTTAATTTTTGCATATGCGGCTTAAATATAATGTGTACATGGTTTTTTTTGAGACTCACTTTGGCGCGCCGTGGCTTTCGCGACGTTTACAAATGCGAAAGTTCATTAGCACTGCAGAAAGAACAGAACTTACAGCTCCCAACAATAAACCGCAACGGCAAAAAAAAAAAGAAAAAACACAAAAATTAAATAATTTTCAACATACAAAAAAATAATAAATAGAACCACGCAGCGGTTTTCATTTAAATGAAAGGCTACCTTTTCGCATTTTGTTCATTTCTCGCCTCTTGTTTTGGTTTAATTAAAAATGCAAATTTTACATGTGTGTAGCATTTCTTTGAAGATGTTGATGTGTGGGCGGTTTGCTATTTGACGAAATCGAATTTGTTAATTCAATTTCATGCCAAACAGAGAAATTGCTGAATAAATTTAAATGCTCGTTAGAAACTTGATTTGTGGCCCAAAATCGTTAGATAAACATTTCAGTCTCGCAATTAATTAAGGTTTCTGGCCTGGGCTCAACTCCCCCTAACGAATGACCCCAATATGCAAGGCGACCGCAAAAATCTGTCAACCTGCACTGCCAACCTGCTGTTGGCCGCATACTTGAGGGCTTTTGTTTTTGTTTTGGCAAACAACTTTTTCTGTTCTTCTTGATTGGCGAGAAACTTTCGCTTTTAGCCTTTTAGCTGCCGAATTTGAAACCTTTGTTGTCCATAATTTGTTTATCTGAATATCTGGTATTACAACTACTCATTATTATCACGAATATTACAATTGTTGTTAGAGACGTTTTGTCAACCACAACAGTTTTCAGCTGCTGCTCTTGTGGTTTTTAATTGCTCCACGCTGGAAATAGTTGGGTTAGACGTAAGATTCGCCTTAACTCTGGGTTAGCGCATAATGACAACTGTTTCGCTTCTTTTTTTTTTGTGGGCGAAAGTTTTGGGCTTTGTTCGCGTTTTTTTTTTTTCATATGCATAATTATAGTCTTGTAGGAGATCGCTTTTTAAACTGTTTCTTTTATTCTTTTGCACAAATCTATATTCACAGCTTACTACTCGAACTCAGTTTACCTGTAAAGACATTACCTTGTGAAATACTATCCTGATGGTGTTCAAGCCTTTCCAATTTGTGTTATATTTCTTTTTATAAATAAACCCAATAAACTTCATTTGAGAAACACCTTAAACTTTCTGTATATTATATGAAATCGATTACAAATCGATATAATATGCAATCGATATATCTTCATATCTGTTTATCGATAAATGCACATATTTTTAATCGATTTAGTCGCTTATTTTCCGATCTTAAATTCATCTAGAGTGAAAATAATATGAATTAATAGTTCAATATTAAAATCCATATCAATGTATCGAATTATCGATAAATGTACTTACCTTATGATCAGCGACACCCCCCTCCCCCCCCCCACCCACCCTTACACATTCTATTTGTTATCTCCATATGTTTGCTCCTCGTGTATATTGCTAACCAATGCCTTTTCCCCTTTCTCTCTGCCGTTGCCTTTTACAGATCTTGGTACCCTCAACAACCACAACCAACAACAACAATATCAGCACAGTTAACAGCACAATAGCAACAATAGCAACAACAGCAACTGGAAGCAGCAGCAAGAAGACCCTGGTGGCCACAGCAACGGCAACGGCAACGGCAACAACGACAAAGACTTTGAATTCGACTCCGACTTCGACCCCGAGTTCCACTTCGACCCCGACTCTTGGCCAGAGTTTGCAGCAGAAGCACAACAACAACAAAATGGAGCTGCTGAGCAGCCCAGCAATAGCAACAACAACAGCAACAGCAACAACAGCAACGACTACAAAACAGCTGCTGGCGCAGGATTACCTGAGCTACGCCTCCCCACCGACCTATTCGCGTCTGCCGCCTGATGGCCATGAGTTTCCGCCCAACTTCAGTGAGCCGCTGATTATGCATCCCCAATCGCATGCCACGCGCCTCAAAGCGGAGCTAAGCTTCGAGCACAATAACAACAACAACAACAACAACGACAGCAACAACAAGCTGGAGGCTGCACCGCCGCTGCCCAAAACGGGGCCGCCGCCCACAGTGCCGCGCAAGATGTATCGCCAGGATTTGGTCATCAATGTGGAGGATGCGCGTCAAGCCGCACGCGCCACAGAGACGCCAACAAAGTTAGCAGCAGCGCCATCTAGCGGCGGCGCACGTGATTACCAACGTTCCTTGAGCGCGAGTGCGCCACGCAAGCCCAGCGATTGGCGCAAAGACGAAAAGTCGGAGAAATCCGTACGCGACAAAATTGCCATGTTCTCATCCAGCAACGAACTGGACACCATTGCGCCGCCCACACCCAGCTCCAGCGCCAACCTCTCCACCGCTACCTCCACCTTCTCCCGCAAGCCGCTCAACATGAGCAGCGAGAACTTGTTGGAGGCCGCCTCCTCGACGCCGCCGCCGTCTCTAAAGACGCGCGCCATGAGCGTGGAGAACCTGAACGATGCACAGCGTCAATATCAGCTGGCCAAGCAGCTGCCCCAGCTCCACGTGGCCGATTCCATGTACTCGCTGCACACACTGACCACGCCCAACAGCGGCAGCAACGGCAGCAGCAGCAGCAATAGCTACAGTTACAATTACGCCTCGCTGCCGCGACGCAGCCATGGGGGAGTCGCCTCCGCTGTGGAGCGCCGCATCAGCTTCTCGGGTGAGGGCGATGCGGCCACGCGCAAGGCTGCCATCACAAATATACTGGAGCAGCGGCGTCGCAGTCTGTCCAAGCTGCGCGGCCTAGTCATACCCGAGCGGCCACAGCTGCTGGAGCCCATACTGGATCTGCCCGAGATCAAGAGCCAGGTGAAGGCGGCCAGCGGTGAGGATTCCACGGACAGCGGCCTGGGCGAGACACGCCCACTCAGACACAACATCAACAGCAGCAGCATCAGCAGCAGTAACAACAACAACAACAACAACAACATGAGCAACTATCGCAGCATCTTTGCGGCTGTTCAGCGTCGTCCGCTGGAGTCGCAGCTGTCGCAACCACCCGCAAAGCCGCCACGCACTTCGCTCGCCAGCGCCCTAAGCATGCCCAGCAGAATTAATCTTTGCCAGCAACAGCCGCAGCAGCAGCAGCCGTTTTTGGTGGACCAGGAGAGCGACACAGATTCCGTGTTCTCCAGCACGGCGCGTGTTCCCACGCCGCCAGAGAAGTTTGCGCTGACGCGCACGCTCAGCTCGGAGACAAACACTTCGATAGCCAGCTCAAACACCTCCACGCTGACCTCGGGCTCCTCGGCGGGCTCCCAGGCCAGCTGCAGCTCCCTGGGCAGCACGCCGACAGTGGACCTAACGCGGCGCGTGCTCAAGTGCCAACTAAATGGCAGCGTCAGTAGCAACAGCACCGAGCTGGCCTTAAGCAATCGCAAGAGCATCCTGGCGTCTGCCAAGTGCCGCAGCGCCAAGAGCCGCGGCCAGGACAACAGCAACGACAATGACAACGACAGCACCGATGGCGAGGCCTGCGTCCTGAACGGGCGTCGCCTCAAGTCCAGCTACAAGCAGCAGCAGCTCCAGCAGCAGCAGCAACAACAACAGCAGCAGCAGCAGCAGCATCATCTGCTGGTCAAGCAGCTGGTGGTGGACAAGCTGATAAACGTGGCTGCCTATGTGGAGCTCACTTCGGATACGGACGACAGCAGCCGACGCTCGGATACGCCGGCCAAGATCAGTGCCATGTTCATAGACGAGGAGCGCAAGGCGAGCTTCAAGGCAGATCCCACGCAGCAGGCCAAGCTGCGCGTGGTGCAGGCCAAGCCCGTGAGCAGCCCGATGCCACAGCGCACACAGACACCAAAGCGGGAGCTGGCACTGGGCACCAACAAGTCGCAGACCACAGCCGAGCTGCGCGAGAAATTTGAGCGCAGTGCAGCAGCAGCTGCCGCGCCCCAAGTTCCGCTGCCCATGCACAAGGCGCTTGCCACAGTTGTTGCCACGAAGCCGCATCACGAGCGCTTCAGTTCGCTGGACTCGCTGGCCTCCAGCTCGTCGGGCGTTAGCTCCACGACACAGAATGTGAGCACCACACAGGAGACGGCCACCGAGTTTGGCAGCTTCTCATCGCTGGGCAGCAATCAGAGTTTGATTACCGCACAAGACGTGCAGCAGATTGTCGAGGAGGCCGATCCGCCGCTGAAGACGCCCGAGGCCTTCATCATAGTGCTGCAGCGGGATACGCCGGAGAGCAGCATTGGCATCACCCTGGCCGGTGGCTCCGACTACGAGGCTAAGGAGATAACCGTATGTCCTCAATATATATATATATATATATATATATCTATCGCATAATGCTACTTCCGCTTCTTTTATAGATCCACAAGATACTTAGCAACACTCCGGCTGCCAAGGACGGACGCCTGAAGAAGGGCGACCGCATTCTGGCCGTCAATGGCATGAGCATGCGCGGCCTGACCCATCGCGAGTCGATCAGCGTACTAAAGGTGAGTTCCCCCGTTTTGCAAAACTATTCCATAGATTAGCTTAATCAATACGCTCTCCCTCCTTCTTGATAGACACCACGTCCAGAGGTTGTCCTAGTGGTTACTCGCTCCGAATCGTTGGTCATCAAACCGCTGAACAAGAAACGTTCCTCGCTGGGCTCGCTCAGTTCGCTGAATGAGAAGCCCACCGAGTTGGATTACGAACGCAAGCGCAACTACCACAAGGCCTCACGCTCTCTCGACCTGGATCTGGATATTGTGTCCAATGAGGGCGGCGGCAGCGCCACAGTGCCCAGCACACCGAGCACGCCCAGCACGGGCACCAGCAGCCCCCAGCAGCCGGCCAGCCTGCTGGACGAGGCGAACGGCAACGACGCGGAGGCCACCATTGCCACCATCCGAGCACGCCGCCAGCTCTCACGCGGCGATGCGGCCAAGCTGAGCACCAGTGAGCTGCTAGAGCGCGCAGCAGAGGCTCGTCATGCCATAGCAGCTGAGATTCGCGCGCAAGGTAAGTCCACGCCACGGCAATTGACTTATCACTAATTTCCTTTTCCTGTTGCAGCTGAGGATGCTGCTGCCGGCGGCGGCGCACGCTGCGTAGAAATTGTCAAAGACAGCTGTGGACTGGGCTTCTCCATTGAGGGTGGCTTTGACTCGCCGTTGGGCAATCGCCCGCTGATTGTCAAGAAGGTTTTCATGGGTAAGTTGACTGGCATTTGCCTGATGGCTCCTACTAAACTCCCTTTCTCTCTCCGCTTTCTCTACCAGGTGGTGCTGCCCAGAAGACCAATCAGGTGCGAAATGGCGATGAGATCCTCAGCATCAATGGTGCATCCACGGCGCGAATGACCCGTGTCGATGCCTGGAACTATATGAAACAGCTGCCGCTGGGTCCGGTCAAGATATCTTTGGCCTAAAGTTGATAAGCTTATAAGATAAATAATGATATAGAACGCGCCACAATTTCCTAGATATAAGCAAAAAGATACATATACAAAAAAAAACAAGTTGCGACGTTTTGTTTCTGCATTTAGAGAACGATCTATATACAGGTAATCGTAATCATATATATTTAAATAATTTAAAGTGCAATTGATATAAATTTTGCAATTTGCGTGGGGTGTTGCATTTACCACCGCCCTATTATTATTATTATTATTATTATCATAATTATTATTATATATATACAAACATATACGTTATATATTGATGAATGTACATAACTATCTTAACTAATTTACGTATTTAAATCTTGAAATCGATGCAACGAAATGGAAATTTTTGTAACAGTGGTATTTTCTTATACATTATATTGGTATACACACGATTTCTAATTGCACACCACACAAGAAATAAAAGTAAAAAAATACACAATCAAATTATAACAATAATATTTTATATATTTTATGCCATAATTTATGCGGGAACGATATATAAATAATTATTTTATTATTTAAACAACTATAAAATCAATGTTTACATTTACAAAAGTATTTGCTAAAAAATTATATATATATATATATATATATATATATATAAAATATAACATATTATGCAAATAATACAATATTCAAACTTGACTTTTAACTATGGGCTGATATTAAAACATCATATAAGCACGTACTTACAGTTAAACGTTGCCAGTTAAATCGTATTAAGTAAATTTATAATCAGCTTGCTTCAAAAGAAAGTGTTACAAAATTTAATTTTACAATTTCGTTTACATCCTAAAAGTATGCAACGTTTTTTTAAATTCACCTAATTTGGTGACTTCCGATTGGAAAGCTTAAGCGCTGCAGCTGTTGTGCTCGGTGCACAAAGTGAACAAGAGTATATATGTTTTAACATTGTCCGTCCGGCAGTCAATATATTCGCCAATTTCTGAGGCTTGGAATATATATACATGTCCGTGCAGCTTCTCACTAATCACGACTTCTAGAAGCTCGAACTATACTCTTTTAACTTTGTAAAAGTGTGTATTGCCCCTCCTTCCGTCCGTTTTATGTTATTATTTTTGCCACTCCAGAAGCATGACTTGAATCTTGAACTACGTACTTGTGTATATCTATGACCACTAGGAATTGGACACACTGCAAAAGCAAATATTTTCCACTGTTTAAGAGCTAATATAATTCAATTTTTGGAAACGCACTGCTGATAATTTGTATTCAAGATTCCCCAAAAATTTTTATGCTCAACTAACGAATGAAAATATTACGCAATGTGCAACCAAATGTTTCAGAATTATTCGAATATTTACGCGACTATTTTCATTGGGTAAATTGGGAAAAGAAATTCAGGCGAGTTTTAGTAAGCTACTAAATAGTTAAGCATACTTTAGGCAATGTTTTGTGCTTAAACGCTATTAAAAGTTAGTTTTAAAGCCGAGGGAGTAATGACAGACGAGCATCGGATCGGCCCTTACTACCCATCCATAATGTTTTAGGGTATAGACAACAAAAAGGGCCTTAGAATCAATTGAATTGTTGCAATAAAAGTCTCACAATTTATTTGTATCCTGATGTAAACATACGAGTTTCTTATTTAAAATCATACAATCGTTTATGTAAATATGTATTTAATGTATTACATTTTAAAAATAGTAACGTCTTATAACTAGAACTATACCCAAAAATTATGGGTATGTGAAATTACTGTACAGCGTAAATTCGAATGGATTACACAGCTCCGCTTGCTGCTGCGGCCGTCTTTGGGCATTAGTCGCTTCAATGTTATTTCTACTTAGAGATCTTTGGAGGGTTTCGGCGCTAGCTTGGGCAGTTGCAGCGTCCCCGAGCAGCCCAAAAGGCCCAAATGCTGCAGAGGTAATGGCGAGTTGCTAGCTCCAGCCTGTCCATTGGTACGTGGTTGACTACTGGCATTCTCGCCGCCCTCAAATATATCGCTGAGCAGCTCGTAAACGCGTCGCTTGAAGAAGAGTTTCTGATGGAAGTTCATGTGCTTCATTTCGGGACGCAGGCCCTGCAGAAAGGCATCATCAAAGTCCATGACAAGGGGCTTTGTATCGGCAGGCGTATCTTCTGTGTCTGCGCTGACTTCGGTTGGCTGTGGGCGACAGAGGGTGAGGTGTTGGCAACTTTAGTAGAGTAAGAAAATTGATAATTTATTCACATGCTTACCTCGCTCGGTTTGGCCGCCTCGGTGACCGTGCGTCGACGTTTCTTGGGCGGAAAGGGGCAGGTTTGGGGCACGGCACTCGGCGGCATCAAATCCTTCGGCTTCTGGTCGTCCTCATCGCTCAGAGGGTGCAACTCAGACTCGGGCTTATCCTGCGTTTGGCTGGCGACACTCTGCGCATGCTCCTCCGCCACCCACTCAGAGCTATCGGTGCTGTTCTCATTTTCGTGCTCGTCGCTGCTCAGCGAGTGTTTTATATGGACCAGCGCACCCACGTGGTCCTCATCATCGTGCTCGTTGTCATCATACTCGTCGTTATCATCGCACCTGCGATTGTTGCTGTCACGTGACCGTCTGCCCTTCACTGGCACAGGCACGCCGGGCGTGATGTGCTTTTTGAGAAACTCCAGTTCCTCGCTGAGATAGTAGGGCTTGACGCGATTCGAGCCGCGCTGCACGTTGATGGATCGCGCGAAGCTGGTGCGAATATTCCTAAAGCGTTCCTTGCAATTATCAACTGTGGAATGGCATTCGATTAATTCGAAGTCCATAGAGCTTGTTGCTGTGATGCGCGGCACTTACCGCTATCATTCATCTCCTTCGAAATGTCCTCCCATGCCTGCTCCACGTGAGATTTGCGCATGTACGCCGGATGCGAGCGATCGTACATGCAGGGATGCTGCTCCACCAAACGGCAGATCTTCGCGTTTATTGCGTGCAGCTCCGGTGTTATCGTCTTTGTCGTCAGTGCCGCCACATACAAGCGGCTTATACTTCTTTTGCTGGTCTTGATGCTGCCGGTGCTGCGTCGAGTGTTCATTATTATTGTTGTTGTTGTTGTTGTTGATGATGTTGCTGCTGATGATGTTGCTGCTGTTGCTGCTGCTGATGTTGCCTCGTTCACTATAAAATAGCAAAAACAACAAATTATTCGAGTCGTCAACTGCGCAGCAACACAGTCCCAAGCAAAACTGCAACTTGGTTGCGTCCGTTTCCACAGAAACTGTCAGCGACGCTTACGCTCTCTCGCTGCACAAACACACAGACACAATTTACACACGCATGCCAAAACAAACCATTGCGCACAGGTGACAAGAGAAACGAATTCTAGTTGCTGCACGACCGTACGGAAAATGCTTCGGACATTTCTGTTGCCTGCAGGGCGCAACAGCTGTTTGGCGCGTTTTCTGTGGGATGCCAGCAATAATTACATTTATTGAAATTTGCCTGCGCTTGTGTTGGCTTGAGCTACACTCACCTACCTGCAATTTGTTATATCCGTTTATTGCTTTTTCCACTGGTTTTGCTAAGATTTGCAGTCGCTTTTGGTGGCCTTTTTGTTGCTGCTGCTGCTGCTGCTACTGCTGTTGCTGTTGTCGTCGCTGCTGTTGCTGCCGCAGTGAAATTGCTGTTGTTGAGTTTCGTGCTCGCACACTATTACAATTTATTTGGGTTAACGGTTACTCTCGCGCTCTCTCTCTCTCTCTCTCTCTCTCACTCACCAACTTACTGACGGTGTTGCTGTAAGGCATTGATAAGAATATTGAAAATGCGACAGAAAATCCAACGTCAATGTGTTAATATTTTTACAACGCTCAACCATAACTTGTTGAGTAGATAAGTTATTAAATTCATATCTTTTAGACTGCTAAACGCTAACAAAACTAAGTCAACCAGCATCTAAAGTGAATCATATACATATGTATGTACATATGCACGTATTGTTATTGTCGTAAACAGCTTGTTTGCCGGCAAAAAAACAACTCAATTGATGCATAGGCGTCGACAGTATAAGTAACAACGAGAAGGGGCCTGCTACATGTTGTGCCGAACAACCCCCGAAATATAAGCAAATAATAAGACGCTACTGGTCACGCACACATTAACAGCTACTCTCCCAGAGAAAGAGAGTGAGCGAGAGTAGAAGCATTGCCAGCTCCAAAGCAGCTGCTACAGCGAGTCGGTTAATAATAATACCGGCTGGCAATGATGTTTGATCGGTTGCATATACTGTAGAAATTGTTTTGTTCAATGACACCCTGTAATTTTACAGTCTAACATTATTCTTAAACAGTCCTTTTATTTCTGTCTGCTGCAACACTTTTGTGTCAACTGCCAATTCAATATATATAATTAAGATTAAAGCATTAAATTGCATATAAAAGCCGCAGATATGTATGTATAATGAGCTTCAAATAAAGCTCTGCTGCAGATGGGAATTGCTATCGAAAGAAATCGGCGGCGACAACAATAATGCAACCCTCTAGTTTGGCCTGCCAATTTAGTTTGCATCACATTCACAAACACCAACGCATTCGTCTCTCATGGCACTCTCGCGCTCTCTGACGGCATGTACACGAATGTCTGTGTGTGTGTATGTGTGCCATATTCGCAGCTGTGTCAGTTCGTTTTACGTACGACGCGTGTTGCTGTCGGACAAGTTTCTCGCCAGTTTTGAATTGAAGTAAAATAAATATAAAATCAACTCAAAGTGCTCGCTGGTGTGTGTGTTTAGTTGTTAAGCCATGTCTGCATTTAAATCAAATGTAAAACTGTGCCGCGCAATAGAGAATCAACCGATTCTGTATGATCAAAGTCATGAACATTATAGAAAAAGACTACCATCAGAGAATTGCTGGGATTTGGTTGCCTCAGAGGTGGGAGAGTCGGGTAAGTAGTGTTGCAAAGTGAGGCGTGCGCATTTGCGTTTATCGTTATCGTGTATCGCCACAGCCAAGTGTTGTGTCGCGACTGTTAAAAGTAAGTTGGCAGTACTCAAAGTGTTGCTAATTGCCAAATTTCACGTGCGCATTCAAATTGGAATTAACGAATTGGAACTTTAAAATGTACGTTAAATTATTTATGGTAATTAAATTTAAGGTTTTATATTTACATTGCTTATATATTCAATATACAATGTATACAAATATAATTAGGACACTTTGTAGCTTTATTAAAGAGTATGTAAATTTATATTATAATCATTTTTTACAATACATATTTTTGATTTTATTAATAGCTTTAGTTGTAAATTTAACTTCAACCAAATAACTACTAATTTAGTAAAGTCGAAAATCAAAGGAGCTCAAATCGATAAATAGATAGTTGCTTTGAATACGTTTATCGAAAGGTATTTTTAAAGCCAAATTTTTATCGTTAAAATTAGAATTGAACGACACTGTACTTGTTCACTTGACATTTTAAATTGACATTTCTATCAATTTTTCTACCCAAAGAGTAAGTTGTCACATTAAAACGTCATGTGCATATTTCGTTGCAAAAAAAAAAGTGGGTACTCTAAAAATTAAGAATATGGATAGACTGCCATACTGTTGGGCTTCATTAAATTAAGGTTAAAGCTTAATAGTTACAACTTTTCGAGCATTCTTGGGTTAGTTTCTGCGTTATTTTGTTAACGATATGTTTGTTTTATTTGCTTAAATTAAACAAATAGATATTTATGTTTCTTAAACGCTTTTTAAGCTTTTTATTCGATAAGATCCATGTTTGACAAAGTTAAAACATATTTGGTAATTACTTAAATGACGATCGCCATCCAAATTTTTGACATGTAGACTACTCACGACCTTCTTCAGGCATCGAGTCACAAACCCTTTTTTTTTTGAGTCATATTTTGAAAGTCACTGACTTGCAGTTTTAAAGTCACCATTCCGATATACAAATTTTTTTTTTACGAAACAAGCAAAAATCTACTTATAACATGCATTTCTTAAGCGATTTGTGTGGCAAATTAGACTTCAACATTCTACCTCTGTGAATGCAATTGAGATATTCAACTTTTTGTTAGTACAAAAATTTGTTTAAAATAATGTAAATTCTTCATTTCATTGTCAAAGTTAATATATATTTAATTATCATAACTGTTAATATTCGATATCTACATAAAAATATTAATATCCGTGCGTAGGAACTGCAATGATTCGAGAACAGCTCGACAAATTTAAATAATTTGTGTTTTTATCTCTACTCAGAAAATCGAAAAAATCGAAATTTGCTTTTTATTTTGCTCTTGAAAAGTTAGCTTTGACTTATTTATCAAAGTCACATCCTGTCAATAGTTTTTCTTGTACTGTTAGCAATTCGTATTTCAAGTCAGTTCCTGAAAGTTTCTCGACTCGACCAGATCGAGCGGTTGTGCTAAAACATTTCAGCGATTATAATAAAAATCTAAATGATTTGAAATTGGTATTTTTTTTATACAATTATTTCAATTTTGTCAAGTTCTCAGTTAAGTAAATCCAGGTAATTTCGATAGATTTGGCTCGTGTTCGTGATTGTGAAAACAATTCCGTGTCGTTTTACAATACCCAAGAGAGCAAGGAGCTGACACAGGTTAAATGCGCGCGAGGGATAATAAAAAAACGAGAAAGAAGGGCACGCCGAAGATCTAATACCCTTGCGGACCCAACCTTTATATAATGCTCATAGTGCTTTGCCCGTATCTAAGAAGCACAGGGAAAATAGTTAATGCCGAGTTGGGTCAAGGTATCTTGATAACCAATAAAGGTTTTTACTCAAAAACCTAGTTTTCGACCGATCGTTCCAATGGCAGATATATGATATAGTAGTCCGATGTAAATAAGATTTTGCAAAAATGAAGGGAGCATAGTGAAATCTTTAAATGCCGTGTTTAATCAAATTATCTTGAATGACAAATGTTTTCCATACAACTTAATTTTCGACCGATCGTTCCTATGGCAGCTATATGATATAGTGGTTCGATCTTTATAGGATTTTGCATATATATGAGCATAGTAAAACTAATAAATGCCGAGTTTGGTCAAGATATCTTAAGATCTGCTTTAGATTCAGATTTACAAAATTTGAATTAATTGTTACCGATTTGATAAAACCACCTAATTGTCCGTTCATACACTATTGTATCTATTGTATCTCTGTATTTTTTTAAGCAAGCCTTGATCACGTTCAATTTTTTTCAAAGTTCCTCTTTCTCTACGCGGTGTTTAAGTCGAGTTCATCGGATCGGACTTCTTGGAAACCCGTTATCAATTGAAAGTTGAGCCTAAGTTGAAGACCTTTCGTTCTTTTTAAATATATATCTCATTTTTTATATTTTGGTGATAAATTAACATCATAGAACTACCTCAACATATAGCTTCCATAGGATCGAATGAGGATCGTGAATAAAATGCCTGTAAGGAAAACTTGTCAATGCCTTTTCATTGTTGTTCTTTATATATTAGCTTTATTGTCATCGGAATTTCTTTTATTTGAGTATAAGCTTCATTATCGAAACACTATCGAATAGCTCCGATCGAAAGAATCGATTGAATATTGTATACAGAACTATCTGTTAAACTTTTGCAAAGGATATTAAATTTCCAAAATACCACAGATAACTTGTTTACCGATCTTGTAAGTTATGGTTTTTTCATCAATTACTAATACATACATTAAAGTTAAGTTTTAGTTAAGATCGTATTACGAACAACGTATAGTAAGTCATAAAGCAATATAATTGTAAACTTATATGGCATGAGATTTTCTGAAAGTCGCAACTTGAGCAATTTGAATGCACACGTGTTTACATTTATGGCACTTATTGAGCTGGGCTTAGAGTCAATATATCAGCCAGATTACCGGGCAGCCTGTCGAAGCTGAACATCTGTCCGGATTTTCAGCCTAATAGGCTCAGGTATCGAAATAAACCACCCACAACCACACCCACACCCACACCTACAACAGCTACCAACCAGCAGACCAGGCAACTGTTTCGATTACCTGTGACCCGTTCTCTCTGCCAACTTCACACTGTAGCTACATATATCTGCCTCTCTCTTTCAAACGCGTACAGTGGAGAAGTGCAAGCGCCGCTGGCGTCAGATTCGCAACGATTACGTCCGCTGGACGACCTCGGACGAGCATCGTCACCGCAACGGGCTGAAGCGACCAGCTTTCTACTTGGCCGAAGAGCTTAAGTTCTTGAAGCCGCATCTGTCTCTGTCCGACACCGGCGAGCGCGAGAGGGAATCGCCCGAGCAAGAACGAGAGCGGGAGCGGGATAGCAAGAGCAAGAGCAAAGAGCCGACGCTCGATGAATATAAAGGCAGGAAAAAGGATATTTCTGATGCAGTGGAGGAGCAGCCGCTGGCTAAACTGAAACAGGCAGCTTCTGGCAATATGCCCGCGGAGCCCGACACGAGTAAACCAGATAAAGATAAACCAAAGGTTAAGGAAGAAAAGAAGCAGCAGCAGCAGGAGAAGGAAGAGCAAAAAGTTAAGCAGGACAAAGATAAGTCGCACGCCGCACAAACGGACGAAGTTGCCAGCGAGGAGGACAACGACGAGCCCGAGGACAGCAGCTCCCATCCGGACGACAAGGAGCTGTCAGAGGGCACTGCCACGCCCACAACATCATCACTAGGCTCGGTTGCCAGCTTTGCCGGGACCAGCAACAGCGCCGTGGCCAAACAGCCGGAGTTCTTCATTAAGCAAAGCAACACGAACTCCTCTTCCAATTGCCTGATCATTGGCAAGAAGCCACCAGTCTCCCCGGCCACGGATCCGCTCTACGAGCAAATGGCCGAAGACAGTCCCGATGAGACCGCCAGCGTGGGCGGTGGCCGGCGCCTGCGTCGTGCGGCCAATCGCATCAAGCAGCTGCCCATCCAAAAGGCAGCCGCCGAGCAGCGACTGACACGGCTGCAGCGCCGCAAATCCATGACCATAGCTGCGGCCAACAGCTTGCGCAGCTCCACATCGCCCGTCAAGATGACCCCGGTGCCCCGGGCCAGTTTGCCGGCGAACACGTCACAAGCGAAGGCACAGGCGAAGGCGGCGCCCAAGCCGCCGCCAAAGCCAGCTCTGCCCAGCAGCCGGGATGACATTTTTCCGCGTCCTCGATCCACAGCACCGACTGCACAGCAGCTGGTGCTAGCTCGGCGCCCAGGTGCTGTGCCTGGCCAGCAACAACAACAACAGGTGCAGCAGCAACAACAGCAGCACCATCCACATCCACAAGCCGGACAAACAACTCAAACTGTGCAGCCGCGTCATCATTTTGGTGTAGGTCGTCCGCCGGGTCCTGCGCGCCTCGCTGCAATGGCTGCTATGAACAAACGTCCACTGGCTCCGCCGCCAGGACTAAGAGGCAACTTTGCCGGGCAGCGCGCCCCAGCGCCAGTCAACATCATGGAGAATTTCAAGCAGCCCCCGACGGCCACGTCGACATCGCAGCCTCAGCAGCAACAGCAGCAGCAGCAGCGCCTTGTGTCCACCAGCAACACGTTGGTCATCAGCACCACCAACTGCCCCGCGAGCAGCAACAGCACAATGACCAGCACTTCCAGTTCCACGCCCGGCTCGAGCTTTTCAACGCAGACGGCCTCGATCACCGCATCGCCCATTGTGAGCACAACTCCGCCGGTGTTGACCCTGATCAAACGCTGCGAGCGGGGCAATCAGACGGAGTGCCAGGATATATTCTCGGACGAGCACTTTCTGGACATGGTGCGGCCGCAGATGAAGGAAATGAATCCGCGCCAGAAGATGCACTTCAAGCAGAAGATCTTTCAGGCACTAATGGAGACCTTCGACGATGCCACCGACTTTCCCAACAGCGGCGAGGTCCAGCACTTCAATATTAATACGCCCTCGGGCTTCGATCACGTCAGCGATGGCGAGCTGCGTCTCATCCGGGAGCTGGTCAGCATGGTGAGCGCTGCCAAGCATACCAGCGATCGAGCTCCCGGCAGCTGCCCCCCATCTGCGACCACGCCCAATCATCGCGTGGCGGTCGGCAAGCCTCCAAATATTGTGCAGCGCATCTTTAGGCCAGCCCACGTGCAAGGAGCGACTGCCATTGGCGACGACAAGAAACTCTATCGCATACTCCAGATGAACAACCACACCAAGATAGTGGCCGGAGTCAATGCATCGGCCGTTCTGGCTGGCGCTCAGCGCAAGGACAGCATTGACAGCAACTCCAGCTCGAACACAATCCCCCTGACCACCGGGCCCAGTCGCGTGGGCACCTTTATTGTGCCCGGCAGCAGTCCAAAGACACCGCGCGGTATCGTGGATCCCCTGGAGGCCCTTTTCAACCATTCACCAGGCGCCTTTAGCAAAATGACGCCCACGGCTGCCTCGTCTGGAGTCTCCTCCAAGCCCGTTCTGGTGCGTCAAATGGGCAGGCGCTACTCGGTCTGCGGTGCCGGTGGTCCCAGCACAGCTCTTGCCTCCACCTCCCCCGCCGCGGCTGCCAATGCCGCCCAGCTGGAAGCTGCGCTGCTCAAGCGACGCATGGCGCCCGCCTCGCAGACCATGGTGCCGCCGCCGCAACGTGCGCGCTACTCCCAGAGTCCCGTGGGCAGTAACCATATCGCCGCCATTGCTCCCGGGAATAGTTTGTTGATGCGCAGCACCTCGTCCGGCGGCCAGAAGCAGCCATCGCCCACTGGGGGCGGCGCGGTGCCGCAGAAAACGCCGCAGATTGCCAGTATTCAGGGCAGCGCCTTCAATGAGTTCGCCACGCCCACCTCGGTGCGCAGCGGCAACTCGTCTGGATCTGGCGGCAGCTCCGGCTCCTCATCCATATCGCCGCTGAAGCGCAGCATGATCGTGGCCAATGTGAAGGGCAATGCAGGAGGCCAGCAGCAGAAGCCATCGATGTCCACGGTGCGGCCACCATTGAGCGCCGCGCCCGGCCCAATCAAACAGTCGACGTCTCCGAGTGCAAATGTGGCCAATCTATTGGCCGATTCTCGTGCCCAATCCCAGCCGCTGCCACGCCCCGCGCCCAGGCAGCAGGCCGGGCGCGAGGACCCCGAAATGGCGGGCATCATTGCGGCCGACGACTTCGACATGGGTCGCCTGAAGCGCGAGCCGCAGGACATTATGGATGACCAGGACGCCGATATATTGGGCATGTAGGTGCCCACGAAAAAAAAGAGCCAAAAAAAAAACAATTGAATATATCCATTGAATTTCATAATTGCGTTTATTAGCCACAAACAAATGTGGAGTACTTTTTGTAAGATTAAACATTTTATTGATTATTTACAATCTCTTATTTCATTTACACTTTCCATTTTTACATATTGTTGTCTAAGCCATTTATTTGAGAGATTCGAATATTACAAAACTTCAGTCATTGAAGACAAACAAAAACATTTTTTTTTCAAATATACAATATGAAAATAAAGAATTTACCTGTTAAGCGAAAAGCCGCTAAATCAATTTGTTGTTGGGTTCCAGGGGTTGATGGCAAAAAGGTCGCCCAGGTAAGCGCTAGCCGAACGAAAGATCTCTAGAGATAATAGAGGAATAATAGAGTCCTTGGGCACGCGAACCACTTTAAGATTTCGTTTGATTTGATTTCTTTGACTAATAAAGAACTTTTGATTTTGTGTGAAGCACACGACAATATTTATATAGATGATTTTATAGCAGGCCAGAAATAATATTCCAGGCGAGAATCTTATCTGAAGAGTCGCAGCAGGCAGCTTGTAAATTAAATATTGTGTGTATATTTGATAACAGCCGCGCATGTTGGCTATAAGAACACATCCACAATTGGCTAGCAGGTTTAGTTAACTGAAGAGATTCCACAATGAAATACCTGGCGATTCTTGCTCTGCTGCTGCCCCTCGTCTATGGCGCTGCGGTGCCCCAGCCACAGCTGGCCGATGCCGATCTGGTGCCGGACATGTCCACGGCCGAGGATGGCATGATGCTGGCCCGTGTGCCGGACATGTCTGTGGCCAGCGATGCCAATGACACGCCCAGCAAGCGCCAGGTGCCGCCCTTCCGCTTCATGAGCCCCCAGGTGCAGGGTGCCCAGCTGGCCAACGCCGACATTGACCAGGTGCCCGACATGTCTGTTGCCGCCGATGCCGAGGATAACGAGAGTAAGTTCCGTGCACGACCCGTGTCCAATTCGAATCCGTTCTAACTGTGCATCATATCAGCCGTCAAGGTGGTGGCATTCCAGGCTGATGCCGATCTTGTGCCCGACATGTCTGTTGCCGCCGATGCTCTGGATCAGGGTGAGTTCTTAACCAACTTAGTTCTCTTTAAAGTGCCCCCTCTGAACCCCTCTCCCGAACAGTCGCCGACAATGCCGATCTGGTGCCCGACATGTCCGTGGCCAGCGATGCCGAGTAGAGACCCGATCCCACATCCTCCCTCCTACTCCCAGCTCACTTCTAATTTATAACTAACATATGTACTGTGTATTGTATTTTCTAAGTTTTTATAGGCAGCATTAATAAATTTAAAAGGCTTAGCAAAATAGTTGCGCATTTTTTCTTGATATTTTTTGGGCTGATAACGTTGAGTGCTTTGGGCACACTTTTTTTTTGTTTTTCCAATTATTTTTTAATCAAATGTGATATATTGCGAATTTCCCTTAATTATCTGTTAGCGGGCGAGTTGATAAGAAACGCTTGAGATCTATCGAGGGGCAGAATGATAAAAAAGTACGCATTTGTGCTGTCTTAAATTGAGCTTTTTATTGCATTATTTGTTTATATACTTTTTATTTGTTGTCGCCTTCCGCAGCTGATCTTAACTTTATGTTATGTCTTTTCCAGTCGCACAGTAAATTGCCCTCCATTTTGTTAGCCAATTACATTATTCTTAGCTCAAAAAAGAGAAAAAATCAAATAAAATCTGATTAGTTTTGCGTCATGGTCTTAGGTTCGTTTAGGTTCCCGTTTAACTGTATTTGTCTGTTTTTGCTCTGCTCATTCGCCTTTGTGTTGGTGGCTATTAATAAAAAGGAATTAACGGCAAAAACCGGACCCACACAAAGTGCCTGCGATCCCAATGAGGCACATGACCATAAACAACAAGCCACCACATAGGTTAATGGCAAGGGGTGAGTGTCAGTGTGTGTGTGTGTGTTTGAGTGAGAGAGGGGGCTCCCCTCTCCCGCTCTCTTTCTGTTTTCGTTGTGATTTTCACACAAAAGCGCTAAAGCGGCTACTAAATTACGTGCTCATGTGTTCTAGTTTGAGAGGCAACCGACAAAGCGACGCGACATACGCGACCACTCCCCCTCCGCCCACGCTGCGCCCGTGTAGCTGCAGCTTGCGGATAGGCCGCTGCACAAAAGACCAAATCGCATTTGGTGCGCTAATGAACCGCAGCGGATCTGACCAGAAGCAAAAACCAGAACCAGAACCAGAACTGGGCCAGACGCGGAGTCGACAGCGGCGGCTTCGTCTGGTTCAACTACCTTTTGCCGCATATTCAAAACGTAAAAATACCGTTTAAAAGTGTAACAATGCTGTTAACCATTGCAGGCTCGTGCCAGAAGCAATGGGGGCGGGGTGGTGCGGGGCGGCACCCGACTGGCCGTCGCGTTGGCGCTGCAACAAAAGCCGCTTGATTAAACTGGATGTGTGCGATATATGTGTGTGTGTGTGTGAGTGAGTTTTTTTTGCATACATATACATACATATATGTATGTAAGTAGGGGTCAGTAGTTGGGAAGGTTAGCCAGATCAAGCAATTTATTATCTGATGTGTGAGCTCATTAAATTTAAATCTTTGAATTTTTCTTATACACATGTAGCTCAAATAATTTAACAAAAATTATCGGTAAATACAGAAACATTTTCTGCATACAACTATACATACAAACATTTTATATATGCACGTATGTATGTTTATGCACACCGTATTTGTCTACAATACGCATACATACGCATTATAACTGTTCTTTGAGTCCCATTCATGTTAAACTAGGCCTCTGCGTAAACACGACTCTCTTTGATGAACTTCCTCAATGCTCTTACTCGCTCGCGTCTGCTCTTACTTTTCGCCCTTCTTTGCGTTACGCGTTCATTCAAGTCAAGCAAAGTAACTGGTCTTTTTCTGCAGATCCTCTTAAGTACCAAAGTTGAAGCTCTTCATGAAGTTTCCATTTAACTGCAAGTATAAAAAATTCTGAATTAAAGCACAATAATTGCAAACAGCTTTGACCGTAGTCCGATTTCGATTGTGTGTGTGTGTGTGCGTTTATCTACTTATTGGCGGTTTACTTATTTCTTTATATTCGTGTCCGGCAAAAAAAGTTGAACAGAAAGTTCAAAGGCAAAATGCAAAAGGCATTGCAGAAAGCAAAGTTAAGTTTCGTTAAGGAAACGAAATGAAATTTCTTCGGCAGCGCCGCTCAGAACTAAAAGTGAAGCGATATGCATAACAACAAAAGTTCAGCCTCCGCACCCCCTCCCTCCCACTCGAGCAGCGCGGCAACTAAATGAAAGGCAGCAGCGTTGACGCCAGCAGCGAAATAAATGAAAATGCAAAAGTGGACGAAGTAAAAAGTTTTGTAATATGCAAGCGCAGCGAGTGATTCTGCGGGGGACGAAGACCAGACGCAAAGAGCAGAGAGTAGTGCAGCAACAGCTGCAGTCACAGCAAATCAACAATTGCGAAGAGTGTAAACAAAACGTAACGGGAGCATTGTGGAGAAAAAAAGACAAGAGAACAAGAGCAGGCAGCCGCTGTTGTGCTAGGTTTAGCATTCCATTCTTTAATTCAAATTTGGAGTAGCCCATGTATATAAGTATGCATGTATGTGTATAGGCAAGCAAGTGTGCGGTGCATCGCGATCAATAAGCATACAGTTATCAAAGCATCTCTGCATTAACCAATACCTTTCTTCACTAACAACGTGCTTATGACTTGTTTTCATTTGGCTCTCGATAAGATAAGCCCGAAGAACAGCAACGAGAAGCAAGAGACAATGAGAACGCGATGACAACAGGGTAAAGGAAGATAGCAGTCAAGCAGCTCTAGCGTGTTGTAGTTTGGCGCGCAAACAACAGATGGCGCCACAGTGGATAAGCAAAGAGAAAAGACAAGCACTCTGGGTAACGCGCGAAATTTAAAACTTTTTCAAGCCACACAAAAATAAAATATCAAACACCAAGTTCTGACAATCTTATGACCAGAGGCAGGCAGGCAACAGGAACTCTGTGGGTAAGTAGAGACATGCCAAAGTGACGCATGACAGTCCAAAGTGCCCCCCTCCCCCACCCATGATTAGTTTAAATGCCAAAAACAACAACCACAACAGTCGACTGCAATGTCAATTTACAGCTATGTCATTTTGACAGCCCCGACCAGAGCGAGCGGAAAAAATGACAAAAAATTGCATAGAAGCAGAGAAACAGACACTCAAACACACATGCATACACAAATACATACATGCACGTGCAAGTAGAATGAGGGATGATTTAAGTGTATTTGATTTATGACAAGAGCAAAAGAACGGAAAAAAAGCAAATGGACAATGACAATATCCGAATTTTTAGCTTAAATTCAGTTAAGTGCTGTAAACCGCTTGAAATCGTATTAAAGTATTTGCTGGCCATATTCCTGCGCTAATAAGAGCTTTGTGCGGCCGCTGGCCGTCAGATGGCGCCCTGCTCATTATGAGTGTGAAAAAAGAACACTTGCAGGTCTTACAAAACACGTTTTAGCTTTTCCTTTTCATTTATCTGTACACACTTCTTTTTTATCTCGCACATCTTCCATTTTTGTTGAGTCGTGGCGGGGTGTCGTCCGCTGCTTGTACAAGATACGTTTTATGGCTTACTGTTTAGTGGGTGTGTGGGGTGTGGGGAGGGGGGAATGAAAAACAATATGGCGGCATGCTGTAAGCGTGATTACAGCTGTTATTGTTTCCGGTCTTGTTGTTCTTGTAGTTTTTGCACTTTAGATTAAAAATAACGCGAAGCTGTTAACTTTTATGACAACATTGGGCCAACTGTGCGGGAAATTATCAATGAAAACTGTCGAATATGAATTCTCTTATAAAACAAGATGCATGCTGTAAATAGGTTAAAGTTAATATGACCTGCCACATCTGCCAAAAACTCTAGCTCTTTTTAACCCGAAGCAATATATCAATAGCTGTCAAGATAACACCGCAGCAGCCACTTGTTAATAAACTTAAATATGGCTGATCTCATTTATCATTGTGGCACCCGCTCTCGACTTTAATCAACATTCATTTAAATGAAGCCCATAGAAAATAATGTTCGTGTCTCGTGAATTTTGCATAAAATGCGACATTAAGTAAATAAATCAATTCCACACCGCAAACTTAAATGTCATTCAACAACAATAAATAAGCACAACTCACAGCCGAAACTCGCGGCAAAAGAAGTACAATAATAAATAAATAAAAAAAAAAAAAACAAATTGAAATCACACGCAAATTGCGCAAAAATACGAATAATAAAAATAAGCGCCTGTCAAATAGAGAAACGGCAACGATTTTCCCATAAAAAATAAATTATTTTCCCATAGAAAATATAATTTTTGCTATTTTTTTATTTTATTTTTTTTATGGCATTAACCATTTTCGTGACCCAACGACGCGACGCGACGCGACGATTGCTGAGGACGATTCATCTTCGTGTGGGTGCATTTTGGCTATTTTTTTTATTTTATTTTGGCTGGCAAAAATAAATTTAATTAGCTAACGATTGGTCGTAGCGCGCCTGCCGCAGTGGTGGGCGGGGGGCGCGCAAAGTTCAGCTGCTGCTTTGACATTTGGCGCTTCTGCTGGCAGCAGCAAACGTGATTGTCTCTCTCTCTCTCTCTCGCCCCTTACTGCTGTCAGCTGTGCTCTTTGCGCTTGTTGCAGCTTGGTTTTTTTTTTCCCGTTTTCTTCTGCTTTGCGATAGCAGTAAATATTTTATTCGACTCGGTGTGCATAATTCGCACCGCATCAAAATTGGACTCCAAGGCGTGAGAGTAAAAGTGAAATGAGTGCGAGTCGCTGCTGGCTGAGTCATTTGCCTGCATTTACAATGGCGGCCATAAAAATTGAGTTGTTAATTTTTTTCTTGTCGTCTTTTGCATTTTTTCACACTTAGCAAATGGTTTATGTTTTGTGTATGGTAGAGCAAAATAGGTGTAGGGAGTGCAAATGAGTTGAGTTACTTGTGAGCGATATGTGTGGATTTAATTGTGAGCTGTTCCAATAAGAAAATCTAATTGGATACCAACAGGAAATGCTGGCAGACACATGTGTGTGCGTGTGAGTCCAGTTACATGGGTTTTTGGCAAATTTCAAGTTAAATTTAGTAACATTATTGTCTCCTTTTGGGCTTATCTACCGAAAAGCTGGCACATACATACGCAAATATGAATGTACTTATCAATGTCGTTGCAGCTGTGCTGCCAAAAACACATTCTGTGCAACGAGCTACAGCAAGACTTGAACACAAACACACACAGATGTCACTCAATTAACAACGGCCAACAAATGCAGACACTGACCAACACTGTCCAAACGATAACCGAGGCTAAGGAATGCATGTGTGGCAGGCAGAGGAGAGTTTGGGCTTGGCTTGCACCTGCATGTGTGGGCGTTGCAAGGCAGGGAAAATTGCAGAGTTTCCAACTGAGTGGCAGAAAATGTTGCTCCAACCTTTGCTGGCTTCTGTGCCTGAAATTATGGCAAAAGGTAATTCGAAACAGGCCGGAGTCTACCTTATTGATGCAGCTGCTGCAATTCAATCCTTTTGGAAACCTTCAAACAATACCGTGCAGCAGGCACTTCGGTCCTGCCACGCTCGCCCAAACGCCTAGCTTCCTCCCTCCTTCCACCCCACACAATTGTCGATAAGTTGCCATGGTGCAGTCAATTAAGCCAAGTCTCATTCCCTCCGAGCCCCGCTCGTTTTTACCTTCGCAAAAGCTTCGTGTTCGTTGTACATAAGTCGTGCTCTTTATGGCACATCCGGTCGAGCACATCCGCATCCTGTCGGGGCAGCTGTTTAGCCAACTTATTTATGCCACTTGCTGACACTTAATGCCCCCAATGCCACAGCCACAGCCACACCCCCACACACACACACTCGCAAGTTCTTTGTTTTTAATTTTGCTCCGAGGAGCTGTGTGAAATTCCTTTGGCAAAATGAAAATTCCTTTGGAAGATATGTTTATATTATTGTGAATAGTTTACAGGATATACGTACATGCACAAGCCGAGCGGAGTTCGTTGTTCGTCTGTCTGGCAGCAAAATATTTCCGCACTTGCATTAACGCTTTTCACTCCGACGCCTTCGCCCGCCGTCTGGAATTTGTTGTCGCCGTTGTCCTGGCCAATGCACCTGAACAGCTCCCAATAAAATGTCCTGCCAGTGCTGTCGGACTGTTTGGCGCATAATTAAACCCATTTGTTGCCGGGCTCGAATCCGCAGAGGTCGCAGGGGTCGATTTATTGCATTTTCCAGTTGGTTTGTATTGTATTGAAAATGCGGAAATTTATGTGGGCGTGGCAGGTGGAACATAGACTTCTACGTTAATTTATACGCCAATAAATTGGCGGAGAGTATTAGAAGTTGAATGTCGAGGGAAAATCAATTACCCAAAACTTGCCAAGTTTTCGAACATGCAATTGAAACTATCTCGACTTTATTTTCACACGAAGATTAATTAGACATTTGGGGATTTTCTTCAGTGAAATTATGGGCGAATCCGGCATTCTCTTCGCACAACAACTTTTTGTGCGCCATTTGTTACTTGTGCTTTTGATTATCCCACATTAAAGTTTCACCCATTTTCCACTTATTTGCATGAAATGTCTGTGCTCAGAAATACCAAATTAAGCCGCACATTTTTTAGCATTATTTAGCACATTTTTCGTAGATTTTTCTACAAATCTACTCGCTCGCATTCCCATCTCATTTATAACCATTTTCAGCAGCTTTCCACTCCAGCTGGGCGGATATCTAAGTGTTCTGTTACACATTTTCCAAGTCCACATAATTAGTGTTGTAATTTGTCAGTTGTTGAAAGTTTTCTCTTCTTGAGTCTGGGTCTGCAGCTAAGTGTGTGTGCCACCCACATTTGGCCACATTCATTAACACGTTTGTGCCATTTTTTGTTGTTGATGTTTTTTTTTTTGGTCTACAAGTTTTGTAAATACTTTAAATACGGCCAGAGCACACGACTTCGCCTGCTCGTTCTGCTGCTTCTGGAAACGAATATCTACCCCCTTTGCCTACCCCTTGTCTCTGAGGGCAACTCTTACACTAGGCTACAAAGCTTGCATTTCAAAGTAATGCATTTCTAGTACAATTTTAAAGCCCCGGATTGAAAGCAAGACATGATTTGTTACTGCATTTAGGCAGTCCCCGTATTTTGTTTGGTAGTGTATTTGAATATTAAAAAGAAGAAGATTTTATAAATGGCTGCACACTTGTTATTTATTTATCATTTACACACAATACACACAACAGTTGCCAATCCTACGCAGACATTATCCATTTGTCTATTTCTGTGCTCTCTCTCTCTCTCATTCTTTCTCTCTCTCGCTCTCTCACTCGTGACCACGTAATGGAAAACTTTCGGTGTGTCCAGCCGTAAAACTTTTGGCCCACATAAATCCTGCTAATCGCTTTTGCTGTACCAAAAGCTGGCTGCTGTGAAACTCTGTCCGTAACCCGAAACTCATTTGCATTTATTTGCTGTCTGTTTCGTCTACGTCTCCCCCTCTCCCTCACTCTATCTCTCTCTCTCTCTCTTTCGCTCTCTGTCGCCTGCTGACACTGCTCCCGTGTGTGTTTTTGGCTAATTGCTGTGCCTGTTGCTAATTGTTTTTGTTGCTGTCCTGCTTGAGCCTTGGCAGCACTTTTTCCATTCATTTTCAACACTATTTACTTCTTCTTCTTTCTGTTTTGCTTGTGGCCATTTTGCGTTTAATGATGAATGTTGAGCAACTTTTCGGCCCCCTCTCAGAACTTTGTTTGAAGGGATACTGCAACTAATTTCCGTTTTGCAACTCGTTATTCACACACTTTTTCAACTGGCGAGCGACCAAACAAACAAATTATTTAAAAATTGTACGCAACAACAACAACAACGCTGACAGCAACAGCAGCCTTCAAATCTTTTGGAAACAACTGAAAAAAAATACACAAAAATAAAACAAAAGACAATGCGTACAAATTACCCAAACAACAAAAAAAACAACAATTGCAAAGCTGTCGCTGACAATGACAACAACAACAACAACAACAACAGCAACAACAACTGAGAAATATGCACACTGACACTTTACGAAGATTTATGCGTTTTAGTTGAGTTCTGTTCCGCAGCGAGTTCTTCTCCAAGCGAGCGGAGCAATTTTTTGCACTGCTTTTCACGCTTTGTCAGTCAGCCCCCGGGCACGCCCCCCTTTTTTTTGGTGTTAATTCCGAAACTGGAGTAAAAGTCATTTAAATTTAACATTATACAATAAATGGCAAAAAGGAAAGGTCTCGAAGTTAAAACAGTTTGACAGCAGCGGATATTCTACGATAATTTTGTGGGGGAAGTTTAACAATATTCAAGAATTCAAGTTTAAAATTAGGCTTAAATTCAGCTACTTTATGGATTATACATAAAATATTCAAGTGTTTTTAAATATTTAATGATGAGAAAACATTATAGTTAGTAATAATTCGTATTTAAAACAAGAGGCTCTAGTCAGGAGTTCACGACCAAATACATCTCGAGCTCGTGTGATTTAGCAGTAAAATGAATTTTAAAAATGTACATAAACAATTCAAAAATGAATTCAAATCTGATGTGTTTTTTTGCATGCTAATATGTGGTTTTCAATCAAGATTTGAAACAGGATTTCAATATCGATTTGTATCGATTGCTTGAAAACGGGGAAAGTTATCGATTAACAGCAGCAAAAACGTACTGCGCGGGTACTAAATGCACCTAATTTCAAGTTCTTTCCAGCTCTTGTTGGTTCTGAGATCGACGCTTTCATACACACGGACGGTGTATAGAGATGGTCCCTAGATAGTTGCATTTGCGAAAACCACACGGTATAGATTTAGATCGAATAGCAGTTATTGTACATTTTGTTTAGCTCTTAATTTACAATTTATGTTTTTCAAAAGTACTTTAAGCCTTCCAATTTTGTGTTTGTCCGTGTCACGAGAACACGACACGCCTCTAAGTGCACTCTCATCCCTAACTGAGTTGCCTTTTGTTTCGCAGTGCTTTCTTTTTTTACACTTTCCTCGTGGAATGTTGCGCACTTTTCATAAATTGCATGCAATTTTTATAAACTATTTAAAAGCTGCGGTTTCTGGTTGCAAAAGAACAACAGCAAGCGTCATATGTAAACATATTTTTAATATTTAATATTGCGTTTTATTGCAAGGAATATTTTTGTAAAAAGTCCACACAATTTATTTTTGCGCACACTCTTGATAATTACTTTCACAGCCAAAAACAATATTTCATTTATTTGCATGATCAGACTTTTCACACTCAGCTCTTGCCCTGCTCGGCTCATCTTGTGGCACCTGTTAGCTCTCTCTCTCTCTCTCTCTCTGCTCTGTCTCTCTCTCCCTCTCTCCTACTCTAGCATTGTCGCGCGTTAAACACTTTTGTTCGCACTCGTTTCGCTGCAACCCAACCAGGCTTCATTTAACCATTCTTGGGCCTATTTATTGGGGGGCGTGGTCTTTTGACCGCCTCATTGGCCGCCATATTTGACGCCAGTTGAGCATGAAAATGCCATTTAACAATGGCAAACGGCCCAAAAAAGCAAATAAATAACAGCACAAAAAAGGGCAACCAATGCGAAAAAAAACCCACAGCAACAACAACGAACACACAACTGTGTTGGAAAATGTTTAAAACAATGCAAGAGACCGTAAAAGCAATCCAACAAGAACAATGAACACAAACCTCTGATAGCGCAACAACAATAACAATAAAAATGTCAAAAAAGCAACGATGCTTAAATCAAATTAATGTGAAGCCGACTCGAGGCCTTTTTGTTTCATTTTTTTCCTGCTGGTATTTGTTGGTATTTTTTTTTGCATTTAAAGATGTTCTGGCATTCAATTTCACATTATTGTAAACAATTAAAGTTGAGCTCTGTTTATGGGTAAATCAGAAGTGCAATATCTTACTTGTCGGTAAAATACTGATTGAAATCTATAAATATGTTTAAAACAGTTTGTCCAGACTGACTGACTGATTGGTGGCCCATACCTTAAGAGCTAGGGAGCTGAAATTTTCAATGTCGGTGCTCGTTAAAACGGGGTTTCGGTAAACTCGACCCGCAAGTGTGGAAAAACGTTTGTATGCAACCTTTAGTTTACCATCCGATCGCCCTTAAACTCAATTTCAAAGTTTTTTTTTTCATATTCATTTGAGGGCTGTTTCGCACTTTTTTGAAAATCCATCCCTCCTTGGTAGAAATGCGGGTCAAAGATTAACTACAGTGAAAGCTTCCTAGCTTGTACGGTTTGTGCTTTACGTTGATCATCAATCAGTCATTTTTTTATGCTCGCAACTATATTTTTGAGTGGACTCAAAATGTTTTGCGAATTGCCAACGATATTTAATTTTGGGAAAACTTTGAGTTTTATTTTCATTGGCCCTTTGCTTGTTTTCCTTGATGCATAAATTTTGTTAAACATTTTGTTGACTGCATCGACTGGCCATAATTTGTGTGAATAATGTGCTTGCCTTGCATATTTAATTCCCGTTTGTGTTTGCCAAAATTAATGGTCGGATGCTTAAAGAAATGCTTGGCTGCCATAACTTTTGATGGTCGTTTAAAAATGCCAAATATTCAAAGTCACATTTGGGCCAATTAGCACGCACACAAATATTAGTTTCATGTGCAGCAAATGCAGTTATTTAATGGAGGAACGTTCATAATCACTTAAAATATGCTCTCCCTTTTTGTGGCATAGTCGGAGAGTTCATGAGTCCATGCATTCCATGGTGCGCATTCTGCTTCCTGCTGCAAATCCCGAAAATGATTTGCAGCTCCCGTTTAAATGGACAAAAAGCCACGAGCACACACACAAGCGACCACAACAAACACAAGTTGCAAAAATTATACTAAAATGTGTGCTATTTTAATAAACTAATTCCCCCCAACTCCTGTTTACAGCCTTCACTGGAAAAATGGGCTAAATCTGTAAACAGCCGGCGACCAATATTTTATAAATAATTAGTAAACATTTTTGCGCAACGTTGTCATAATCAGAGCTCCGTAAATATATGTAGCTGGTTATAGGGGGGTTGGCTGGATTAAAGGCTAGTGTCACGCCCCTTTATGCTGCCCACAACATCCTGGCAGCGTCAATATAGCACAGCAGCGCACTTCTGTTTGCCGTATAATTTTAATACTTTATAATTGCATTATTTTGATGTGGCCAAGCGCGGAGTGTGGCTTGCGGGATTAGGGGGCGGCCAGGGGTCTGTGGCAGGGGTACATAAAAGTTGCGCTTCGTGTTGGTCAGCATTTTGGCATCCTAAATTCAATTAAGTGCTTATTAGCTGCTAACTGTGTCAATCAAAAAGCAGCGAGTGCCCCCTAAAAAACTCGGTTCGTTTGTATTCTGTGTCAAACAATATCCGATCTGTGTGCATACACTGTGTAAATATAAATATAAATTCAAAGCTTTAGCTATCTGACAATTAGTTCTTCACTCGTGTGCACTCTGGTGTTATGTAGCTGTAAAACTCGCCATCTAATTTAATTAGTGCAATTGGCAATTATACGTAAAATTTCAACATGTTTTATCACTCGAAATGCATCATTAAATAATTGCGCAATTGCATCATTTTAATTCAACAAAGGTGTGAATGTTAATAACATTAACAATGACAATTTTTTATCTTCAATTTTAGAATAGTTTAATTTCATTTCTGTGTGATTATCAGAAATTATTCAAAAAACGAAGATATAGTTTTCTTATTTATATCTAAAAATGTTTATTTTTTAAAATCGTTTTTCATGTTCACAAATAATTTATTAATGAATAATTTTAGTTTAACAAAGGTGTGAATTAAAAAAAAAAAAAAAACTATGACAATTTTTAATCTTAATTTTTTGAAAAACCTAATTTCTGTAAATCAACAGAACTTTTTAAAAAATCGAAGAAAAGGGATTTCTTATTTTAAATTTTGTTAACTGTCATAAATCTCAATCTATTTTTTGTAGAACTTTTACCTTATTTTCAAAGCTATTTTCTCTATATTATCATAGTCTCATAGGATAGTCCCTTTATGATAAACTTAAATCATTCAGAACACGAAGATATAGTTCTGTTAGATATATCTTCAATAGTTTTGACAGTTAATGGGGTTTCAGTCTTTAATCGGCAGAAATATCAGGAGTCCATTTTTAAAGGAGTTTTTTTTAGTCAGCAAAAGATGTAATTTCTGTATCGAAAATCATTCAAACAGGGAATGATATAGGATTTATGTATATATCTGCAAAACAAAAAGAAAGTTTGTGGGGCTTTCTAAATTAAAAAAATTGGCATAAAAATTTTCTGTCTTTTTATAGAACTCCTTATTTCATTTTTAAAACTCTTTTCTTTATTTTATCATACTCAACGACAGTATATTATTGACTGTAAAAAGTATAATCATTAACTTTACGCTTAACAAACAATAATTAAAACGCGAACTTATCGGTTGTTCTTATTTTATTATTTTTTAATCGTTAATCATTCTTTTTACAGGATTTTTAGCTTATTTGTCAGAGATCCTTATAATCCCATATTTACAGAAAGTAAAGAATTTTTATTTAAATGGAAGCTTTTTTGCAGTCAGATTTTATTTAATTTAAGCACAGTAAGAATTCAATTTAAGCTATTGTCGCATTCTAAAGCCTTTCTGGAACGCAGATCTTCTTGCGCTTTATCAGCATTGTCCGCTTGCCAAAAGGGCAGTGTCAGCACAGGAGTCGTGGCCAGCAGCAGCAGCAGCTGCATCAGCAGGAGAAGCATCAGTTCCTAGCCCATCTCAATCCACTTTCAGGTCCCAGTGGAGCAGTTTAGTTTCCGTTTGAGCGCCATAATAAATTTGCCAGCGTCTTTTTGCCCGCCAGTTGCGACAACTTGTATGAAGGAGAAGTCGATCCAGGAGCATGAACAGGAGCTGGAGCAGGAGCAGGAGCCGGAGACCAATGCCTCATCTTGGCATTTCTTTCACTCCTGCCTCCGCTGACTTGTGCATGCCGTGCGGCGCTTTGTTACGCTTGATTTACGCTAACAAGACATGAACGAATGGACACGGGGGCAGGCTAGCGTTGGGAGGGGAGAGTGAAACTGGAAGAGACGGGCGAAACTCCCGGAGACATTTAAAATGTGGCGCAAAAGAACGATTACAGGTTGTCCCGTTGCTGCAACCGCCACAAAACCACAGACAACAAATGGCTATGAGCCGAGCAGAGGTTGAGGCTTTGCGGTTGCTGGCAACTGCAGCCAGTGGGCGTGGGTGTGGGTGTGGCCGTGGGCATGGTTCGAAGACTGAGGACACTGAGGTGTAACGATTGCCAATTCAAGCGAAAAGTTGGCGCACTTTTCCATTTCCGAGCAGAGACCAAGCCAAGACGTGCTGCTAGTTTGCGGGCGGAGCGGGCTGCACAGGAATTTGAGTTCCGGGAACGTGGGCAGCAAAATATCAGCAAAAATGTCAGGAAATTACAGGAAAATGAAATAAATGAAGATGGATACGCAATTTGAATAGCGTTGAATGCGTTCAGCGCCGTCGACAGGGTCACGAAGAAGACCCTCTAGGAAGCCAAGAATGGAGCCAAGCCGTTGCCTGGTGCTCGTCTAGAGACGACGTTACCTGTAGGCAAATGACTGACAGCGGAGAGCTCTCCTTTTGACTGAAATTGAATCGAATTGAAGGCAATTCTTGACGCTGTCCAGGGTGGCTGTCTTCTTGTGGCCCACTTGCGTAGGCCTAAAGTGGGCTGAATGGCTAATAAGTATAAGATATTAATCAGGCCCAGACTGAAATGGGATTCGACACATAATGTGCTGCAGCTGCTGGTCATTTGAGCCTCCGCTGCCGCCCACACAAGACTGCAAACAAGAAGGCCATCTTGGCCCCACTTCTTGTCGGTCATAATTCCTGCAACAACTGCGACGTGATTGCAAATTTCGCAGCCCCTCGAAAATCTCAGTTACAAAATCTCGACCAAATTACACGAAATGCAAATCCGCAACCCGCTCAGAGGGAGTTGAGGGGCCAGTTTCAGGCTGCAAGCCAATTTCGTTTGGTAATTAGCATGCGAGCATTGAAAGTAATAGGCTCTAGGGGCGTGACTTGAGGGGTTTGAGTTCGAGATGTTGCAATAAATTGGCGCCCCAATGCCGCACTCTTGTGCTGCTGATAAACAACAACAAAGGCGGGCATTGTTCAGGCGCCATTCGAGTGTTTAGCTGGGCTTATCACGAGAGCTTCAGCCTGTCAATAGGTTTGTTTCATGCCAGGTTATTAAACCAAGCCCATAATCGTTAACCCTTCAATCTGTGCGCAGGTAACTCTAGACGTGTTAAGCGTGCTTCTATCTGAAGCATTTAAGGCGTAAATCGGATAATATAAAAACTTTTACTAAATTAAGATTGACTCGCTGCTGCATTTGAGTTCATAAAACTTTGCCAGCTCATTGGCAATTAAACTCTATTGATAGCTAAAACCAAGCGCTTATTGCCCAGATGAAAAGTTGCTCAACCAAACTGCTTTAAACTCGAATAATTTTTGCATCGCTGAACTTTCCGTTCAGCAGCCAACTGGGCGTATGCGTGCTCAGCAACTCAGGAGATATTCGTATTAAGGTTTGATAACAGGCAGAAGAGATATAAAATTGCAAATAAACAGATGAGGAACAATTTTTTTGAACAGGTAATGTTGTATATACCATTTAATTTATATATATAAAAAACTATTTATCCTGTCTGACTGATTGACCGACTGACTACCATAAAAGCTAGAAAGCTGAAAATTTAAATTAAGTTATCCTTTCCGATGGGGAAAGTTTTGTTTTCCACTTGATCAGCCTTAAATTCATTGTCAAAGATCTTTGTTCAAATTTATTTGATTGGAGTTTCATTCTTTTCGGAAAATCCATTCCTCCTATAAATGGGGCTCAAAGATTTCATTATCAAAGATTTGTATGCAAATTAATTCAAGTTGTGTATCACACTTTTTTTTTAATAATAAATTCTTAATGTCTAGAGCATTTATTCATTTATCATTGTCGCATCTTGTATATTTACGTCTACATTGGTAGAGAGTTCTATACATCTGATTCTTAGAGTACCAGGACATTAAAACAATATTATATTCGTCAGAGTACTAAAGACCAATGCGAGCTTAGATTTATGTATAGTAATGAAGCTCATACAGCACTTTAAAAAGTATTCGGATGCGTCTGCATTGAAAAAAAGGTTTTAATCTTTTCTTTGTCTGTGCTCTTATTATGTGGTTGTATTGTTCAGAGTGGGCTTAGACAGGATTATGGCCTGAAGCATGAACAATGCAGAAGTCTTTGACGCCTGCACACACGCATACACACACACATACGAACACACACACAAATGCAACGGATTCTGCTGAGGCAGCAGAAATTGCAGCACAGCACAAAGTGTCAGCTAATTGATTTCAGTTTTCTCCCATCAATGCTTTCGAGCATTGCTAAGCTCCTTTTGCAGCCTGTCAAGGATAATGAGCAGCTGCTTAAGTCCAACAGCGTTTAAGTCCACCAATAAAGCGTTCATTGATAAGTCGAGCTGGCGGCTAGTTGTTGTTGTTGTTGTCCCTTTCTTCTCTGGAAATGTTGTGCCTGCTGCACAAATATTTTACTAAGAGTTTCGCAACAATTTCAATTGAATTATGTTATATGCGAGAGAATATCTCGCATTGTTCTTAATACTCTGACACACAAACACACACACACAATGATACTCATGCACAGAACTCAATTATGCATAAAGCACAACTAAAGCTACACTATACAACATAATTAGGGTTAGAAATTCAATATATCTGTAGTTATGTTCATATGAAATAACTAAATTTATATACAGTTTCTCGTATGCCCTACAAGGAACTTTATTATAATTTTTTATTGAGTAGTATCGATATATATCGATTTAAAAACAAGGTTATTAGGCATATACGCAAATCTTGGGGAAATCTTGCCCTGTTCTCCTCGAAATTGAAAAAAAATTAAGAACAAAATTAATTAATTAGGAGTCTTAAAGATAGAGAAGTGTTTGATTAAAATTTTTGGAATTCAACTGGAACTATTTTCATAGTTAGACATTCAAATAAATGTATATGTTGCATAGTGTAATGAGCGTATAACCGAAACCAAGAGCGAGAGATAGAAATATGCAGAGCGTGAGGGCTAGAGATTCTGAATGCAGGCAGACTACGTAGTCTATAAATTAAATGCCATAACAGACCAAAAACACACTGACAAATTGTTGTTGTTGTTGTTCTTTTTGTTGTTGTTGCTGTTGTCATTTGTCTGAACGTGTTGCTGCGTAAGCGAGGACAAGCGAGTGCCTTGTTTATTGTATGTCGAGATGCTCGTAATATTGTTAACCATTGCGTATGAGTGATATTTAATTATTATGACCTTATGCATATTTCAAGTGTGCCACTTTTGGTTACAGTTACATTTATTGGCAGTGCATGAACAAAACACCACCCACCCAGCCATCTACCCACCCGTTCCCACAACTAGTTGGGCAGCTTGTTAAGTTATTTAATTATGACAATCAAATGGGACCGAGGCGAGGCGAAGACGGCCATTTGGCAAGTTGGTTGCATAACTTTTTTGGTTTGTTTCCAATTAAACTGCAACGTCTGTGGGGAATCTGGCTACGAGGCGAGGAAGTTGTTGCAACATATGGCAGCAAATTGAATAAGTTTATGGGCCATGTGCTTTGCAAATTGATAAGCGCTGCGTTGAAATTGGCTTTGATTTTGGAAGTCCTTGTTCGAAAAGTTGCCCAGAAACAAAAGTTACACAGGCAATTTTACTTCGAAGAAAAGGGGTGGGGAGGGGCCAAACGGGAAGTAGACTGAAATAAATGCCTACACAAAATGTAGAGCAATAAAAACATGACAAGAAATAACGAAAAGTTTTAACTTTTTACTTTTTATTTGTAAATATATATTTTTATTCTATTACAATCAAATAATTTCAATCAAATTTATTAAGTCAGTCTTAAATGCAGAATAAGTTGTTAAACTTGTATCTCGTATCTGTCTCCCTCTCTCTCTCTTTCTTTTTTGTCTCTCTCTCTCTCTCTCTCTTTCTGTTTAACTCTTATCACGCCATCAGAATGCCAGCTCGTCCTACCCTTTTGTCCCACTTATCTGTCGCATCAGACGCATTCGCCTGTCATTAAATTATGCATTTGCGCAATCACTTCCTAAAATATGCAAAGGACTGTACACTCGAGCTGTGGCGAGAGGCGTATGGCGTGGGGCTGGCACGTTGCACGCCTCATTGCGATGTGGCAAGCTTCCGTGAATTCTCTGGCTTCGCCGCAAGTTTTCAAAGAGCTTGCCTCGCTTGATTTGCGTTCTTCCTGCCGTTGTCCTACCGCCCACCCCCCCCATGTCGACATCGCTCACAAACCGGAAGTTGATAAAGTGCCTGGCTGCCATGGAATTCCGCGGCATGTTGGGGCATCTGTCGCTCTCACTCTCGCCCATTCGCATGTTCGGCTTTCGTGTCTTTATTAAAGTATTACACACATGCACCCGACCGTGCGGAAATGCATTTAGACCACCCTCGATTTAAGCCCTCCCCCTGACTGGCATCTTCCCCAGCCACAAAGCAACAGATATATTTCAGGCATTTGCTTTTGATTCACAATTGCAACGCTTCGGATTGCAATCACAGCCATATATCATCAGTATCTGCGGGCGTCAGTTAAAAACCAGAGGGGAGCGGGTGGCGGAACAAAACAATTCCTATTCGTTTTAATTTTCGCACACGTATTAAATGCAAAATTCAAGAAGCCAGAGAAATATTTCAGTTTTTTGAATGGTCCACCCTTAAATACACCAAATACGCCATCTGTCGACGTTATTTAGTACAAATAATATTTTCGTAAGAGTTCTCGTATTTTAGTATCTACATTTAGAGCTCTCTTCAATTTGTAGCTATAACATGTACATTAGGGCTTCAGCAACCATTTACTATTTAACAACTAACTATTGGCTGGCTGTGAGGGAATTTCAGTTTCCATTTTCAAACTGTTTCATTTATATGGGACTTTAAATAGATTTTTCTCGTTAACTGGTTGCACATAAATCACGCATACGCAACGTTGCACCGCGCACAGCTTTGACAGTTCATTAAATTTCCATCAATGGCTGCAGCAGCACGTGCTGAAATTCTCTTTCAGTTTTTATAGCAATTTCATCGGATTTGCTAAATTAATGCTGCATGCGAGCAGATAGCGTTAATTATAATGCATAAATCAGCAGGATTCCGAGAGGGGCAAATGCAATGCGGAGACGTAATGGATTTATGCGAGTATCTCAAAACAAACAATGGCAACAAAGCAACAAAGCAACAATAAACAAGAACAGACCAAATACGCACTGTCAACGCAGCAAGAAAAGAGACGGAGCCATGGGGGAGAGAGATAGGGATAGAGAGCGAGACTGTGTAGAGGTATAAGCCAAATATTATTTCTCATAACAATCAAAAGCTAATAAAACGCTGTTGTTTTCAGGCAAGCGAATGAAATGCGAAAAAGAAACGCAAATAAATAGTTCAGGATTTAAAAAGATGAATTTTCAAAAAAAAAACAGCGTTAGTTTCCTCTTGTCTTAAGAGCTGATTTAACTCTAAGCACTAGATGCGAGTGCGTCTTGGATTGATATTGATTAGGGTGTTTTAGTTTTTAGGTTCCTTGCCAGCTTCAGCATTTGAAAGCCAATCAATGGCAGCTCAGCCAGCAGGCAAATACCATCAAATGCCAAATTCAAACAAAAATCAATCAAAAGCGAGAAAATAAGAATATCAGTGGCACGCCGAAGATGTAATACTCTTGTAGACATTTGCCCTTTGCAGATATGCAGAGGACAACAGCTTGTATTTCGAGCGATCTTTCCTATGGCAGATATATATATATAGTTATCCAGTTCCGACATACGACGGACCAAATTTTGCAAAGTTTCAAGACGATAGCTTTAAAAGTGAGCGATTGGTTTGCATAAAAACAAACAGACGGACAGACGCACATTGCTTTATCAACTCGGCTGTTGATGCTGATCTAGAATATATATATATATGTATATTTTTTATGGGCTCGGAGATGTCTCGTTGTATGCTTTTCCCATTCCATTATACCCTCTACAAGGGTATAAAAAAACTAACCCCAGCCAACAGCATCCAACAACCAATCAAAGAAAGAGCTTCTTCCAGCTTAACGCATTCGTAGCAGCAAAAGAAACACCAGCAGCAGAAGCCGAAGGAACAAGCACTCGGTTTAGTCAAAAGTAATACGCATAACAAAGAGACATGTTTACCAGCAGCTTACCAGCAGGTAGCTGCAGCTGCTCGAACAGCTGCTGTAAATATACATCTTTTAAATTCAAAGCTATTTATATGTGATGTGAAATTGGAATTGCTGTGAAAGGGAAATGCAGCGTTTGTCAGGCCAGCGATTCATCATCGTCATTGCCATCAACAGCTCATCTTCATCTTCATCGCCATCATCATCATTATCAACAATCGATTCAAATGGGAACTGTCAAAACAACAGCGATGAGCCAGCCAGTGATCGGCTAATCATCGTGAAGTCTGATTAAAGGATGTGAAGAACTTTTAACGAGTGGCGGGCATATTTGAGTAGGGCTGAAAGTCTTTTGCATTCTCGGAAAATTAGGAACTAGTTCTTCATTTTTGATTTGTTCGTATAGTCACAGCTTAAGTCACGATTTGTGATTCGTGAGCAGTACTCGAGGTCAGTGGAGGAAGGAACTATTAACGAGTGGGGGAATATTCGATTAAAGCTGAAGGAAATAATGCTTTGTTTTCGGTTCGTTCTTTCGTAGAGTCACTGCTAAGGTCATGATTCGTAAGACATCTAACGAAGTCTATTATATATATATTAGCAGGGCTGAAGACCTTTTGCACTGTCCCATACATAAGGAACTAGTTCTTTATCAGCGATAAGTCACAGCTAAAGTCACGATCCGTGGACTACTTATAAAGCCTGACCAATGGGTGGGTGAAGACAGAGGAGGGAGGAACTATTAACAAGCTCTTGTATAATTGTTCAGAACTGAAAGCTTTTGCACTGTGGCATACTTAAAGAGCTAGTTCTTTATTTTCTATTCGTCCTTTCATACAGTCACAGCTAAAATCACGATTCGTGATTTGTGATGCGCTGCGCAGCTCCAAGGACGGAGACTCAGTGAGGACTACTTACGATGACATTCATTTGAGTGCCAGGCGACTAGTTTAAATATATTTTGAATATACTTGTACATATTTATATATACGACATATTTATACGACATATGTATATATATATACGACATATATATATATCGATGGAAAAATGTGTGCGACTGCTGCACGTTGTCCCCTCTTTGGATCTGTATCGCATATCAAAGGCCAGCCAAATTGCAAAGCATTTCCCCTCCAGAGAGCAATTGTATAGGGACTAAGACGAGCTCTGAGTTGGTTTGCAATGTGTGGAAATTGTCACTTGAAAATTGCCAAGTTGAAAAGAAGTGTCGATGCATGGCAATGCTTGGCTTGTTTGGAATAGAAACGACTTGGAGTGGGTCTCGTAAAGGGTTTGCCCATTGTCGGTGGCTTAGCTGTCACGTTTCTGTTGTGTGCTGGTTTACTTGTGACCTTGCTCTGCTCCACAATAAGCAGCTACATTTATTTCTGTCGACCTCGCCCTCCTACCTAATCACGCGAAATGATGCTGTCAGCTGTCCATTGATTGATGCGTCCCCAACAGCAGCAACAGCAGCTGCCTGTCCTGCCTTTTGGACCAAAACTCCCCTAAAAACCAATTACAATGCACGCACAAATATTATACAATTATAATATGTAATTAGTCAAAGTCTTCTTAAAGCTGCCCTCCCCAAGCACGACGCCCCGGCTATTAACATAATTAAAATCGAAATGAAACGGACGAAAAGCCTTTCCACGCTCATTGCAAATACGTGCCCCGCATCTGGGCGCCTAAATGTAGGCAACACGAATTTGCATATTTTAATATCGCGAACGCATATTAAATGCACAATTTTTGCCATTCGACGCCCAATTAAAAGTGGCTTAATTTCCGATGGGTAGATAAATACATATATTACAATCATAATAATGTGTAGCCCGTGAGTTGTCATGAAAGGAAAGTTAAATTAAGATTAGAGTAGAGCTTTTTACATATTTAAAAAATTATCAATATCTTTATACTTGGCATAAAGGATGCGATATATGTGTATATTTATATAGTAAAAGAGGTAATATAACTTGATATGGGTTGAAGAAAACGAGACATATATATATGTTGTAGCTTAATAATCCAATCGGCTTAACATATAACATTTAAAATATCTATTTTAGCATGTTTTTATGTATATCGATGTAAGCCTTGGCAACCATTTTCTATCTATATTTTAATTCGTAACATTTTAACATGTTTAAATGTTTCGCATTCGGCATTTTTACTTCTAAATTGAGAAAGAAGCGCATCCAAAATATAATTAAACGTTTGTTTGTGGGAAATTTGGCAAACATTTTTAACTGTTTTGCGCATTTTATGCCCTTTACTTCACTTAATAAATGACAGACATAAGTTTTAATAGAGAGCAACAAATAGTTGACAGTTCTCTACTCTTTCCTTATCTACATCTATTTATATATATATATATCTCTTAGATATGGGTGCTACCAGCTGTCGAAACATTTCGACAATCATAAATTTTAATGACAAACGCGCATAAAATGTAAATCAAATGATATTAAAGCACCGCCTGGCCTGGGCCTAATGGGCCGCTGCTCATGTAGGGGCCGAGCCATTTGGTGGGGATGTGTAACATGCCGTTTTTATGGGAAATTATGGAAATTGATTGCCAAGTGGTTGCCAATGCCGAGGAGGGGTGTGTGGCCGGGAAATGGAAAATAATCGCGCGAAAAGTTTGTCAACATGAAAAGCGTCAAGAGAACTTCGAGTTGAAGCTGAGTGATGTCTGACACGAGTGTCTCCAAAAAGGGGTTGGGGGCTGGGGGCTGCCGACTGGAGCGGGAGACTGTCACTGACATTGATGATGACGTTGGCCATGGGCGTTGACAATGTTTGTCAACAGGCAGGCAGCTTGACAGGATGTCCCCAAATGAAGACAGACAACTGCGACTGGGTGGAGCTACTCCCCCTATCCGTAGAGGCATCCCAAAGGGGGCGGCTGAAGGCAGCTAAGAAGCTGGGCGGGGTAGACGCAGTCCCTCAAGTGTTCAGTTTTTCTTTTCTTAGCTTTTCTATAATGAGCTGCAGTTTTCTGCATTTAATTGGCACAGGAGGGCGGCGGGCGAGGAGATGGGTTGCGAGAGGGTTTACCGCAGTTGCAGACGCTCCTTTTGTTTGTGGTCTGCGCTTAAAGTTGCCAAGTGGCCAAAAGTTTGGCACTTGCAATGCGAATGGATGCGATAAGCGGCACTTTTCCGGTTTTCTGTCTGCGAGAGCAATTAAAGAGGAAAGTTCCATGGCACGCTGAGAGGGGGAGCGAGATATGAAGAGGGCGGCGATAAAAATACATTTAACATGAGAACTGAAAGTACGAAACAATTAAAAGGGCCGAAAGCAAAATAAAAATAAAGCAAGCCCAGACATACTTAGCTAAAAATAAACGGGGATCAGAGTCAAAGGCTAACCGAAAGCGATTGAATAGAAATTTTGAAAGCTAATCAAGCTGTGAAGCAAGACACTTCATAATGCAGACAACTGAATAATTCCTTAAGACAAGCAACTAAATTTTAACATTCAATTAAATTCAAATCTTTATGAAGTCCGAGAAATTCGAGCAAAACCAAGCCACAACCACCACAGGGCAACTGAGTATTCTTGTGATTGCTTTCCATTTTGCATAGCCAAGTATATTGTCTATAAAGATATTCAATGAATTTTAACGCAAATAAAGTGCAGCCTTCTCGTTTTTTGCCACGAATCCTCTTAATCTTCTGGCCGTCGAGCCCGAGGAGAGGAAAAAGCATTTTGAATACTGGATGAAAGGCGCACAAGGAATGCATAAGAACGAATTAAAACCATAAAATATTTGCAATCAAAACAAAAAACGCCTCAAAACGATTTTCCAGGCTAGAAAAGCCAAAACAACTAAATGAAAACCCATAAAATAAATTTGCCATAAAATATGAGAAAAGATTTACATATAAAAACAATAACAAAATGCAGTTGCAGCTGCCGTTGCCCTTGCATTAAAGAAATTAAACTTTTCTCCGGCTTCAGCTTTGCATCCTTCTCTCTTGAGGGGCGGGGTTAGTGGAGAGAGAAGAGCCTAGTATGAGAACTGGGAATTGTTTGCGGTTCCATGGTGCTGAGTCTGGTTCAGTCCTTTTCAATGCCTGGGTAAACAACTTAGCAACTTTGCCTCAAGGTGCCAGGAGCTGAGAGTCGACTCAAGTCATATTTATGTTTTCATGCCATGTGGGCGCCCAGACACGCCCATCAGCTTTTTGTCAATTTCACATGCACGACGCTTTCATTGCCAACGTCAACGTCGACTCCACTGCGAATTGCTCCTGCAGGGCAAATATCCTGTGCATAAAACGTGCACAAGTCCTGGCCAGCACATTAGTATAGATAAAGCTGGTGAGCAACTGGGCTGGGAGTTAGATAGAGATAGAGATAGAGATAGAGGAGCGGCGGGTGTTTATGTGGATAGATACACATGCACATGACAAACAAACAAATCCAAAAAAAGGCAATGAGCCTGCCTTTGAATCTGAATCGGAATCTGAGCCTGCCTCGCAGTTTCTTTGCTCTGTCGTCTACCGAACACATGAAAAGTCGAGCAAGCTATCAAAATGCATAGCTTATTTTTTCTGCGCTCAACTGCAAAGGGTATCAGGGTTTATGATGCTGTTTGTAACACATAATGGCACATCATAAAGAATATATCACAGCTTAAAATTTAATTATAATACTTTATTGATAATGTAACCCTCAGGCCATACTCTTTTCTATCCTCTAGGCGAGTCGCTTTCCTATCCGCCACGCCCGTCGCTTTCCTATCCTCTAATTGGCCTTGAATATAAACTGCTTGACTTTGTATTTGTGCTAGGGTATTTAATCGTCGAATTAGTTTTTATTCCTTTTTCTGTTGTGGCATTTTTTGCCTCCTTCTCATTGTGGGCAGTCCAAGCGACTTGCAACAACTCACAGAACAGCAGCAGCAACAGCAAAATGCAAAATGTGATTTAATGCGCTTTGGTGTCGCATGCTAATGAGGCAAGTTTGTGCCACAGTTATATGTATGTAGCTGCAGCTTTGTGGCACGTGCCGAGCAACACGAGTTGCCCTCTAAAGATGCACGACACAAAAATAATAAAAATCCAAAAAAGTGGGCCTATGTGAGCGCTGTGTGCCTTGAATACTCAAGAATTATTATATGCTAAATAGTTTTTCCTTAGCCCCGACTGATTTATAGAGTGAGCCAGAGATGATGTCGTGCTAATTGTGTTGCCGGGCCTTTCGGATGCCTGCAACGTCTCAACAGCGTCTGCTAAAACGTGACTCCCAGTAAGTGGGTCTTAAAACTGCTCAAAGTTGACAGCCAGCGTATTTTACTCATAGATTATTTACCTGTGCTACGTGACATTCTTCGACGTTAACAATACGTAAAGCATATTTTTTCGGTGCAGAAGAAAATTAAACTCAATTTATTTATTTTTAATTAATTTTATTGAATATAAGCTTTATTTAAATGCCTCTTCTTGAGAGGCGCCTTCGTTCCTCTCGGCTGAATGGGATGAAAAGAGTCAAGTTGTTTTACCCCTTACTCCTTAAAAGGAGACATTTGATGTAGCTGTGTCCTTCTGCCTGTTTCCATACGAGATGTAGACTCTCTATTTAAAAGCTATCGTCGTGAAACTTTGCATAAGTCCATCTTTTCGGAACCGGCCATATCGGACAACTATATTATATAGCTGCCATTGAAACCATCGGTCGAAGAGTAGCGTTTTGAATGTACAACGTTTTTGCTTGAGCAACCTCGGCATATACAATTATATTTATTCTTTTTTCATATATGAGCAAAATCTTATTAGGATGTAGTGTGATCTTATTTTCATCAGATTCAGCATTTACAAGCTTCACTATTCTAACATATCTGCAAAGCAAGACAATTCCAAAATTATTTAAACGATTGATTGTAATCAATTACGTATAGCTTACTGCTAAAATAACGTTTATAAATGTTCAATCGATATATGGCAAAGAGTTGTTGTACTTTAAATTAATTTGTTTAGTAGTCATTAATCTTACAAAGAAAACTCCTACTAACTTAAGTCTGCGTGACAGCCGAGACTAGAGCTAATTCAATTAATACGCACAACATTTTCGCCGTGGTTGCTTTTCAATTAAACGCCCCCAATGTTAACTGAACATGCAGGCAGAACAAGTCAACGACTCTTCAAGACTTCAGTCTTCAGTCACTTAAAGCGTAACTGAAAGATGCGCCATGCAAAAGCGGGACACGCACTTTAAGGCCAAAACCAAATCTGAGTCGTCGTGGGGAGTTTTGCAACATTCATAGCTTGGCGCAGGTAACGCAAACTGATAATCACTCAATTTGCTCGAAGGCACAAAAAACTATGAAGTTCACTCAACTCCGCTCAACGATAAGGGAGCGCACTGCGGCAGCGTGCTGGCGTAGAGGGGCTCGGTGGGGGGATTGGCAACCTGGTGCAAAACAACAGCGAGCAAAGAAGCTAACGCCTGCGAGCTATTTAGAAGAACAACAGCAACTGCCAGGGAGAGAGACAGAGTGAAGTGCACCAAATTGGCATTACCGTGGCAAAGTGGGTAGCTGTTGCTGGGTGGAAGAGGGTGGCGGGGCAAGGACAAAGGCAGGGCATCTGCCATGCAAAATAAATGTTGCAAGCGTAAACATTGCTTAGCGCTTGCAACAATGCGGGGCAACAACACGTTTGGGCTGCTTTCGGCTGAGCAAAATGCATAATGCAGCAGCCGCAGAAGGTTCAAACTGGCAACTTGAAAAGACACAAAAACAAAAAAAAAAAAACAATAATAAAAGAAAAAAGGAAAGAAAAACATAAATGGAAAACACAAGAGAAAAATTAGTTACGCCAAAAGCGGTTGGCAGCGACGTTGAATGCTCTGGATGGATGCCATGCTAAATGTCTGCGGGGCACGATTATCATGTATAAGTCGAGGCCGAGCTAGAAGTGGAGGTGGCACCTAAGCAGCCAAGCACTGGGCTGAGCTCTGCTCCTCCTCCATGCCATCCGCTGGGCTGGTACTGGTACTTACTTAAATCCCATGCACGGCCACTACATTAGCGGCATCAACTGCAGCGAGAGCGTCCACGAAAGTGTTCAGCTCGTTATAGCCCTCAACTTGGATGGACGCAGGGTATGAGGGGATCTAGAAGCGATTTGAAAGACAGTTGAAACTAGCTGGCCCTGACTTATTAGATATTATTACTCCTATTTGTAACGTTATTAGCCTTATTATTACAATGATTATTAAAAATTAATTTAATATTGTTAAAAATAATTTTGGGTTATTAATACTTTTATTACTTTTTCTTTTATTATTAAATTATCGTCATATCTATTATTTTAATTATATTTTATATGATTTTATTATTCGTATATTATTTTATTATTACAATATTATCATTATTATTTGTTTATATTTAAACATTATTGTTAATTAATTAAATCTTCGTTTATTTTTTGTATTATTATAATTATTAATGGAACATTTATTATTATAATTAGTTTTTTTTAATTATTATTATAATTATTTTTATTATTTTAATACATACTATTATATTATGATATACTTATAACTATGATTGGTTATATAATTTGCGAAGTAAACCAGACATTAAGCCAACTCGAGGAAAACAACTCTTTAGATATCTAATCTTATATCTTATCGCTATTATACCTCAATTGAAAACTGCAGGGCATCAGAGTTTCGGCATAAAAGTGTATCCATATGGTTTTTTTTTTTTTTGCCAGCTGAAGTCGTTTTGCATAATTCCAAAGTCAAGCCGCGAGTTGGCGGCCAAAATGTGGCCAAAATGTAGGGATGACATACGCTGGCAGGCGTGGATCTGTAGAGGATGCGGATAAGGATGCAGTCATAGTAGCAATCGCAGTCGCAGTGGTGGTGGCGGTGGCGTTGGCGTTGGCATTGGCTGTGGCGGTTGCATGGCTCAGTGCGCCTAAGCTTCGTTTGATGGTTGACGTTTTGAAGCGTCCGTGGCCCGGAGGCGTCAGTGGAGCTGGCAGTGGCACCGGCATTAATAGCTGTGTGCAACAATGCAGCCATGTTGCAACACTTGGTTGCGGATTTGGCGACATTGTCGCATGATTTGAAGATTTCCAGCTGGCGACAAGTTATCAAGACGAACGTGACTAGCAAACAGTTGGCTTAACTTTTTCTGCCACATCGACTTGCCCCGACTCGCCAAGCCAAGCCAAGCCAGAAAGTTGCCACAAAGCCAAAGCTGGCACTGACAGGCGATAGGGCGATAGGGCGTTTAGTCTGAATTTGTGGCACACGGTTTAAGTAAACTAGTGGGCACAACTGTGCGGTGTGTATGATGCAAATGTGCATACCAAATCCTGTGGGCTGCAAATCATCGTGAAACTAATCAAACTCTTGCTGCAACTTTATAAAAAAAACTTTCAGAATATTCTAAACCTTGTTGCTAAGAAAATCAGCAGAGATGCGCACTAAATTCAAATCCCATCCTGACCAAGTTCAACAAAGTATCAAAAAAGTATATATTCTTTTTCCACTTTCTACCAACAAACCTATACCTTTAAGACTGTGATACCTCCCGCCCAACTTTTCACAATTGAACATTTCTTATGTATATGAACCATTAGAAAGATAGGTCAGCCTAATCAAATCTATGGCACAATGCTCATTAATAAGCTGCTGGTAAAATGTTCAGCTATAGCAAAAAGAAAACTAAGTTTGCTCAAAAGCAATATTTCAAATAATACGAAAAATCAGCAAGCGAATTGATAAAGAGACAACAATAGTACACAAAGAAGTGTGGGGGGCGATGAGGCATGATCATGGTGGAAGGCAGGCATTCGGGCAGAATGAGACTTCATCATAAAGGGCACTTGGCAAAGGTCGTGAGCATAAATTTCAAAATTGTTTTGACGTTATTAAAGCGTCGCCAGCGTCTAGAGAACAATTCGCCAGAATGAGCCAACGAAACGAGTAACCGAAAGGCATTGATGAAGTACATCAACATGAGCATCAGCATCAGCATCAGCAGCAGCCGCAGCAACCAGTGGAGATTGCGATGGCGACCTCATATGCCACAGGGCAAGTTTTGGCTTGAAACTTATGGCTACAGCGGCGCAGCGGCGGGGACTGAGCCGGGGCCCAGACTCAGACTCAGACCCAGACCCAGTCGCAGACCCAGACCCAGAGCAAGACCGGGAAAGCATTGTGCTGCTTATTGAGAGTGGTGACTGGTGGCCTGGCCTGGCCGGAGCGGGCCTGGCGATGCTGTGCGGGTGATAAGTAACATGAATCACGTTTTATTTTGCCTTTGGACTTTAACGATGCAGTCGGCGACGTGGGCTGAGGATGCTGCTCGACTCGCTGACTGGCTCAATGGCTGACTGACTTCGCCTTCGACTTCGAGTAAGTCTGAAACTGCGACTGGGACTGGGACTGGGACTGGGACTGGGACTTTGGCAAAGGTCAGCCCATAGTACAAGTCCCAGCTCCCAGCGCCCAGCTCTCAACTCGCAGCTCTTACAGTTCCCAATGACTCGTTGCTGCAATTTTTATTTACCTTTTGTGTACTATGCGAGTGAAGTTCTGCTCAGGTTTTGTATTATGCCTGGAGCGTTTTCAGTTCCTTTTTTTTTGTTTTGTCTTTTGTTGTTGCCCTGCCTTGGAACGTGAGAATTTAATATTTCTTTTCATTAGCCACGGTCGTAGAAGTTCAGCTCGTTGAGAGGTGGGGTGTCTAGTCCCTAGATTGGGGGTGGCGGGCGTTCAAGTTGTGGCTAGAATTTTGCTGTACCTTGATGAGAGACAGGCGACACTTACAAATTTCATGGTTCTATTTAAAAAAGGTCGCACCAACTGTGAAACAAATGGCTTATAAATTATGCCGAAAGGCCAATGGCGCAACTAGATGTGCGGCAGAGATTTTGAGAGCTTTTCAAGATGAAATATTTGGTCAATGATTGCCGAGTGGCTTACCACGAGCTGCTGGCATTAGAATCAGTATGGCTCTATTAAGCTTTCTTATGATTTGTATACCCTGTTACCATATTTTGATATCAAAAAGTTATGTTAAAGTTGTGCAAATATATGTGAAATCCAGTAGAAGGCATCTTCTGGATATCAAGGCCTAAAGACTCGAAGAATTTATGGCACAATAAATGTTTATTGTGCCCAAAACATTTGTATTCCATATAGAAATACACGTTTGCATTTGTATCTCAGAGGGTCAGTTATTTTTATTTGCCGCTTTGGAATTGAATCATTTCATGCTCCCTCCCCAATGTCCTCTTTGTTCCTTTCTTTGACGAGACCTTCTCTCACTGCCCGTTGCCCTTCTCATTTCGACAGCTTTGGGCGCTAAAAAGAAATTATGACAATTAAGGGAAGCACGCGCCAGTCGAAACCGCAACATAAATCAGATTAAGGCCAGTGGCTACCATTCCTGCCCACCACCCATGCGGCGCATGGATTGTGACCACACGCTGACAGCCTTTGTGGCAGTGGCTTTAATTACTGAACGTGGCAAAAACAACTTTTTGGCCACCTGCTGCATGTTTTACGAGCATATCTTTGTGGCGCCCAACTGGCGATTACTGGTCGTAGCCCATTGCCCCTGATCACAAGTAGTTTCCTAAGGCAGCTATCCCCGGCGCGGCTCAGTTCGGCTCAGCTCAGTGGAGTTGAGTTAAGTTTAGTTTAGTTTAGTTTCACTTTACAGCTCAGCGTGAGGCCTCATCAGTGCGCGCCTTTTATGGCATTCGTGCATTAAAATTTGTAGCCTGTTTCATCATACGATTCACATTTGAATACATCTATGGAAACACAGAAATTTATGCGGCACCACTAAAAGCCCCAACTTTATCCATAAGCCCGCAAAGTTGAAAGGCTGCCCAATCAGTTCGCTGATTTATGCGCTCACTTTTTATGCCCATCGAGGGTATCATAAGTGGCATATTATGTTTGTGCAATACTTTTAAATATTATTGAAAGCAACCTAATTTATTTTCAATTATTATCAACAATTTTCTGCTTGGTCTCCCCTTGTTAAAAATGATATTAAAATTTTATAAATTAAGCATCTGTATTCAGGTTTGTGTCTTTAAAAAGTCAACTCTACTCCCTATGTTGGGTAATGGCTGGGTATTTGATAGTCGGGCTGCTGTCTCGCCCTTTGCCGTAGCACTCTATTTTGTGGAGCCTATCTAGTTGCGCATTTCATCAAATTGCCAGCGATAACTATAAAATTTTACAACATTTTCGCCATCAAACTCAATTCATTTGCAGTTCGAACTTTGTTTAGCCTATTCCCATCCGCCCCCTTTGCCCAGCGCCACCTTTTGCCCTAGCCACCCCTGCGATATGCAGTGCATAAACAACTCAACTGTTTTCTCAGCTTGCCAAATTTACAGACGATATTTCCATTGCGTTATTTGCGATGCCATTAAAATCGATTTCGGATGCCCGAAAAACTTTTGCAGCAACTGTCATTAGTATTGTTAGTGGGCGAGGGAAAACTTTATCAATTTGTGGGCGTGGTTTTGGCTAATAATTTATGCCACCCCGCGCAGCGCAGCGCCGCTCAGAGAGTTCACTAATGGCATTGTCGCCCCGGCCCAACATGACTCATCAGTAGTGAAGTTTGCAACGCCCTCCCGTCAGCCCTGGTGCTGGGGTTTTGCTCGTATTTCAATTTGTGTCCATTCATTTTGTAGCGATTGTTTGTCTTCATTTCCGATGCTTAACCCTGATTGACATTCATGCCCCATCATTTATTCATTGGGCGCCGTTTTAATCCCGAAAAGTTGAAGATGTCAGCCGAGTCCTTGCCGAAAATTTAATTGACTGCTTCGACAGAAATTAGCAGCCCACAAAAGTGCCTGCAATTGTCAGTAGCTGACAAATATTGGCACTCCCATTAGAAAGCCGGAAGGCAACTAACTGCGCCCCCTTCCACACCAGACGAACCCCTTAAAGATTGTTCTGATTTTTTGACTGGCTTCTCGACAGGATTGCCCGACGACTGCTGCGCAATTTGCTGCGATTTGCAAGCGTCTTATAAGAGAAATTGTGCTGGGGGCTCGAGCTGTGCTAGTTGCCCTCGCTGGGGTCGTAAGTCGGACGAGCAATTAACTTTAGCATTGTTTGCGGCATGCCCCCACTCAACTATTCACTCCGGGAGCGTAGTTCCTGGAGACCCCAATGGTCATGAAATTTCAGTGAGCACCAATGGAGCGCAGCTGTCGAGATTTTTGTGGCAACTGAGATTAGAGAGAACTACTGTGCATGATGCCATTATATAACTTATTTACTTCATACCCAACTTCATTCGCCAATTACTTGAATTTCTATTCGCACGTTGTCAAAGGGTCAAACTCAATGAACAAACATAAAAACAAAAGTTTATCTTTTGGCAAGCTACATTTGGTCATTGCCTAATTGAAAATTCCAATTAAACGCGTCCACTTTTCACAGTTTTTCACTGGTGTTCGATTTCCCAGCTGTCAACCAAAGTATTTGCAATTAATTAAATGAAAATCTCTTGCTTTACTTTTTTTTACCTACATGATATTTAGCTCTGCACAAACGAAAAACAAGTTAAATACGAGCGAAATTTTAGTGGACAGGCATGTTCATCTATTTTTTAACCAGATTTGAAACTCTTTCTGACCCTCAGTTTCTCGCGCTTCTCGCGTATTTCGGCCAGGGTCTGCCGGACATGTATTGCAAACTTTTGGCCCGTTTCCAGCTTCCACTTCAGCTGAATCTTGAACTGTTCCCAGGCGTCAGTCACGCTATACCACATGTCAGTCATATAACTGGTCAGGTCCGACTTTTTGGTCGGTCCTAAGAGATCCGTGTATACGTATGTATGCGCTACGGCCAAAGATAAGATTGTTATACAAAGCCAAAATTTGAAAGACATCCTTCTCAAGTGATTAAATCAGAGTTCAATGGAAACTAAATCTGCTGAAATTAAATTCTCATATATATTAAAACACGTGATTCGAAATTTTCCAGGCTACTTGTACTCTTAAATTATCTTAGATTTCATACCTAGCTATGGAGCTGACTGACATGGCAGTTTTATATAACTTTTGACTTTTGCTATTTCTATGAATAATAGGCTGCCTTTTTGATTTTTTATTTGATTGATTTCCAATCCATGTATCACAAACTCGTCGATATTCTTCTTTTTTTCGAGGACTGTTTAAATTTGTTAGCCCGAAAATCGAGAAATATCTCTTTTATGCGGTCCTATCCATTTTCGACACTTAGTGATAGAATATTTTTGATTCCTATTTTCTATAGAGTTTCACAAGTCCAAAAAGTCAGCCTACTGAAAGTGACCATCTTATTGACTATTACTATATAGAGCGGGTCTTCTTTTGAGCTATTTGCAGACTGCTTTAGTATATGCGTATATGTGTGTATGTGTGTATATACATATAGCAAATATATGTGTATATACAAATTTGACGATTATCTCTGCATACATATGCTTGGGTGCGATTTCTTGAGTGATATCTACTTATGTTTGTGTGTGGCTACCTTCGAATGGCGCTCACACGAATTTATGTTATTGTGTATTGCTCAAAAGAAGAATTTATCTTGAGATCATTTGCTTGCTATAATTCCTGTGCGCCGAGAAATCATCGCAAGAACTGTAACTCTCCTTCGCTTGTCGTAAATTTGACGATTAGAGATGGCACTCTGCTATCGTCATATTTAAAGACAAGCATAATATTTCATGTTCATTAAAGCCCATTCCTCATGGGATAAAATAATATACTTCTGAACAATTGCGTTAAAATAAAAGGGAGTAATTAAATTGATATAGTCGGAGATGTGGTCATTTCAATGTATTAAAAAATATAATCCTGCAATATCGGTGCAATATCGGTCCGATATATTTTAGTTTGCAAAAACTTATTAATATTTCATTTAGTCTTGCAGTCAATGGACCATTTCAATGGTCCAAAAACATGTATGCTGTTTCTTTCAGCACCCCTTTACATTACCTTCAGATGAAACTGTTGTGTAACGAGGGTGCCCTTTGTATTACGTCATTTTTCGGCCGCAAAAATATTTTCTGTTGACCTTCTGGGCATTTCTGTTCGCCTGGTATTTTGGGAAATTTTAGCTATAATTTGGGACCCAGCCGGCGATGAGGGCGCGTCTTGTGGGTATGCAATGAAATTTTTCGGCAGCTAAAAATTTATTTTGTCGACCTTCTGGGCCTTTCTGTTTGAATGGTATTTTGCAGATTTTAAGAAAAATCTCCATCTCGGCAGCCAGCGGTTGCAAACGGATTTATAAAGACCGTTGATTTTTGCATATTTAAATAAAACGAGAAAAAAGGGCTATCTTCGGCATGCCGAAAATCTAATACCATTGCACCCCCAAACTTTTAATGCCGAGAAAATGGTTTATGCCGAGTTTGGTCAAGGTATCTTGATAAACAAAATAGGCTTTTAATCAAAAACCTAGTCCGATTTTAATAAGATTTTGCAAAAATGAAGGGAGCATAGTGGAATCTTTAAATGCCGTGTTTAATCGAAATATCTTTAAAAACAAAAAAATGTTCCATACAAAAACTTGATTTTCGACCGATCGTTCCTATGGCAGCTATATGATATAGTGGTCCGATCTTAATAGGATTTTGCATATATATGAGGAGTATAATAAAACTAATTAAGGCCGAGTTTGGTCAAGATATCTTGATAAACAAACCTTTTTTTCATACAACAGATATATGATATTGTGGTCCGATCCAGGTTTTCACATATGTGCTGCGTGCAGCAGAAAGAGGGACTTCTGCAAAGTTGCATAAAGATAGCTTTAAAACTGAGAGACTAGTTCGCATAGAAACAGACAGACGGACAGCCGGACATGGCTATATCGACTCGGTTGTTGCTACTGATCAAGAATATATATAAAATTGTCCTCAAAATAGTGGATAATATTCTAATATTTTCAAATGCTGACATGTCAGTCAATAGACCTGCCTCCAGCTAAATCAATAAACTATATTTTTTCCATATACCTAGACATATGGTCGGCTTCTCACTATAAATAAAATGTTTTTTAGACAAAAAAAGTCATAATTTGGAAGGGTAGCCGCAATTGAAGGGAATGGTGGGTAACGAGTCACTGTAACGATCTGCATTAAAAATGATGTGGTCATCTAAGAAGCTGGCACTAGTTTTATTCCTCTCCCATTGAGCGCATTTTAAATCGTGTGGAGCCCATAGAGCCCAATAGAAAAGTTCATTGCAAAAACATTTTTGCCACATTAACGCTTGCACACGCCCGCGCCATTTTGTGGCGTGTGCACACACACACACACACTCGCACACACGCAAAACCTACACACATTAATAACTTTTTTATGGCGGTCACATAAAAACGCAACAAAACTCGCCGCCATATTGAAAGCATTTTTTTTGTTTTTCTGTTTTTTCTTTCGGAAATAACTTTTGCTTGCTTTTGGTTGCATTTGTAGTTGATTCTGTACTTGTTATTGTATTTTGTTGTTGTTGTTGTTTTCGTTGCTTTTATTGTAGTTGTTAAATCGCACACGTGTTTTGTAAAACAACGGCATATCCTTCATATCCTTACCCACATGTCCCGCTGAGCGCGTGTTTACGCTTCTGGGCATAGGGACGAAGGGAGGGCCATGCGCGGTTACCAAGCAGCGCAGATTTCTGGCCATTGCTTTTAACTGCAATTTGTTGGTAAGGCGCTTAGGCCCCGCGCTCCCCTCCGCTCCCCCCACTCAGCAGCATTCAGCACGCACCTAGCACACGCCCGTGCAGTAGTCCTGGATTTTATTTGCTCGCATGTGTTTCGCTGTGGTTTTTTTATAGTCGGAGTATTTAGAAAACAAGTGTAATCAAAATTATATGGGCGTGTGCTCTCTGGCCAGAGGTGTGTGAGTGAGTGTGTGAATGTGTGTGTATGTGGCAGCTAGTCTGCCCCACCCGCAACTCGTAAATTTCAACGCTTACGGCAATGTGGCTCAAGTGCGGATCGGAGTAGGGCGGGGCTTGTGCTTTTAGGGAAGGCTCTCTGTAGATGTAGCTGCGGGTGTTGGCAAGTTATGATTGAATTTGAAGTCGCTTTGTGGCCAGCGTTTTGAGTGTGTGTTTTGAGGGTGTATATCTGAGCGAATGTGTGTGGGTTAGTTGGTTGTAATGAGAAAAGTTTTGGTCGACTAGCATGAGACAAGTGCTTATTGTCTGCAATGCAATTAGTTGAGGATGAGCACCAAAAATGCCAGCTAACAACAAATTTACAATTTTAATGAAGCAGTCCCAATTTCCTTAGATGCCACTCACATAAAGCAAGTGAGAACGCCGTCGTCGAGTGTGCTCGACTACAAATCTCCTGTATCCCTCAGACAATATAATATTCCGACTTTTATCTCACACACTTGGAATTACTCAATCATAAAATATAGCCCAAAATTAGTTGTAGAATGTAGAATTATGCAGGTACTTATAGATGCACACAACCTCCAACTAAAGTAAGAATGCTCTAGTGGGGAGGGCCCGACTAAGGAATCCTCTGAACCTTTTTCTACCAGCAACAAATGTTAAAGATACTTGATCTATCTATACAATTCTAAAAGCCTCAGGTCAAGGTTGGTGACTTTATCTCTCTATCTCTATACATGCGGATGGACTCGCGGTTAGGCAGACGGACATGGTTAGATCGATTCACCTATTAATGCTGAACCATTTTTCACCATTTATAAAAGGGTACGGGGAATAAAAACGAGTCTTCTTCAATATATGGTATATATGACAAACATATTACCTACAGCTTTTATGGCGATTATACTTGGCGCTTACTTGTCGTTTAAAAGAAAATTTCTGCAAAATCAAAATGAAATGCATTTCACATTCAGTCTTTAACAATAAAATAAAGTTTTATTTGTTCATATTTGTTTTGTTTTTTGTTTTCTTGCCATTGTTATTTAAATATGTATACACATTTATAATTGTTTGTTCGGTTTATATATTATGCTCGTAGTTTTGTTTTCTATTTTACAGCGACTTTCGTAATTGAATTGAATTGCATTTGCATCTTACGCTTCAATTGTTCACTTAAATGCTACTCGAATATTTGGACTCTAATTACCAAAATTAGTACTGAAATTGTACAATAGTTAATTAAATGCGTAATAAAACAAATGCTCAACAGTAGCTAATTGGGGGCTACCCGCGTTAACAAATACATATTTAAATGGCAGTTTTTCAATTTGTAGTTCGTTTTTTAATCGCATTCTTAATCAATTAATTAGTTTTGCAATGGTTTTAGGGGCCAGTTGGGTGAGCTCTTAAGTGTTATGACTACAACGTCATTAAAAATTTAATAAAAAAAACGCGTTTGGCTTTAAATATTAATTAGTTTAACAAATCATTACATTAATATACAATTAAGGGTAACGCTAAGAGTTTAGCACATGGAGGACATTTATTGCTACATAATACATTTATATATATTAGTATATATAGTAAGTAGTTTGCTTTTTCACGCGTATGAATGATTAATATTTGTTTGTGTGTATTTCTATATTTTTATTTTACATTTAGCTTTAAATTAAGTTGTAAGCGTTTTTTTTTTTAAATTTTTTACGTTTTTTGCTGTTTTTTTTTCTTTTATATTTTTGCCTTTATTACGAACATGTTCTTAACATATTTCGGATGTGAAATTTGGCCACAGTTGGGATAGAATCTGGCTTGGAAATGTCGTTTGCGGGTGTCATAAATAAATAAATGTGAGCTTAATGTGAAGAATCTTCTAATTAATTTTTATGGAAATTGTGACCAACTGTTGCTTCAAGAAATGTTCTAAGCGAGGCTGCCAAATCTCACATCAGTTCTTAAATATTCTAAAAGAGCTTAGGCACACATACATACGTGCATATGTACGTATGAGTGTATATGTATGCTTAATTAACTGTAGGGCACATTTAAAGCTTTCACAAATAAAATTGATCAAAAACCTACTTAAATGCAAACTTATTCGAATTGAATGCGTCTGTGGAAGGGAGTCAAGCTAATGAATGGAGGAAACTCTTGTAAAATTCGTATACCATTTGCAGCAAAGGAAACGCAAGCGTGGGCAATGGAAGTGGATGAGTCAATTATAACTAGGATACTTGAGTACTAGGATATAGGACATCACTAAAGATACACTTATCAATTAAAATGTTCAACTTATGCGAATAGTTTTGGTTCAACAAGAAAGCCATGAGTTGAGCAATCCCTCAGCTTTCATATATATATGTATGTATAACTAAAATATTAAACAATAGCTTAGGGTCAACTTTTGATTTGCTTGCGGGGATGGGTGCATGTGCAGGTGCGGGTGCAGGGTGCGGGGTAGAGATGAACTTTATACAAATCTGCATGAGGCTAAGCTACGACTAAATCTGCGCTCTTATGTTCAGGGTGGCTCGCTTGTGGCAGGGTGGACTCTAGTATTTACGTGCTAAACGCTAAGTAGCTCTCGTTAGCCGCTATTTCAGCCCCCGCCGCCGCCGTCTCATACTAGACATACGCTTGGGCCCGTGTGCGCGGCTCCTTGCCCTGGAGCCGTTCCACAAAGTTTCGCCAGCTGACCATGGTCTTGCTGGAGTACAGCCACACGCTGGACGTCACGCCCACCAGCATGGAGCACAGATACTTGACCATATAGATCTGGAATATCGGACGCGCCTCTGGCGTGCCCGGCGGCCGAGCAGCCGGACAGGGTATGGAGAATGGCTTGCAAATGTCGCGATGCCACTGAATCATCCACTCGTCAAAGTTGTAGTACTCGTAGAACAGGCAGCCCAGCAGCCCCAGGGCGGGCAGTATGAACAGGCCCGAGAAGAAGCCGATGCGCAGCATCAGGCGCTCCAGTTTATCCGTACGCTTGCCGTCCGTCTTCATCACTGTGCGTATGCGAAAGAGTGAGATGAAACCGGCCAGCAGAAAGAGAGCGCCGATCGAGAGATAAATGCACAGCGGCAATATCAGAAAGCCGCCCAGCGAATGCGTGTCCAGCTGGCCCACAAAGCACACGCCCGAGAGGATGTCACCTGCGGAAATGAAAAAGAGAAAGGAAATCGTTATATAAGTTGCAAGAAAGAGAATGTGTCTGTATTCTTGGATTAAATGTCATCTAATGTAAACATGCCATTGATAATTTTGTAAGTCTTAAAATAGGAATCTCTCTCCAATCATGTCTGCCACAGAGCTTACTCTCGAATATGGGCGAACAGAACTCAGGGCGAGTCAAGTATTACTTTTCGGGATGCTCTCACATCTGATCGCACCCATGATTATCGGAAGAAAATAAAAGAAACTAAAGAGAATACTTAAATAATAGTTAATATAAGAAACATGCTTGATCAGCTTCGATGAGCAGGTTGGAGCATAAAGGAATTGCTCCACACTTACGATCTTTATTATAAATATCTAAAGAGAGACGCATAATATATAAAAGTTAGACACTCCATTGCATGACTTAAGCATCCACAAATAATTTACAATTGTCACAAGTTGAAGATATTTTTGCTGCCCAACTTGAGGCACATTCCTGCTGCACCTGCTCAGTGGCAAGTTATCCAGAATGTGGCAGCTTAAGTTGCTGTATAAATATTGTAGAAATTATACAAGTTGCATGTTGCACAGGACTTGGCTAAGTCGAGTTGCAGTATAAATGTGACAATTAATGTCTACATCTGGCGAAATGCAGTGCAAATATTTGTGGCAAATAGCCGGTTTTATGCCAATAGTAGCGTCATTTATGGCACAGATAGAGAGTGACAGTGACGGGGGGAGGGGCGTGGGCGGGGGGTGGGGAGAGACAAAGATAAACAATGCTTAATTTAACTTTTACCTTTCGGGTAAATATTTACACAACGATTGCTTAAACAGCCACAGTGAAACGAAGTCGTGTCTTTTATCAAATACTCGCACACACCGACACATACACACACGCACACACGCACACACATTGGTTCAAAGTCAACGTGCCGACGCTTGTTTAAACAATTTACAAGCAGTTGCTTCCCCGCTGATTCCCCCTGCATCTTGTTGTTGTTGCTGTTGTCGCCATCCATTGACACCGCAATGAATCGAAGTGAGCGATTGATGGTCCGAGTTGGAGTTGGAGTTGGAGTTTGAGTCGGAGCTGGAACTTGTTCGCTTGCACTGCTCATTAGCGCTATTTATAGACATGTTACGGGTTAACCCGCCCGATTCAGCCAGCCCTCTGCTCATAAATTATCGATTAGCTGTTGCAGCTGCCCCTCTCTCTCCAACCCTCTCTCTCTCTCTTGCCTTCTTCCCCTTGTATGACATGCTAATTCAGTTTTCACTTTGAGTTTTTTTTAGCTCTTGAAACTTGTCGCGTTTTCCAGCCGCTTGCCGCAAATTTGTTCCGCCTGATTGACTTGTGGATACTTTCAATTAATTTGCATGGCCTGTTTACCCACTTGGAGGTGTAATTCACCTATTTGACTTTGTAATTAACAAAGCTTAACCAGCTATTTAGTTGCGGCTGCTTTAATGAGCCACGCAAACAAAGAAAATATTGGGCATATGGGAAAAGGTAATATAAGCCATATAAGATATATATTAAGCTGGGGAATATATCTATATGAACTTATGGCTCCGTGCTGTTTCCTCAAAATTATTACGTAAATAAAAGAGCCCGTCTTATATTTAACAAGAAGAATACCCAATGCTTGAAGATAAATCGGCTATAATATGTTGTACATATAATGCCAGAGCTTCCTTTTCAGCCAACAGATGGCGCCGCTGCGTGCTTCAATTTGTTGCAGCCGCTTATGGAATATCTGGAAATATAATTCCCAGCCATAAAAGTCATTTGAGCTGCAGTTCTTTAGCAAATTAAGCGCAACGAAATTTATAAGCGCCTGGAAAATGCAGATAAACGAATACAATAAATAACTGCGGCGAATTGGAGTGGGGAGGTTGGGAGGTGGCTTTGCCACAGCGGGGAGTCAGTTCTAGGTATGCCGCTTAAATGGGCGGTAAGGTGGCACGAGCAGGAGACGGAGAGGAGGAGGAGGAGCAGCAGCAGCAGCAGTTGGACATCAAAGCGCGCCAATTGAATTGAAAACTAAAACCGAATGCGTTCCACGTCCCACGTATTAAGCGATTTCCGCCACTGGAAACTGAAAATAAATCAGAGATCCCATAGGGAGAAAGAGAGAGGTGAAGAGAACGAGAGAACGAGAGCGAAATTTTGCAGCCACAAACGGAATACGAATGCCACCTGCCGATGGAACGGCTACCGCCCGGTTTGAGCCTCGATATTGATCTTAATTTGCGGCAGAAGAGCAAAAGACAGCAATGATATATCAGAGCGTCAGATAGCCAGATAGTCAGACCGTCAGAGTCTAAGGCGAAATGAAATGATATTGAAAGGAAACCAGTCGCTGGGCTTGGTATTGGATCGCAGATCGGGATGCGAGAATTGAGAATTGAGAATCTTGAATCAAGAATCGGGAATCGGGGGCTTGGGGATCGCACTATTGATAAATAAAGAGCAGACAATTTGCTGTTGACGATGTGGAACCAGTTCCCGTCTGGCGAGTCCTTTCAAAGCAAACCCGTTCTGAGTGCCAACCTTTTGCTGGCCATTTTGGAAAATTGCATTTTGCAGTCAGCCAAGTTGACAAGGGAGGCGAAGGAGAAGTCGGTCGCTGCAGTTGCTGCTGTGACAATTCACTGCTGTCAGTACTGCAGCAGCAACAACAACAGCAACAACAACAACAGCAACAATAACAACAAGAACACCGACAATGCATGTCAATTGTTTTGTATGGCATGAGGAATGCGTGTTGGGAACGGGTTGGGCCTGCGCCTGCGCCTGCGTCTGGGTTCAGGTTCGGGATGTTGCGTTGACTTTTGTCCGTCCGTTGGTCTGGCCGTCTTTTGAGTCATTTGGGGCCCCGCATGTTGATGAAGTGCAGACAGAAAAATTCCATTTTTAGTCATGCCATTGCATTTGATTATAAACCAAACCAAACTGAACAGAAAACAAAAAAAAGTAAAATGAAATGAAAAAGTTTTTGCCAGCACAAATTTAAGAAGCAGCAGCTGCAGCAGCAGTTGCTCCGTGCTGCTGCTGCCTGCGGCCAGCGGGAACAAGTTTCGTGTTGAAACATCCACTCAAAAGGTGTTAATCTGTTGGCCAAATAACAAGTACACATACTCGGCTCTCGGCTCTTGAGCAGGTGAGAGAAATGAACAAAGGCAGCGCCTTCTTCAGACCTGCTGTTGAAACTGGCCAACACATCATGAGGCTGACTTTGACGTTGGGCCTCGCATGAGGTGTCACTGGCCAACAAAAGCAAGCTTTGTCTAGCCACAATTTAAAGGTGCTAAAACCAAGAGCAATTTATTTCATGAGACAATTTCTCAGAGAGAATGGGAGTTCCAGCTGCACTAGTAGCAGATGGGAAAATGGGAGGAGCCGCAGAAAAATAATGTTAATTTTCTCATGCGTTTAGTGGATACAAAAACCACTTTCAATGAAGAAATAGTACAAAAAATCTTAAGCTTAACAACTAAACTTAAGAAGCCTCATTAAAGCTTCTGCTAATAAGCTGACTTAAGATAACGCATGGCTGACGTATTATTGAGGCTTTAAAGCTAATTCTAAATAAATATTAGTCTATCCCCAAATAATAATATAATCTAGTTAAAATAGTCAGAGCTAAACATGCAATTAAATAGCTCTCTTAAAGCTTTTTCTATTCATATTCTAAAATATGAGCATTTAACGCTCTTTCTTAATGCTTATGAACATCTCTTACTCATGCTTAAAAATCCTAAGCTTAACCTGGCAAAGCCTTTAGGAATGGTTATCAACGTTTCAACAAAATGCTTGATAGATCCTTTCCCATGATTAAACTTCCCAAGCTTAAATTTAATAAAAAGCCACATTAAAGCCTTTTCTTTTCTATTTAGCTGAAAGTAGGCAAAGCTTTGAGCTAGAGTAATGAGCTTTGAAAGCTCCTTCTAATTATAATTGGCGCTAAATTAACTTTGATATTTTTACAAAATGATTACATATACAAAATATTAAAATATTAAGCTTTAATCATCACGTTTGGTTCTAATGTGCTTTTAAAGCCTTTCCCCTTAAAATACAATTCACAAACAGTTAATCCAAAAAGGGAACATTTATAAGAGTCCGCCCCAACATGATCCAGTTCAATTAGACTGCTGTTAAGAAGAGTTTGTACTTCTAAACCATTTCAATGACACGTTGCCCTGCTTCGCTATCGGAATAGTACCTGGGAGACAATTTATGACACTGCTGTCAAAATGTTTATCTTACACTCGAACCTGATAAAAGATAATGCGGCAAATAAACTTTATGACGACTGATGGAATGCTCGTTATTAAAACAAATATGTGATGGGGTTAATAAACCAACGGGCTTCAACTAGAATCAACTAAAGTTTTCCAACAGAAAAAGAATAGATTGTAAAATGAAAAGCAAAGGGAGCCAAAGGCAACATAAGCAGCTTGACAATTGTTTTATAATTATTCTTTTATGCTGGCACACCGACCACAAAGTGAGACTGAGAGAGAGAGAGGGAGAGAAATATTGAAACAGCAAGTAAAATAAAAGGAAAATTGCTTAATTTATGTGTCACTTATCTAAATGGAGCAGAGCTGCCAAGCAAACAGAAACTTGAAACAGAGACAAAGTCGGAGACAGACGCAGAGACAGAGACAGAGACAGAAGCAGAGATAGAGACAGAAATCAACCTAATGAGTGTCTCTTTATATTATTTTTACAAAGCCAAAGCGATAAGCGACTGACAGCAGCTAAATTTTTAGAGCTAGGGTCGTACAAGGGTAATGGGGGGGGCGTCTAGTATAGGGTTGCCCGGTTGACTTTCGTTGTCTTGTGAAGCAGTAATTAAAATCTGGCGGAAAGGGGAGTCGGGCAGCCGTCAAGCCAGAGCTACAACTGGCGACAATAATCGCGGCGACAACTCCAAAGCGAGAGAAACAACATGCGATTAAATTTAAATGACAGTTGACAGTTTCATCAGGCGTGTGCAGCAGACTTAACGTGAACATACAACATATAGCTATATATATAGCTATAGCCATAGCTATGGATATATAGATGTGTGTATGTAGATATGGGCACAGACTGTACATGGTCGCAAAAACAGGATATTTGCCAGGTGAGCAGCAGGTGAAATGTCATGTCTGGGGATTGTTGTTGGCAAAGAAGAGAGAGAGAGGGGGAGAGGCAGAGCGATACGAGCAGCTGCTGAAAATTGTCAACCAGATTAAAATGGTCGAAGGGGCAGAGTAGGGCGCCAAGCTGGCAGGATGTGTGCAGGCGAAATTGATAATAAACTTAGCCAAGGTTGGGCATTTTGCTGTGTGAACAAATGCTCAACAAATTTAAAAAAGGCTCTTTAAATTCCAGTTCATAGACTTAATGAAGAGTCAGCTTTTCATTTAGTGAGTGTTTTGACAAAGTTGAATTTTAGTTAAAATCTATTTTTTTGAGATTTACAATATTTGCATTTCAATTTGATAATTGCGAGCGAAACAGAAAATGTATCTGCCTAGTTTAATCGCCAGCAAATACATACATCTATACCTAAATGTATATACTATTATAGGAACGTGTTCCTGTGTTAACCTATACAAGGACTCTTAGCCTCTTTTAGCCTATAATCATTCAGTCACCTTCTTTGGCCTTAGTCTTTCTCGACACTGTTGGCGACACGTTCTTTCAACAGTTCCATATGCTCCAAAGTACCACAAATGTTCCAAACCGCCACTTAATGCGCCCTCTCGTGCCCCCGTGTGCACCTCTCGGCTGACAAGGACAACCCCGCATAGTTGCATTTTGAACTTTGGCAGCCATTTTACGAGTGTGCTGGTGTGTGTCTATGTGTGTGACTGTGTGTGACTGTGTTTGTGTCCTTGTTTCTACATGCAAATTGAAATTGTTTGCATTGTCTGCGTCTGCCCCCAGTATCTAACCTCGCTGGCAGCTGCTACTCCTGTTGTTGTTGTTCTTGTTGTTGTCGATGTTGCTGTTGTTGCTGTCGACACGTAATATAAATTCTCAACAAATTTTAGGCATGTCTCTGCCTCTGGCACCCCTACCGTAACCCTGCCCGCCCCTCCCCCACAGCCACCCACCACATCATTCACGTCCCGTGGGTCTGTGTTTAATTTTCAAATATTTGCAGCAAATAATCGCAAATGCGTTGACAACAACACTCAACTTAAATACACAACAACGCCACAATGCCCCCGCCGCCCCGTCGACCCGCCATCAGCCGCCGCCTCTGCTTACCTAGCAACACACACACAATGGCTGACACGCCCTCTTGGCGCCCGCATGCCACATCGCCCACTTTTACTAAATAAAATGTGCCACAAAATGACATTTAATTGTTTTAAAGTTTTCTGTAGTTTTTTTTTTGTTTTTTACTCTTTCGCGGTGTCAAACGAGGGGGCCCTAAAGGCAGTGGACGGGGTGGAGAGAGGGGGCGGGGGTGGGGGCTGGTAGAAGTCAACGCTAATGAAACTTGTCGCGTGTGCGGATTTCATGTTGTTATTGTTGCTGCTGCGTGCTTTTTTTGCTGCTGCTGCTGCTGCCTCCATTTTCCATTTCTGCGCATTTCCATATTTAATTGCGCATCTTGATAAGCCTCGCCTCTGCTTTATGCTCCTCACCGCCCGCACTCCTCCCCTTTACACTTGTAGTTTTTGCCTTTGTTATTCATTAGCTGTTGTTGTTGTTGTCGTTGTTGTCTCTGCTGCTGTTGACCTCAATTTTTATTGCCTGCCACGTTTTTAATGTCGCGTGTCGCAAATTTTCGTTTTGGTGTTTTGCATTTTTGTTGTTGCCGTTTTTGTCACTTGTGCAACAGTTTGTTGAACTCTTGATTGGGCCAAGTGCTTTTTAGAATTGACAACGCAACGCGAAGAGGCACAATTAAGTGGCACAGATAAGTGAAGACCTGAATTTGTTGATGAGCTGATGCGATAGCAGATGTCGTCTTAATTAATGCAAAAAATCTGTCATAATCTGTAGGGATTAGCTATTTCCTGGCACTCAAGCTGAGATATTCACTTTTGTTCCACATATTTACTTGGCTTACACATACATATATTGTAATTATTTCAACACTTAATTTCCCACAAACTCTAGTCTTAATATTCTTCAAATATTTAATTTGTTCCATTTGCAAATCTCTCAAATTCCTGATCAGAACATATATGAAAATATTTGACATTTTCTCTCTGATTGCTTTGAGCACTATTTCATGTGTTTTGAGTGAATGCGCCATTCATGCGACCAATTCATTCATTCGTTCATTCATTTACTCGTTCAATTGCCATCCATCTATCCCTATCGCATCTCTCATTCTGCACTCCATTCCCACTTCAGTAACAGAGGCAAAGCATTTGATTTCTGTCCGTGTCATTTCAAAAGGCACGCAAACTGACACACACACACACGCACACACACGCACACACACACATGAAACGCATTCACAATGCCAAAGGGCGGCTTAGACATGCATAAATTACGCGCGTCAGGACAGGACGCGACCAGACGCATCCACGCGGTTCCTGCTCATATCCTGTCCTGCCATGTTCCCTGGCAGCGCATTTTAGCGGGCCCACACACACCACACACACACACACACACACACACACACACACACACACACACGAATGGCCGCACTCACATGCATTCCCGCCATTTTTCTCGCAATTTTCATTTGTTTTTCCTTTTCGACAGTTGGGCGCATATTTAAATGCCGACCCCAGAGCCGTTTCCAACTTGTTATTTAAATTATGCGGCACCCAACGCAGACAGAGAGAGAGAGAGAGAAAGCTAGAATGAGTGATGGAGAGGGAGCGAGAGAGAGAGGGAGCAAGGTGAGACCTAACCGCAGGCATTCAACGTGGCGTATGCTTGACATTAAGTGTGCCGTCCTCTATGTCCCTTTACCTGTTACAGTTCCCTTTTGCCCTTTCCCCCCGCGCTCTGCCCACACACACACGCTCATAATGTGAGGTGCCAAAGTAATTAGTGCTGCACTAAGCACTCTTACCTTTTCATATTGTAGCTCATACTTATACAATTGTCGACCCCAACCACGTTTCACCCTCCCGCACATCCGACGGTTAGTTTCGTGTTTCGTGTTTCATGCTGGGGGTTAAGCGTAACTCCTTACACGCGGGCTTATGGTCGGAGAATCCCAATTACAATTATATAGAGAGAAGACTAAATAAGGGGTATATGTTTACACTAAATTTAACTGTGGTATGTAGTATTAACAATAATTCTTATAATGATATATATGAAGATCATAAGATAAATGAGAAAGATTACAAAGATTTAAGATTTTAAGAACGTAATCCACAACTGTCTAATTCTGCTAATGGGTATTTGCTAGTCGATCAGTCTGTTGCAATGTGTGTAGTTGATATTTTTGTAAGCATTGTCAACCCCTCGCCACCCCCCCTTTTAGACATGGGGCCAGACAAACCAAGTGCGCGACGGAAATGAGTTTCGTGTATTTCACTTTCCATTTTCCGCACACCTTTTGCTTGTCGCAATGCTTTTCCCATCTCCCGCCCCCCTCCAACAGCGAGGACTACGGCAATAAAAAAGGATTAAAATTTATGAAATTGCGCAACTTGCGTTTTTGGCATTTTCGTTTGAAAACAGAAAATGGCAAATGAAAATGGAATTTATTTTCCATGGGAATATACGTGTTTGCGGTTAGCTCCGGGTTAAGGTTAAGAATATTTTGGCATGTGTTCGAGCTATAAATAAACGAATTTTCGTCGAGTGGAAGCACCCGAGGGAAATTGAGAGACAGAGGAAAAGAGAGAGAGAGGGGGTCCCTAGAAGGGGGCCAAAGGATATAAATCATAGAGCATGCCATTAAAAAAATTAAACAGAACAGCCCCCCATCAAGTTGATAACCGAATTCAGAAAAAAAAAGCGTAGAGGATAATGCTAGGCTACGCTGCTTGTTTTTAATTTTCCATTTTCTTGGCATTTTCAAAAGGTTTACCGCCAGCTAAGTAAACAATAATAGAACAATAAATCCTTTTTTAGCTTGTTTTTACACGCGTCTCTGCGGTGTTTTTATGTGTGTCCCATTAAACCCGCTTCCACACCCCCACCCGCACTCGCCCACCCCGTCGACTGTTCCCAAATGTCGCATTGGCTGGTCGCGTGCTGCGCGGTCTAAACTCAATTATCCAGCGACACGAGAACGTGAAAGTTCAGAGGTTACCTTGCCAAAGCAGCCTTGTAAAAGTACTGAAATGTTCATTACAGGAAATTTAATTTAATGTAATTGCGCCGCGGAGGGAAGTAACTGGCCAGGTAAAAGTCAGGTGCCCAAGCAAATGGTGTAAATGTCAAATGACGGAAGTGGTCATAAGGTTGCCCAGAAATGCGTTGCTTGATTATCCTTAAGCGGATGCTTCTGCTCTGCCTAGATGCCTAGGATGCCTAGATGAGTTATTTATAAGTAGAATAGAAAGATTCCCTTTAACAGAGATATGCATGTACTTCTTCCTTGGAATCTTATGAAATGCACTCGGAGTGCGCCTAAAACTATGCAACGCAAGTCCCGCCAAATCCTAGATAAATAGGAAAGGGCGGGGAATTAGCCCAGAGCCCACAACAGTCAACACCAGCGGCGTCAAGGCCCAGGAGAGAGAAGCGAACTCTCGCACCAGTTGGGGAAGTGAGAAACTGCGGAACTGGGAAACTCGCTCAGTTCTCATCAAGCGCTCAACTTCTAAGTCTCAAAACATTCTGTGGAGTAAGCTGAGGGAAAAGTTTTCTTTGAGTTTGCATGGCCAAGAGTTTTGCTTACATTTTAACGCGTTGCCGAGTTGCTTAGAACAAAAGACGCAAATTTGGTTTTGCTCGTCAGTGTTTGAGGGTGGGCCAAAGAAAAATACAAAGTAAGTATTATTTAATATGTATTAACACAATATATGCACACACACGCACGGTATGTATAGGAAATAAATTAGAAAAGTTGTGGTTCCCTTTTTTTTATGATGGGCAATAAGACTTGGGGGGCCACAAACGCCCGCAAGTGCCGACAAAACTTTGCCAACACACCAGGAATTTTCTGTAGAAAATTTATGAATATTTTCGTATAACCAAGTCTCGCTCTCACTTGTGTTTTCCCCAACGGCGATTGTGTACATTCAATTAAAAGTTGCTAAGGCAACATTTGCTTAGCATTTAGCATCAATTTATATACATATATATTTTTTTTTTTATTTCTTGTCTTGAGGGCGATATTGAGAGGAATCAAAGTTTATGCAGGCGTCAAGAACATAAGCCCAAATAAAGGAGGAATAATAAAATAAATAAAAACAAATATCGCAAATGAAAAAAAAAAAAACAACATTTCGCCCATATTCCCCGCACTGCGGTTAGCGCTTTTCACATCCTGCATTCATAATGAGAGTTTCCATTAAAATGGGAAAGGAAAAACAAAAAAGGTTTAGGTTTCAATTGCCAAGTGCTGCACGAATTTGTTAAGTCTCTGGGCCAAGTGCTTTTTTTTCGGTTATTTGTTCGACTGATTGATAGACAAACACGATTTGGGGCTTGTGCTTGGGTTTGGGTTTTGGCTTGGGTTTGGGTTTGGGTTTTAGGTTCCGGCTTTAGGCTTGTTTCTGGCACTTGTTTAATTGAAAGGGTCAGAACGGCGGACAGTTATTGACTTGGGACTCCCTGAGGCGACCACAGTTCTCGGCTTGATTTGGTTTGTGTATTGACTAAAGTTAATCAACCTAACCAGAAACCGCAAAATAAGTAAATGCTTAAATGAACCGTGCAAGGGGATTGCGGCAAACAATTTAATACCAAATGAGATTGACTAGATAAGGTTAATATTATTAGATGAAAGCAAATAGAACTAGCCAGGCATTTAATTTGGATAAAATTGAGGCTTTAATATAGCTCTAAATTTATTATAAATAATGTAATATGAAATATATTTGAATTAGTTCAATTAACTTGGACTCATTCCTAATTACTACATCATGTTGTTCTAAAAAATAGGGAAAGTCTAAGGCTAACACGTTTTATTTAAGCCCATTAGGAATGCACTTATTCTAGTTACTGCTCGAAAAACGGATCTGATTCTGCTTGTTTCCGTTCGCCATCAATTAAAGTTACTTCCTGTGCACCCTGCACCCCTGCACCCCTTTCACCATGTTTCATTGCGCCTGCCGCTTGCCTCTGCCTCGATGCTTGTCTTGAGCGATGCGCACACAAATTATTAAGAAACATTCTAACAAACTGCAGACAAAGTTGGCAACAAAAGGCACCCGCTTAATTATACACACCATTAATAACTAAAACCAATTTGTATGCGCAACAAGACGCAGCAGCAGCAGGGGCAGCAGCAGCGGCAGCGGGAGCTACAGCAACAGCTACTGCCAATGCCACCGCAGTGCACTTTATGTCTCCTCTAGGGAAGTCAGCGACGGCTTCAAAGTCGACGTCGACGGCGACTTCAGCTGCAGTCACGCCCCAAAAGCCCACACACGCCCACACATGCAGTGCACATAAATCAACACACAAAGCAACAATAAAAACGGGACAAGCGGAAGCGCAGGCAACAGCAGCAGAGGCAGCGGCAGCGGCTGAACAAAACGCAATTTGTGCAGACAGAGGCTTCCACTGGCGGCAGAGTGGAAGTTAGTGTGAGTTTCTGGCGGGGGAGAGCGGAAGGAAAGCAGCTACAATAACTGCCAAACAACAATAACAAGAAAACGTTGGAGCTGAAGCGCGAGGGGGAGGAGCAGCAGCAAAAAGCGCTGTTGCAAATAAGCAATATTGATGACTTTACTGTGCGTTGGGCCGCCAGGTGGCGCTTCTGTTGCCGCTGCTAGAAAGGGCTCCTTGTGCATAACCAGAGACAATGAAGAAAAACAAAAACAACAACAATTCGCCAGTCCAAAAAAGGGCTGGCAAAATGTGCAACTAACGAGTGAGTGCACACACACACACAGACACACGCACGCACACACAACAAAGCAATGCCAATAATGGCCGCCGCTTTCCCGCTCCCTTTGTCATGCTTGCCAGCTCGCTCGCACTCAATCAGCCGCCAACCTTAAGCAGCTTTTGTTCTGACTTCCCAAAACTACCGCTAGCCACACACCAACGGCATGCAAAAGTTAACGGGCTGCAGCTTTGGATTCAGTTTTGGTTTTGGTTTTGGGGCTTCTTTGGTTTCAGTTTCTTTTCATGGTTTCTTTTTTTTTTTGCATCATTAAATCGTTTGCACTCTCGCTCGATCTTCTGTTTTGTGGCCCTTTACTTGCTCCCAGTTATGTTTTTGGTTGCCACAAGTGGCAGGAGCGGAGGCTACCTCGAAGGCAGTTGCAATCTCATTACATGACTTGGTTTTCGTGAATTGCGCTGGCGCCGCTTTTCCAGGATTTCCTTTTGCCTTTTTACACTTCTCGCAGCATGTAATTAGCATTTGGAGTGTCCTTGTTTTTGTTGCTCCTGCTCCTGCTGCTGCTACTTCTGCTGCTGCTGTTGGTATTTTGGTATTGTTTTGTTGCCAGTGCAACTGAGCGAACGTTCATTGTTCGCATTTACACGTTGCATTTACTTGCTGTTTGTTTATGCCTCTTTGACTGGTTCCTTGCAAAGAAACTGGAGCTCTAATGATTCGCCAATTGGCTTAAAGTCTTTGCTTAAACTGAGAATCAGATTGAGACTCACAGAAAAAGCAGAAATCGATATAAATAGAGCTCAAAATTCTCTATCCATGGAACATAAAAACCTTTTCCATATCTTTAATTTCTTTGGTTCAACAAAAGATGCGGCAAGGAATCAACAGCTTTATCTATCCATAACATTTTCTTCTTCATTAACTTTCTGTTTTCTCTGTCGTTGACCTAACCTCAAATAAACTTACCGCTGACTCTTTATTGAACTTGCACATTTACATCTTGACTGTGTCCTCTTCTTGAACTTCATTGTCTCAAACTGTTGTAGGAACTATCTCAACTTGAGCCCCATTCCAAGCTCTTACTTATCTATATACCTATTCATTGCCTATCAAAACGCACTTAACACAATTGCTAGCCAAAAGTTCCTAGCGCAAAACTGCCATAAAAGTAACTAAGTAACTCAACCCTCTCACCTCCTCACCTTCCAGCAACAGGTGCTCTTCGCTGTCGATAGTTTTCGCCGACAACCTTTTGGCTCATTTGCGTAAAAGTTAACAGGAGCGAGCAAGAGAGGCAGGATAGAGAACTTGCTGCTGACATAATTAGTGAACATATCAATTTAACCTAATCTATTGACAAGTTTTCGACAAAAGGCAGGGTAAGCCTTGGATTGGATCAAACACGCCTGAGTGCTTCTATTCACTCAAATATCTCCAAAATTCTGGCAGACCCTCGCCCTCACCACATCTGTGAAAGCTACTTAAGTTTATAATGCAGTTTGTCTGCGACGCATTGCAGTCAATGGGCTAAGCCGCCTTTCATACCTGCCCTCTGTCTCCGCCCGCATTGATGTGTGCTACAGATAGTGATATGCCCGCACCAGAGGTTGGCTTAAAAAATGCTGAGAGCTTATGTGAACAGTTTTTAAAACAGAAGTAAAAATAGTAATATAATATTACAATTATAATACTATAATACAAAATAGAATTTTAGTAATGAGGTCACAATTAGTCATAAGTCATTAGTCATTAAATAAGCAATAAATTTATATTTTAATAATTATCGATTAATGTGTGCTTGTGAATACAGTATCATGAATTTAATTCTATACTTATTGTACAGCACTTGTTTAGTGTTTATGGTGAATCAATTGAATCGATATTTATATAGCTTGATAAATTATCGCACTTTAACTTTTAGCACTAACCTTTAAGCTACCCTCGCCAATGTTATGAGCATGTGTCTGTATGAAGTTGCGTCTGCGCTCAGCCAATTGGCAATGATTAATAATCAAAATGTCAACGCTGTCAGTTATAAAGTCACTTGACAGTTTAATCAACTTGTGTGTGTGTGTCTCTCCCTCTGTGTCTGTGTGCCTTGACTGTCGATGCTTTGAACTGAAATTTGCATGCGGGCTTCGATTACTGCCTCGATAACTGCTTTGAGGGGAGGCAGGTAAGGCAACTTGAAACTCGAGCAAACAAATTAAAACAGTTTACATTTCTTTCTCTCTCTTTCGTTTATTATTAATTCCAAAACACAATCAGCTTCCATTGTTGGATCTGTCTCATAAGCAAGCACAAGGGGCTGTTCCATAGATACGCAAATTAAAGCCCACTTAGAAGGCAACAATAAAATCGCTGCCAATAAATTGAAGAATGGGGCTGCTTCTGCGACAGCTGTGCGTAGTTTCGACAGCTATGGAAATAAAAGCAAATACTGGGAAATATCACAGACCTATGCTATACTATGTGCAGCAGCCAGCCCACCCCAGCAGCATTTTCTCAAGCCGCACGAACAACAACAAGCGCTGGGGCCAAACAAAATAAACAAAAATTATGACAAGCGGCAGCAAAAAAAAAAAAAAACATACAAAATAAGAATAATAAAAATGCTCAAGAAAAATTGCAGAGACCACAATGGGAACGGAACGGGGGCAACTGTTGGTTGCCGGCATATGTGTGGGCGCCTTGGGGGCCCCAGCCAGGGCGTGGGTGGGGGTAGTGGTGGGGGCAACTGGGAGCAACTAGTAATAAACAGACCCCATATGCGCAAAGGGAGCTTGTAGGAGTATTGGACATAAAAATGCCAAGACATAAAGCCAACTAACACGAAGCCCCGACTGGCATCAGGCTTATATCTTGGACGTTTTAAAGACATAAATACGAGGGCCTTATGTGCTGGCGACTATCAGCCACTGACAGCCATATGGCCGCGCCTGACAGATGGGCGGTTGAGTAAAGTGGAGCTGCAACTGTTGTGGTAGAATGGAATTCTGTTTAATTGTAGACAAAGTATTACTTAATATATGCTGATTTGAGCTATACAAGCTAAATATAAGATCAGGGAGTTACAGAAACTATTCGTAGCAAAATATATTCCCGGCTATTTGAGTAGAAAATTTAAAACAGCAGGACATTTTGTCAAAGTTTTATGTGAGTCGGCATTTTCATTAATAAATATATTATTTTACTTAAGTATTTAATATAGCACAACTTGTTTGAGCTAGTGGAAAGACTCTTGTGGCACAAACTGTTATACAGCCGGCAAGTTGGCATCTTGACATATTCCAAGTGCTGTTATTGAGGTCCATTGACTTTCAAATGACCATCATCGTGCCCTGTTCGCCCTCGGCTTTGTCACATCAAACGACTCCTTGGCACTGCCCCTGTCCCGGCCCCCTTCCCCAGGGACAAGGCCATTAACAATTTCATTATTCTCAGTTTTCTTTGTAAAAGTTCTGTGGGGCGTTTCTTTGGCTACTTCAGTTGAGTGCTCCTCACTCTAGCAAAACTAATCATTTTTAATAACCAATAATTTATTTTTAATCAAACTTTAATGAAAACTTTGACGCAGCGCATAAAAAATTAAGCAAGCAAGCAAAAAGTTCTTGTTGCAAAGAAAGGACGGTGCGATGAGAGGGGGGGCTCTTAACTTTTGGGCCAACCATTTTAGCGGCGTTGTCATGCATAAAAATTAGAGTAGTCGTTGGAGGCGTGGCTGAGTTTCAGCTGAGATTTATTGCTCAGCAGATTGTGCGAGGAATATAAGTATATGCCAGGCATGTATGTGCATATTTACATATATATTTGCACATATGTGTGGACACAGGCGCTGGACGAAGGTCGTGCAGGAATCAAATCAAACAACCCAACCGACGACACCTCACTCGAATCACTTACTCGAACCACACTCCACACTGGCCACACTCTGCAATCTCTGTTTTCAGTTTGGTAGCCCCCTTGCCTTAATTAATTTCTCAACCGGCTGCTTGGGCCGGGTCCAGAAGGGTTACAGCTCATTATTTTTGCCGGGTTTCTTCGCTTTTTTCTTGCTCTTCCATACGAACACTTGCAGCCCGGGGAACTGCAATTGCTTTGATTGCCCACAACACGCCGCCAAGAACTGGACAGTAACAGCAGCAGCAGCCGCAGCAAAAACGGTGGGCGTAGTTTTGCGAAGGGCAAGGGAGGTAGCAATGGACAGTAGCGTCCCCAGCAGGCAAGTTGCCAAAAAGGGTCGCATAGGAATAGGATGGGATGAGAAAGAGAGAGAGAGAGAGAGAGAGAGAGAGAGAGAGAGAGAGGGATGTGGATCTGAATAAGTAAGACTATGTTATCTACACAACATTTTCGAGAAAGCTAATTAGGTCCGGAAACTGTTATAAAAAAGTCATGTTAAATATACGAATTTCTTAAAATTTTGGTAACTAATCGAAACTTATTCAAGGAAGGGTAAAATATAAACTATCCCAAATAAATGGCATGATTTTGGAATTTAGCTCTACTGTTATATTTGCTTTTATAAATAACTTTTAAATATCTATTCCCACTGTTATACATTTAATTATAATAGAATTCGCTTTTTGCTTTTTAATATAAGCCTCTAACTTTTGTAAATCATGCAAATAATATTTCCACTGTTATACATGGTTACACATTTAACTATAATACTTTTTCCTTTTGCCAATTATTTGAGTCGTAGCTGCCCCCCTTTGGACTACTTCACTGTCTCGCTATCAACCACTTTTACCCATGTTTGGTCAGACTTTTTGCGCCTCTCAGCTGTCCAAGCCATTGCCCGTTTAGTTGCTTGTTCAGTCTTCCGTCGTCAGCCATTGTCTCTGTCCCTGTCTCTGTGTCTGTCCGACTTCTCTGTCTTTGCAGTCGTTGGCTGTTCGCCTTCGCCTTGGCATCTGAAAAATGTCGCTGGTTAACTTGCTTTAAGTATAGTTTGCTTTGGCTTTGATTGTCCACTTGGTGGACAGCCGCCCACTGGGGTTACTGCAGTTGCAGCAGCGCCTCCTGCTGACCACAAGATGATGATGACAATTATTGCTACTGCTTGGAAGCTGCCCTTTGCCGCCTTGCCCCTTCCAGCACCGTCGATTGTAAGCTTTTACCTCAGCTTCTTGTCGTATTGTTATCGGGACGGCTTTTGCTCGCGTCTGGAGTCACTTTTCCTCTTCTGGATGACTGTCTGAAGTTTTTTATGAGTTTTCATTTGCACGAGACGGCGATGACAGGCAACCGCAGACCAACTGCCACTTACACATTACCAGCACCAGCAGCAGCAGCAACAGCAGCAGTAAGAGCTTCAGCAGCACTGCAACAACTATTACTACTATTATTATCATTCTTATTATTATTATTATTTTAAGCAACGTGCAACAATGGCGCGACAATTATTCTGTGGACTCTGGACTGGGCGAATGACTTTGTGGTTAGTTGTCTCCGGTCTCCGGTCTCCGATCTCAGGTCTGGTGTGTCTTTTATCCGCAGCCTAACTTCTGTCTGCGTGCCATTTCGTTTTCGCCAGCGAATGCAGCTCATCAACTTGGCGAAACGTGACAAGCAATTAATTAAAAAATTAAAGCGAGGGGGTAGAGGGAGCGAGCGAGGGTGCAGCTAAAAGCATTTGATTGACAGGCCTGGAAATAAAACAGCCCGACAACTCGTTTAATGTTAGCCCCTAAAACAGATCCCAGCTCAATCCTAATGCCAATGTTCATGTTCATTGGTGGTTTATGGCCAACTACTATACAACTACTGGCCACAAAATTTGTGTGGCCATAAAACTAGCGTTGCCAATGATAATAATTGGCCAATGATGCACATGGGAAAAGGCCAAACGGCCAATTGGCCAGTTGCTGTTGTTGCCGTTGTTGCCATTAGGCGGCTATTAGGCCATAACCATATATGTGAGACGCTCATCTATCGATCATAAAAACCCAGCCACAGTCGCAGTGAGGGACACTCGAAGACTCAGCGTCACAGCCAGCTCGACTGCCAGCTGTTGCCAAATGACAGATGACATTACAAGTGCCCAACTGAACATTGTCGTTGCTGTAACTAATTTTTGCGGAAAGATAAAAATAAAACATGGCCAACAGCGCGCAAAAGTTTGTTGGCCAAAACGCACTTAACATTCACCCATGGCCCCTCCTGTACAGATTTTTATGTACTACTGTGGGAGCAGCTTTTGACAGCTCCATGGAAACGCGCCGAGCTATCGGTCGGCTCATTACCAGGCGAGCAAATGATGTAAGCATATGCAGAACGATGAAAGATGAAAGAGGTGGCTATATGGATATACGACAAGAAAACAGAACCCTAGACAATGCTAGACCAAAAACAAATTCCAATGAAATGTGACAAGACGAGGAGACACAAGACCTGCAGAAAGCGGAGATGCGAGCAGCGGGCAGGCGAAGGCTAGCATGTTTGGGCATATACAACGCAAAGGCCATGGAAAAGGCTGCTGGACGTGAGCCTGGAACTGGCTAAGTGAGCGCTGAGCCACGGCACGAGTGTAACAAACAGCCATAATGGATGCATATACAACATGGCAACAACTGCAGCAACAACAACAACAACAGCAGCAACAGCAACAAAGAAACGTTGACAACATGGCTCAAATGTCAGGCAATGGTCAACGGCTGTTCACAGCGTAGTTGTTGTTGCTGTTGCTGCTGCTGCTGCTGTTCTCCTCCATCTATTGTTGCCTTGGCTATTGGGCTTTCCCATACACATGTGTGCCTGTGTGTGTGTGTGTGTGAGTTTGACTCGATGTTGTCCCTGCTTGTATTTTACATGTGTGCCCCAGTCCTCGTCCACATCCTGCCTCTCCACCCAGTCACAGCTGGGATTCCGGCTTGCTTCGTTTCCGCCTGCCAAACGTAACATTTTGGGAAAATCTTGTTTGCTGCAAACTCCCACTGCTACTGCTACTGCTACTGCCACTGCTGATGCTGAGACTGCAACTGCTATTGCTACTGCTGATGTGTGCAAGAAATGTGCAGCATCCAGCATGCCAGGTAGGACAATAAGTTGCCATACAAGGGCATTTAGACATCGGGTTGACGAAATTTGCATGATTGGCTGGCTAGTGAGGCATGCTAAAAAATGCACGTCCTGGGTCATAAGTCATACTGTGCACTTGGATTGAGGCTTTATGCAGAGATATCGCCCTTAGAAGTGTTGGCTTTCAGATGCGATGAAGACTTTAACAACTAACATGTATGGAAATTTCAATTGATATATGGAAACATATCGTATCGAAATATATAAATGTGTATTTTAGAATAGTAGTTAACTGTCGAATTTTAATTAAAATATAACAGTTTGTATAAGACTTGGATGAATTTCAAAGATATTTCAAAGTGTTTATAACAGTCTTAATAGCGTATATTTTATAAAGGACTCAAAGATCTGGTCAAGAATTTGACAGTTAAAAAGATTTCAAATTCGAATATATACTAGTCTGACATGTGATGAAAGCTTCAAAAAATATAATTGTGTGTATTAAAGCATTTATACCATTGATATCAGCTTGTATATCAGTCTGACATGTGATGAAAGCTTCTAATTGATTTAGGGATCTGATGTGCAGTTTTACAATTAAATGTGATTATATGAATATAATAGTTTTTTATCTCGATAACATGATGAAGTATATTGCCACAAGCTTTATTTTTGCATAAAAAAGTCAGCCACCAAATAAGACCTTCAATCAAAAGTCAATCAGCGATTCGCTCAATCAGCATGCGTATAACAGTTACAAGCATCTCGAATTCTGGATCACCTCAATCAAGCGTCAGAAGTTGACTTTGTGACGAACATCATCGAACTGCATTTGAAAAGGCAGCGTCAAAATGTCGCTCAAAAATTGAGACGCAAGATTGCCCCAAGTTGCAACAAATTTCCGTGGCAGCAGCAGCAATGAAAAACTACACACAAGTCAGCGCAGCGGCAGAGACTGATGAACAAGTGCAGATACTGAGTCTAGAATGGGTCCAGAGTCAGGCCAATTGGTGTGTGTAGTGGAGTGTTGGGGGCAGGGTCGGGTGCTGTGGCATAGCATAAAAAGCCAAAAGACAAGCCACAGCCAAGTGGAAGGCTTGGCCAATTTTTCACACCAAAAAGAAAAGCAAGCGTGCGACGCGACGCGGCGCGACTTGATTTTGTTTTTGCTTTTAGCATTTTTTAAGTTTTTCTTTTTTTGCGTTTTTTTACGGCTTGCTGCGTGAGTTGTACAACAATTTGTTATCTGAGCATTTGTATCTAAACGTTGCATTTAACGGTACCCAGTAACACACAGGCACAGACACAGAAACAGAAACATACACAGATATAACAACTGCAACATGTTGGGGCACGCACCGGAGTCGAGTCTGTGTCGGGTTTGTTGTTGTTGTCGTTGTTGTTGTTATGCAAGTGTTGCCAAAACATATTGAAGTCTCAACACTTTGCCAAAAACTTTTGGCATTTTATAAATTTACAGCTCCGCATCTGAGCCTGAGTCTGCGTCTGCGTCTGCATTGGCAACGAAAGTGTATCTCAATTTGAGATCAGCAACAAGCGAATGACGACAACTGAGTTAGCAAAACTTATGACAAGTTTTGAGTAGGATGCATCTGCATACACACATGTCCCCAATCTGGTTTGTGGAGCCGATCCACTAGCCTGTCCAGCCACAGCAGCTTGTAAAACACGCACAAACAAGTTGCCAGCTGGACCTAAAGGCAAAGGGTTGCACACCTTTGCAGCTGCCCTCGTTGCAGTACGGGGGCATTCATTAAAAATGATTTATGAGCGTTGTCAATTTTCAAAATTATTTATAAGTTTTTATAGTTTATTTATGCTGTTTTATTAATGTTAATTTATGTATGCTTAGCCTGCCACTCTGACCACGCATGTATGTATCTCGGCATCTGTGTATCTATGTATCTAGCAGATATTTTCACACAACAACTAACACACACACACACACACACAGACACACACGCAGACAGAGTGCTCCAAGTTGATTTACAGCAGCTGTGCTGTGCCAGCTCCTACTCCCTACTCCAAAATAGACACGGCTTAATTGGCCCCGCCTCGAATTGCCACACTCTGCCACACACTCAAGAGCGAGTTGTCCAAGTGTCTGTGCCACAGTCTCGATTTGCAGTAATATGAAACGCACTTTCGAAATGCAAAAAAATTATGATTTATTGGCAGCGTAATGGGCCACATTGTGCGGATTTGTGGTTTAAGAGCAAAGTACGCTAGATTGGCCACACTTTGCAGCAATCCACACAATTTGTTTGTGGCGTAATTAGCTACCATTTTTTAGTAGTTCTCTATACAGTTCCAAGTATTCATTTAATGTTGTTTATGAGTCTCAAATGAGTTGTTAACCTGCTCACATTTGTTTCAACATACTGTCAGTCCGGCCTTAAGTCAACACAATTTGGTAGCTCGTAAATTCAAGAGTGCGGCCTCAAGCTAACCTCAATTTTTAACAACCTAACCTCACTTTGAGTTACTTTACTTTTGAGTTATAAACTCAAAGTTTTGAGCACTTTTGATGTAGTCCAGATAAGCAACTAAAAAGAAATAAAAGCACTTTTCAAAATTCTTAATGGCCAGGTGACAATCCAAATGTCAGTCCGGTATAATTTTCAGATACAGATAGAGCTTTAAAATATGCCATTTTATTTATCTGTATGTAAATTTATGACACTCAAAGTCGAGTCGAATAGCTTGACTGGCAATAATTATGACTTCTTGGTGTGGAATACATGCATGCGAGTATTTCTTTCAATTTTTTATAATATCCATTTTTCTCTTTTTTATTTATTTATTTTTTTTTTTTGTATTTTTTGTATATTTTTTCTTCTTTTTAGGTATATTTTGCACAAGTCATTGCGATGTGTATTGACGCGCCATAGCAGACCGAGGAGGCACTTGACAGGCAGCCTCGAGTGGCATTTGGAGAAACCAGTCTCAAGTGCTACAGAATGATCTGAAGTGGGTAGCTGCGGTTAGAGAGCTTGAAAAATGGAGAAATTGTGCGTAGACCTTCCGTTGCCTATTGCCCGTTGCCATTTGAAGCGCCGTGCTTCACATTTTAAGAGAAGATGATGCGACAAGAGTCCACAATGCGATTCTCAACTCTAGCCGCATTCAGGCCCAAATGTGTGGCAAAAGAAAATATTTACACTGCTCTGATTTTGGTGGCTGCCACAAGTTTCAACCGGTTTCATTAACAATATCTCGTTAGGTGCCCCACCAACAGACAAGGGCAGCGCGGAAGGCGTTTTCTTAAATTGTCATTATAAAATATTATTTATGGAATTGGACTACACTTTAAATGAAGAAACCGACGCCTAAATACACTTGCAATTACTTCAACTTGATGTGTCTACTGTGGCTACTTTTATTTTAAATATAGCAATCGAAACTTAATTAAAATTAAATAAAAGTGTTCAAAAACATTTTACAGATATATGTCTATATACTCAAGTTGTGGGAGAAGTTTTTCTTCGTAATGCCTGTTTTAAGTGAAATACCCTGCAAATATCTGTATTTTTATCACAAGCGGACAAACGCCTTCCCGGCGGGCAAACAATAAAATGAAATAAATCTGCTTTATGGCATAATTATGGACCGCATGCTACCAAATAAGTGCCAGAGCAACTGGCAAGAGTGCAATTGGTAACGATTGTAAAGCGTTTTCCAGTTTCCACATATGCGATTTTATATCATTTCCATAAGCCTGCAAAGTTGTTGGGTTAATCAGCGGCAGCAGCCATAGAATTAATTGGCGCTATTTACAATCAGTTCAAGAGTCTCAGATCACCGTGTGTATGTGTGTGTTTGTGTGTGTTTGTGCGTATGTGTGCATTGGTTTAAGTGGCTCAAAGTGCATATCGATGTTAAATTGATGGCCGATGAGCTGGCAATTACACGCGGATATATAAAGCAATAAAGCTGCTTAATTGTTGAAAATTAGTTAATGAGGTTGATAAAATACCGTTATATAACTATATATAGATATCTATCGTAACTGGGTTGTTGCACTTACCTAGACACCAATAGATACAACAACAGACTTACATATTGTTAAAAAGCGCAACTTATTTACATACCTGCAATGATAAATTATAAGAAAATAATTAGTAAAGCATTCGAAATATTTTTAATTAAATAACCTACGCCACGCAGCGTATGAACAACATATTTGTTTGTATCTTTTCACTATTTTCCACAGAATTTTCATTGAAGCCTCTTAAGTACCACTCTTTGACTGTCATAGTACCCACTCGCAGTGTGCTCTAATCTGAACTTAACCCTATGACCTGCTAATAACCACACAAGTGCTCGACTTTTCATCATTTTCCTCACATTTTCCTGTCTTACCCAACTAATTTGCCCTGTGTCGCACAAAACAGCTCCGCATATATAATTTCCCAGAGTGTTGCGGCAACTTTACGGAACCCGCCTCAGACTTAACTCAAAGTAACTCATAGAGCTGAGCACTTTGGGTGTTCGTTTACGTGTTTTTGTTTTTCTACTCTGCATTCTAAGTGCCCTGTACACAAACTAGACCCCCCGCCCCCCTTTCTCTCCTTCCCCATCTTATTCAAACGCTTCGTGAAAAGTGTGAAAAACATAAAAAGGCCGCGCTTCAAAAATAAGAAGAAACTTTTTGTTTTTGCTACAGAAACTTAAAAAAAGTAAAACCTCTTTTACATGACACGACACAATTTGCAAGCTCTGTTGTTCGTTGTTGTTGCTGTTCATTGTTGTTGTTGTTGTTGTTGTTGTCGTTGTTCGTTGTTGTTGTTGTCGCTTCGACATGTTTGTCTGTGGCTTGGCTGAGTTCCCGACTCTGTCTGCACCTCCAACTCCAACCAACTGCTCCGTCTCTGACTATGTAATACCGACCTGGCCCCGACTTCGGGCCAGGTAGACTCTATACAAAGTCTTTGTCGCTTTGGGCCACTTTGTTTACGCGTGTGAAAAATTTTTGGGCTTTTAGTTGCCGAAACTTTTCATCACATAAAATGTTTAAGTTTTATGTTTTTCTTGACGAGAAATAGGAGCAAGCCTTACAAAGTAGTCGGCACTTGAATTGTTGCCAATTTTCTCAGGTGTTTATGCGTAAAGAAAGTTGTAGACTTAAAGACTATTGACCATAAAATTCCAAGTGACAGCTACCAAAGATAATTAAAAACAAATCAAATAAACGTAAGTAAGCTGAGAATATCTAGCTCTGTCTCTGTTTTTTTGTGTTCTGTCTCGCTATCAATTCAATATAGCCCACAAAAAATATTCGTTTTTATTTACCAACCATATTTGAATCAATTGACATTCTGAACTCTTGCATAAATTATGTAAATTTGTTTAATAAAAGCCAATGCCGTCTTTATTAAAAGCCACATGCAAATAAAATAACAAATAATTTGCACACTAACAGACAAATGAGCGCAGAAATAAAACACAAAAATCGATAATAATAATTGAAATTGTATTGCAAATGAGGGTCAAGAGAGGTTTCAGTTGAGATACTGATTGGACCTTTGAGGTACCGCTAGATATAAACGCGTTTAATTGCCGATTGATTATTATTAACATATCGGCAAACTTCAATTAATTGGCAATCAATCATTTTTAATGAAACAAGCGACGATGCCAAAGCCAAAGCGAACTACGTAGAACTGGCGACATTATCGACAGCCTTCGATCTAGACAAGAGCGCGAGCTAGAGAAAAATTCAAGTAAAAGAAAATAAAGAAATATCGCCAAACGTTGCGGAAAAACGTGCCACGACAAACTTGGCCAAGCGATTGACAAGCGGTTTCTGGCCAGCTAACCAGCCTGAGCCCTGACTCTGGCTATGGCTCGTGTGACTGGCAGCATTGCCCGGAGCTGACTATAGCCATATGCCATGGCTGCCAGACAGCTCGACAAGTCCGCTGCCTTCAGGCTGACCAAAGTGTTGCGGGTGCAGCCGTGCAGTTGCCATCTTTCTTGGTTATTTTTATTTCAGGGCTGGGAGCTTATCATCTGAATAACTAACTAAATAATCAAATCGGCGGCACTGCGAGTGCCAGTGTCAAATGGGTGCTTGTCAATTACGCAACAGCGGCAAGATATCCGATTCCAATCAGAAAGCAAAGCCTATAAATAATAGATTTTCTTAAAGTTTTTTATTTGAAGAAAGATGGGAGAGGTTTAACAAAGTTTAATGTTGAACCTTATGAAGAAATCAAAAGCAAGTTTAAATAAATAACATTTAAGTGTATTTGTATTACTCAAAATCTTTTGTGCAAACTTTCTGTAGTTAATAATTTATGTAATTTAATGCAAAATTAGAAAGAATTCTCAAAACTCTTAATTCTCTGCTGCATAATTTATGGCCAAGATATATATCAAATTGTTTATGATAATTTATGTTTAAGCCAAAGTTTAGGCTTAATGGTCAAGCTCTTATCTCTAATATATATTAGAGAAAGGCTTAAATGGTTTTGATAGTCTCTGCATAAATTCTCTCAAAATTCCACTCAATGAAATTAATTCTATTAAATTATTAACATTTAATGGCTCATCGATGCTTTGAATGCAACCCTAAGTGTTGTTTTAACGGTTGTGTGCGAGTTACATGCTATTAAGCCACTCATTTAGATAAACCACAGAGCGCCCACTTTTTGAACATATTCAAACAAATTTATTTGCGCCTGCAATTTACGAGCTTTCATTTAACTACAACAACAACTACAACAAGAACAACAAACCTCTAACGGGGCGCATAATTAAAATGTTGCAGCAAATGAGGAAGTTGTTGCTGCTGCTGCTGTTGCTATTGCTGCTGCTGCTGTTGCTGTGGAGTGTGGAAGAACATGGAACACGAGCAACTTGCAACATGGCAGGCAGCCTTTCAAGTTGCAGACACAAGATTCAACTTTTAAGTCAAGTCGCGCATGCGCCTGACGCAAATTAATTTTCAACTTTTTCTCTTTGCTTTTTTCGTTAACATGTTGCAAAAATTATGCTAATACCGGCAGCAGGCGAGGGCAGCTGGCGGGTAGCTTAGCAATTCAACTTAATTTGCCAGTTGACTACAATTTTTGACTCGTGATGCCTTTCAGTACTTACGAGTAGCTAGTTAGAGCGAGTAACTCATGGCTTAACATGGTGCATCTCAGACTTGCTTTTCACTGAATGAAATTTACTCGCAGTAAAGTTGATAATGTGCCTTCTGTCTCCTGCCTCCTGCCACCTGCCAACTGCCCCCTGCATCTTACACCGTGGACAACTTTTGCATGTGCTGCCAGCAGCAGTTGCTCATGTGTGAAATGAAATGCAAGGTGGGGGAGAGTGGATAGTGCAAAAGGTCTGCAAAAATAAACAGAAATACACATTTTGGGCCACGCACGCACATTTTTCCAGAGACTCCAAACGAGGCCTAGAGGCCCCAGGTAGAACAGAGAGCTGTGTATCTGAGCTCGTCTTTTCGGTGTGTGGGAAATTTGTTGATTAAAGTTGTGCAGAACTTTTTAATTGCCTCGATGTACCTGCCTGACTGCTCACACATATTTTGTAATGAAGATTTTCCATGTTGACTCTCGAAGATGCTGCTTAAGAATATGTAAACAAAAATTGTTAAGAACCTTGTGCTATACGCATAAAAACTTTGGAGTGTTCAAGTAGCAGAGTGTGTATGATTGATAGGACTGTAGTTTCCGGCAGTTTTCATACAGATTGGCAAAGCTTTGTTTAATTGAAATTAATTAATTAAGATTCGGCGACAGATGCAGTCGACGGAATCGAAGAAAGGAAGGGCAGAATAAGCAATCATCGGGATGTGGTCAAAAGTGATATTTCAAAGTATTACTGCCTCTAAATTCTTAACAGGTTCTAGCATACGTAAGCATGCTAGATAACATGCTTATAATTCTTAACAGGTTTTAGCACAAGATAACATAAAATGGGGATAGTATGGCATTAATTTATAGATATGTCAAGAATATCCCATGATCGCTGATTCGTTTAATTTTGTTTCTTGAATTACTTTGCTTTGTGAATTGCTGTTTACTTTGGGAAGCTTATATCTTGTCTATCAGGAAATGTATATATATACCTTTTTCTGTTAATAATTTGAGCTTACTTTTGTACAGCTTTGTCTGAACTAATTGCGTATATAAGTATATTCATATATTTTGCCAACTCGTGACCTTTTAGCAAGCTGCTCCTGTTCGTATTATAAAACATTTCCGATAGCTACCTTTGTTTTAACAAGTCCGCCGTCCCCACCTCGCTTAAAAATAAAGTTTAATTTTTAATAATCCGATTCAGTGCACAGTAAAAGTCCCTCCCCTTTCACCAGGACGAGCTGGAGTAGGCACCACGGGCCGACGATTTAGTCGTCCCTGTGTGATGATCTATGGCGCCTGTAGTCAAGATTTATGCTTTCAACCGCTCAGATTGGAATAATATGCAAGTGAGGCAAGTGAGGCATGTGAGCGGGGAGGGGCCAGGCCGATAAGCCATAAAAGCTGGCGAAAACTTTATGCACAACGCTCGAGTCTTGTGTAAAGAATAGTACAATAAAATAAATAAGAAATTGTATAAATTTATGGGGGAGGGCAGTTGGTAGTCGGTTTAGTGAGTCCGTCTGTCTGTCTGCCAGTCAGTCCGTTCCGTGCCCAGCTCCTTGTACACTTATATGTGTGGCTGATGCTTCCTGCACTTTGGTAGTCGTTCTCTTCTGCTTTTCCCTTTTTTTTTCTTTTTTGTTTTTGGCTCTTTTTAGAATTTAATTGGACATTATATCGCATATTCGCATATTGTGAGGCTGTGAGGCTGTGAGCTGCTGCTGGGCAGGCAAAATCAATGCCTGGCCATATATCAAATTGTGTTAAAGCCAAAGGCAAGCAAACGGCTAAGGATGTTGGGACAACAAACGGTAATGGCCATGCTCTATTGTCTGGCTCCAGCTGCTCACCGAGTGGGGCATTATTTATGGTTGGCCATTGCCTCGCTCTAGCCCCACCGCTTCCCCCCGATACCCTCAAGCCCAACGAGCATTCACATTCGCACTAATGCACACTTGGCATGTCGCAATCGCATTGGGCTCGGGCTGGGAGTCTGCGCCTGCCTCCAGCTCTGTCCTACACACCACTTGCGGCGGCTAATGTGTGAAAAGTGTCTGGGAACAGTGGCAGCTGCAACATCATCGACAACTGCGCCACTTAGTCGTCGCCGGCTATCTTTTGACAAACTGCTCTGCAATGATTTGCCGAATTGTCGAATTACACAATGGAAGTGAAAGAGAAAGGGAAGGGCAATTCGCATATGAGGAGATGCTCTCACTCTCCCTTCTCTGTTTCTCAGTATATTTATCATTCTCTAATCAAATTTGCTTATTGCGCTCATCAGGAATCGCGACAGATTTTTGAGCTCTCTTGGCGCTGCCGCCAAGTCAAACTCACTCAATTGTTAATAAGCGGATAAGTTGGGCCGAAATTTTGACAAGGAGCCAGCCAACTGTCCAGCTTGATAGCTGTTGCTCCATCTGGAAATCCCATTGTTGTGCAGTCGAACCAACCGACTAACAGCCCGGCACAATCTGGCAAACTGACAGCCCAAGCCCACGCCCACGTTTTACGCTGGCGCCAGTTTTTAAATCGGCTTAAATTATAAGCAGAGTGCGCCATTTTTTCATTCATTATTATTAAGATGTTTACATTTGAGCCTAGGCCTAGATAATGGAGGAGAGCCAACGCAAAGCCGTCCGGCAGGCCAACTATGAGTAATGGCCGAAAGAGAATGAAACAATTTGCATAAAGCTTGACAGAAACTTGTCACTTAAATTGAGAAATTTTCATAAAAAATTAGTCTAGGCATTCTCAATGAATTTGTTCCGCATAAATTAAATGAATACATCGAATAAAATAACAATAATAGATTAAAGCTACAAAATAGTGGACATCAGAATGCTCAATGATAGGTTGACATAAATTTACGAAGCAGTTAAACTTAAAGTAAAATCAAATAAATAATGAAGCAATTTAAGAGATACGAGAATCAATTTAATATGTGAGCAGTCAGACGAAAGAGTGAAAGAGACATGTCCATATAAAAGGCGTTAAATTTGAAAAGAAGAACATGAGTATTCTTTATTGTTATATTTCCCAATAATGTTAATAGTTTTAAATATTTGTATTAAATATATTTTCTCAGCCCAACTACTACTAAAACTTAAATTAAAACTGTCTCAGCAATCATTATACGAACTACTTCAAAACCTTTAAACTTGTGAAACTCGTGTCTAATATACTTTTGATAAAGGGTCTGTGTCCAACTTAGCTGATAAGTCTGACAATATTCCCAATTCAGTTGTGAAGCTCGTGCCCTAAGCGGCCTAACCTTGGGCTCACATCTTTCTGACCCAAAGATGACATTTTAATTGCGAGCGTGCTTAACATTTCAAAAAAAAAAACCCGAGATAAAAATAATATAAAAATGTCAAGCTGTCCAGGGTTTTATTTGCAGTGCCGGAATGTGCCATATGTTATTTTCGGGAGGCGGGATAGGAAAAAAAAACAAAGCCCTGTATTATGCTGCGAATTAAATGTGAATTATACTGGACCCTAATTAATGTTGACATGGGATATCTTTATACCTTGCACTCTCAACTCGGACACGCTCAGCCTTTGTCTCGGCTGAAAATATGCAAAAAATCTCTTAGATTAGTGCGTTAACAATGGGTCATCACTGGGGCATTGGGATGACAAGTGGATTAAGTGTGGCTCGGAGAAATGTCTACCCTTGTCGGCTGGCTGCAGATTAGGCTGGCATTCTGTTTAGATGTAGTTGAAGAATTTAAAGAGAATTTAATACCAGCTGCGCAAAAAACACAACAAAAAAAATACTCCGGGGTCATAATTAATTTTTGCTGTCAAATTGCAAACTTTTTTGCGCTCTATGACAAGTGAAACTTTAACACATAATTAAATAATTTTTACAAGTGACTTTTGCTGCTGCTCTCATACCTCGACCCCTACCCCCCCTCTGCAGACACCTTTTGCGAGCTGACAAAAAGTTGCACAACGGAAGCAAAAGAGATCCCAAACGCGTACTCAAACCCAAGCCTCGGCTCAACTTTTCACCTGCATAAATTACAATTTCTCGCCCCAGCTTTTCTCATAAATTCTGATAAATCATAAGAGCCGCGAAAAATGTGAAAATGCGTAGAGTAATTAAATGGCAAACAGAGAGGGAGGGAGACAGAGAGAGTGAGCGATAAAGCCAGAGACAATGGCTACAAAGCTAATGGAAAATTGAAAAGCAATGAGAGTGCGAGCTTAATGAAAGGGAAAAATTACCCGGACATGAACATGACTATGCACATAAGTACTTGAGCATATTTGGAAATACATATATATACATATATATATTTAAAAACTGGCCATTAATGACGTTGCATTATCTCATTTAATATGTCCTTAGTATTTCGCAGAATTTAATTGAAATATTTCGCGAAGGTAAACAATATTGAAAGCGAAAATCTTGCGCTCCGGTGCATTGTTATTTCGGACTACTCTCAAACAAAGGGCACATAAATCTTATAGCTACGCGACTCGGCAATTCTCCGGGTACTCCAAGGCTTCAATTCTCCACCCCTCTCACATTCTCTAGCCTCTTGCGTTCTTTTCTCGTGCTCGACTTGGCATTTAAATTGCCGCTGACTTGCGTCGACCTCTGAGAACACAATGCAAATACGAATCTTGCTAAACTATGCCGCCTGCTTGTTTCGCTTGTTAACCAACTGAAAAAAAAATAAAATAAACCGACAAAACCAAAAAAAAAAAGAACAAAATATCAAGCGAAGCCCGCAAGTATCTTCAGCATTTTGCATACGAGTTCAAGTCGAGTGGGGTTGACGTTTAAATACCTGCAGCCATGCGAAACAAAGGGTATATGAGGCTCTCAAAAAACAACGAAAACAAAATATATATGCAGCTCAAAAGGCAATGGGGTAACAAATGTATTCCAACAAGAATGCGTTATGCCCATTGTTGAACTCAAAATGATATGAAACACAAATGTAGTTTTCCAAAAATATAATATTAATTTCTCAAGAACAAATAACTCTACTTTATTACTTTCTCTTTGCCAATCAACTGTTCTGAAGCTGGCAACATATTATTTATAGTTATTTGCAATATTCTTCTCTTTTTTAGAAGATACAAATTTCTATTATTATTTGTTTTTAAAGATATCTGTTGGTCTATCATTATTTGTGTACACTTTGGGCTTCTATTACAGCTGCACACTCCACTTAAAAAATCGTTAAGCATAAAAAACAATAAAAATAAATACCTATAAACACTTAAAATGGCACAAGTGCAGCTAACCCCTCTGCACCCCTCACCGCATACACCTATACCTAGTCAACCTCTTGAGCAGCTACCGAGTGGCCGCATGCACATCGGGCATAGAGTTGGCTCCCATTGCAAGTTGGCAGCAACTAGTTGGCCAGTTTGGCCATTGTAAATGTCAAGCAAATTTGGTTGGTTGCATTTTTCGTAGCTGCTGTTGTTGAAGTTCCCCCTTGGTCGCCTGCTCTTCTGGCCGTGCGCCCATGTGCGAGTTATGGCCATGTAGATGTCGCCAGAATGTTGTTGTTGTTGCTGTTGTTTTTGTCGAAGGTAAACAAGGAGTTCGCCTGCTGGCAGTTTGGCATTTAAATGGGTTCACATCGAGCGATAACTTTGCGGATTCACAGTAGATGCATCGCTCAATGTCGATACACAACGGAAGCCTTAAAGCCCCTTCGATTTGCCAACTACTTTCATTCCCAAGCATTGCTTCTTCTTTTTGCATAGACAAAAATTATGAACGGTCTTCGTGCTTCACAAGGAAAAACAACAATCCAGCTCCATCGGAAAATAATTAATGCCCACGTACTGTACTCTTGGCATGGATAATTTTTTGCGCATATTTCTCAAGAGCTGGCCGAAACCGCTCGGCCCGAAACAATACGAAAATGAAAGCAACATTTTCGCTAATGAATTTCCACGTATTTCTTTTCGAGGGGCACCACCTTGGTACGTGCCGCGTGAAATGCGCATTTAAATGTGTAGGAAAATTAGTTAATAAATCACACGTGGAAAATTGATGAGCTGCCGTCGAGCGTTGGCTTTTGCGGCGAGCTGAGGAAAATGCCATGAAAATTAGATTTTATTTTCTTGTGCATTTATTGTTTACTTGGGCTTTTGTTATGCATTACACGTAAATTATAAAAATGATGTATGGCCACCAGTTGGCAGGAAGAGGAAGAGGCTCAAGTAAATTGATGCAGCTTTCCCAAAGGAGCTCACAATGGTTGCCTTAATTATGTGAGCGGGATGAGAAACCGAAGGGAAGACAACTCAACTGCACTGAATTCCAAATTAATGCCGCAGTTGAGAGACCTTTGCCAAAGATATTCACATTATTTATTAATACTTTGTGTGGTTACGTCTGAAATCCCACTCTGCAAACTGAGAAACTGACGCACTGACAAACTGAGAAACTGAGTGCTCTGTAATCAGGCGAAATTGAATTCAAAAGTTCCACAATTGGAGAATTAGTGAGTTGTCAAGCCGGAAGCGAATGACTTTTCGTTAGCTTTTTCTCAAAAGAAATCAAACCACAACAAAATACCAAACTTCCACATAAACTGCTCTCAAAAAAACTCTGGGAGCAAAAAAAAACCGGGCACAAAACACAAATCAGAAATTTTAAGGTAAACGTACAAAAACACAAGAAAAAAAAAAAAACTAAAAAACCAATGAACTCATTGCCATTGTGCAAGCAAAGAGCCCAATATCTCCTCATTGTCATGTAACTCAAATCGGACCAACAGGCCAACAGCAGCAGCAGCAGCAACAACAACAACAACAACAATAGCAGCAGCAGCAACTACATGAGAGAACAACAAACACAACACTTTGCATGTGTAGTCGAGTCACAACAAACAAAGAACAAGGTACACACACACACACAGACACACTCACACACAAATTGTAACAACAAGAACAACACAAATAGCTGGCAATACAAAAAAGCCAAACAAGTAGAACTTGTCTAGGCCTAAAGAACAACAGAGGCGTTGTCCGTAAAGGGGTTTTTAGATGCGAGTTAGAAGCCAGCCAAAAGCTTGGCAGTAATCAGGAACTGCCTTTATGCTTTGCTTATTTTGCAAAAACATTTCATAGACTTAAAATGCGTTGAAATAGTTTGCTTAAAGAATTTGAAATTTATGCGAAAATTAACTACGAAATCCTCTTCAAATATTGTTGCGCAGCCAACTTAAGCCTGCATAAAATGTTTATAAATAGCATATAAACACAAATGTTCGTTTATTATCTGCTTAACAACTGTGGTTATAACCACCCTCTCATTAAGCCAGGATCTTTTAGAAAGCTTTATTTTAAAACACTGAACTAATCATTAATAATTTCCCACTAATAACTTTCATATGTTCAGCTTTTTAGTGTCTGTAAAAACAGTTTTTTTAATAATCACTATTTTATGATTTTAGTGTTTTGGAACGTTTTTAAAAACAAGTTTTTAAATGATTACTATTGTATGATTGATTCAAATATAGTTTCTGAAACATTTTTGTAATTTTTTAGACGTAAGTTAATGCAAATGACTTCCCATATTATAAAAATGGTAAACTAGATTTCAGTAGTAAATGAGAAATATCTCGTGTTGCGAAACGGCAAAGATATACTTATAATGAAAAACTTAAATGTCATTTAAGCAATTATAATCTAATACTAATTTCTTCCATATTTTACAGCTCGCCGTCCCTGAGTTTCAAGAGTTCAAACAAATGTTTCGCTTTAAAATTCAGCTCCTAAAGCCGGCTATTTAAGTGACTTTTCTTTTGCTTTGTTGGAGTTTCGGTTTCGCAGAGTTTTTGTATTTTCTAGGTTTTTTCTGGTTTTCAGTGTCTAAAGTCAAGATCACAAACGTGATTTGTTGTTGTTTCTGTTGTTTTGTTTGTTGTTTGTAGCTCATTTTGGCAAACGTTTCATGGCTGCGAAAGATCGTGATCTTTAAACTAAGCAAACTCTGTTGTTATTTATTTGTGGCCAATGCATTTGCCTCATGCTCGACCACGCTGATCCGATCAGTCGTCACTTTGTGGCCACTCGGCTCTGCCGCTGCAGATCGGAGCCAACTTTTGGCTCTACGAGTGTATATTTCGCTCTAGCCAATTCTCGATTTATGTTGGCTCATTTATTTTGACAAGCGCAGTGCCTTAAACTACGTTCGGGCCGAACTGGAACTGTGGGTGCGTGGGTGTGGGTGCTGCAGTCTCTCGATCGCTATATCTATATATCTCAGCAACTTCAAACGTTTACTGATCACCGCTGAAGTTTGTTGTGTTTATTTTATGTGGCATCCCCCCTCCCCAACATCAGCCGGCAGCCAGCAGCCACCAGTTCCCTGATTAATGTGGCGCACATTAATCAAGCCATTGAGCGGCTCGGTTTGTTTGATGTTGATCAAGCGATCTGGTACCGTAGTACTCATATCTCGCTCCCTCTCTCTATATGGCTCTCGCTCTCTGCGATCTATTTAGCAGTCAGTTTGCTTTTAATTTAACCAATCGATCGATCGCGAGCTGCGACTGAAAATGAGGTTCGTTGAGGCTCGTTCCATTGATCGTTTCATCGATCGATCGATCGGTCCCTGAGCTGCTGTTTACGCTTTCCGCTTTGTTTTTATACATTTTTTTCTTTCTTTTACTTTTGGTGTTGATGATCACTTGTGTAAATCTTTGACGATCGCTTTTACGTTTTTGGCTAGTTAATGGGCAATTTGTTTTCAATTAATTGGCTTGTTGTGTGTTAATGTTTCTCGATTACGTGTGTAGCTCAAAGGCAGCCGTTGTCCAAATATGTGCGAGTGTGTGTGGAATGCCCGGTAATCTTTTGCTTTAAATCACTTGCACTTTTCAGAGCTCATAAATTTCACTCAACAGCTCGGGCGCTTCCTATTAAAAAAGATCAAAGAAAACGCCACAGAGCGGAGCCAGACGAACAACTACCCACAACACAACAGTTCATCAGTCAGTCAATTGAAAGAGTGACGCATTGATAGAGTGAAGCATAGTTAAGGCGACTACAGCTCATTATATAGATGTTAGATAGATAAATAACAACGAAAAGAAAAACATAAAGAGTTCAAAGATAAAAAGATAACTAAATCCTATATATTAAGAGCCAAATCATGTTAGCTAATTTGTATAAAATCTTAAAAACAAGGTTTCAAATATCCAGACCAACATGGATACTCTACGATCTTAGCCCAAGCTCCATATGTATTAAGAGTCAAATCATGTTAGCTGATTTTTATAAAACCTTAAGAAAAAGCTTTCAAGCTAAAATATACTGACAAATATGGATGCACTGCAAGCAAAAGATCCATGTGATTTAGGATTATGTAGTAAGACTTACAAGATATTAGGATTAAAATTTGTAATTATATTATAGCTCTACTTTTCACTTAAGCAGAGTTCCCACTGTACTCAAGACATATGGTAATGAGTAGAATATATAGAGAGAGATTCACCGTCTGGCTTTTTGGTCACAAAGGCCATGCAAAATAGTTTTATGCCATATTTCAAATGAGAGCAAAAATTGTTGGTTTTGCTTTATGACCGTCGGGAGGGTCGCCCCGTTTGATATGCCGCCGAGATGGATTTTCTTAGAATTTGTTTTGATGCCCCACCACTCGAAGCAATGAGGAAACGCACCGAAACCGAAAGACAGGCCCCATAGAAATAGACACATTTGAAATGATCGCCGCTACACAAATGAAGATGAATGGCAGATGTATCTGCAGGGCTCTTCAAGCTTTGAAGTTCTGTTCTGTGCAACTTTTGTTCATTAGCTCATTTCCACTAATTCAGCTGCTACAAGAACTCTTAATTATGTACACATATGTACATACGAATGGATATATGCGACCACGTCGGGGTACATTTTTCGGGGGTGGCTTGCCAAAATTCTTTTGAAGTTTCTTGTGTGTGAAGTTTTTGGCAAAGTTGTGGAGCAAATTGAATGAGCACAGTTACGTACATATATGTACGTTTATAAAGAAATTATAAAAGAAGAAAAGGTTATTCGGAAGTAAACGGTTCGGTTTCGCCTATAATAATTAAACTTGATGAATTCCTGTGAAAGAAACGGCTTTCGTATTAATATAGTTTAAAATCGAATCGACATAAAGAACTTTAAGGCACAGCAATATTACATACATATGTATAAGTAAATTATTAATTAATGTCTTTTGAACTGTCTACTTAAGATGGATAGACAGACTATAAACAGACAGAAGTGTCAAGCTAATTATATGAAAGAAAATCTTAAAACATTAACTTTATACGATGTGTATTTCACGAGTGTGGAAGATTTAAATGTAAGACATAATGCAATCATATTTCTTCGTAATTGCCGCATCTTTAATATATATTAAATTTTCAAAATTCTCCACTTAAAAACTGTACAAGTTTTGGTCGGGATCCACGGATCCACACATATTTCCCCCTTCCGACGGCGACAACAGATTTGGTACCAGTTGCCTCTCGACCGTCTGCTGTATGGCTAATTTCATTTTTATGACTTTTATGCGCCGCATTTGCGTTTTTTTTTATGTTTTTACTTTGACTTTTGGCCTGTTTCAGAGCCGACTCGGAGTCGGAATCGGAGTTGGAGTTGGACTCAGAGAGTCGACTCCACTTGGATGATTTATGGGGAGCCTGAATTTTTCTTTGAATTTTTCTCATATATTATTTTTGCTCTTATTTTTTTTGCGCTTGTTTTTGGCGTTAAAAATATTGCCAAGCTGCCATAAATTTTGTCGTATTTTGACAACTAATAAAAATGCAGGCCACTGCGCTGCAAAACTGGAAATGCATTTCATTTGCATAGGGCTACAAGGGCAAGAGGACAAAAAAAAAGCGGAGAGTGCTGGGATAAGGGCAGGCAGTTTGTTATTTCGATTTGTAGCTAATTTGCATATCAAATCCAAAGAGTCTTCTCTTTTATGGTCGTCGAAGTCAGAAATGGTTTGACAAGTGTCTCCACATTTGGTCGATCCATCCATCCATCGATGCCGTTGCCGATACCGAGTCCATGATTTATGGCAGCTCTTTTGTATTCCTCTTTCACATATCTCATCATTTGTAGTTTACAAATAGAATTCGGCGTGCTTCATTGTTTAAAACTAATTACCATCATAAACAACGAGTTCATTGTTCGCATCGAGACGGGCTACCAAAACAAGTTGAGCATCCATCGATTTGTTATTGAGCGTATTACCATATTGCCGTATGAAGTTATCACTTAATCATTTTTATGAATGCACTATATTTGGTTTCAAATCGAAAATTTGTGCTTGGTATTTGATTTTTATATTTTAACTACTTTTCTGGCTAGGTTATAGTGTCCCATAAAAAGTGAGTTTATGGATATGTGGTTTGGCTTTTTTTTAGTACAACGTAGGCTGTTGTAAAGTCTTAACGAATATGAAGTGACTTAGTTTATGGCTATACCTCTCTTTCCTTCTCTCTTCTTCACTCTCTCTAGGTGAAGACACAGCTCTGAGTTCTCTGCTGAGTGTTGTAAATTTTTAAATTGGAATACCTTTGGCAAAGGTACCATACATGGAATGTGCTTGGGTCAAATTCGGTTTATGGTTCGTTAGAGTGAAAAGATTTGGAGTTTTCTCACAGCTCAAAACCGTTAGATTCTTTCATTTTTATAATGAACTATTTTTAAGGTTATGTCTACAGTTAGGTATGGCAGTGAGCCCAGGTTAAAGTGTATATCTATAAAAAGTCTCCTTCAACCCGCTCCAAAAGGGCTAATCGCACATCCCACATATATCGGATAATCCCATTATTCAACTTTTATAACGTATGCCAAAATATTTGGTTCAGCCGTTAGCTGAATGGGCCATTTATAATCATTCTCTTAGTTCATTTATGAGCACTTGTTGCCTTTTCCCCCAGCCGCAATTGTCATTTCAATTAAACTCTAAAAGCCATTAGCTCGTTTATATAATGCGGACAAACCGCCTCAATAACGATATACTACCATAAGCTCTTACATAATCGACCATATATTTTCCATACACGCACACACACACACACACACACACGCAGCAAAGTTTTTCAATTTTCCAAAGCTTCTGCTCCTGCTCACACATAGCCCAATGCATATAAATAAAGCGGCGCTGGGACGGCGTGTAATTATCATAAAGCGGAATCTTGTAGCGCCAATATGAAGCTCATAACTTGTGCGATGGAAAGACAGACGGAATTTGGGGGGCACCCGGCAACTGGTCACCTCATGTTGCCTGGCTAACTGGCTGGCTAGCTGGCTAGCTGACCGGCTGGCTGGTTGAGTGGCCTAATGCCCATTTCGGTCATCCGCGTCACCAGTCCAAACGATGTAACTTTCAATTTGCGTAATTTTCAAGTGACTACAGCAAAGCGCGTCCAACTGATCCCTCACCTGAACCCTGATGCCATGAGAAATCATTGGCGGAGGGGTAGGCATCTGGTTGGGTGGTTAGCAGGGTGTATTTGCGGGTTTCGAGGCGTGGCTAACTGCTGCGTTAAGGTGCACGCTTGTCATAAAATGCCGCTTATTATGCTAGCTATTAATTTTTACTGCTTAGACGCAACTGCCCGGTCTTGGACCTGGACCTGGACCTGGACCTGAACCTGGCCCGAGCACAGCCTGGCCGTATGCGCGCCCCATAGTTCCCAAAACTTGTTGTTGGCCGCTGCGCTTCCATGGCAATTTATGACATACATGCGGAATGGACATCGCCATCGCCATCGTTGTGCCTGGGCACATTTGGAGTCATATCGCGCCGCTTCTATCGCAGCTGTACAAATTTATTTTGCGTTCGCATGCACTACACTTCAATTGGGTTTAATCACTTTGTAATGCAGCCAGCTAGCCTGGCACTGACAGTATTTGATTTACTTGAATTGTGCAATGAAATTATTTAAACTAGGTTCTGCTTTATGCACTCAGCTAGCCAACATTTCAGACAGTTTTTACCCTTGCAAAAGGGTTCAATGAGTGTCTCAAGAAACGGAACTGGGAGTCGACCTTATCATAAAGCTATGGCTTAGCTTCTTTGTACCTTAGGCAAATAACAATGCAAATTGAATGCAACTCAAATTCTATTGCCATTTGATCAACTAAAGCTACTTTATCATCTAGGCTATTTTGTTTTTGTTTTTCCAATAGAGTATCTAAATATCGTTGATGAAACAACATATGTATATTAGAGGCCAGCATCTGCTGGCGTATGGGGGCACAAGCAGCAAAGAGGTCGGAAAGTTACCCATCATTAGTACTAACAAGCGACATTACGCGGCTGCGGCTGCGGCAGCGGCTGCTGCTTTGGGTTCTCGAGTCTGGGATCTTTTGGTTTGGTCTCAGCTCTTGGCTGATTACATTGGCCAGATAGTTGCGAGCACGCGTACTTGATATGGCTTTTGTCTCTCTTCGTTCCCCTCACTGCCCACGCCCCTTTCTGGTTCAACTCGCCTTGTATGTTTATTTAAGGAATTTTTATTGCCACATGTGTGTAGGAGCGAACGTCTTGAGTTTGAGTTTCAGTTGGAGTTTGAGTTGGAGTTTTCATGGCCTATGTTGGAAGCGCACTTATCGCATTTTTGATTTTTCATGGGTTTATTAAATTGTTTTATGTAATCGCAGATGGTCAAATGTCATAATGGCGTATGTGAGTTGAATTCTTGAAATTGCTCTTGAGTTTGATTGTAATGTGGCGGCATTATTAACCTAATGATGGCATTGCATACGGACAGAGTCATGTATTCGATAATAGATAAAGACTCTGTTATTGCGTTATGGAACTTTTTGCAGAATTGGTATGTTTCTAAAGTACTTACTCCCTGTGCAAGCTTATGATTAAAGCTTACGTGCTCTCTTTAATTGAGAGAATTAGGATTTTTATTCCCTGATATAACGATAATAGTTGTTTTACAGTCATTATCACGCATAACATACCTGGAATGAGAGAGAAAAGTATATATTAGTTAGACATACGAGATACTATAATTTTAAGTTGTGTATATATTTATTTTTATTTTAATATCTTAAGATAATTTATACTCAAATAGTTGGATGAACAATAGTCGATAGACTGGATTGTCTTAACGTGAAAATAAATACATTTTTGTAATTAGATAGATATTTTTTTTATATCCGGAACCTATTGAAAATCGTTAAAAAGTATATGATTGTTGTGTGCACATGTACGTAACAGGCAGAAGGAACCCTCTCCGACCCCATAAAGTATATATATTCTTGGTTATCATGTCTGTCTGGAACACGAGCTTGTATCCGATAGCTTAGTCATTTTCCAAGCAATCGTTAAAAATTAATATCGAAATCCTGTTATTTCAGCAAGTCTCTTTGATTTTAATGGCTAGAGTCCCAAATTTGACAATTAGCTTCTAGAATAGTATGCATAGACTTTTTGTTTTAACAATACTGCAATGTATATCTATTATTTTGGACATGACTGTATCAAACGGAGCTGCCAACGTGTGCCACAACACGCATAAAATACTTGTCGTATGGCCAACTTGTTACCCGTAGCTTGCGATAAGAAAGTCTATCTAAAAAGCCTCGCACAATCTACTCATACATCATGTTCCCCGCGAACACGTTCAATTTTCGCTACTTTGAAAAAACAAAAAACATATTATTAACGAAAAAAACCTCATTGCGTGTTCATATATGGCCACTCTTATTTATAAACTGCCTGCTGTTGTTATTTTTGTTGTTTCTTATTGTTGTATAATTAAATACAAATAACAATTGAGATAGGCAAAAAGCTCGTTTGCTTTGCCTCGGGTTCGAACACCATTTGTGGCCATGTGAAATAATATAGGTTTTTTAATTAAGAGCGACAAATGCAGACTACAAAATATGATGACAATTATGAATTGAGACGTTAATTGTTTATGGGTATACATAGAGACCGGTGTCTGTGTGTGTGTGTGCGTGTGAGTGTTAAGCGTGTCTATGACGGGTTTCACTTTCGTAGCCGTCAAATAGAGGCCTGTCGCCTGCGACAAAATTGTCAAAAATGCATCGATACGAGTTGCCCAGTTGAGTTTATGGGTTGGTCGAAAATAATTTTCATATTTAATTGACAGGCAGACAGATTGAGAAATGCTACCGATTCCATTAGTCGGGCCTGTCGTCAAGAGTTTCGATTAAGACCCTGGCACAGTGCAGTAATTATTATACTATTTCTAGTTTTCTTCTATTTTTTGTTTTGGCTGTCAATAAAGACTATAAAATTTAACGCCTGCTGTTGCCTTCGGGCGTATTTTTCGACCGTCTGTCGGTTTATTTAACGGCAACATGTTTTACAACATTATTAGACAACGTCAGTGGCAAACGACCAGACGGCCAAGCTGGCCGAGCTGGCCAACTGGCGAATTTTAATTACCAATATTTCCAGGTGTCGAATCAACGTCCCACGCGATTGGCAACACTTTGCATTTTATGACAGTCACTCCCCACCCCGCCACTCCAATTCCAGCAGCAAAAAAAAAAGGTAAATTACATATTTTGTAGCTGCAGCTAATTAGCGTTTTGTGACAAACAGTTCTAATGGCTTGTAATTGGCCAATATTTGCATGGGCCATCGATATTTAATTGCATTTATATTTATGCGCTTAGTTACGTGGGGTTTATAGCGCGGTCCACCTAATTGAATTGTCACTGTGGCTAATTCGCATCGCTGTTTATTGTTGTGCCCGTTAAGAGATTAATTATTAATCTAATAGAAAACCACACACGCACAAGCACGCGCAAACAGTGCCTAAGTTTGAGGTGGATGCAGCACTCAAGTCATTAATTTGTAGTGTTTATTTATGTATAATGTTTTGCTGGCAAAGAAATGATAAGATATCACGTATTTTTCTAAATGCGTCATTTTCTATTTATAAGTTTTACTCAGTTTTAATTTCACAATTGTTGAGAATATAAAACAACTAATTTAACTATAACTAATAGGGATTTGATAATTTTGAGGGTCTACTATTGACTTTAAAAATAGTATGAAAATCAGGAAATTGAAAATAAAGACAGATCTTTAGTTTAGTAAGTTTTTTTTAATATTTTATTATTTATATATTTATAAATATTTTTTTTTGTGTTTTTGTACAGAATAAATAAAATTCGTGGCTGCTTTTTATATAACTATTTAAATTCACATCACACATAGATCGCAAAGTTCATCTTCCGATCTATTCCTAAATTCTGACACTTAGCAGTGATGATGTGGGGGTCCATGGTGGTGGTGATGATCAAAGTGTCCATGATGGTGTTCAACATGTCCATGGTGGTGATCATGGTGTCCATGGTGCGGCGGTGGGCCGTGATGATGGTGATGGTGATGATGATCGTAATGCGGTGGCGGCGGTGGTCCATGATGATGATGATGGTGGTGGGGCGGCGGCGGTGGTCCGTGGTGGCCATGGTGTCCATGGTGATGATGGTGGTGTCCCAAGTGCAGGCCCAAATGGATGCCAAAGAGACGATCGTCGTGATGTGGTGGCGGCATTGCTGAACTATAACTTCCTTTTAATCCCTTTTGACTGGAGCTCTTAATTCCTCGAGTGGAGCAATTGTACTGTGCCACAGTTGGCACCAATTGCCAATATATACTTAGAAAGAGCTGGCAATTTCGCTTGCCAGATAACAATTTTAGGTAATATACAAGAAACGTTATCTTATCATTGGGTACTTCGCATATTGTGCATCAGTGTGACTCACTCAGCATATTGAGTTGTAAAGATTAAAACACAGTTGTTATCTTGTTGGGGGTTGGGCTAATCTTTGTTACAGGTGAGTAACTCGATTCGGCTTTGGGTACTTCCCGCCAGAGAATAGTCATTCACAATGGACACAAAAACGAAGCCAACTAATCGCGGTAAATAAATAAATAAATCTGTTTACGCTTTTTCCGCAAGGCAGACACGAGAAAAACGAATAAAGCTCCGACAAAACTTATGGAAAACGCAAGCGAAGCAAGTGAAAAAAGAAAAAAATTGAAAACATGCCACAAAGTGTAGCAACTTTTTGTATAGCGGCATCGCAAAGTTTTGGCATCTGAAAGAAGCAAAAAAAAAAGAAGACCAGAAAAACTAAATGCAAGACGACGCCGACAATAATTTCCGCCTGCATACCAGGCTCTGGACAAAGGGACCGCCGGACAGACATACGGACTGCCAGATATACTGGAAATACTGTAAATATTAAAAGACCGTCGCGGAAAGTGCGAAAAAAGCAGAGCAAAGTGAAATACACTAGAAAGAGTGAGTGCTTTGTATGGAGATTTCCCATTCGCCAGTGTTGGTTAGAGCTGTTTGAAGCGAGAGGAAGGGGCGGGTAGACGAGGGCGTTGTCATATCAAGCGCTTAGTGCGTGCAAGCGACGTTTTCGTAGACTTAACAATAACTTTTCCGACTGAACCCTTCGAATGCTGGTGCAGGTGGCGGAGGAGGGGGCGGCAGCGCAGATAAACTGCGTTAGAAGTTATAAAGCGATTAGACTGTGTGGCGCGATGGCAAACTCCGTTGGGAGGGTTGCAGCACGCGCTGTGGGTGAAGTGGAAAAAGTGGGGGACGAAGAAAAAATGGAAAACTTTTTTGCTTGCTGTATCAATTTAATGCCTATTTAAAGTGTGAGCTCCCCAGGGGCGCAGCGTTAGGCGATAATATCTGAGCCAAGGGAAATGGGTGACACGGAATGCAGGTAATGCATAAATTTGATTTTATGGAACTCCGCTAAAGTACTTGACAAAGTTTTGTAGCCAATGCCAAGGTTGTTTATTAGCCCAAATCGAATTGGAAATAGAGTTTTTCTGTGAGCATAAAAAAAAAAAGGTATAGGAAGTAGCTCAAGGAAAATAAATAGATAATCACCAGGGGGGAATAAATAAAAGAAATGAAATGACTTCTAAGGAAAGCTACTAAATACTACACTATTACCACCTGTATATTAAGGTGATTTTACGTTATTAGAATAATTATATTAAAATTGAATAATTAACCTTTAATAAAGCAATCAACCAAAGAGCTCTTGGCAGCTGCTCAATTGCCAAAGTCCTTAGGCTAATGGCCAGGAACTCAGCACTTCAACTAAGTATAAGTAACAAATGCCTAAAATCCAATAAATTACCGGAGGAATCCAATCGACAACCGCCTTTAGGACCGAGCAGGGCAAACCAAATCAAATACAATTTATACACACGAAAAACCCAGCCCATAACCTCCCCCTCTGCCAACAATCTGTGCCCTTACATAAATATGGCTTATTAATTAATACACCGACAACTGTTGAAAAAGTTGTTATTGTTGCTGTTGCACAGGATTGGAATCCGGGGACCCCTAGATTCAAATTAATTGAAAATGTCACAAGTCAGCGCAATTATCGTAAATTATAAACACGCGTCGGGGGTTGTTGGGTTTTTCGATTTCGAGGCAAAATCAAATCCAAATATTATTATTATTATTATTATTTTTATGACGTGTGCTGGCAAAATACGCAAAATTGCAACCCCCAAATGCCATGCCTGCTGACAGGGTGAGCAATTTTCAACGCATAATGAAATGTCAACAGTTAAATGCAAAGCCAAACAAGACGAAACCAAATAAATAAATATGTATAAATATATATGCATATATGTTCCGGGGTTAATTGAAAGCCTCACAGCAGAGCCTTAAAGTTGTTTGGGGTATTTCGACATGACTCACGAACAAAAATCACAAAAATCACTGCAAATTTTCTATGCAATTGGGACAGTCGGCAGACAGACTCGAGAGTTTCCAACAAACCGTACAAAATTCAAAGCTGACTGCCCTTTTACCATAGCATCCCGTCCTGACTATGCAAAAATGCAGCCAAAAACCATATAAAATTATTATGCCGGCCAGACGAGGCGTGTCGGAGGGACCGGAAAGCTGCGAAAACCCGCTTATGACAATGCTCAAAGGCATTTTTTGGCCAGCATCAGCTAAAATCCAGACAGCATCACCCGACGGCTGCAACCCCACCATGTGCATATAAAGTCCAAATAAACTCAAGTTGTTGACAAAAGGGTTAAAGGCCATAATTGTGGCTACAGCTCGCCGGACACATCTGGCGGGAATGGCATAGGGGCAGCTAGCCCCTCCCTCGTGTATGTCCAGCACATTAAACTAGAGTAGATTTTTATTGAAAGTGTAAACATGACGACCGCCCGCCCAGAGTCATCAAAATTATAAGGCCAACATCGGCACGCCGAAAAAGTGGGCAGCAGTCCCGTCTGAGCGGTTATTAAAAATACTTCTTTTTTTTTGGTGCTATGCGTAGAATTTTTGTGTGCATATTTGTGGAGCACTTGAGTTAAATACAAAGTATTTAATGGGTTTTCAGTAGACAAAAGCACTTCAGGCTGCAACATGACTAACTGCTACAAGGGCTGTAAAAGTTTGGACTATGTGCTACCCGGAAAGCTATATATAACTAGGATAGGAACAAGCATATGACAAGAGAAGAGAAAGTATTACAATGAATGACCAATTTTATACCGAAGTTTTCGGTAACATTTTTTTAATTAATAAAATAATTCAGTCAAATAATTAAATAAACATTTTTCTTAAATACAGGCATTTGCATTTAACAGGGCAATACATGTATCCCAAACCAAGATTATTTCATTCATTTAGAACTTTTTGAGAATTTGAACAAATTTTTAAATCTAGATTACAACTGAAACAAGTCAAAGGCAATCGATCAAAGCCAAAGTTAAGGGTGAGTCTTACGCAATTATCTATTCTGCCCAGCCCATGAGTGCAAGTTCCATTAGTCGGATGACAATAACACAATCAGTGCGCAAAAATAACAACATTTACGGAGAACTATAGATGACTCGACCGAAAACAAACCACAGACAGAGGACCGTTTGAAAAGCATCAGAAATCATTGTGTCCTAAGTAGATTGCGAGTCAAAAGCGTCTCAAAACAAACCCCGAAGTCAAGTCAAGGGGTCCCCTTCTTAAAATGCGTCCCAGCAATATTTATTTTATAAAGCTTACAAATTTGTGCAAAATTTTTGCACACACAAAAATGAAACCAAAAAGAGAGCGATGTATATATATATAGAGAGAGAGAGAGAGAGGGAGAGAGCGTGAAAGCAAATACGAATAGACGTACAAATGAATGCGATCCAAAGGGGGGAAAAATATAAACCCCGAGGACAAAAGGCTGCACTCACTGAGGAGCTAACAAGCGGCCTACCCCGTTTCAGTTCTTTTAAGTGATTTCAACCCGGAAATGCCCATAAATCGATTTGGGGGTGCTGCCGCACTCGCCCACGCCAAAGACTAAGTCGAGGACTTCTTGGTCTGCCGTTGTCGACACATGGGGGCCGGTCGCTTTATGGGATAAATGAATGAATTGAAATGGGCGGCAAGTGTATCGACTTATGGTTGAGTTGAACAAGAATGTGGCACACTTGTCTGCAGCTGTATCCCCCGATAACCCCCGACCCGCACCCCTTGCACAATGCAAATAAAAGTTCATTACAAGAAACGGCCAAGGCGCTTAAAAGTGCCCTAAATGTGTCGACGCTTTGTTATTGCCCGATCCTGTTCCCTTGCAGGAGGACTGTCTACTGTGTCGTGTTGGTGTGTGTTTTGTGTCTTTCTCTTGATGCCATTTATGGTCAATGCCCCCACGCTTTGGGTTGCGGGTGCTGCCAGTCGACAGTCGCTGGGTCGTGTGTGCGGCACATGGCACCGGAAATGTCACATCCGTAGAGTCCGCACGGTCTGCACAGTCCGCCAAAGAGCCGAGCGTGCAAAGCAAGTCAATAAAAAATTCTAAAGCCAAAAAGGAAATAAATTAACAATAACCAATGATTTCTTCTTCTCTTTTTGCCAAGTTTCTTGATGCGTTTATAAGTATGCCATGATATGGTATCGGTTAGAAGCTATCGCTTATCCACAATTGTCGGATGTCGTACATAATTTGGCGCCGGTCATTGGCTAGCCTCGGAGAAAACGAATCCGACAAAAGCTGTCAGTTTTAAAAGACCTCGAAATAAAAGAAAACACAAAACGGAATGTAGAAAGAAAATTATTTTAAGAAAATCCTTTCAGCTTTATTTGATATGCTAGCATGGAAAATTGAATAGACGCTCTTTGCTAAATGTTTGAACAATTGGCTATGTTTTTTTTAATTAAAAATTCAGAAAATCTTTCTGAGGAATGAGGAAACCTCTCCCAATAGGAAAAGTTAGTCAAAAATGAAAGCTATGCAAGGGGCAGTTCATGTTAACCTCAACTGAACGTCAATCTTTCAACAAACTAAGGCCTAACCCATTTTCGCTCAACCACTTTTGCTTGTATGTTTGGCTCGCATTATGCAACACTAACTATTTCCTTTCATGGGCAGTCTGGCAACCTTGCCTTAACCTCGTTTAAGCCTTGGCTTAACCTCTCCTTCACTCAAAATGTCAACGTCATAGGCACTGCTGGGCTTGGCTTCGCGTACTCGTCATCTGTTGGCTTGCAATTTTTAATCAATTTAGTTGCAATTTTTTTGTTATTAAATTTCATGCCACTTAATTAACCCACAATGCTGGCAGCGCTCAGCTCTGCTAGCAAAAACCTTAATTAACCCATTACCTTTTGTGCTGCACAGAAAGCGAGAGGTAGACAGGACGCAACTTCAGCCACAACAAGAACAACACGTCATGCAAAAATGCCAGGCAAAAAACTTTTAACGCTTTTTCATGCCAAAAACATGTGAAAGGTGTTGGCGTGGCAAAAACTTTGCTCGTTTTTTGAAATTGTGCCAATAAATTTGGACGCACAGGGGTTAAACAAAAGCGATACCAAAGTCCCGAGTCCTGAGCTCGTGCTACACTCGAAAACTAATAATGAAACCCACGCGGCGACTGCATTCGACAATATGAAGAGAAAGCAAAAAAGTTATGGACCACGTAATTAACAAGAGTTCTTAGTTTTTTTCTTTTGCACAATTGAAATCGAGTGGATTTTCCTTTTGTTTTCGGCGAAAACAGAAATCTTTGCCCGCCAGCATTTTTAGCACTTTACAGAATAGAACTTGCCACGCCCCCATCCACAAGGAAGAGGCAATTTACACGCCCAAAACGAGCAGGAATGTACGAAGCAGCAAAAAAAAAAAAAATGGCAAGGATTCGCTTTCGTCTTCATTTTATCAAATTAGACAAAGGGGAGAAATTTTCTGGGCAAAAAGCCTTTTCAATGTCTGATAAGTGCTGGGTGGTTGCGTCTGTCCGGGGTTAAAGGTGCTGGCAGCGCCGCAGGAAGCGCTGGAATTGCCCACAACAGGGCCCATATCGAAGGATATGCCCGATGCTCGATACGAGTATAAACCTGCCAACGTAAGTTGCCAAGAAAAAAAGAGAAGAGATTTTAATGACAGCAACAACCGCTGCGCTTTATGGGCTTTATGTGAGATGCTCAGAAAACCATTCAATGTGGGCGTGTTTATTGTCGCCAGCGGCGGCAGGATATTAGAAATAAACAGCACAGCGGTATGCGCCACCAAGCAGCAGGCCGATAAGCCTCAGCTATGGTAGACAAATGCCAAAATGTGGCAATAATTTGCGAAAGAAAGAGAAAATGTTACCAAGCATTTATGTGACTTTAATGCTCGATTCTGTTCGGGTTGTAGCAGAGAGAGACAAGTTATCTTGGCGAAATATATTAAAATCTTAAAATCCAAGTAAACTTGGAGACAAGCCTTTAAATAACTAAGGCGCAAACCTATCGAAAAGTATATATAAGTAAAATTTCTAGCTAATCCTAATCAAAATTTCAACAGAATCTCTTGTGTTTACCATATCTCAGCGCCTTTACCTTTTGGCAAGAAAATATTTATCATTTTTGGCTGTTTACCCTTAAATTTGAGTCATTTTTTTTCTAGACACTTACAACTTGTTTCTGAAACCTGCAACACATTCATTAGTCTCTGTCCGGGTTCTTAGATCTGGCATCATTAACATTGCTTTTCACACTTTGTGCCATTGTTTCCTTCTGGTCATTGGCCTCTGCCCGCCCGGGTCGCAGCTTACAGTTGGGACCTTTGCCTTTGGGGCGCGTAAGAAGCGTAACGCAAAAGACAACCTTTCTGTCATTTGGCCAAGTCTGATGTTATTTCAAATTATATTAATTTGAATTAATGATTTTAATTGCCACTAATTAGTGGACAACCAGTGCCGACATCTTCAGACCCTAATGGTCTCAGCCGCTATTCGAAATTTATTTCTGTTCTATATAATTATGAATAACGTAGAAGCGCGCAATATCCAATCAATGGTTAATCTTTCAGTTTGGCAAAATACTCCAAGCGCCGCCAAAGCAAATTGAGGAATTTTAAGGTGTTAACATTGTATTGTAGAGAAAACAGCAAAAAAAAAGCTTAAATAAACAATGTTGCAATAAAGTTAAATTACAGCTAAGAGGAAAATGAGAACTTGACAGGAGAATGACAGGCAGATACCCTACAGCAAACACGTTGAAATGAATTTAGCTTAAGCTTGATGTATGTACTGTATAAATAGCCTGCTATAAAAACTTAATAGCAACATAATTATATAAATAATAATATAAAAAAAAGGTAAGTATAAATTTAGACTTTTAGCCAATTTAGTTACTTTCTCCCAGAAAGAGGGCTTGGAGATTTTGTACAAAATATTTGCTAACAAATTGGCAACATTTTTTTAAGCTAATGGAGCACGTAGTACTTCAAGATGACAGACTTATTGCTTGTGCTTGAATAACATATGAAAATGTAATCAAACAAATAATCTGCACAGCAAACAAAGGCAAGACAAAAAAAAAATGTAGAAACAGAAGCCGCAAATAAAAAAGCCATACAACATTTGAAGCTAAAATACACAACAGTGTGCGCGAATTGTAGATGCACTCACTGTTTTATAAAGCCAAAAATTTCAAAAAGCTCAAGAAATGTAATTAAAGATATGTATATACATATGAGGAAATCGCTTTCCTTTTCACAGTGCCTCATGTGTCATGGCCTAGTTTGCATAGCCGAAAGTCGAGAGTTAGACAAGCGCCAAATTGTAAATGTAATCAAAGATATGGCTAACAACAATGTCAACGTCTGGCTGAGCGGGAACTCAACGCAGCAGCCGCAGTCATGACAACAACAACAACAACAACAACAACAACGGCAACAACAACAAGTTGCTTTGAAAGCTGAAGCTGAATAGAAGCCGCGCCAATCGCAACATCCAGCCGTGTGTACCACATGTAGTCAAGTGTAGCTACAACACATCGCAGTATCTCTAAATGCGTATCTGCTGCTGCTGCTGTTGTTCCCGCTGCTGCTGCTGCTGTTGCTGCTTGGCGACTCACGCACGCTTCACGCTTTTTGTTGTCGCCATCGCCGCAATCGTTGGCAGCCATTTTTGCTACCGGTTTTACGCGTCAAAGTGCGCGCAACTTTTGCCGCATGCCACGACGCATATTGTTGCTGCTGCTTTTAGCTGATGTTGCAGCAATTGTTGCTGCGGTTGTTGTTCTTGTTGTTGTTGTTGTTGTCCTGCCAGTTGGTCAACACTTGTTGGCAACTTGGTTACTTTTGCCCTTTGTTTGAGTTTCATTTTTACTTTTGCTCTACAGGAATACGCTTTTCAAGTTTGAAATTTAGAAAAATGGTCTGCACTGGAAATCAGGACGAAAACCTTATATGTTTTATATGGCCATACACAACATGAGCAGGTACATTAAAGGAAAATTTCACAGATAAATATAATTAATTCAATTTATAAAGATTTTTAAAGAAACACAAATGTTACCAAACAAAGCTATGTAATACAATTGAAATTATATTCGAAATCCTGAGGGTTTTTAGTTTTTTTTCAGAATCCTTTTATAACCTACAATATATATATATTGCCTTTTAATTGTCCATTATAGTCGATGCATGCATTTCGAGCTCAAAAATGATTGGGTATTTATTCATTCGACTACTCAAACGTGGATATCTTTTTATTTTCACCCAGAAATTCCTCGCAGTTTGAGGAGGTTCTCGCTCATCTGTTTTGTGAACTGGTCGTGTATGTGACCTGCATGCCATGTGTCTCGAGGTCTGACTGTGAAATTTGCTTGGCATTTCATTTAATTCGCTTTCTTTTTTTCTCTGCTAAATTCATTCATTTGCTTTGGGTCACATTTCTATCGTTCTAAGATTACATGGCTAAATTGCCTGGAAAACGTTTGTGAAATTTCTTCTTTTCCTATTAGATGGTATTTACTCTTATTTTTCTTATTAGGGCTTGCGTGAGCAAGGATGCAGGATAATTATGCCCTCTTTCTAGGCATTTTCCGTTTACAATGTGCTCGCCTAACAGCTTCTGGTGATGAAATGCATTAATGCAGCTGATCATAGGACTTCGCTCTGGGTTCTTCTTCTTCTGGCACCACATCATAAATCATTCATACGCAATTTTTTATATGCCACTCGATAAGTCGCTGAGCTGCTTGGCTATTTGTGTTCGATGCCAAATGCCAACTAATGCAATGCCAGCTACCCAAATCCCACAAGCCCCACACAACTCCAAGCTCTGGATAAATTATGTTAATTCCATAGCTGGTCGTCGGTTTTATTATTTTTTCCTCTCTTTCTCACTCTGCCTTTTTCTCCTGCTTTTGCTCTACGATAATAGTTTGACAAATGAAGGAAAACATACAAGTAAAAGAACTAGTTACTAGAACCAGAACATACCCTATGTTTATGACTGTTAGGTTTATGCATTACGTTACGAATCAACAGAGGGCTTAATAACATCATATGCTTACTTTATGAAAGGCACGCACACCCCTTTAGACTTTGGCAACAGGGTATCAAAAGCGCTGCTAAAGAGACAACTGAAACTGGAACACGACTTCGTCTTGCGACTTACAGCTTGCGCCATATAAATTGCAAAAGCGCAACAAATTGTTAATTTTCTTTTCTCTCAACTGTTTCCTCCTCTTTTCTGACTACGTCGTCTCAGTCACAGCCATTCGTCTCTGCGTCTTTTTGTTAATTTACATATTTTTGTGTCAGAGATGGATTTATATTTCATTTTTTAAAGCATTTTAACGCAAACCAAAGAAGTATAAAAGAAATCGCAAACTGAAATTGTAATAACTTCCAGGCTAATTATTGATCAGGCTTACTTCAATATTACATATATTTAAAAATATTTAAATGATTTACCAAATATATACCAAATATAAATTTAATCATTCTGCTCACAGATCCTGTTCAAAATTAAAGTTCATGACCAAATTACAGCACAACTTTCGTTTGAACCGCGTTTTGGATAGCAATTGGTGTAATAAAGCCCAGGGCATTATCGCATACTATTTGATATGCCACACACACACACACACACACACACACACACACGGACACCCAACGGTCTGCTGCCCAGGCATTTAGCATATATTAAATATTTGCCTTTTGCATTGAAATCCCTGTCTAAGCACAGAGAATACATTTATGCAGGTGATTCATAGGCCCTATTGGTCCAAAAAGGGAAATCCATCAAATGAGCTGCCAACGCGTTGCACAGTCAATACAAATTGATGTTTCCACAAGAGCCTCGCTCCCCCTTTCCGATACATCGCCTCATCCCCTTGTCGAGGGTCTGTCGCTAACGTTTATTTACTTAGCGAAAAGTGCTTGCAAGAGTTGTGGAGCGGCGGGCGGTTCGGGTAGGGGAAACGGGCTGGGCTGGTCTGGGCAGGGCAGGGCAGGGCAGGGCAGACTATTCGTATCTGTGAGCATTATTCAATGTTTGCTGCGAACGTGCACAAATTACAAATTCAATGCACGTAGCCAACGGCGGCGAGGCTTTAGACAAAGTTGGTAGCCGGGAGCTGGAAGATGGCAGCTTGGAGCTGCCGCCTGGCCATGTTTACGGAACGTCGCCGCCATCATCGTCGCCTCAGAGCGGCAACAGCAGAAGCAGCAGAGGCAGCAACAGCTCTCAACCAGCTGACGACACATTAAAATAATGTATTTTTAAATTTAACATTAATTGTCGCCGAATGGTTTCTGAATGGGCTGCCTTTGCCTTTTACCGTTAAAAAGTGTCGCCCTCTCTCTTTTTTTGAGGAGTGCCCAAGACATTGCCTCGTTGCCTCCTCGTTCCACTGTGCACAGTGCATTAAGTCATCGTTTTTCCTCCTTTTTTTCCTTTTTCTTTGGTGGGGGTAAGCAGTGGAAAAGATTTTCATAAATCGTTTCGGCTGGTTGTTAATGTTTTCCATCTTTTATTATATAGCCGTGCGTTGGGGAAAAATATGTTTTTATGGCTTTGCCATTTTGCATGCATTAGCGGAGTGTCTGCAATGGTGGGTCTGGGCTTTGGGTAGGGGCCTTACCAAAGGCCTGTTTAAGTGGAAATATTTGATTGTGTTTGCACAGCACTTGCGAAATTGCAATGAGCTCGTTTGAAGACATGTTCAGAGCGCGTGTGCGCCACAGAGTTGGGAAAATATCACACTTCACATCTCAAATATAATAAACAATCAAAAAATATTTGAAAAAAAAGCAATATCAAATATTTGTTCATTTCATTCAAGAGAGAGTAGAGTCTCTCAACTATGTAAAGCAAATTATAAAATGAAACAGCATAATATTAGTAAAGGGCATGGAAACAAATTTTACTTTTTTATACCTGACTTCTATGACCTTCAGTCAGGACTATACTACCACCATATTAGTATATGACTATATTAGATACCTGTCCGTCAGTTACCTCTCTTAAGTAGGAGATCAGATAAGTTGAACCAGGGTTCTAGCTGACCCCATCACAGAGAGGCGGCTTCAAAGGTTACACCTCTGCGATCTATTTAAGGGGCGAATCATTCAAATACCCTACAGTATTATCCTATGTCTTCAATCCCCTTCAGCTTAAATATTCCATCATTGTAAAAACCCCCCATGTAAATGCCATATAAGCTACAAGACATTGTAACTATATGTTATTTCAAAGTCTTTCGCTTGGTAGAGATCAACAGGTACTGATCGATGCCAGCTTATAATAAAACAAATTGAATTGGAAAAAGAAAAGTTGCCTAACTTAAGTCGTTTCTGCTCTTTCATAGTTTTTGTTTGTCTAGCTACAACAACCTGAACATTGTTAGCATTTAACTTATTCTTTTAAGCAAAAACCATAAGACAGAAGCCATTTCAGAATTTGGCTTTAACAATGACCGCCCCACTCTAATTCAGCTTTACGAGTAGTTTCAGCCACTTGCTAATTCCATCAACAGCGACGGCTATTATCCGTTGTTAAGCCCGTGCCCAGCCTCTCACTTTACATTCGACATTTACAACGGCCTGTTAATGTTCAATATATATGGAGAATCGTAAGTGGCCATCCAGAAGCAGTCCAGGCGAGTGCTCTCCACTTTCATTGGATTTGCCTAACAAGCCATAATCATGTGGTGCTGTATTTAATTACTGCCTGAATTCGCATTCGCATTAGAAATTACTGCGGGTGCGGGGACTGCATGTGAGTGTGTTTAGCAGTAGGCGGACATCAGCTCCAGCATCCGCAAAGCCATCTTCTCAGCTGGCGAAATTCTAATGCGCCATAATGCCAAACACAATTGAGTCATTAAGCCGCAATCTAATTAAGCCCAAAAATGTGAACGGCTATCCACGAAAAGTAAAATACATTAAAAAAAATACAAAATATGTAACTCCCGAGCTGAGCAGCAGAGCGAATTTGCTTTGGTAGCTGCTCGAGATTTGTGCTCGTTGCGTGTTCTTTGACCCAAAAATTAAGCTCAAATAAAGAGTATAAAAAAGTGGAAATATACAGAGTACTCTGTTTTCTTCTCTTTTTTTTTTACGGCACTTTAACGTGACCATTTTAGCAACCATTTTGTTTTACATTTCTTGGCTAAGATTTATTTCGTGTCGGCTTTCGACCACGTAGGTCATTAAATTGCTTAGAAATCGCGGACATCAACTTTCCGGCGGCAGCACGGCCCGCTCCGTTTTTAAATGAACCACAAAATGACTGTGAAACTGGCGGCACGCACCGTCTGCTAAGAGGAGACAATGGGCAAAAAACTCTTTATTTTGCACAGAAATACAAAGGGTTTCCTTTAAATTAGGATTTTTGACAAAAAGTTTTGATAGGATAACACTGAAAAATCCAAACATTTGGAAAAAATTGAGATTTTATTTTGTATGGCGTACAGCTCAGGTTCATCTTTCCAATAAGAGTTTGCATATAATAATTTGATCACATTTACTAACTTTTCATTTGAAACTTGCTGAAATTGAAGTTCTTAAAATGTTATCAAAATGTTTGCATTTTTGACCACTGTTTCGATGCTGTTTAGGTTCGTTGGGCTTGTTTTGGGCTTTGCAGCATCGAAATAGATACAGTTAATGCCACAAAATGATGTCTAATGACGGTTTCGTCTTACATGACGAGCACCGGCGGCTGCTGCGGCTGAGACTGCGGCTCAAACCAGAGACAGAGGCCTTTGGGCTCGGTTAGTTTGTGTATCTATTAAGTGCTGGTAATTTATAATATGCCCCAAGTGGGGTCCCAAGCTAAAGTTCAATGGTGGCAGCTCTGCCGGTTTCTCTTTCTCACTTCCTGTATCTGCATGCCGCTTGTTATTATTAATAAGCCAATGTATTGCGTACTTACCTTCAACTTTAGCCAGTGCCAAAACGGATATCGTTTGGAGTGCGGGCACCGCCCAGGCAACCAAATGGAATAAATGAGATTTATTTTCAATTGCCTCGTGGCCCCATTTGAGTCCAGCGGCCAGGAACCACGCAAAAGCCAAACACGACCACCACGCAAAGGCGGCCATACAACAGAAATACAATGCCATGAATAATACGGTGCAGGCGGTGGTCTGGCGATGACCCTGCGAGAGAATGAGAGTGCCGAGAAGGATGTTGGTAAATAAAAAATGGAATTCGTTTCACCTGCTCCACCGCGGGCCGAACTTTTGCTTGACTTACCTGCGTTATGGTGGACATCATCTGCAGGCGCCCCAGCTTCACTGGCGGCGGAAATGGTTCACGGCACGACACCGAATCGCCCGCACCAAGTCCGGCCACATACGCACAGCCGACGACCAGATAGCAAACGGCCAGAAAGACAATCGCACGCTCCGGATAACGAAAACGCGACGAGTCTATCAGAAAGGTGAGCACCTGTCCAGTTAAAAGAAAAGGCAGCAAATTAAATAAACATATTAATTATGAATTTACATTTAATTAACTTTGTAATTATATTAAAGATGCCGCGTCGCAGTATTTCTTTGCCGACTGGCTTAAAAATGCATTAGCCGGAGAGGAGGCCAGCAGAAGTTGGGGTTTGCGATACGGAATACGGGATACGGGACACGGGACTCGAGAGTCGGGACCCGGTCATTAGGCACTACACATTAGCTGATTGTTGTGCAATTTATTTGATCTGTGCTCATTTGTAGCATGTTTCTGGCTAAGCGAGCTGGCCTTAATGAGAGTACCAGAACCGCAGAGTCCTTGGCAACCAAGCATTTAGGGCGCGACTTGGCTGCGTCTGCTGTAGTTAAGTGCCAGAGCATTATATATTTAATAATGCTATAAGGCTCAATTTCGCATCCAGCTGAGTTGCGCGCTTGTAGCCATACGCAGTATTATGTGCACACAAACAGCCTGACAATTCTTAAGGCTTTAAAGGCAATTTCCAATTAAATGGCTTCTGGGCCTACATGACGCCACAGTCAACCACTTTGACGAACCGCAAAGGCAACTCAATCTGCCAAAAGCCCGCCCACACAGCCCAGACAAACCAATTCAGCACATAAGCCCACATCAACTAAAACTGCAATTCCCAGACCAATCCCAAGACTCAAGCTCTGGCTTTTGCCTGCTAATTACGCACAATTTAAATGAATTCATTAACCATGGACTAAGCCTTGCCTGAGTCTTGGGTCTTTTGTCTCATGCATCTTGCTTCTTGCCGCTTACCAGCCCAGCCAGCTCTAAGCAAAGCCATTTAATTTGATCATTACAAAACTATCAGTGGAGCTCTTGCCGAGGAGTGTGGAGCCGCAGTTGTTTCTATTGCATAATTTGCTGCTATTATTATTATTATTACGACCGAGAAACATTTGAATTATTCATAGATGTAACACACGACCCAATTGTCGCAAGGCGCAAGCATACATTCGTATGGATTTACTTACTTTACCATGTGTTGAGCTTGTAGGGTATATGAGGTATATGCAATATATACTTTGAATTGTAACTCATACACATACCCAGAGAAATCAAAGCCCAATTATTTAAAAAACAATTGGCAATTAGTTTGGCAATATATCTGTAAGTCCGACAACTAAAATAAGAAACCTGGAAAGATTTTGGCAGCGCATATCCTTGTCCTAGCACACTTCATTTACAGGGTATCGCCTAGCCTGGTATTACTGTTCGTTAACGAACACTTCTGACTCCTAATTTATAGTGCTTCTATGCCTAGGTCTAATTCCCGCCTACGCTTTATTGTCTAGCTCATTTACATGCAAAATTTATGCCTGAGATTTTGGGCGTGTGTGGAGGAGTTTTTGTAACGCATTTGTTGACATACAGAGAGAAGCAGAAGGTATATAAAAAGCACAAAAAAAGCAAAACCAAATTGAATTGAATTGTTTATTCATGCCAAACAATTCGGGAAAAGGATTGCGGACGGGTCCTGCAAAGGCAAGGGTTACCAACGTGCATCCTCGCACACAGAGAGCGCGACGTCTATTTTAAATGCTCGCCCTAACATTTCAAGATTATATATGTATAAATGTATATACCTCCCCCCACATACACTTTGCCGGCAATTTGTTATGCCACGCATGCTGCTCACTTCTAGTCAGGGGCGTTGGGCGTGGCTGTTTGTAGGTGTGACTGCAGAAATTGTAGCTACAAATGAAGTGAAATAAGCCAAAGCAAAGGCAACCAACAACAGTCGCAAACAGTCATGTGAGCTAGAGTTCCCCCTCTCAACTCCAACCACAATGCCAATTCCAAGCCCCGCACTGTCTCTGCCCCAGGTTGAGTCAAAAAACAAAAATTATGCGTTACTCGAGCTTCAGCTTGGCTTTTGTTGTCATCTCATCGTCATGATGGGCGTGGGCAGCGCTTTGATAAACACGGGGCGTAGTTAGTCAGTTTCCGGCTAACATTTAGCTAGCTCCAGAAACTGCACATGATATAAGCAAAGAACCGGTGCTTAAGGCAGCGTAAGCTGAGAAATTACGATAATGAAGGGTTTTCCTTTGCTATATTTAATTGCACTAATTGGAATACTTTGAAGTTGGAATGTATCTTTAGATTCGTATCAGTGCAAGTTCTTTTCTTAGTTATTATATTCATATTTTTTAACTCGTAGATTTTAAATGACATCCTCCTCCTCGAAGATAAGCTCACGATCATCCCACACAAAGTGTGAGCACACCTCTCAAATGGTTGAATTTAATGTTTAATTTCAATTTCAACGCCGCTGCGGCTCATAAATTTCTAAAACTAGTCATTAAAAGCATTCGAAAACCAAAGCGAACGCAACCCCAGCCCACTTGCCTCTCACTCTAAGCACGCGCAGCTTTGTCTAGCGTTTGCCAGTTTAGAGTTTTGCATAAATTAAATTAATTTTTTCCATACTCTAACATTTTGGTTTCATTTTAAAATTCAAACTAAATAACGACGTCATTTGCATACTACCAAAGAGAATACAACAATAGTGGGCGGGGTCTCTAGTTTTAGTTAGGGGTGTTTTTGTCTTCGTCATCTATTTCAGCGCCTATGATTAGCATAAAACTTCGCACAGGTTTTTTGTGAATTTGTTAAAAAAAAAAACGGGAGAATAATTGCGGCATAAATTGTGGTAAATGTTTACGGCTTTGCTTCGTTTTGTATTTAGTTTTTCTGAATATATTGGACACAATTCATGGTTTTGGCTTGTCGGGCATTTAAATGATTAAAAAACAAAATATTGCTTATGTTGTCGTTTAAATGTGCATATTTAACAAATATTCATAAGCTGTTCATATTTATTCAAATGGAGAGCCGCCAGTCAAACAACATGTCAAACCAAATATACGAGTATTCGAAACTTTTTAGGTTTCACGAGGCTTTTTGTACAACTTTGCCCAACTATCGCTCAGGTCCTGGCCCTGCAGTTTCCTTTGTCACCATGACACGGAATATTTGCAAACACATCCTGTCCGATTATTCAGCTGTCTGTCGGCCTGTCTGTCAGTGAGTCAACATGCACCTCACTGAGCTTCTGTTTCAGGTTTTGTAATTAAGAAAAGTCATCAAAGTCAACAACACGCTGACTGACTGACTGGCTGACTACCACCCCCTTGGCAACCAACGAACCCGCTCGCTTATTTGTTGTCAACATTATCAGAGCTCCCACGTCTGTGCCCGCCCAGGCCCAGTGTTACGTGTATGTCACACTATTCCACTAGGCTGCATACTCGTTCCCATTGGCAACCCATTGAGAGCCCATTACAGCCCCAGTCATTTCCTTTTCGCTTTCATTGTAAAACAAATGTCATGTCTGACGTCTCTCATCTCGTTCCCAGCTCATTCCCATCTCATTCTCATCTCATTCTCATCTAATGCGTTTAATGAAAAAGGTGTTGATTGTTGACAGTTGTCTCTCATAGTCGCGTTGTCGTTGCCGTTGTCGTTGTCTCCAGGCGTTAACTCGAGCCTCGGATTCCACGGCATTTTATCTGTCAGTTGACAGCAAAGTCAACGGCAAAGTTCGCAGTCAGGAAAGCGGGTAAAAAATATTTGTTTGGTTTTAGTTTGACTTGCGTTGCGAAATTGAAATAAATGTGTTTGTTTATATTTAAGTTGATACTCTCTGCTTTTCACACTAAGCCCTGAGGAACTGTCACCTGTAACTTTGTCATTTCACAAATGCAAAGGCCAGATTACAATTACAGTCAAAGTATCACAAAGTTTTCTTCAATACAATACAATATCTTTATGCCCTGAACCTGTCAACTAATTTATAAACTTTAAGATTTTAAACAAACAAACTAATTTGTTGAGCTCTGTGAATGATTTTATCTTTAACAAAAATATCGTAAAATTTAAATAAATCAAATCTATTTTATTATTTATTTGAATGCTTTTAGTGCAATTACCTAATGCACCCGGCTGGTGTTTCTCTATTGTGTGCTGATTGAAAATATAAATCCTAGCCCACAAGTGAGTTTAGTTCAAGCAAAGCCTTTCAAAATTATATAAATAGACATTGATCTCTTTTTATATAACTTCCCAGAGAATAGTTGTAATTGTCTTTATTTATAGGTTTTGTTAGAAGGACAACACTTAAATGATTAAATTTCTGAGTTCAGCTTAAATAAACTCAGATTCCATGAATGTATATTAATATTTGGCCGAATGAGCATGATTTCAGTTTTGTTTGTCTTACGCAAAGCTTAGTGTGTGTGCGCTAATATTAACTCTCGTTAGTTACACAAGAAATTCATTCACAAAACAATCGGGTATCATCTAACTTGCATGTATTATTAAATGCATAAAAAGCACAACAGCAACACACACACACACACACACACACACACACACACACACACACACACACACGCACACACAAAACATTTCCATCATCATCAATGCTGAGAATGGAAAATGAAAATGTCAAGTGGGCGGAACAGACGACGGCCCACTGCAACAGCAAATCTGTGTAGCTAGTGAGGGGCGAAAGTGAAAGCAGCTGCTTCCCCAAATGCAAAATGCAAAATGAGCGCTCAGAAGACATAATCATTATCATAAAAAAAATATGTGGATGTATAGAGCGGGAAAATGATGTCGGGAAAACTAAGTGGAAATAGGCAACAAAATAATAATTTGCGCAGTGATATGCGTTGCCACGCCCACAACCAGAGACTGTCTGCCTCTGACAATGCGGGACAAATGACATGCAAGGCGAAATTTATTACAAAAGCAAAAGAAAACTGGAGGAAAAACAAGCAGCAGCAGCAGCAACGGCAGCAACTATGCAAAATTCGTCGCACTGAAAGTGACAATGTTCTCGCACAAGCTCCTCCCGCCCCCCTGGTGTGTGTGCGAGTGTGTGTGTGTGATGGATGTAGCTCAACTTTATGACATGCTGCAAGCAACCCACCCGCAGTTTCAATTGTAACTTGACTCCCAACCTCCCAACATCCCAACCCCTCCCGTTACCCATTAGAGATCGGACAAATTTGTGCTGCTGACTAAAATATTTGATAGACGTGTACGTTACTACAGCCCCTCGCCCACCATCCACCCCTCGCCCCAACATCTCGACCCACTGACTGCCTAGGATACCATTTTTATTTTCGTTTTTCGCCCACCCTGGGCAGCTTATAGCATTTTCTACAGCTGTATAGATATTTTATTCAAATTTTCTTGTTGGCTTTGGGTTCAGTTTGTTTGTTTATTATTTTGTTCCCTGATAGATGATGGATATGTTAAAATAAAAACTTGCGCATCAAGCAAGAATGCGCTACACCCAAAAGGTAACAAATTGAGTTTGAGGTTTAAATATGGCGTTAATTTACATATGTGGAAAGAGTAAATGGATTGAAAAGGGTAGGTCAATATGTAAATTTACAATAATTTATGCGATGGGTAATATTAAAAGATGATTTATGTCTGAATATCTACAAATTTTGTTGCCTTTTGTGTGTTTTTGGTGATTGCCAAGAACTGTTAGAATCTTTAAATAAATGAACATTAGCTAAATGGTTCTAAAAACAAAATATTTATAATCGGGCATATCTTTCTATACTAGTTCATACTTTTAACCTCCAGTTAACAACTCTTCAATTTAATAAGAACGTGCCATGCCCATGCACCTCCTTAGGCCTATCCATCTATGTGAGACTTATGCAATAAGTGCATTTTGAACCATAATGTTTAAGCTTGGCTATGTTTGTCTCGATGTGCAGTCTCAATGCCAGCAACTGGCAATCATGTTTTATGCAACCGACGACGACAAACAAGCCGAAAGGCAAACTACACGCCCACCTGGATGGGTGGCGGGCTAACCAAACAACCATCGGAACGGGATCCCAAGAATATAGCGGGGAGCTGGATGGGAAAGTGTGGAGCAGAAGTTATTCAACTATATTCAAAGCAAAGAAGGGGGCTCCGCATATGTTTTGCCAAGTTTATTGAAAAATATGCGCTGACAGGTAATATGTCAATGCGTGGGATTTGCCAAAGTGCCAACGTCGCCTCCGCAGCATCATAATAGACTCGGTGCAGGAGCAGGCGGGCGGCGGCAGGATCAGTGCCTGGCTAAGGATATGCAAACGCCGGCATCAAGCTGTTCGCCCTTGCTCCCCCCCAAGGCATGTTCTTAAGCCAAAGAAAATATGGCAGCACTCAGATGAAAACCTTGGCAAACGGCAGCCAGAATAAGCTTAGGTGTACGACTGGGTTTAGGGATGGGTGCGGGTGCGAAGACTGCATTTCTGTCTTGCTCATGATTTATCGCCATCAAATTGAAAATTGAGTGCCTGACATTGTGGCACAGACGGGCTTGCATTAATATTGAAAAGAACAAAAAAGGGATTCGCACTTACCGTAAAGAGACAACTGGCCACACAGATAGCCGCCCAGGAGCCGACCCAATAGCGGAGCACCGTTCGTTCCCGTTCCGGAAAGAACATGGCGTGACATGGTGCGCCACAATCATGCAGATCCTGTAAAGAAAACCCAATTGAATGGAAATGGAAAATGGAAATGAGTAAGTGAAGCGGCGCAACGGAAATTAATTTTCTTTGGTGCGTAATTAATTAGACTTTTATTAAAGGATTGATGGCATACCTAGATAAACAGCGGGAGGAAAAGAGACAGAGAGAGCGCGATGGAGAGAGAGAGAGAGAGAGAGAGACAGAGTTAAAGGGATTTGGATGTGGGGTATATAATTGCCGCAGGGCAAATTTTAATCATTATTTAATTCATCATTTTATTTGCCATAAAAAGCAAATTAATTTTTTTATATTATTGAGTTTTTCTTTATTATCAATTCATAAAATATAAAATGGTTGAAAACCTATTTAAACCAACATATATCCTCTATATTTTGAACCTGTTTATCCTTCTTTTGGTCTCTCTTTTTACCTCTCTCTCTCGTTCTTTCTCTCTTTTCTCCTTTTTTTTGAGTCTTCGGCTACATTTTTCTCTTTGATGCTGGAATATCTGTTATAAGTTTATATAAGTTTTTAAGGAGCAGAGGGTATTTTCTAGTCAATCACTACTAGAGAAACGCTTTTTGCGTCTATTCAATAAACATTGCTTTAAATTACGTAAATCACTTATTTGCTTTACATTTTAATTATTATGAATTTACTTAAATATATTAATTCATTTAATTGTACAAGCCAATCTTTTTCATACCGTAAACTAGATGAACAATCTTTACAGATATATTTAGTTCTTTTATGAATAAAATAATTTGATATTTTATAAGGTATTAAAATTACATAACAATAAGCAAATAATAATATTTATCAATTTTCCAAGTTTATTGGTCTAAGTCCTTTTGGGGGGACCGCTAAAATCTGTTTCCGTATCAAATCAGAGTTTTATTACTTGCTTTCTTCTCTCTTCTTTCGTCAAGTTCAAATTCGCATTTCGTCTTGGAGTATAATTTTTATTTTAGCTACTTTGGCCCCAAACTGCAGGCAATTTGAAGGCGCTTCCGCTGTTGCCGAAGTTCCGTCTCCTGCCAAAGCAGTCAAAAGTTTTCATCTCTTTATACCCTTGCAAAGGGTATTATAATTTTGGCATGAAATGTGTGACACTTGCATAGGCTGCTGATGCGAATAATCTGTTGATATTATTTATAATATTGCATGGCATTTAAGAAGTTTACAGGTAGAGAAAATCGTATATACAGAGGACAAGTTGTATATGAAGAACTGGTAACGTTGGGGTTAAGCATCTTCAACAAACTTTCCAGCTTCACAATTCTCCCCAACACAGATGCAGGCCCGTAAGATATATTTCGACAAGGGTATTTAATTCTCTATATTCTAAAATGTTGTAATGAAATTTACAACGCAAAGATGGAGATATCGCAGACTCCATTCATCGTCGAAACCGGCCGGATCGGACTACTACTTATATCACATAGGAACGACCGGCTGCAAAGTAGGTTCTTGCATTGACAACATTTTGTCTTAAAAGATATCTTAACCAGATTGCCATTTACGAGTTTCATTATTCTCAGATGTCTGCAAAACCAAGACAAATGTTTGCAAGGGTATTAAATCTTCGGCGTGCCGAAGATATCCCAGCTTTCTCGTTTTTGTTTTTTATGTTATTGCATGTGCCACAAATATGCGTAAATATTGCCAAGACGTCCTGAGCTGTTGCCCCATCCTTCTGGGCTGGCTGACTGGCTGGCTGCCTGCTTATCATTAACATCATTATATAAAATTTGTAGCCGGCTGCTGTTGTTGTTTTCGCTTATTTGGGGCCTGAGCTCGCGCCAGATAAAACGCGTTTAAGGCGACGCTGACGGCGGGTTCCCCCCTCTGCAAGTCGAACAAAAAAACCCAATTTGCGCCGCTAACCTAACGATGATTGCCCCGAGTGAAGAGGACAGCCCGGTACCAGGGCCAGTATCCATTCGGGCCAGGATCAGCGGGAAGCGCCTTTTAAATTTTTAATGGGAACTTCAAATAATGCGCAGGCCGAAGCCATAAAATTTTGGGGTTGCTCTTTGACAGAGCTGCTGCAGCTCCTCCCCACTAACTGCTTAGTTTTTGTTTTTCATTTTGGCCTTGGCTTTAGACCATCCACAGACAGGCAGACAGTGTCCCTTGCCTCCCAGCTGCCGTGGGGCTTTGGCTGCATGTAAAATGAGTTCAACGTCGGTTCGTGTCGAGTTGAGTCTGTTGCGGAGAGATGCGTGAGGCAAACATTTGCAGATGTGTCGAGAGATCTGCATCAGATGCAGATACATTTCGTATTCGCCGTTGCCAGTCGAGAATTTTTGCAATGTTTGTTGTGCCTTTCTCTCTGAACGTGTGTGCGTGAGCGAGTGTGTGTGTGTGTGTGTGTGTGTCTGTGTGTATGGTTCTATCTAAAATTCAAATCTCTTGTGGTTTACACACTGCCTTAACATGCGTCGTTGCCGCACTTCACAATGCAATTTACGGGGTTGTTTTACAGGGTTTCTTTCCCAATGTCTATTTGGAGTTCAAGGTTGTGACCGCGGGGTTGGCATCCAAAATAATCTTAATCGTAATATCATTAAATTGCATTCATTGCCCGGCAAGGGCAAGAACTGAGTTGACAGGCTGATGAATTGTGTGGGTAGTGCAGGGTATTCAGGGTTGCAACATCTGCCAAGTCGAACAAAAGTTTTACTAGCTTTTCAGTTGGGTTTGTTGAGGTATCTTTAATGAACTCCGTAAGACAAACAGACGCCTCTTCTATGGCCAATTAAAGCACTAGAGCTTGTGGCATACAACTTCGTGCGGCAACAGTTAGAACAAAAGCCCAAAAGACAACGTGGCCCAAAGGAGTTACAATGGCCACAGCAACAACTACAACAACTACAACTAACACACTGACCACAACAAAAGCTTTGGGACTTGCTCATTGCATTGTTAGGCCTTCGTCTGGGTCTGTACCCGCATCTCTGCGCTCCCTGCTGACCCCCGCTGTAAGCTTCTCTGTCGTCTCTAGGCTGGCCATTGTTTTCGATTTTTATGAGGCATGTATAAATAATTGCGCCCAAAGGCCGCCGACATAAGTTTTCATGCCGGCCGCGTGGACGAACAACAGCAACAACTAAAACGCCAAGCGACTAAACTGGGGCCCGTTGCCCGCTGTCCGCTGCCAGTTGCCACGCCCATTCCCTTGCGCCCTGACAAGGCCCTCGCGTCGCTGGCGTCGCCGGGCACTGCAACAAAATATTTTCCTTCTTTTTGGCTGCCGGCTACAAATGAAATAAAAAATGGCAGCTGGCTGCAAGTATGAACAGCATTTAAGGAGTTTTTAATTTATTATAAATAAATTTTATGCCCGGCAAGCAACGGCGAGACGGCAGCAGGTGAGAGGGAGGCAGGATGGACCGAAGGCATCTAGTTGGAATATTGGGGGCGTGTTGATGATGGGCAGCCTGCAAATTATTATGACTAAAGTCGAAAGTCAGCGCTGAGAATGAAACAAAGCAAAGACGAACGCACACTGACACGAGATGCGCCAGATAAGTGTTGAAAACATTAAGCGGAAAATTGCCTCAATAAATTGTGAGGGGCATTAATCAATTTTAAGAGTATTTACAACGTGGCGCACGCAAGATTTGTTGAGATATCTAATATAAATAAAAAATTTTAATTTTACACAAATATTTTTATAAAATATATTACTTATTTGAAATTTTTAGTTTTTTAAATTTTCATTTTGCATTGTCAAAAATGCTAAATAACATTTAATGAAATTAAATTTCACTGAAGAAAATAATTGAATTCTTGTATACGTTTCCAGATCTCGAGCAGCTACTCTCAGACTTCTGTGAACTTCTCTCATTATATTAGCCGTGGCAAACGAATTTATTTACTTCACAATACTTTAGATATTCCAGGGAAAATAAGAACATTAGAGAAACATTAAAGAAACGTGCGACAGTTAGCCAAAAAAGTGTTAATGGCGCAAGCTCTGACAGTTTTAGAAGTCGCACGAACGTTTTTCGAAGCAATTAAGATAAAATATCTTTATGCCAGACAATGTGGTCATAAAATTTTCATTCTATGAAAACTCTAAGCACACATAAAAAAAGAAAATAATAAGAAGAAGCTACACACAACAAGTTGCTCTGAAAGTTTGAATCCCAGTGTACGGAAAAAACTTTATCCGCAGAGAGTTCAGCTGGAGGCTTCAGCCACATATTCATCATCCACCAGAGCCAGAGTCAGAGCCAAAGCCAAAGCCATAGACAACCCTCGACAGCGTTAATGATAGCTTCGACTGTGTGTACGTATGTGTGTGTGTGTGTGGGTTTTTGGGGGTGTTGCTGACGTTGTTAAAGTCAAAATAGGCAGACAGACAGGGACAGGCTGGCGGGCGAGCGGGCGGCAGAAGCAGCAGAGACCGAAGGGCAAAAGATCTAAAGCATTGAGCGGACATTCCCAATGTGCAATTTGATTGTCCTAAGGGTTGATTTTCGGGACGCAGGATGTGTGCAGGAGAGGATGGGCCTGTCTTCCAGCCTGCTGTTATGTTGCTTGTGTGTGCATGTTGTTCTTCCTGCTGCCATGCCTGATGTCTGGCATGTCCTTGGGGGCGCCGCTGTGTCGCACTTGAGCACAACTGGCAAGGACAACAGGAAACAGCCCGTGCTGACAACAAAACATGCATTCGAGCATTGTATAAAATTTTCAAAAAATTGATATTCAATAACGCGACCGGAACGAGCACAAAGTCAAGAAGACGGCGACGAGCACAACAACAACATCCAGTCTTAACAGGCAATTTTGCGCAGGAAACGGCAACAGCAGCAGAATATGCAGGACTCGCACCCGCTGTGCCCAGGGTTCAATGCGAGGCGACAAAGTGTTAAACGCGGTTGACCAAAACAGCAACTAAAACAAGAACACAAAACCGAAATCAAAAACGCTGCTGATAATTTATTAATATTATCCGATGGGTCGCGAACCCTTAAGCCCAAAAATGGAAAACGAAAAACCACAGGCCCGTAAGCTCGAAGACAAAGTTCGGGGGCCGCACAAATTACACATGTCGACACTTTATTAAGGACACTCTGAACCGAACTGATGCTGTGCCAATGCCTGTGCCCGTGCCTCTGCCTCTGCCTCTGCTTTTGGCTGGGCATGGGTTCAACATTTCGATGGCATATCAAAAAACATTTGTTTTTTGCGGTCCCTCAACGAGCTGATCCCGAATCCGCCAGCACCGCCGGCTATAAAATGTCGACCCGTCCATATGTTTGCGGCATAAAAACCAAGTAGGAGGTGCTGCAGCACAACAACAACAACAACAACAACAATTACAAAAAAAAGGCAACTCTTTGGCGCGCGATTTTCTGATTTTTTGTTTTCTTTTTTTGCCTTTCTGTTTTTTGTCTTTTATTCTCTCTCAAAAGTTGGCAGCCCATCCAGCTTGCTGTTGCTCAACCCTTCGTGGCCAAATTGTTGAGGCAACGTACAAATTATGCCCATAGCGATGAGGAGCGAACAGAATTGCAAGCGGAATGCGCAAAGAATGGGAGGCATAAAAGCGGCCGGAGCTGTTTGTAGGGTATTCGGGCCTGTGTTTGGCTCATGTAAATGCAAATGCTTTGGGTTACAAAGGGTAGGCACGGTGGCAGGGAATTTATAGGGGCCACTTTGGCAACATATCGTGTAATTTTAATGGAAATTTATAATGAGCGACGTTTTAAAATTTATGTAGCCAAAGGTGACACAGCACGCAAATTAAGGTTGATGGGTAGATTTTAGGGTTGGGTATGAGCTCGATTCCTTCAGGCTGTGTGAATGTTGTCGGTTCGTTGTCGCTGCTTAAAAAAAAGAAACGAACACAAGGTGTTGTAAAAGGGTGCACAGAATTTATTCATACTTCAGCACATGCTGATATATTTCATTTTTTTAATACGTGGTTACATATTTGGTTGACCACCTAATTAGCTATTGAAATTAACAGCAGAAGAGGTTTTGAATATGAATGCGAATGCCTCTACATTAATGAGCCGGGGCACAAATTATAAGCACACGCACATACATATGTATTAAGGGGTTATGTATAATTAATTTTTTATTCATATGCATAAGCATTCTTTTCGCATTTGAATAACTATGTGAGGGCACTTTAGGTGCTTCAGAAATTCTCAGTTTTCTCTTCCTCTTCAACGTACATTCCATTCGCAAAGATGCAAACTTTAGCCAACTTGAAGCTCCATTGACTTCTATAACATGATTGCCAGACGCTTAGAGCACAAATCTCAGTTAATGCCAGCTAAATGCTAACAACTTAAAACCAACTTAAAAGAGACTTAAAGAGCTATACCATCCACTATATATATATATATATATATACGATATGCCATGTACAATGCTTGCCCTAAAGACTCCAGCAAATATTTATCGGATCGCTTAACATGCGACACACGTACGCAGCGGGACGAGGCGCAGTGCTGCGTGAGGCATACAGCAAGAGGGACAACGTGACGTTGACACTCATGCCACATGGCCACAATCCAGTTGCCAGCGGTCATAGTCACGCAGCTGACGCACAGCAATAGCAGCCACAACAACAACAACAGCAACAACAACAGCAACAACAACAGTAGCAACAACAGCAGCAGCAACATGATAACCCACATAAAACATCACAAGCCAATCATCCAGAAACAGGCTTCAACTTGAACATTAACCCAAAACAAATTAAACAATTTGTTGCTGCTAACAAAAAAAATTAGTAAGAAATTTAATCAGCGTGTTGCCAAAGCTCAAATACTCTTTGCACATATAAAGATGACATAAGGGAATAACATATTTAAAAGAAGTACATTTTCGATGGATTGTTCGCATATTGCTCTTAAATTCAAACTTGGAAAAAGCATTGAAAACATAAAAGAAACCTTGTAATTCGTGAGTTTTCGTACAGAAAATCGTAAAGAACGAACCAATTTATTTTCAAAATAATCTTTTCTTTCGAATAGTCTCTACTAGAAACTAAGCTTGTCTTTCTTAATGTCAGCTCGCTAATCTTTACACGAATTTATATATTATTTATTGATTGAATTGCAGATGGCACGTTGCAAACTGCCTGGCATATTGTAATACTCGCAACAAGTGCAGAGTATAACTAACAGTAACTGTAAACGGCTGGCAACATGCACAGGCGCAACATGTTGCTGACGCAATGTTGCAAAAGTTGCTGCTGCCAGACTCTGTTGCCGGTTGACTGTGAATTGATTTCTGCCTCAATGTTCAAATTTCTAGCTTCTTCCAGGTGCTGGCTGCCATGCAGGTGCAGAGGCTGCTGCTACCAGCTCAAACCTGAACCTGGACTCCTCTGGCACGTTTCCATGTCTGCTGCGCTGACACTGACGCTGGCAGCGACGGCGACGGCGACGGCGACTGAAACGTGGGCAGGCAGCAGCAAGCGCAGCAATTTTCGATTTGACATTTTGGCAGCTCTCTGTCTACTTTTCTAATTGCATTGCCAGAGGCAGGGGCTGGGGATGGGGGCAGGAGGTCGTGTTTGGCTGGGGTCGAGCCTTGGACACGCTTCGCTTAGCTGCTGCGTCTTCTGCATAATTTGACATATTAATTTTTAGTTGGCTGTCATGCGGCATTTTCCACAGAATGACAACAACTAATGAGCAGCGAGCACAAGAAGCAAAACTCTTACCCACTCTTACGCCCAACTCCACACTCTGCTGCCACTCCCCCTTTTGCAATCGTGCTGCTTCTAAACTGTTTCTTGTGGCCACATGTAGCGCGGCTCGTCAACGCGCTCGCAGTTGGTGGCACTTTCTTCTTAGCCTGTTTTTCATATTTTTATATATAGTCTATAGTCTTGATTCTATTTGAATGCTCTGCTTGTGCTCTGCTTCAGACATTTACGTCAACTTTTCCAACAATTTCCATTTGCTTTTCAGCTTTGTCTTCGCTTTGCCTTCATTTACCCCGCTTGATTCTTTGCGTTGCGACTCGGAGGCGCATAATTTAATAAATTTATGAAATTTAATAGACAGGAACGTGTTCGGTGGCCACAAATTTGCGGTGGGTCTTGAAATTTATATTGCCAGCTGGAGCTGGAGCTGGAGCTGGAGCTGTAGCTGGTGCTAGAAATGGAGCTGAAGCTTAAGTCAGGGCAGCTGAGTGGGCGTGTCAATGTGTTGCAGTTGTGTTTGCCGGAGCATGAAAATGATTATACTTAAGCCATGGAGGGAAAATATAGCTCTTAAAGACTTCCCAACCAACTTGACGAAACAATGGAAATTAAAGCTGTCGTATTCTCGCAGAGGAAGTTTTCCCTGAGCTTATAGAACTTTCCATTTGAATTATCTAATTTTCCAAGTGCTTTTAATTGATGTCTTTCAGCTTAAACTGCAAGCTAAATCGAAGAATGAAATACTTCGATTTGTAATTCACAAGCCAAGACTCAGCCTTGGCCTGAGCTGTTAGCCGAACCTGCTAAGACGTCAAAAGCGTCCCATTCAATAATTATTTACTTCTTATATTAATTGAAGCGAGCATCTATAATTCCAACTTAAATTATAATTGATTCAAAAATGAATTCCTATTCATAATCTCATTGAGTATGTCTTGCATAAACGATTAACTGCCGACTCAAAGGCTTCTCATAACCGTTTATAAATCTAGCCAAGTCGAGTTTAAGCTCATTTTGCTTTCGTGTCCGTAATCCCAAAGTGAAATAATATCCGTCATTAGGCATACGTCACGCTCCACTCATTAGACTTTGTCAAACAGCTAGCTGCTTGCCTGAAACGGTAATTTCGGAGTGTCGCCGTATCGCCTAACAAGCGAACGGTCCACTTTTAAGTGACCCCCCCCTCTCCGCCTAGCCCCCTCGAATAGATGCAGCAACTACATGGAAAAAGAAAATATTACAACAATTTGCATAGAGCTGAGGCCTGTTACTGTTACGATTTTGTAGGCAGCAGCCGAAAGAGATGCCAGCTGAAAAGATGCAGATACACCACGAGAGCTCGAGTCTAACGGCACAAAGTGTGCGGCACACAGATGCATCGATGATGATGCTCCTCCTGCTCCGGCTGCGGCTGCTGCTGCTGCTGCTGCGCGGGATGCCAGCGATGCTCAACCATGGCGTACAGTTAGACCCCAGGCAGGCGTTGCATTGCGTTGCGCTGCGCTGCTCTTAGCCGGTTCTTAGCGGAGGCTACCAATAACAATTACAAGAACAAGAACAACAACAAGAACTTATGGCAGGTGGCTAAGACGAAGGCGCAGACTTTGCCCTGCCAGCTAAAAGTGAATCCGGCTTGCCTATTGTGAATGACCATTGGAAGCTTTGTGATATAATGCTCAAAATTATATATCATTTGAATAATAACGCATCAAATTACGCAAAAATGCCATATAATCGATATGACAGCTGTACAAAATGTTGGGAAATGAAAGATGATCGACGGCGCAGTTTTGGATGGTTGAGCTCTGCGCTTGGATGGATGCCTTTGAGGGCATTGGTAAGCAAAGTGCATTGACATGTGGAGGCTGTTGTGAGAGAAATTCACTTCTAGAGCTTCTTCTATTTCTAACCCATTTTTTAAGCTGTTAAATATATATAAAAGAATTCCCTTTAACTCAAACATTATAAATCGATCGTTAAAACTCCCTCGCTCTCTTTTCTACAAATAATTAGCTAAAAAGGCTAAATAAAACAGTAACGAGTAAAAAGAAAATCGCTGGCTCAAATTCATTAATAACCCATGCGACTTTTGGTGTAGTCTTTTTCTTTACTTGCAAATAGAACCCAACTCTAATTTAATCATTAATCAAGATAAATCATTTTGCTTGACTTAAGCTGTTATTATACTCTTTAGAACTTAAAGTTCTTACGTTTCCTTACTAGGTTCAAGGCCATCTAAATTCCGATATTCCTATTGCAAGCCATAACATATTTTTCAATTTTCTCTTTCTGCATTTAAATTAAATTGAAAATTTATACCAACTTCGTTTCAACTAACTTAACGAACGCCCTACTTAATGATATTTACTAAAATGTATACTTCATTTTCATTTCAGTCCACAAATAAACACTGCACTTTGCTATAAACACAGTTGAGCTCAAGAGTCCTTTTGATAAAAATTCTCTTAGTTTGGAAGTCACGTAAATGCTGCAAATTGTATTTCTGTTCGAAGGTCTTCGTATTTTTCATTTAGCCTGAGAAATGACACTTGAACTTCCAGTTGCATTACGCATGCTACAGATGCGAAACACTTGCCACTTCATTGGCTGACATCGATAGCATTGAATCAGTTGAAAAGCGCACTCAATGCGCGATATGGATCCCAGTGTGAGGTACTCCTTTGGGCATATTCATGTCTCTGGGCCGAGAGGCCATTAACTAAAAGCCGCCACTCTTGATATCGGACTGCGGCATGGAAAAAACATTTACTGAAAACTATTTGCAACAATTTTTCACAGTCGACTGCCATAATTTTTCACACAGACCAACAAATGCTGGTCCACAGATCTGAAGCACTATTTTTTATTATTTTCTTTTTTATTTTTTTACAGAATCCCTTGTGTTGCTTTTATTTTAACACTTTAAGCGCTGACGCTTAGAAGCGCGAGAGGGAGTGGCGCGGAGGATGAGGAGAGGTTTCATCGCGCGAGCCCGACTGCATTTTCATTTCCATTTTTCGCCACACTGGCGAGCGCTTTGTAATCAACAGAGTCGGGCTCCAGAGTGAGTCTGGTCTGCATCCAGAGATGCAGCGCAGATACAGATACACCACAATTTATCTCACAGTTTGCAGTCTAAACAAAAATGACTGCCGGCCCCGGTTGTGTACAGTTCTGTTTGGGTCTGTCTGCCCTAGCCATAGGGAAGTTACGCGCTGCTCAGCAGCGGCGGCTCATCGGCTCATCTCCTGCCAGCCCATTTGCCATGTCCGCATCCGCAATCCAGTCTCGCTTCTTCCCCGCCCCGCAGCCATTCCCTCATCACCTTTGCTCCAGCGGCGACAACGATAAATGTTTTAGCATTTCAAACACAAACTACAAAACTCTGAAATATACAAATGATTTCGTATTTATTTCAGCCAAGTTCCAAGCAACCAGCACCAGAGCCTCTGATCCACAATGCGCCCCGGCCTAACGATGACAGCGAAACAGCCCGCATCGCCCTGGCTCCCTCTGGTTAAAGCCTCGCTCTGACTCTGCACTTGAGCTTGGCAATGTAATTTAGTGCAAATTTCAGCAGGGTTGGATGGCTATTTTGATGCGGGCTGAACTGCATTCGACATTTAGTTATAGGACGGCCATTGGTATACACTATTCCAACAGGTGAGACAGCTTTAGACCTTTGGTATTTAAAATGTGTATTTAATGTTGCTACAACTTGCTAATTACAACAAACTCAAATTTGGTTACATTATACGTGTACTCATGTCACAGAACTCAACCATCCCAGAAATGAACGGAGGAAACTTAGGTCCAAGTTTGTGCAAGTTCTTTAAAGTTCAGTAAAGTCTGTTCTTTAGTCTTTCTGACTAGTTCCCTTCTGATTTACAGTAGATTGTGTTATTGTAAATTAACTTTAGAGGCAGGACAGTTTCTTTTACTCTACTTATTTTCATATTTATTTTGAATATTATATTCAGTTATCTAAAGGTTTTTAGTTGAGTTCAACTGTGCTTCGACTAAATTTCTTTCTAAAATCATCTTAATATCATTAGAATACTCAAGTTACACACGAGTGTAAGCTGCACATTTTTGCACAAAAGCATCCGAACCAATTTACAGCTTAATGAATATATCCACAGCACGATCCATAGCTTAAAGTAATGGTGCAATATGTCGGCCGCAATGCTGAATACTCAATATACGTATGGTTCGGTATTTAAATCTATAGCTCTCACTTATTAATTTGCTGGCCATTGAAATCGCTTGAGCGCGTTGTGAGGCTTAATGGGGCCCAGTTCTCGTCATCAAACGATTTTTTTCATAAGCAACTCAGAAATCGAGCTGGGAAAAAAAAGAGTAGATAACTGACAACTGGCGAGCTAAAAACTCAGATAATGCCGCAACTTGTGCGCTATGCATTTACAATATTTGCCGCATTTATTTTCATTTATTTATTGTTGAACAACAGTTTTTTGGTGCGGCTGTCGATAAGCGAAGTGCCTCGGTAAGGTCTCTTGTTGGGTTCGACAAACGCTCATTGAATTCGCAACTCGATGGGGCTTTTGGTTCGGCGTTTCTTTTGTGCCCGCTGATAAATGATTTCGATATTTATAAAAAGCAGCAAAGCTGCGGGGCATCAAATTGCGTCAAAAGCCTGTCAGACTCATTAATTTCCAGCGTGGAAAATGCGAGGCGAAACGAGAAAAACATTTTAATACGCATTCAAATGCTTTGTCTGCTGCCCCAACAGATATTCAATTGGTGGAAAATGCCGCTGTCAATGGTAAAAACTATCACTCAATAAAGGACCGCAGCCAAGCCACTGAGCCAGGATGTGGTTGGGTTGGCCTGGCTCGAATCGGGTCTGTTCTGGTCTGGTCTGGTCTGGTCTGGTCTGGTCAGGTCGGGCCAGGTCAGCTGAGGGCAGCTGCCTGGTGATTCAGCGTTCATCATTGAATTTATTGTTGAAATGCCCGCTCTGAAGCAGCATTTATCAGCAGTTTTTGCATAAAGGCCATTAACTTGAGTGATTGAAGCTCAAAGGCAATGACTATGCCTCTACAAAGCCGTTCAGAATTAAGATAATAACTTAGATCAGCGCACATTAATAGCTGATATGGGCATATAAGGCATCACTACTTCAATGAATAAATCATAGCAACAAACTTTAAAAGCTTGAAGAAAATCCAATTTGACGCTTATTAAAGCGCGTTGCCTCATGCTCAGCCCATGGCCCATCTTTTCTATCCCATTTAACCTATCAACTTTAAGCCATTTGTCAACACGCCTCGTATGGGCCATTGAGGTTGCCAGATAGCTATGCAAAAATGCGTTTCGTTGCGCAAATGCAGGAAGAAGAAAAAAAGAAGTCAAAACTGGGTAAAACTGGCCAAAACTGATACTGAACTGAAACTAACCGAATTTCTGGCACTCTCCCACGACCGCAGTCTAAATTTATAGGCAACGACTAAAACCAACGTCGCTTCACTTGAGCGTGAACAGTGCCTGCCAAACGTACAGCATCAGGAGAACAAAAAATACAATAAACAACGAGCATCGGGAGCGACTGTTTTGGAGCATGAAGTTCCGATTGCGTAGCATGCAGAATCTGAAATACAAATACAATAGCAGACATTTCTAAAATAGTCAAAAGTTTGTTTTATACCCTGTACATGCAGTTAGGACGGGAGAGTTGAATCCACAAGGAGAACCTCAATGAAGGAATTCATGAACGTGGAAACATTGACTTCTCTTATCTTCTACAAATAAAACTCGAATAACATTGACAAACTTCAAAAAGTTCAAATCAAATAGAAAATGTGTGACCCATTATTTACAGAGTATCTGTTAGTTCTACAGTCCCTTACATTCAATTTTTGTAGAGTTCCCATGAAAAGCAAATTAAGCCGTCAACCAAAACTGAATAGAAAAAAATTTTGTTTGCGTATTTCGCAAAAAAAAAAGAAGAAACGTAGAAAATCGCAAACTGACTACCGCTGCACCTGCAACAAAGCCACGCCCACATCTGTGCTCTCAACATAAAAAAGGGGGCTGAAAAAAGATTTAACAAAATGTTTGTTCGAAATTTGTTCGAGCGCAATTTGCCGTATAGGCCAGCAGAAGGGTGCAGCGCGGAATCAAATTTGTGACGCAAAAGAAAAGTTTTGGTAGCCCTCCCCCCCTTGGAAAATACAACTTCCAGCCCCCCCCTGCCGCTGGTAACCCCTTGGCCTGCTGTCTAGCCATATTTAAGGGTCTTAGATGAGCGCAACTGGAAAGTTGGCAACTTTGACAGTTACCCAGTCCTCCAAAAATTCGGTTCGGTAATTGCAAAATTTGTGCGACTGGCGCGTTGCAGATAATGGAAACTTTCGGTGCCGAGTTAATGCCACTTGAAATTGTCGACGCTTTGACAGACCAGAGGCTGTGCGGATGGGAGGGGGATAGAGAATGATTCTACCGAGCAGGTAACCCAAAGTTTTATTAAGAAACAACAGCTGAAAGTGCGACAGTCACCAGCGAATTATTTGCGTATTTATGGTAACAGTTTTGACCCTTTGCGACTTGACTTCCCAACTGGGGACTACGCAAAAGGTGCGTATGTGCTCCCAAAGGGCCCAAAAACTTTGGCAATTGCCTTTTGGGCGGAAGCTGCAAAAGTTTGAATCCGACCAGGAGTCAGGCTTTGCAGTCATTCCAACATCTTTGACAGCTGGCTAAAAAGCGAAAGACTTGGGAATTTATTTTACTGGACTTACGCTTGATAGATGATTATTATTTTAGTCAAAGTGTGCACAACGTACCTGCAAGCAGAAGAGAGATCAATTTGGCTTAGAACTTTGAATATATTGCAATTGAAGTAAAACAATTAAGCCTAGAAGATTGTATAAAGTTTTTCAACTATTTTCTGAGATTAAATTAATGTTATTAGGAAACAGCTCGTGAATCGAATTTTTAAAAGTAATAAATATGATTGTAGCATAATTCATTGACCGATTATCTTAACCAATTATTAGATATCAAACTCAAATATGTTCATAATTTGTGTTTAAATTTTATGAATAGGTGATCTTAATAAGTTGAGTGTTATTTGAATATTATTATTATATTGGACTTTTTACCATTTCACATTTTCATCTGCCTAATTAATATATTTCCCAAGACTTGGGTTACATTTGCTGTATTTAATTTATTAATCTGGCATTCAAATTCTTTACATATGTCACAATTGTGTAAAGTTAACCAACCTGCTCTTATCATTTTATGAATACCACTCTCGACGGCTTTTCTTATGTCTGCCAATCTGTTTCTTTTCTCCTTACCCCATCGCTCCATTTATATGCGCTGCCATTTCCACAGCTCATTACAGAACCCGGCCCACATTTTGAGTCTTTACAGTCTCTGCCAGCAGCTTTCACCCAGGCGCTGCCGCATTGCCACACATACTCCTCCCAAACGCCAGGCTCTGAATTGCAGCAATGCCTGAGCTCCCACTCGTACATATAATTTTGCTGTTAATGCATTTGGAAAGTAGCTGCATAAAATCGCTCAATTTGCAGCTGCTTGACGGGGGATGCCAGGATAGGGCCGAAGGCCACGGCAGTTGGCTGCTGCCCATGAAACGGCAGCTGGTTTGTTGCCCATTTACTGCCACTTTAACCTAATTTCATTAGCAATAGTACAGCGGAGGCGTGCAGGGAATGCAGCGAGAGGGTGGGGCGGGGTTGGGGTGCAAGGCAATTGCCACTTTTACCTGCAGTTGTTAACTCAATTAAGCAACGACCCCAAAACATGGCAAGAGATAAAAATCAAGTGTAAAAATAAACCAGGCCCGTCCAGTCTATGTACAATCTCACTCTCCCCGGATACGCTGGATGTCCGCCTGCGGAGAAGGGTTTGGGGGGGAATATTATCCTCATTGCCAGCTCCACATGCATGTCAAGTGTCTTCGTCTCGGACTCTGCTGCCGTCGTACATAAAAATCCAATTTTCGTAATTAAAAAAATAAAAGCCGCGCACCAGCAACAGCAACAGCAGAAGCAGAAGAAGCAGTCGTCTGGGGTCTGCCGGGGTTGGCTCTGGACACAGCTAAAAACGAATCCCATCTCATTAGAGCACACACACACACACACACGCACACACTGGCACACGCACACATGTAGACGCACAGTCAGGCAATTCGCTTTTAGCCCCACTCGTCACAGTAGAGAAAACACTTGAGAGGAGAGCAGACAAATAAAAAATAAATAAAAACTGGATATTCAGATATTTTCAAATCCCAGCTGTGGAGAGCTCTGGCAACTAAACCCATAATAAAAAACAAAACAAAAATGAATGATGAAAAATAAATAAAATGAATCGAACCGAACAGCAGGAATTTCAGTTTCAGACTTCTTTGCTTCAATCATTTATCGTATGCGATGAAGCACTCCAAAATCGCATATCATCGCACTCTGGACAAGTGGACGAAATGGACGCCAGAGCTCCAAAACTGTGTCTGGGCGTTGTCGTTAAAACGCTGAGCACGTTTTTAATTATGTTCCACTGTGAGTGCGAATGGGAGAGGGAGATAGAGAGAGGGAGATAGAGAGAGGGGATAGAGAGAGGGAGAGAGAGAAAGGCATACTGAAGGGAAGATATAGAGGACGATGTCCTTAGGAGCTGGACACTACTTTATCATGGCACGATTTTTTAAGTGTGAGCTCTTGAATTTAAGCTCAAATTGAAGAAATGCCCAATAAACATTTTATTAAGCTGTAAGCCTTATCATCAATATAATAAGTATTGGGCAGCATCTTCTAATATTTCCTCTTACCAATTATTATCATTTAAAACTCGTTTTTCATGTTGAATACATCAAATCTTGAGCTGAAGCTCAACAAGAATCTCGCAAAAGGAATGCATTTTTTATAATTATTATCTATTTACCTATAAAAGAGTTTTTTCATAGCCATATTTACATTTTTTATAGTTTTCACCATGATTTAACAGTTCTATTTGAGGCGAACCTGTGCCCTGCATAGTTTTATGGCCGTCGTGCTCCGCCTTCGCAGCATGCAAATAACAACCTCTAGAGGACATAAAAGAGCTTTCCGGCAAAGGCTTTTCGTCACGTACAGCTCCGGGAGAGACAATGAAAGGGATTTGTTTGGCACTCACAAAATTTTGATTGCATTTTGATGGCTTTTAATCAGCTTAAAAATTAGTGGCCAAATGCGCGCATAAAAAAAGCTCGGCTCTCCCTCTCTTCAATATTTTACAGACACGCTTGTTATGTGTGTGTGTGTGTGCTCTATATGTAGATTAAATTTTTATCTTACTACCAGATTATTATTCGTAATGATGCAAAACATAAAAATCCAGTTTATGATATGCAAAGCATTTTGATTATTTGCTGTAAATAATAAAGCAGCGTCAACTGCAGCCAGACAAATGGAGTTGAGCTCAAGACGAGGCTCTCCCGAGCTGCTTAAAAGGACAGGATGCAGCGGCCGTAAAAAGCCAGAGCCGCGCCATAAAAAACACTTAGGCAGCTTATTAACAGGCGTTGGTTGGGGGACTGCAGAGAACCGCAGCTGATATACCTTACTTAGAGCTGAGCTAAGAGAAAAATCATTTTCATTTCATTCTCATGTAAATTGACACGTTTTATTATGAAGATGCAACCGCTCAGCCGCGCCTCACTGGTTCGGGACGAGTTGATTACGAGCGGTTGTCATTGCCGGGGTGACAAGAACCAGCGCCCGCACTATGCAATGGTTCGGGCCAACTGAGGTTGAGCGGCAACGGCAACGGTTAGCGGAAACCTTTTATACCATATCATGCTCGCATCATGCCACACATTGTGGTCGAGGTTGCGGATTATGGAACATGATATCTGTGCATGTGTGAGTGTGTCTGCGAGTCTGCGAGTGTACGTGTGTGTGTGTGTGTGTGTGTGTGTGGTAAGTGAACCAAGTGTAATATTTACAATAACAACCACAATACCACCCCTGCCAGAGTATGGGTATGTCTTCCAGGAACTGTCCGCATATAGCATACATTTGTTATTGTTTTTGTCGCTTGTTTGTGCTGACACGCAGCTAAGCGACAGTTATTAAGTGGCTTTGATATTGATAGCCTGGCGGAGGATAATATTGTCTACAAGCACAAAGATCAATACCTTATTTTAGAACAAATATTTCCGGTAACAACATTCTCTCGCTGTAACAAGAAGTTTTAATTAGCTAGCCTCATCTAAATTTGTAACAAAGATAACGCCTCTTTGCTGAAAATCTGTCGAAAATAAATGCTTGCCTTCTTCTAACAGTTTCGGGCAGCAGTTCGTGACAGCTCCCTAATTGCTAGCCGGGGAATTGCCAGCTTCTAAGTTAGGAGGTTGATTTCTTGACCATTTGGCACTTTGAGCTACTGCAGTTGAACTTTAAACGTTTTTGTATTTTCTTCTTATATATCCGTTAACTGCTGCCACAGCCCCCATCATTTATAACTGTCAACAGTTTTGTGGCTGAAACGCGCCACAGAAACACAAGAAATACGCAAAAACTAATATTTAAGCCATCAGGCTCTGACGAGAGGCAGCGACTGCAGCGACTGCAACGTCTGACGTGCTGCAGCAGGCTCTGAGGCAATTGCCACTCCACATCCACTTGGGTCCGTGCCCGCAGCCCGCCTGCAACTGCAGCTAGACAAACAAATTATGGCCACTGTCAATAGACGCGCATTTCTATGCCAACAAAATTGCTAAGACGCAAAACAAAAGCAAAGGAAACGAAACGAAGCGAAAAGAAAAGGCTGTAGGAAAAACAAGTCAAACAAGGAAAAAGGCACCCACAGTTGCACGAACGAATTTGACTGATGCCGAGTTGCCACAACAGTGGAAACGAATTTAGTTTTCTCTGCAGTTTTCGTATCTTTTCTTAGATTTTCTGTTGTGACTGTGAAAACTGTGAAAATTGCCGTCAGGCATTTGGCCAAAGCCAAACGAAAGAACTGAAGGCAGCGGCAGCGGCAGCAACAGGCGGTTCCCTTGGCTAATCATTGCAATTGGCATTGGAATTGGCTCGCGCTTGCAACATGTTGCAGCAACAAGTCAACAATTTTTTGCATTTGCTTGCATTCTCAATTTGAGTGCAAATTTCTATGCGGCAATTTGTATTTTTTTTTAATTTTGTATATTTTATTTTTTGTTAAATCGTCGAAGTTTTCAACTTTGTTGGAGTTTTGCAATTCTTTTTCCTAGACATATTTTTTGTTTGGCCTAAGGACATTTTTGAAATATTCAGGTAAAACTGGCTAGGCATTTGTTGCTGTGTGTGTGTGTGTGTGTGTGTGTATGTGTGTGTGTGTGTGTATGGGCGCATAGTTTGGCAACTAACTAGATTTTTATTTTTTTTTTTTTTTTTTTTTGTTTGCCTACATCAGAAATTGTTTGTGTCCTGCGGCGCTTTACGTGTGTTTGCCAAATTATTTTTTCATTTTATTTTATTTATTTAGAGTTTTTAGTCATTTAAATGTTTTATTGTTTCTGTCCTTTTGGCAATAAAACGAAAATGAATTTAGATGGCTTAAATGAGCTATGCGCCAAATGGGAATTGTGCAAATATTAAGCGATTGTCTATGGGCTCTTTTGTGTTACATTCCAAATGGGAGCATTTTGACAATAAAAACTTTTGCATAGGTGTTAAATCGATGTGGTTAGAAATTTGAAATTCCATTTAAGCGTGCGGCTCAGAGAAGTGTCGTCTAGTTTTATAGTTAGTTAAAAAATATAACGAAATTAACGAATATAATAATAATAATAATAATAATGATAATGATAATAATAATAATAATAATAATAATAAAAAATAATAATAATTATAATTATAATAATAAAAATAAGAATAATGATAATGATAATAATAATAATAATGATTATGATAATAATAATAATAATAAAAAATAAAAATAATAATAATGATAATAATAATAACAATAATAATAATAATTATAATAATAATTATAATTATAATAATAATAATAATAATAATAATAATAATAATAATAATAATAATAATAATAATAATAATAATAATAATAATAATAATAATAATAATAATAATAATAATAATAATAATAATAATGATAATGATAATAATAATAATAATAATAATAATGATAATGATAATAATAATAATAATGATAATGATAATAATAATAATAAAAAATAAAAATAATAATAATAATAATAATAATAACAATAATAATAATTAATAATATTGTAATAATAATAATATTGTAATAAATATGCAAATGAGTAATAATAAGAATAAGAAGAATTTGTCTAATCTTGAAAGGCTACAAAATGGACTCAACTTCCTGCGCAATCACTTCCAAATGCTATCGCTTTAGTGAGCTCTTAAGATCGTAAAGCAACAATTTATATTTGCAAAAATGCATTGCATTTAACCCATATTAGTCATGGCAAATTGATTTGAGACAAACTCTTGAATGGCCGCCGCCCATTTGTGGCACTCCGAGGTCCATTTATCGTTGTTTCTTTTATCGACTATTGCGCCTTTGCATAGCTAATTTCCTTTCAAGATAAAGTCATAGACACAAATGGCCATAAATTACGCACTGCTCGGCTCTGCTCTTTGGCTAAAAATCGCATTTATGTTTATCGCCAAAGATAAACGCGCACTGCATTTGCCTCTAGATAGGCATCTACAAGAGCCGCGGGCCGGCTAGTCTGCGAGGCTTTCACTCTATAAATAATATAATCTAAGCATATTTGTAATCAATGCAAGGCTATCGCGGCAATTTAATCGCCAACTTTAATTGTAAATTTTTGTGCGCAAACTGGCACAAAAAACAAAACTAAACCAAGAAAAAAACACGAAATGAGACTACTTTTAATGGATCTGCATTATAATAATGGCCTATAATGGCCTATAATGGCCGATATCCAAAGGCGATGCTGCGTCAACCAGTTGCTATTTAAGGTCGTTACGACTGAAACATGGCCAGCAATTTTCACTTGATGCATTGACAGCTGACCAACATGCGATATAGGGTAGCAGCTCATTACACACTAACTAGTTTCGTGTCGAGTAACCCAATACGACCACAAAATATGTCGATATATTGCAATATCGCTAAAACGGATGTAGGCAAATATTATATGTATCCCTCTCACCATCTTGCTATCTCTTTCTACCTCATTTTTCTCTCCAGCTCTACTTAAAATGAACTTTTTTTGCTGCGGCACTTGATTGTTTTCTCACCTGCAGCGTAAAAGGCAAAAAAGAAGCAGAAATTACCTTACCAGCTATATGGTATATTTCCATGTGCATTTGCTTGGGACTTAATTCTTTGAATTATGCAAAAATATCTTTTAAATGAAAAGAAACATTGGAAACGACACTTAAAGCACAACAATTATGGATAAAAGTCTTCTAACTCACAATGAACTTTGGTTTCCAAACAGCTGCCACAACAGCATTTTATTCTGTCCACTTCATGTTAATGCTATGTTAAGCAATCATTAACATGTATACGACTGTTAAGTGTGATATAATAAACATCCGATGATATTGTCTAGATGGACAACTCATACCAGTACAACAGTAAAACTCATTTTCAATTTATGACTATGCTAGACGATTTTGAACATTTCTTTAAGTTTTTCTTATGTCCGAGCTCCGTTATGCCTAACATCAAATTAATTGACATTTAACAGTCGAAGACAGTTCAAAGTCCATTTCGCTCTACCGCTTCTGACAACATATTGTAAACCAAATTTATTTAAATATCTAAAATAAAAGAACTCACAGTTGAGCGTTAAGCCATACTTGTTTATAAAATGGGCATGCCCATAGTTGAGCTGGTAAAAATACAGATATTCGCCATGCGGGCATTTTATCACACCGCACTTTGATTCCTTTGAGTTGCGGAGTCCGAGCTTGGGGTTGAGCACTAGCAACTGGTAACTGGCCAGAGTCGCCGCCGCATTTCATCTCTTGGCATGTGTGCTGCGTGTCCATCTCAGGTGCCCCTTGCTCTGATTGTGTTTACCTGTTCGGGATGCGTGCGATAGATCATCTGTAGTCCAGATATACTGGTGCCCGGCCCTGTTGCTGCCTTGCAGGCCATTGCAGATATTTTAATTAAATTAAACTTTACTTTGAGACACGTGTCGGACTCTGGCATATACCTTTTGTATCTCGCATGTGTGTTTGGTTTGGCATTCGCATCCGCATCCTCATCCTCATCCCCATCCTCATCGACATTGGCCCTGCCTACAGAATTTTACGACAGTTTTTATTCTTTTTCCTGTGCTGCGTCTTGTTATTCAATTAAATTTCTGCCTTGTCTGGGTTTTAATTGCATGAAAAATGGTTTTTAACAGTTTGTTTATGTGCAGCTCGAGGCTCTCTCTGAGGTTTGACTAATTGATTGGCCGTGATTGTCAGAACTACAGTAAATTGATTGAAATTTCTCTGCCTCAAATATCTTTGCAGCCTGAAGTTGCCACGAAAGTGAATAAAAATGTGGGATATGATATTTGAGGCAGGCGAATCAAAGCCAGATTGGAAGTAAGTAAAGAACTTCGATTAAAATTTTGAATATAAGAACTACCAATTCGTTTTCAATGCACACGAGGGCACTTTTCTTTGCCTCTATTATTTTTTGCTGCTTTCAAAACTTTTCAATAGAATTAGATTTGCCTCTTTTAACTTAGAGTAATTAAAATCCATTCAAACACAGGTCTCTTTTCGAGCGACCACTGTAGTTAAGCTCAGCTCCTAGTATATGCTTTCCGTCTGACATTTTAGGTCTATTAAATTTAGTCACACAATCACTCATGTTTCTCCATTTTTATTTATACATCAAATTCTCTATTACAGAACACAAATGTTTGACCTACAAAAACCTCTTCAACTTTTGACTTTACTTCACAGTTGACACACAAACACACACACACACACACACACATAGAAAGAGTTATCGTGCCTGTTGGCCCTTTAGATGACATGTCATTGTTGTTGTTGTTATTGTTGTTGGTTTACATGCCAACCCACATCGGCTAACACAATTTGGTCACGATTTGAGCAACGCACACGCCAGGAATTCATCAACAACATGCAAAGCTTTGCCCCGCAACCAGGCAGGGTAAATTTTCGGCGTCGCATTTCTCCAATTTGCCTGATAAGAAGCGTTTAGCTAAAAACATGCGCCAAATTACAGCAAATTTCTCAATGTTATGTGAACACAGTCACCCACACCCGAAATTCTGTAGATTTTATGGACCTGGCGCACATAAATCAAGCAAGAGAGAGAGACCCAAAACGTTGCATGTCGTTGGTTTCGTCAAGCATTGAATCGAACTTTGTACTGCGAAATTTTATAGCCACGTCACGCAAATCTAGATAGTCACAACAATAAAGGAGCACGAATTAAAGTAGGCTGCTATTTGCACTTGTCGATATGCAGCATTGAGCAAATGTTCATTGACGTAATACCCTTATACGGGGCCGGAAGTGGCCACAATAACCGCAGCTGGCTGGCAAAACTACAAGCAAACTCCTATCGTTTGGACCCCCCCTTCGCCCAATTCACAAGAGTTTGTAGAAAACATAAAGCCACAAATCAGAAATCACGAATCATGTTATCGCTGTGATTTGTCAGCTGAGACCCCCACAGGCATCCCCTGTTGGCATCGCCCCGTGCTCCAACCGGCACGTTCATTGTAATTAACGCTGTAATCAAATTGAAGACCCATGTCAAATGGCCCTCATGACAGATCGGCATCAGCATCTGCATCTGCATTGGCTTCGGCAACTGCCTCTGCCCACAATTTGGCCTTCTGCTAGTCAAACAACTTCAACTACTTCTATTTCAATTGGGCCAGACATGCACATCTCATCTCATTTCAGCTCAGCTTCAAAACATTAACGTAGTCGATCCATCATCAAGCTCGAGTTTTCAAATCAGTTGGCGTTTTCTTCCAGTTGTCTCTTGGCTTGCAGTTGGCTTTCGTGAGGGGTAAAACTAGTTTTCCCAAGGGTTTTGCCACAAATCAAATAGACCAATGTGATCCAGGAGGAAAGGCAAGTTTATAAATAGCAAATACAACCTGTCGTAAAGATTTTAAGATATTTGCTACACATATATGTTTGACATGCTCTTAAAATCCTTATCTGATTTTAATGTACATATACAAGTAGCTGATATTACCCGGCTTTACACGCGCTTGCCAATTTCTGCAAATTTTCGACAACACGTTTCCACCCATTTCCCGCCCGTGGAACAATAAAATTTACCATTCCTATCTTAAAGCGCGTCTCGTAGATTCTTGCATGTGGGCGAAATTCTATTGGTTAACAAAAAAGTTTAAGGCAATTTCAGTAAAAAAGTTCAGCTTCCTGTCTTTGTTGTTTCGTTGTTCCCCAATCAGGACAGACAGTTCTACATATTGATTATAATAGTGTATTACCACATAGAAGTTCGGATCAGTTTCTATTCATATTTTTGAAAGAAGTGTTATATACTGAAATATGGATTATTATAGATTTATTTTCCCATTATAAGCAGCCAAAATGTTCTCATTCTGGATATAATATGCTGGATGTAATATTAATACTCGTTAGGGTATTTCGTGTTCGACCTGGCGTTTCTTTACATAACTGTTTTTAGTTATGTTTCACATTCTGCCCACGCTTTTGTTCGTGTCCAGCCTGTTTCTCCGTGTCTCTCTCTCTCCCTCATTCTCACTGTCCGCTTGCTCTACATATGTGTGCACGTTCCATAGACTGTCATGATTTACAGTTATGACAATTTTAAGTTGGTTCATTAGAGGCTGACACAGAGATGCAGACTTAAATGCACTTACTTACAGCTACAAATAGAGTTTACGTTGCGACTACTTATAAAATCACTGCCTCCCTCTCTATCTCCCTCTCTCCCTCTCTCTCTCTCTGTCTCCTAGTTACTGGGTGTGTGCGTGTCTCAATGTCTATGTTATGATTGAAGATGATTACAAATGTCTTCTTATGGCAATTGCCTCTTTGTTGTTTGTTGTAGTTGCCTGTCGTGTTGCATATTTCCCAACTCGGCCATTTGTAGTTCCAGTCGTTCAGTCGTTCCGTCGTCCAGTCGTGGTATTCATGATGGTTTGTGTCCACACTTAATTAATAGCCCCTGTCAGCATTTTTGAGCAAAGGCATCCGACAGTTTGAGCTGCGTATAGTTAGAGCTAAATGGAATCTGCCTAATGGTTCCTTAACTATTTATTTATGGCCTAGCCGCAGACGCTGGCAATAATAATGAAATGATGGCATGTCAGGCCCTAGAATCTCGTATACGCCATGCTAATTGAACGACTTTAGCTGCGCCTTAAGTGTAGCTTTTACTTCTCCAAGATTAAAACCAACTCAAACACATTGAAAGGCCAAATGGATGTCATGAGAATTGCATAGAAAGGCGCAGTTGTCGAAAGAAGCTTAGTTAGTTAATTTATTTCTTTCTTCCTTTGCATGTGCCAGATTTATCAGAGAGTAAAAGTAACATATGCATCTATTTGGTTTATTCCTTTAAAGTGGATAATGATACTTAAAGACTAATATGGGAAGCACTTAGTCTCAATTAACCCTATAGCAGGTGTTAATTTTAATATCTTTTGCCCAGCTTAAAGCTCTGATATTTTATAATTTATTTGAGCCTTATTTTTTGAGCATTGTTAAACTGTTATCTTAACTCTGGGCTAATGAAGCGCGGTGCTGTTTCATATGCGCTTTTTAGCAGCTGTTCGCCATTATCAATTGCTCTGCTAAAAAGATTTGGCCGTCTCGTTTTCTGCTGCTGCTCATAAACCTTTAACAACTTCTTTATAAACCTGCTTCACTGTCGCCACTTCCCCTTCACCATACAGACACATTTATAGAAATATATATGCATACATTTATGCATATACAACCACACACACACACATATAGAGAATATTTCCTCCTGGGAGTAGCGACAAGCCAAGCGCTGAGCATAAAATTTATGATTTGCCTTTTGGCTGCCTTTTCTGACGGCAACTGCAACTTGGACTTGGACTGGGGCGACATCGATTCGCGTTATACATTCGACATGGGACAAACTGAAACGGGTTTCCAGTTGCCCATTTGTGGACTTTGTAGCTGGCTGCAACTTCAGCTCCACGATCTGAACTCGATCTTCAATACGAGTCGTGCCTTTTAATTAAGCTGCCTGGACACGAGCTCCAGTTCCAGTTCCAAATCGAACTCGCATATGGTGTCTCTGGACGAGGTGTTAACTGGCCCAACTGGCGACTCCAATTTGTATTTGTCCAAAAGAAACTATAACCAAATGCCCCAAGGTATCCCAGACCAAAAATTTCAATTCTGTCCAGTCTGCGATTATTTATGGAGCGGGTCACATGAAGTTAGCAAGTTTATTGGCCCAAGGACCACTTAATATGTCAGTCGGTGAGTCCCGATGCGGCTATATTCGTATTCGTATTCGCATTCGCATTCGTATTCGTATTCGTATTCGTATTTGTATTTGCATTTGTAGCTGTGCCCCCTTTTATTTTCTTTTTTGGAGTTTGGGGCGGCCATTTTGCCATTTTGCCATTTTGTAGCGACCCTTTCTTGCAAATGATCTCTGAGCATACTTATTTATGGGCCAAGTTCTTTTACTTTTGCTACCAATGTTTGCAATTGTCTGGCCCGCAGACAATGGGCATTATAAATTCATCAGACTGTCGCTCTGACACACAAACACACAAACAACACAGCAGAGAGTCGGATAAGATGAGAGAGAGCCCTGGCTGCATAATGTATATGGATCTGTGTATCTAAGTATCTAAGTATCTGCGAGATGCCTTTGGTCACAAAATGGTGCAGCGCTTAGCGAACAATGCAAACAATAAGCAAGCCAAAAGGTTCCAAGAGAAAGTGCTCAACTTGCAGATATTCTATAAAAAGCTCTACTTTACATTTGAGCATATTCCAAGGCCTTGTCTTTAGTCCGTAGCTTTAACCACTTGACAATTATACGAAAAGGCGACAAAGCCAACCCATTTGCCCCTTGCTGATCTACTTATTTTGTGGAGATTCCACCTTTTACCACTTGTACAACAAAGTTATGCCCACTTCAACGGTGCTCGCTTTACAGGGTATAAAAAAAGGATGTCTGCCTTGTGGTTGACATTTGTTTTGTTTGTTGTTGCCATTGTTGTTGTTGTTCTCATTGTTGCTGTTGTTATTTGTGTCGGCTTCTAGCTTTTGTTTTTAATTGTGTCAAATTTTGTGGGCGCGGACGCAGGGCCTGCTGGATTGCACATCTCCATCTCGCCAAAGTGGAGCACTGCGGCAGTAGGTGCAAAATCAAAAGCCACTTCACAAAATATTTGCAAAGACCACACAAAAAGGTCTGCCATATTGTTTTGTGATCTGAATAGCACAGTGAGTGGGCCAGGTGCCAGAGCTGGGCACTGGCGCACTGGAGCGGGTGCAATTGGAGCGATGATTAAACATGCAACGGCGTCCTGCCAACAGAAATATGCAAGTTCGTCGACTTTATAGGTCCAGAACTTGCAAAAACAAACAAAATATATATAAAAGTAAAAAACTGTTGCATATGAACAGCAATAAAAGCCTAAAGGCGGAACAAAATGTGCATAGAAAACGGGATTTCGGGGTTCTCAGGAACTAAGTCTTAAAACCCTCTGAAATAGGTCTGAGCTTTTGAGTAAAAATATGTTAACCTTTCGATTGGAAAATAAATTAAACCTTTTGTATATTTTATCTTTTCCTCAGCCGAGAACTTTAAAATAATTTCAAATTTGTTTAAAAGTCTTTGAGCAAAAATTTAAAATTTTCTTTGAAATTTTTATTATTATTACTTTATATTAATGCACATTTCTCATGGTTATTCGACAACTTTATGCTCAAAAATTTTAATATTAAATACAGTTGAATTTTGTAACTTAAAACTTAACAAATATTCCCACTAACTGTTAATTTAGTATGCCATTTGCTCGATGCCAACCCACAAGTTAGTAATTGTTCAAAGCTGCCCAGTTTCAGTTTTAGCTGGCGTTTTTGACATAAAAAGGTGTCAACTGAATTGTGTGCGGACGTTAATGCTGGGTGTGGTCTGTTGGTCAGCTGTTGGCCAGTTATTAGAGCAAATGTGAGATTTTGTGTCGGTCGGCTCGGTTCGACTCAAATCGGATAGAATTGGCGCGTGGACTGGCATTAAATGCTTGTAATTAAATATTTTAACAGTCGGCCGTCAGAGCAAAGTCGCAAAGCAAACGTTAGCATTTAGGAGAGCCGACGGCCCATGAAAATACTGCATCAAAATATATGAGAAACTTTGTATACCATTTACCATTTACCATTTACCATTTGGTAAGAACGGCCCACACAACATTTCAGGCGACAACTTGTGAAATGGAAATGCGAGACAGTCGCAAAGTTGTCAGTCAGTTGGTTAATCTATCAATAGTGGGCACTTTTTGCGTAGGCAGCCAAGCAATGGTAGACGCCAGCTATACCCTGTAGTAGCATAGGGCATGGGGTAAGCTAGACTTAGCTGCAAGCTAAGGAATTGGCTTCTATTATTATCGAAAAATGAGCGTAGAATTCAGGAAATGTCGCACAATCCGGGATTCTACGTTTTGTAGGAATACAAAATATAAATCCATCATACGTTTGGATCTTTCAATTTGCTTTACGTTAAAAAATTCACATCCAAAAATAATTTAAGCTCAACTCTGTAAGCTCTTTACCACACCTTGTGTATTTTTCTGGCTTTTTATATAATATTTTTATATTTATATTACAATTTAACCTAAAATTTATAACTTACATAATTTTGTATTTCCTGCTTTGGCGCCCTTATACCCTTGACAGAATATGTCAAAATCGATCTTTAATATTTTATTTATTTAAATTTATGCACAATATTCTCGAGTAAATCTTGTATGCCCTGATTAAGGACTACATTTTATAGGGTATATCAAAGTTTCAATTTAATTTGTTGAATATGTACTTGGGCACCAACAAAATGTATCTACTTAAAGTTTTGAAGTAATGTTAAAAATGTTGTTTACAGTTTCACTTTCAAATTGTTGCCTCGGGACAAAGGAAAGTGGATGACAAAACTAGAGAAAAGGCAACGTGTTCTTTTCGAGACATTGTTATTGTTTTTGTTGTAGCTGTTGATATTGTCACTTAGTTGTAGCTTTTGTTGTTGTTGTTGTTGTTGTTGTTGTTGTTGTTGTTGTTTTAGTTGCCGTTGTCAACGTCCTGTTCAGTCACTCAAAGCTGGCTAAGAGGAGCGAGCGGAAAAATAGCAAAAGAAAAACAAAAGCAAAAATACAAAATACAAAATAAAAGAAAATTGTTTGCCATCGAGTCTTCTGGTAATTTTTATGGATTTACAGAGGATTTAATGCAAGGACCAAGGACACACACATATGAGAGAGAGAGAGAGAGAGAGAGAGAGAGAGAGAGTGATGGAGAAAGTGAGCTCAAGTAGCCGGAAGCTACTTTTTTTTTGCGAATTAATTGAGTTGAAATTGTTGCTGTTTTTGCCGCGGCCGTGGCGAAAAACAAATAAATTGTCATCATCAGCCTCGCATTTATTGGTTATAAATTGATCAATTCGAGCGGAAAATATTAAGTGGATTATAGTTTGAATGCTGCCCGGACTCGAACTTAACTGAGGCTATTTGTTAAAGGACGCGGCGCAAAATAAATTGCACAGATTGCAAGCGAAGGGCAACAGATATTTATATTTATATTTATATTTATATAGCGCATGCCATGCGGGAGGACCCTTGGATTCGCGCCATGCCGACCTCGAGAGAGAGCTTGGCACTTGTCTGCAGTGTCCACTAAAGTGATTATAAGGCCACTTCGTGCAGCTGAGAGATTAGTGAACAGCTTTCAATGCTGGTATTGATAAGTGCGGGCCGAGGCAGGGGAAGGACGCGCAGCACAACTCGAGGCTAGCAAAGTCAAAGGAAATTTGCTGTGCATCAGCATTCGAACCAAAGTAGGAGGGCTCTAGTGGGAGTGCTCAACTAGTAGATACCCTTTTGAAATAAAAGTTACTTGATCTGTGGCTACATGTCAAATTTGGAGTCTAACTCTCAAATCCAAGTTATCGATTGCAAGTTATCAATTATCTAGTTATCGGGAATCTACGTTCAAAATTTCAGTCGCTAGCTCTTACAGCTCTGAGATCCTTGCGTTCATACATACGGACGGATGGACGTTCGTGGCTAGAGATCGACTCAGCTATTGTTTATGATCAAGAATATATATACTTAAAGACATTTGCACAAAAGCATTATACGCTTTTGCCCTTGCACCCAAAATGACAAACAAATGCCAAGAGGGTTGTGAAAATCTATAACTTTCATAGTTTAAAAGCTGAAGTTTTTCACATCAGCAAACGAAGCATATTGAGACCACGCCCATTGCCTGCCGCATAAATAGACACAACTTGTCAAATTTACTCGAATGACTTTCTTTGCCACACACTGCACCACACCATTTTTAACATAGCTGAGCCAAATTTAACCGAACAGATTCCGAAGTCGTTCAACTCGGATACCCTATTAATAACAGATATACAAGCTCTTAATGTATACACTAAGGCCTGGGATAAATGTATTCTTGCGTTTGGCAAATCCTCTTAAATAAATTAAGTTGACTTTGGCGATTCTGAAATTATAAAATCAAATTACTCAAACCCAGCAGGCCGAGACCCAGCGGCGGGAGAGCAGCTGAAATTCTATGAAATTAGTTTGGGTTCCTTTTGAAATAATCATGATCCTTGCAGGACATTCAACATATGCAACGGCTTTTCTTTTAGTTTATTATGCACAGGCAACGGGCCGTCGTCCTGCGCAATGCCACAAAAGGCAATCGTTTTATAGGCCCCCAGAAAGGATTGCAGGGGATTGTGGGGATCTTGGGGCTTGCTGGGGATTAGCAGCAGCTGAAATGTACCAGAAAACGGCAAACAATCAATTACCGATTCGCTTGGCTGCTTGCTTTCTCTGGCTTTCAATTCATCAATTAAAAGACCGCCAAGCAGCCACATCCCCCCTCCCCACTGCCTGGCGAAATGCGTCAAAAGCGTTTCAAATGAGCCTTTTAATGGGTTTACGATTTTCCATCAACAACAACAACAACAAACAGTCACAGGACTTCTCTAATGTTAACCCAACTGGTCCTTTTGGCGCTCTGTGATTAATTTATTTTTGGCAGCCCCAGTCCGGATTTAAGTTTCTATTCGCATTGGGATAAGGGGCATTGGGGGCATTTGGGGGCGTGTCCGCACATATAACCATCAATCGGACATTGGCCCAGCAATCGCTGTCAGTGTGTGTAAACTTAATTCCTGCTCATTTTTAAGCGAGACGGACCCAGACAGACGCCGATGCAGACCCCCGCGCCCCGGGCAGACGGCCAGCCCTTCATCAAATTGACAAAATGACGGTCGGGCTGCGCTACGCTAGTTAATGAAACACTCGAAAGAGTTACAACGGCGTGCAACGAGGGGTGAATATACACACGGAGCGCCATGGAATTGCGTTTTTGGATTGTGCGGTTCGCGCGAAGCGACGCTCGGCAAAATCCGTTCGAATTGTTGTTGTGGTTTTGGATTACGAATTTCGATCAAATGTTAATCCAATCGATTGAGTGTTGTGCCAGAATGCGAGCACGAGAGCACTTCAGCTAGAAGCACAAACTGCTATTGGAGCAGAAAAGGGTATATACAATTTAAAGAGTATTCATATTTGGTGTGCTTCGTAAACGCATTAGGATATGTAGAAAAACCCACATAATAATTAAAGAGTATTTATATTCCATTTATAATTTCAAGACTTTTCGGTACGAGGTTTCCCATTATTATCAAAGATTTTATTCAAACATTTGGCAAATGCTATTATTAGTCTCATAAACATATTTATCATTAGTCTCATAATTGTTATTATTCATAAATTGTCTAGCAATGCACCCATATAAATTAGTTTTCCTCTAATAAAAAATCACAATAACCAAATGATTTAATGCTTAACGGCCTTTAGGGAAGATCATACATGTTTTTTTTAGGCACTTTCATTGTCATTAACAATGCAACTAATGCTCATCTAATGCTTAGCCAAACAGGCGCCAATCCTGAATAATGGTGGCTAATTCACTTCGTATTTCTTTCAGCCTTTCAGCCTCAATCTCGAGTGTGGAACTCAACAAGCTGCGAAATTTCGCACGCAGCTCTCGAAAAAGGTATTTAAGGCATGGAATCGCGAGAGTTGTGTTCCTCCGGACGATTACGAGAAACTCACGCACACCACAACCCAAAGCAACAGAGAGAAACACAAGAGAGAAGCAAAAAAAAAAACAAAAAAATAAATAAAAAGGGAAGACAAGAAAAAGCAAACAAAGTGTATCTAGCAGCTACACGGATGGATATGTATCCGTAAGATACTTTTAGCAAGGCAAACGTGTGAATTATCCTGCCTCAAAGTATTTAATGCGCTTTACACATGGCAACAAGGAAGGGGCAGAGCCCAATGAACAGGACAGCAAATGCACACACACGCACACACACACACACACACACACACACACACACACACACACACACACTCAGGCATGAGCAAACAAGCAATGAGAGCAATTGAAGGGCACATTGTATTAGAAATAGAAAATGGATGGAGGGAAAGTGAGAGAAAAGAACCGACTTTGGAGTGCCGCAGATCAAATACCCTTACTGGCAAAGGGTATATATGCACATATCCATGTATACCTATAGATATGTATAAACTCTCAAATTAAAAACCTTTGGTTGCATAACTGAGTCCAGTTTGGGGCTAGTTTCAATTTCTGAAGAAGCAATAATTTAAACAAAATAAAATTGGTGAAGTGCAATATCTTAAATAGTTTGATAACAAGGGATAAGTTTTTTCTTTTGTAAATAATTTCATTGATTCACAAAATGTCTGAAGAATCGCCATTAAGTCAAGCGCTTCACGAATTTCGATATAACCTAAAACCTTTCATATTATATAATTTTATTTACTTTATAATTTCACATTTGATTATATTTACAGATTACAAAAATTAATAATTTTTAAAAAAATTTTTTTTTTAAATGCATTTGACAGTCTTAAGTTTTCAATTTTAAAAGAAAATTATAAAAACTGCCAAGTTTTTAATCTATATTTTGATTTTTTAATTACGCCCTACTTAGACTATTTTCAGTGTGAAACATAGAAACTATTAAAAGTATATTTTTAAAATATATGTAAAGTGAAAGAAAGCTTCCGTTACAGTGAAAACGATCGTTTATATAAGTTGACAATATTTTAAGATACATTTCTTCAAATATCTAAAAAATATGTAAGAACAATACAAAATATTCTCAAAACCAATTAAATAAGTTTTGTATTAAAATCAATATAAACAAATGGAGAGTAAAACACGCGACAATCGTTGATTTGACATTTAGGCAATAAAAAATCATAATAAAAATGCCTGCATTTTGGTTTTTTCTCATTTTTAGATATCACTCTATTTGAGCTATTTTAATAGCAATGCATAGAAGCTAATAAAAGATATTACCTAAATAACATATCGAAAACATGCGTCTTTCGATAAGCTTTGACAATGTTAAGATAAAATAGTTTTGATATCAATAATATATGGGAAAATAACAACAACACAAATCACAGCTACTTGACATATCGAGATGCACTTGAGGCCGTGTCTTTCACACTGTGTGTTACACTTTGCACAACAGATTGCATAATATCCTCGGCGAGGGTATACAAATAAGAGGCAGACGCAGCCAGAGCAGAGAGAACAAGAATAATAACAACAATAACATTAAAGGCATTTGATCATTACTCATAGAAACAAACAGCGAATGTTTCTTCGCAGTACGGAGCAGGGAGGGGGTGAGGCTGGAGAAGTCGCTGGTGCAGGGGGAAAAAAAGAGTAAACAGTTGGGAAAACGACTTGTGGCTAAGCGAGACAATGACGAAGCTGGTGGTGATGATGATGATGATGATGATGATGATGATGATGGTGATGATGATGATGAAGAGCCGCCAACTGGCTGGCTAGAAAATTAATTATACAACGTGAAAATGCGCTGAAATACATATTATCAGGGTCCGTGTCGTGGCTGGGGCGGGGGCGGGGGCGGTGGATGGGGGGCGCTCGTTTTTCGGCTATTGGAAGCGTAAGCCATAAGCAGGCATTACAAATTGCATCGCACGGGAAACTGGTTTCCCAAACAAACCAAATGCACAACAAGTAGAAGAAGAAGAAGAAGAAGAAGAAGACGGACGAAGAAAAGCAAGCGAAAGCAAACAAACAAAGTCCAGAGGCGGGGTAGGGTATTCTTTGAGCCATTTTACCTGCTCAGCCGCCAGCTAGTCAACACTGGCAGGTAGACATCCCAGCGGCCAGCACAGGGTGACTCCGACTCCGACTCCGACTCCGACTCGAATGACTCGGAGACTCCCCGCTGCTCGGCCTGGTGGTTGAAATGAATTCTACTACGCAACAGGATATGCACTTTTTTATATATGTATATATATTTTTTTTGACTGCCGCAGGAGCAGAGCAAATTGCGTATGGAGTTCAAATGAAGACATAAAATGGCAGTTGACCCGAATGAACACATAACGGTACATAAAAAACTGCAGTTATTTTGGATGTGATCAGAAGAGAAACTAGCCTCAAAGTATGCAGGCTATTGGATGCCGGAGTCGCAGCAATATGTATATCTCAAAAGATCTCAAAGGAGATCTGGAATGTCGCAGTCGACAGTGAGGAAATACGAATTGAATTAACAGCTGAAAACGGGCAAAGAAAAACCCCTATTTTCATACCCTTCATCAATTAAATTAAATAATAAAAAAGTCGAATGCACTGGAAATGTTGTCTTTAAAATTTTCGAACACTGCATTAATTGCCCGAAAAGAATGTTGAGAGATGCACAAATATTTAAAACAAAAGATAAGAACAATTTAACTGTTATCTGTCTTGGTCTGTAAAAGGTATTTATTTATATGCACTCAAATATCAACTTTTATGCAAAAACTAGCTGACACTTTATAATCGCAATATGAGAGCACAAGCAAGAAATTGTTCTGAGAAATGTTTCTCCTCCCATTAATAAACGTTATACCGTTATATCTGCATCAAAAGTTCGCCATTTTAACATTTTACACTCAATTTACAATACATAACTTTTGCTCACATTACTGTCAACACTTTGAGTCATTGAGTAATAAAGAGAAGGAGATGAAGAGTCACTCCGAGCTTTGTTTACCGTTTTAAAGTTCACTCGTGGTACTATTCACTACTCAAAGCCTTTAACATATGCTCAATCTGCTTTGCAGTTTCGCATGTTCTTTCCATTTTACACTTTGATCTATCGCCTTTTATCTCATTGCATGCATTCCCTAAATCTCTTATCTCTGTTGAGGTACCGCAATTTGACATTCCCTTTTGTGATCTGCACCGTTCATATTAGGGCTTCTTACCTTTCCGCCAACCTTCAGCTCATAGCCCATGCCCAGAGGCGTCTTCAGCTGCACTGGGCACACGAATCCTATGTTCCGATGGGGGCTGTCCACGCTGATCTGATGCTTGCGCGTGGTCACCTTGGGCGCGCTGCGCGTGGGCGCCGGCGTCGAGGAGGAGGCGGTGGTGTTCTCGGCGACGCAGAGATCCTCGCCGCCGTGCACGGGAAACTTGGAGCACTCCAGATTCTCGGGCCAATTGAAGTTGTATGTTTTCATGAGGGTCTCGCAGACGCGTGCGGACTCGCAGAGCGAGCGGCAGGGCGGAATGGGGCGCTCCAGTATGGTGCAGACGGGCACGTAGAGGGAGCAGAGAAATAACTGTAGATCGGCGCTGCAGCCGATTTTGACCAGCGGCGCAAACTGATGCACCTCCAGCCCCGCCTCCTCCTGCTTGGTGTGCCCAATCAGATTGGGCATTATCGTCATATTGTAGGGTATATTCTTGCATATGGAAATGGTGATGGGCTCGCAGCGATTGTGATGCGGAAAGCCGTCCAGCGAGCTGGCCGAGCTGCCGGTCAGCTCGGACCGATAATACGAGCTGGCGTCCAACGGGGTCTGATCGTAGCGCTGGGCCGTCTGCAGCAGCGCCGGCAGCAGCAGCAGCAGCAGCGGCAGCAGCAGCATTTTTCGGCTTTCGTACATTTTTCAGAACCAAATAAACCCCCTTTTTCTTTTTTTTTGGCGCTTTTTTGGCTCGTGGATTTCTTAAGTAAATTTGTGAAAGCTTTGCGGGATTCTTAAAGCTCGGACATTTTGACATACACACACACACTTAAACACAAGCGAGGACGAGGGCGAGGACGAGGGCGAGGGCGTTGAAAATAAAATATTTAAAACACGCACAAAAACACGCGGCGGCTATTTAACATTTTGCATAGCACAAATTTGCGACAGAACTATTTTTCATTTCAATTTTAAATGCAATTACTCTTTATTTGCAGCTTATTTTTACACTTTTATTTAGGCTTTTCTCGGCGTTTTTTTGCCGGCTGAGCGACGGGCAACAAACTACAAAAGTACCGTATGCAGCAGAACTTTACGTAAAACGCGCGAAACAACGTTGAAACTGGAGTTACATCAAACGAATATTCAACCGAGAGCACAACCGAGCGGCAGGGCAGACGCTGACAAACTAACCAATGCATGGAACGCCGTCATGCTGCCAGTGTGTGGGCTGAGGTGGGAGAGAGAGCAGGTTTGTTGCTGCTGCTGCTGGTGGTGGTGGTGGTGGTATTGGTGGGCGAGCGAGCGCGAGAGCAACGTTGAGCCGAACATCATCAACAGGCCAGCCGTCCAGCAGCAGCAGCCGTCGTGTCGTCACTTGTTTGCATTGCTTACGCTCAGTTGCTGAATATGTGCTCTCCAAGGCGCTCTGTCGCTCCAGCTCTCTTCAGCAATGTATGTTGCATGGGGCGACCTTGAATTTGACGCTCAATGCAGTTTGAGAGCGAGCACGAGAGCGCCAACTAGAACAGGGCTGTTAAACGCTTTGTTTTGGATGCTGTTGCGGCAGCAGCTTGAGCTCCTGTTGATTGAGTTAAGTATCAACAAATGGTTAAGAGTGGCGTTTATCGTATTAATTAAAATTAAAATGAAATAAAGCTAATCCCAATGAACGTACCAGCAGATTGTGCTCTATTCACGCGGAAAGGAAGCGGGGTGTTTTTAAAAGCAAATAAAGATTGGAAACTTTTTTAAAAAATGTAAAGGTTATTTTCATAGAAACATATTTACATAAATTACATGCTCAAATCTTTGAGTCATTCCCACTAGAGCTCATCAATCTTGAACATTTACAGCTATTTGCATACATTGCCGTTATAAGAACTTTTATTGTGAAAAAAAAGCTCAGCGAACTCTAACAAATGTATTTCCTTAATTGTTCGGATCGGAGATGGACTTTCCGTCGCATATTTGCACGACAATTTGTGCCGTGGCAAATGCGACAATTTATATGTGTTTGTCTCTATCTGTTCTCATCTCTTTCTTTAGTTTATTCAGTTTTTTTGTGTTTGTCTTTGACTTTCTTTCCGTACACTTGAACTTAATTAAGTCATTAACTTGCGTTTAATCTGCGCTTAGCATGGAATCAAGCGAGCTGAGAACACAACAAAAACAAAATCAACTCGAACAAACTTCGCATATTCGAGGCATTTCTCTAATGACCCCAACGAGGCGGGGCGGTGTGGTGCGGTGCGGTGCGGGGGGGAAGGGCACGATGCGAAGCCAATAAACTTGTTATATTGACAATAATGATGACATTAGAGGAAGCTTTGTCTTTGTCACCTGTAGCCCGCAGCCCGATCGCAGCACAGAATGCACTCGCTCAAAGTTTAACATATTTTTCATGCTCTTGCAGGCACGGACACAAACAAACACACACACACACACACACACACATACGCACATGGACATGGGTTGATGTGTATGAAGGTGTGTAAGCTTTTGTGCCTTGTTTTCCTCTGTCTTACAATTCCACTCGCTCGCTCTCTCACTCTCCCTCTCTCTCTCTCTCTCTCTCTGTCGCTCACTCACTATCGTAGACACTCTTGCTGTCCCTGCTGCGCTCGCTCTCCCGTGTGGGCTGTAAACAAGTGTTACCGGTTTAGCCGGCGTTCCTTCTGTGCCGCTGTGGCTTCTCGTGCTTCTTGAGCGTCTGCTTCGCCATCGTCGTCGGCTTGTTTAATAAAAAGCGCCAAAGTTGAGCAGCATAAAAAGACTTTTCATTGTTGCTGCTCAGCGCTCAGCGACGTCGACAGCGCAGCGGCTCAGTTGCTGTCGCCTTTGCCTTTTCAGTTATTTAGCAGTTGTTGTTTTTCAGTTGGCGCTCGCTTTATGTTTACAAGTGAACGAACTTTGACGCCGCCGCTCAGCTGCTGCTCTTGCCTGCCCTCTCCCCCTCTCACCCACACACACACACACACACAAACACTGGGCAGTGTTAGAAAGTGTTTGTTGTTGTGTTCTTCGCGTGTCTTTTAGAATATGTTTCGCATGTAATTTTATGTAATTAAAACGAAATTGCCTCAAAACTGTAAGGCATAAGAAGCCAAAGCAGACGAGAGCAGATAGCGAAAGTTGAATTGAATATTCCACTTGTCAGACCCGCAAGTTAGTGTCTATAATGAGGGGTATTTAATAGTTCCACTTACACTTTAAGTACTTACATGTCAATCAAAGAATCTTTGCGATTATACCCATCTTTAATGCAACTGTGGGTATAATCAACTGGCAGGTAGTTAAAAATGTTTCCCTACACAACTGGGATCTCATTTATCCGAGCTTTGCATATATAATAAAATAATTCACTTTTACACTTTTTCTATTAAAACCACAGCTTTTTTTAATATTTTTTTCTCGTTAATAGAGTTCTAGTTCTCTAGCGAATTTTCGACGATTTTAAATCGAGTTTGTGGACTTTTATAAATAGAGTACTGAATTTTTTGTAAATACAAAAACAAAAAAGCACATTTTCCATTTTCATCTATTTATTATACGCATAAACCCAGCTTTTCGGCTCTGATTGCAAAGTCCCCCCTCCCCATCCCGATGAAGCTCCCACGAAACTCAACTTGTTTTAGCTACATAAATAATCTGTACTAAGCCCCGTTCAAATAATACAAAATATACAACCTCATTTGTAGCTACAAAATACGAAAATCAATCCACATAACTTTGCTCATGTTATGTTTGCCCGCAAAGAGCAGAAAAAAAAAGAATAAAAATAAACAAGCTGCCAAACATGGCGTCCAAATTAGAAAGGGCTAAACAGGACGAGCTCGTGTGTGCGTGGTTTTGGAGACTTAATGCAAAAAGGACTCGGATCTAAGCCAAAAGGGTTCTGGCTTGGCCAACTGCAAGTATTTACATTTGTCTGACCCGCAACCAGAAGCCAACTCGAAGGCAAATCCTTAGCAAATTTCTCAGCAACCCCGTCCGACGCCCTGTCTGGCCTTTGGCGTCCTTGGCCACATTAGTTGACCAATTTCGCAACCCTCTTTGCAAAAGTCACGTGGCTGGCGAAACTTTTGCCGCCGCCCTCCCCCCTCCCCGCTGCAAGCAGTTCCGATTTGAACTCCGATGTCAACTCTGGAAAACCTTGGCCACAGTCATAACAAACTAATTAGATGTAAAAGCTGCCCCCACCCCTCTCTCTCTCTCTCGCCCCCTCACTTTCTCCCTCTTGCAGTCCCCGCCAAGTGGCGCTTGGGTGGATTCCAAGATTGGGGCTAGTTGAGTGCGTTTTGCTGTTGTTTTTGTTGAAGGCCCGCTGGCGAATTTCTTGATTAAAAGTTTACGTTTTGTCTGTGCGCTATTTTTACAGCTCATTTGTTGCTATTCGAGCTGCCCCCGCGCCCCAACCAACCCCCCCTGGCCCAAACACAATGCCCCAATGGAGGCCACAAAAGTTTGCCAGGCTTTTGGGATCATCGGCGGAAGCTACACATAAATAATGCATTATTTACTTAAAACAGCCAACGGCCAAAAGCTCAATTAAATTTTTGAAAAATGACCGACAACTTTCACCCGTCGAGAAAGAGGGGGGGAGGGGGTTGTTACATGCGTTATAAGGCTACAAGGCTACGTTGTAGGCAGGCTGCGGGGTCAGCGGAGTCAGCGGGCAGGCTGCTAGCATTGCATTGGCCGGGGCCATCAATCAAAGCAGGCGCTGCAATGTCCATCAAACTAGGCTCGTTACAAGCGTCCAGTTGAAGGTCCCTAGAAAAAGATGGAAAAAAAGAATGGACAGTCACCCGACTGATATCGATACCCTTTCAAAGAGATAGGTGAAACTTTTAAGTACTTCACATCTTATAAACGTATATTTAAAAGATGATAAACAGGTGAACAATTTTAAGATGAAAAAAAGTATATACAGTCGAATAGACAAATATCGGTGCCCTTTTAAAGATATAGGCTTTAAGGAACCTCACGAATATTATACCTCTTAATTTTTAATAGACTATAAATAAAGAATTGTCAGACGGGTTGACAAATATCGTAGAATCGATATCACAAATTTTAAATAATAAATGAAGATTAATTTAAGTAGGTTCGGTTCGTTTACCTAATATGCGAATGTCTTACTATTTCGAAGAACATTAAAACAATAATACAAAATAAGGTTTATCTAGACAGCTATTAGTTCGTATGAGCACAAATCTAATTGGTTCGGTTCACGTTCTGAGCCAGTGCGCTGGCTTGAAGGTTTGGATCGTTAACACGATTTTGTACAAGCAGGTTCTTGGTCCAGAAAATGTTGATAGTTCGTTAACCAGTTATGAAAAGCATTTGAATCCAAACTGAATCGATTTTAGACCCTACCTTATTCATACTCTCGAGAATCCATATAGAGTTCCAAAAATTGAACTCAGCAAATTGTAAAAGCAGCGCAACAGGTCGTGAGTTGCGCTTAAAATTCTAGCACACGGCCGCAGTTGATTCGCAAATCCTTAACTCAAATCTAAGATATTCAAATACAAGTGAGCATTATTCCTAATGCAAAACCTATTTCTCAAGGGTAACAGAGTGCATAACAAAGTTATGATACCGGCTGCCAGGACTATAAATAATTGCATTTGAAATTTTGCATTCAGGTGAAGTTGTGCGAGGGTAGAGGATCGGGTTGCGGGCGCGGGCGCGCGCGCGGGTGATGCTGTTCTGTTGGTAACATGCTGTCTAGGCCTTGGCTATCCTCGACAGAGTTCGCATGCGGAGTCGCATTTGCAATCGCGTCGAGTTGCGGAAATTTGCAATTCGCTGCTTGGCCTGGGAATGCACTCTCAATGGGGCCAGTTGGTTGTGGCACGGCATACGCTGCGTATGCGTGATAAATGTGCTTAACGCGGAGGTGGGTGGGGGGCATGGTCATACACGCCCCATTATTCCCATTGGTGCCCTGGCTGCACTGGCATCAGCGGAAATGTGTGCGGTTCCACCTACGCGCCCCCAAACAGACCCCTAGGCCTGGGGCGTTATTTATGCTATTTGGTTTACGACTTTTGGCGCTCACTATGAAGCTGAAGTGTATATAGAGTTGCGCATGGTAGGAGGGAGAGGAGCGGAAGGGGGGGCGTCTGTTGTGCCCGAAGGCCAAAGATTTGATCAACTTTTGTGGCAGCTAAAGATTTTTGCCTGCCTCGTTGCGGACCATTTTCAACTTTGAACCGCATTGTGATTTACATGCGAGTCGACAGCGGGTGTTGAAGGGGGTCCAGGGCAGCTCTAGGCCGTAGGAAGTTGTCGACACGTTGGTTAATTGGGCGATACACAGTTGAACTTGTTGGGTCTGTCTGGCAGTGCCCGGGTTTAATTGAATGCCTTTTGTGTCCAGTTATGGCACAAAATGTGGGCGTGGGCGCAGTTCGGAGCACATTAGTACATAAATTCGATCAATACGAACAGCAGGTCCTACTCGAGCACGTGTATTTCAGTCTCTAGTTTCATCCTTTTTATCAGATATATTTTGTGAAGTCCTTTCAAATATCCTTACCGTAAACTTTTCGTTCGATTGAAAGCCCTTTGGGTAGCTTTCAACATTGTTTCGTCCCACAGTTCCTGGCCCTTTTCGCAGCTCTTCCGTTTTTGCTCTTATAGATCAAGCAGGCTGGCAACTATAGTAATCCAACCCAAATCTGCCCAATTATCAGACCCCCAATCCCGGCAAATCTAAGCCAACCCAATTAACAATCCCTTCAGAGCTGCCCTCATTATTTCACAGTTCAACTTAACCCTTGTGAGTCACTTCAATTATATTAAACTCATTTGCCTTTTTGGGTTTTTATACCCTGTAACCATAAAAGTGAGGGTATATTAAAGGAGGGTATATTAAAGGTTTTCTATTATAAAGTTAGGTAAATAAAACATTTTTACACACATTTTAAAAAGAAGAATTATTTTTCCTAAACTTTATATAATATATTTTAGCCTCAAGGTATACAGAGCATATTTCTAGTCTAGCAATTAAAACTTTAGCAAGTTGAAAGTATTTTTTTACGATTGTCTGAATATTCGCCAGGCGAAACCCAGCTAGTTTATAGCCCAGATTTCGTTTTTGATGAATGCATTTTACTAAATAGGTGTCTAGGAGCAACTTTTGTTGCCTGCCAAGGGCAGGTGTTGAGGGCAAGGGCAGGTGCGCGGCAGGGGATACAAATTTGTTAAGCGGATGCGGAAGCGACGACCGCCCGATGCGCACACAGAAACTTGCAACAAATTAAATATGGCCGCAACATATCGTCTGGAAAAATGGCTGACCAAAAAAAAAAAGGATAAAACAAACTACACAACAAAATAAAAAACAAGAAAAACCAAACACGAACAACAAAACTTTTGGCAAGGGTCAAAACGTGCACAGACTGTAAAATTAACGCCACCTTTTCCGGGCCTGGCCTGATGGCCGAAACGTGTAGAAAAAGTCAAACAAAAGGCCGCCAAGGGCGGCAAAGGGAGCACAAGGCTGCAAACGGTTGCCCGCCAACCCTTTCATAAGTTGCTCATACGCCACGTCAACCGCGCCCGAGCAGCTGCAACATGAAAGAGCGACTCGGGCTAAGGACTGCGGCCTCATAATCAGACGGAAAGCTGACCAAACAAAAATTAAACAGCCAACAAGCCGCTTAAAAAAATGTAAACAAAGCAAAGAGTAAGCGTTGAAAAGCCAACAGCGGGATGCCCTTTAGAAATAAATAAAATATATAGAAATATAAATATATGTTATGTAAAACATGAGAATAAATGGAGAAATGCGAAGAGTATTTTCTCACCTTGAAGCACTTGCTAAGCTCTCTTGACTTTCGATAATCAAGTCAGAATCTTCATCTACGAATGCTTCTTCTTTCAGCTTCGTGGACAGCTTCTGAAGGCAGCGCATAAAAAAGGCGATGCATTTTACGATTGGAAAATTTTACATGTCTGGCAACGGCGTCTGGCTGCGGCGTCTGGCAACTTTGTGCGCTGGAGAGCAACCAGCTATGACGTCGCCACACACACATTCGCACACACAGACATTTCCGGCTTCCGGTGTGAGTTGGGGTACGCAAGGTAAATACCTAAACATAGCCAAGAACTAAGGGTGGATCGCAGCTACCTTTGAACGTTGCGTCGTAAAAGCTATTGATTTTTGCTTAAAGTTGACTCGCGTGCAGCTTTAACAGCCACACACAAGTGGTTGGTGTGTGTATGTGTGTGTGTATGTGTGTGTGTGTTCGTGTGAAGGGGTGTGCGGGAGGGTGGCATAATTCCATGGTGCATGCCACAAAGGACATGTTAAAGCGCGCACAGGACGTGGCTATCTAGGAACTTTGCGCCATAAATTGGCAGCCAGGGCAACGATTTCCTTTGTTGTTGTTCCGTAATTAAAAGCGCAACAGGATGATGCCAGGCAGCGGGGGTGGGTTTTGGGTGGGTTGTGCAGCATGATGGTGGGGACTGCATGATTTGAAGCAGAAAATTAAATAAATTTGCATGTCAAATACGCATTACAATTTTTTCCTCTCTTGGCTCCTGTTATTGCTGTTGCCTTTGCTGGCTGTTGATTGTGACAACAGGCAAAAGGATTTGGCAGGACGTCGACGTTGACAAAAAAAAAATGAAGAAGAAGAAATCTCCAAATAGGGAAAGTCTCAAAACACATGCAGTGAAAAAATATGTAAAATAACTAAAGCCAGAAAGGGAGAAAAAGGCAGAACTGCGAGAATTCCAATCTCTGAGGTTTTGGGGACAGCACAAAAAATGAACGACAACAACAACAACTACAACAATTCTGCACAAATTAAATTAAAATGTTAAGTCTGCATGAGAAAATCAAGGGGTAGTGGCTAAAAGGGGCGCGGTGGCTGGGGGCGTGCCTGCAATTTTGTTGCTAATGATTTTGGCTTGTTTTGGGATTTGCAGTTGCTCGTAGCCAAAAAAAAAAATAAAAACACAAATGCAGCTCAGCAATTGTTGTCGTCGTCGCCGTTGTTGTGGTTGTTGCTTTTGTTGTTGTTGCTCGAAACAAATTCTAAAGAAATGCTCAGCCTGCAGGGAATCGTATTGCCATTCCAATGAAGCTAAGGGTGGCTGGGGATTGGGGTTTTTGCAAGCAAATCCAAATCCAAACAATGCCATTTTACTTCAACTAAATTAGTTGTTTTTACCAGAGCTTTAGCCAGGCACGGTTGCCTGCTGGCAAAATTGTTCAAGAGTGCTGGGAAATTTCTCTAGAAGTGGCCATTAATTGGCCAAGACAAATGCCAAGGGCAGGGAAATGGGGCAAATTTGTTAAGCTCTTGCATCAAACTCGGGTTTTCTTACTTTTCTCAAGTGTAGCGAATGCTAAGCGAGCACAGGTTGTGCCACACACGTTAGGAGCCTAAGAACTAAAAAGTGAACCCAGCAACGAGGTGCAGTAATATTAACGCTGACCTACAGACGTAAGCGTATATATTTATTTTTACACCCTGAACCCATTAAAAATGGGTAAAAGGGGTATTTTGTATTTGTGCAAAATGCAAATGTTTGTAACAGGCAGAAGGAAGCATCTCCGACCCCATAAAGTATATATATTCTTGATCAGCATCAATAGCCGAGTCGATCTAGCCATGTCCGTCCGTCTGTCTGTCCGTCTGTCCGTCCGTCCGTCCGTCCGTCCGTCCGTATGTATGAACTCAAGGATCTCAGAACCTATAAGAGCTAGATGTAGGTGCTCCTAGTGCCTGCGCAGATCGAGTTTGTTTCCGATAATCGATAACTTGCCCCGTTTCCAAGTAAATTGGGTATACATTAAGAGCTAGAGTCACCAAACTTGATATGTTTCTTCTAGAATAGTATATATATTTGCATTTGGTGTTGGAAGAAGAGGGTTCAGGGTATCCCCTTGACATTATTAGCTGTTAGATTTAACAGCTAAAAAGGAAGTTGTTGGTAGATAAAACAGAACTTATAAGTAAAAATTAAAAATAATCTTTACAGACTATAATATTTTGGAATATATTGTATAATAATGGAAAAAAAAATATCATTAAAAGAAAAGAAATTTGTAATACTATAGAGACCATTAAGTAGACGAGTAAAGAGATAGTGTGTAGAGAGTTGCCGGTTGTATCGAGAAAGCAAGGATTTTATTAGGAGAACAGAAAGTTCGGAGGGGAAAACGTAGTACAAGCTATTCTGATCTTTGAATGATGAACGAAAAGAGTTGTGAGGAGTCTTATATGTCGTAGGTAGGAATGAAGGGCGACAGAGCAGGGGGGATCAGAGAACAGAAAAGAAATGACAACCTTCTAATTTTCTAAAAAAAAATATTAATTTGGATTCATTTCCGTGTGCATTGATCGGTTTATTATGTACAAATAAAAAAGCTGTTGACAATAATTGGAATTTGCCCAAATATTGATTATTTAATTGACCTACATAATAGCAGCAAGCGACAGTTAATTGCTTATGACTATATGTTCACATTTATGTGTTATAAATTCTATTCAAAAAATGTGCTAATCTTCACAGACTGGCCATAAATTCCACAGATTGTAAGCATTAATGCCATGTAATATTAACTGTTAATTTGAAATATTAATGGCCCATTGAATGCAAAATAAATAACACTTCACTTCAACGCACAGCAACAACAAGCACATAACTTATGAAGTGAATAACTGTATAAACAAATTTTCAATAAAAAAAAAACTTACAAAAAGATGTGGCGGAAAATGGGGAAATGTTAATACGCGGCCTGTCAATCAAACGAATTCAATTGAAAATCGACTGCACTTCAAAGGAAGCTGTAAAAAATATATTTATATACACGCATATACGTAAATATGCCAAATATTTTTACCAACAGCGTTTTGCCGACATTATAAATCAATAAAAATAAATAAAAAAAAAAAAAATATAACGTTTAAGCGGAGTAAAAGGCAGAATTTTCATCCATAAAAAAGAATTATATGTGTTTACCAAACGAAAAAAAAATCACTTTATGATATACAACAAATTTGATGTAAAGCGGCAGCAGCAGCAAAAAATGAATCAAAGTTTGTTGTCATTCGATTTCAACAAATATTTATGAGCCAGAAAATTGGGTTTGCCATGCCGGAACGCAAAGCTCAAGGATGAAGGAGCAGCAGGGGCAACTACTTGACACTTCTTGGCCAGCGCTGCCGGCTTTTATTGCAGGACAATAAAAGGCCTATCAAGTGCCTGGCAAAACGCACATATTGAGCCATTGCCATAGTCAGCCATGGAGTTGATCCATGTGCTCCATGTGCTCCATGTGCATTGATAGACTCGCCCATTGCACGTCTTGGCACGGGCCAATTTAATGTGCCATCAATTTTTGCCGCCTTCTCGGCTGATTTTTATCAGGCAAAAGACGCCAGAAAGTTGTAAAAAGGCTAAGCACAGGCAAAGCTCCATTCGCATAGTCCCCCCAAGGAGTCGCTGTCCTCCACGCATCCAGCCATCCATCCTTGCCGTCCCACACCCTGCTTGTCTGTGTGTCACCTAAAATGCCATCAGCAAAATTGGAAAAATCTATACAAATAAACAGAGGCACACCAGCAGCAACATCGCCCACAGTGTTGGAAAATGCTCGACACAAATAGGCCAGCAAGACGTCGCTTTAAGGCCACGAATGCGACGTCAGTACTGTCAAGGACAACGCGAGGAATTCAGGACGAATGACAGTTGGAATTAAGGCTCAGGCAATCAGGCATTGTGTATGCGTGTGGCTGCTGGAGTTAGGGGAGAATTCTTAGAGACACTTTAGATAGGTAAGAAATGAGGACCGAGAACTGTAAATGACACTAAATGCCCACGAGTTCGATTCAGAATGGCAGATAGAGGTAATACAGATTAGATCAAATAGATATGGGTAAAATATGCTGACAAGCGCATTTCGGAGAAGATTAAATAGAGACTAGGAACTAGAGATGAACATGCTTATCGAATATTCAATAGTTAAGTTGACTGCCGAAGAATCAGATACAAATCAAGTTTTATTTATGCAATTAAGTTTTTCCTGTCAGCTGCGGTTGCCCTTCACCGTTTCCTTATTTATAAGTTAAACTTTAATTTATTCGTGCCGACTATCATAATCTCATATTTTAGATGGTGACACTGGGTTCAAGAAAAAGGAAGGCGGCACACATCAGGTCGGAAAATTTGACATCTTTTAGGCACGTACAATACCAACCCTCAGCAGGGGCACAACAACAATACCCAAATTCCAAGTCAACCAATTTGCGATAAAAATAAAACATATTGCTCGATAGACGACAAACAACTGCGCAAAGGCAATGTTTGCCCCGCTCTCCCTCCCCCTCTCTCCCTCCCCCTCTCTTCGCCCTCTTTCCAGCGTCTGCATATACCTAACCCCTCCCACATGGCGTATGCGTGATGCGAGAAAACTTTCACAGTTGCATTTGCCGTTGTCACGTTCCACATTTGCTACCTAAACATTTTTGCCCGCCAGCCGCAATTCGTCTTCTACTTTGGGCTAACGACACTCTAACTGTGGGTAACGGGACTATCTAAAGAAATTTACCGCTGTATCTGTATCTGTACCTAAATCCTTACATGTATCTGTAGCAAAATAAAACAAATCGGTATCTGTATCTGTATCTGATTCTGTATCTGTATCTGTTCTTTATCTTTATGTGTTCGAATTCTTAGGCCATTTTAAATATGCCTTTGATATTTGGCACATTTCCAGATGATTGCGATTTTTATACATACATATATATAATTTCGTCACTTTGTCATAAATATTTAACCTTTTATTAGTAAGTATTTATAATGTGTAAGCTATTCTTGAAGAATTTGTGTTTTTTTTTAAAGGGAAAACACTCTTTGCATTCCTTTTCTGACGTGTGTTTCTTCATCTTAAACATTTTGGCTGAGCAAAACTTTTTGGCATGTGGAAAATATTTTCTTCAGCGAATTGATGGCCAAAAGTTTGTCGGGCCCCGGAAGGGGAGGGGGTGTTTGTTTGGTAGGGCATTGCATTAAAATTTATACTTAACTGGATGCAGTGAGTAAATACATACTGTGCACACTTGCAGTTGCAGTTGCAGTTGCCTGCTGCAGCTGGGTCTGCTAAGGGATTACATTTCATTTATCGATTTATTTAAAAGCGTTGCCAAGTTGTTACCACAAAGTTTTTCGAACGGCATACAGGTAAGTTTTTACTTGAATCCTTTTCGCATTTGCATGCAGTTTACCAATCGTATCTATATTCGCATTAGCATGCCAATTGATTCACCAAATCAGATAATTCAATAAACTTACAGTTGTTGCTCCTATTTTGGTTATTGTTGTGAAAATACTTTTGTAAGTTGTGCACATTGAGTTAAGGAAATGAAGCGCAATGCCTCCAAATGCACAAAGGCTCTCTCTACTGCTGTCTGCAAATGTAAATGCAGTCAGGACCTAGACACACAAACAGTAACAGATATAAGGTTGCAGCTATTGATGTTGAATTTTACATGCGTTTTGCTGTAGTTGACAGCACGTAAAATGTCCGTAGTCCCCAGTTGTGTGAAGAGTGTTGCTCTCCTTGTGTCTGTCTACACTTTAAATAGCTAAATCTATTTGGTACTCTTATCTATGCTCGTAAATTATTTGGCTTTACCTATGTTTTTCGCCCAATATGCCAAGCTGGCTCAACAGTTCATACTATAAGAAAGTGCCCAGTTATAAATTATGTATTTAGTTGGAGTTATTGCGCCGTTTGAGCTTGATGCTAAGTTATTAGTTTAGCTAGCTTTTTATATAATCACTCAAAAGTATTAAATATGATAAATGACGCTCACACACACGCACACACACACACACACACACCCACACTCAGAGCTTAGGCCATTGGCGAACAAGTGAACATACCAACCGGAGCTGTATTTGGACTCCCTTAACAGCCCAGGCTCATAAATATTGTTTGCTAGCTGCGATATTCAAGAGACCATCGCATATAAAACCAAATGTCTGCATCGGTTAGTGCGTGCACTGCGGTAAAACATAATAATAGATATCTGATATGTAAAATAAACTAAGACTATTTAAACAATTTAACTATTTTTAATAAATCGATTTAAATATGTTGTTAAGCTGCTTTCAATTTCAGATAATTTTGTAACAAACCAAAATAAAAGCCTACTACATTTGAACAGAATATTTAAAAACAAATATATATATAACGTATGCTCGAGTTTCCTTTGATTGGGCTTTTATACATAAATTAAAAAAATATATATTTATAATAGTTGCAAAAAGTATTTAACATTTTAAATATGTAGATATTTTGGCCTTGGAAAATATACTTATATTCTTATAAAATATTAGTAATAATTTATAAAAACCTTCTATATTTATAACTATTGAGGAACAGCTGCCATTTAACGCAATATCTGCCCCAGTCAGCCCCAAAAAAAAAACCAATTCACAACCCTTTTTTTTCATTATTTTAACGAAAGCAATTTATGGCATAAGGCCCCGAAAGGACAACGAATCGAGCAGCAGCGGAGCCCCACGATTGGCAGCCACCATATGCTCCAAATTGACCACAGCATCATAAATTTGGGGATTTAACATGTGAGCTAGAGCTGGAGGCGAGGAGTAAGACGCGGCTATTGAACGGCACGGCCGGCAGCCCAAGTGCTGCAGAAGCTGCAAAATGTTGTTGCATATGAAAAGAAAAAAATAAGAAAAGCTGAAAAACTGAAGACCTGAAGAGCTGAGCTGCAGGTTTTGCGCGTGGAGTGGAGAAAACGTGCATAAAACATGCATTAAAGTAATGAAAATTTATTGACTACTCAACGTGCTCATAAAAGTTACAGGATCATTAAGAATTCAAGAAGCAACCCGCATGTTGACAATTACACGCAGAAAAATATCTTTTTAATCTACAGCACGGGCAATAAAAATAATCATTTTTGTATGCTCAACGTTTTTTTCACACCATCCTGCACATGAGCCACAAGGAAGCCCAAAAAAAAAAAATAAAAAGAAAAAATTAAGTTTCGGGGCCAGCAATTTTTCATGCTCGCCGCCATGGAAAATCGTTTTCCAATCACGTAAACACAGCTGGAATTTTATTGCTGCGTGTTTTCATAAAAAACAAAAAACAAATAAAAAATACAGCAGCCGAAAAAAATGAATGCAAAATGCAAGAGCAGAAGCTGAGCAAAATCGCTGAACGCATTTTCGCAGAGCGTTGGCATTGTAATAATAAAAGTTATTCCGCCAAACGCCGCCCACAGAAAAACAAAAAGGCAACGACAAGAAAATGAAAATGAAAATGAAAACGAAAATACACCCAAAAGGCAGCCACAACAGCAACCGAAATCTGTATGCCGTCCAATATGCCACAGAGCGCTGCACATTGCAACATGACTGGCTATATGTAAGCCCCTATATTGTATATACACAGCATATAAATCAACCCAGGCGCACACACTTATTTGGCGCACCATGCTTGCTATGAAGTTGCGACTTCTTTCCAAGTATTTGATACTCTTTTAATTAAAGGATATTTATCCTCTATCAGCCACTTTACTAGTGTCCCTCTGCGCAGGCGACAAAACTAGGGCTAATCTAAAAAGTATCATGGGAGGAGTTTTATTAAAACTCGAATACAATAAAAATAGTAAGCATGTTGATAATAAAACTTCATTATTTTGTAGCTATAACATAAATATAAAAATATGTACATAAAATATCTAATACCAGATCAATACTAAACATTTCAATAATAAATTTTGCTTATTTTTATACTGAAATAAAATATAAATACAAAAAATGTATTACAAGATAAATAGTAACAATTTTCATAGTAAATCTTAATTATTATTAAAGTAAATATATAATCAACCTAAGCAAGATAAATAATAAATAAAAAAATTATGATAATAAATCTTCATTATCTTTATAATGTAAATACAAACAAAAATTGCAAGATCAATAATAAAAGTAAATTTATAAAAATAATAATATTATTATTATAAATATAACAACATTTTTATAATATATTTTGAATCTTTTTAGAACAAGAATAATAAAAATAACTGATTAAATATATATTATATAATAAAAATGTAATAAATTTAGTTCAATACAAGATATAAAATAAAAAAAATAATATTTCTTATAATTATACTAAATATATAAATATTTTTCAAAAACTATAAAGAATATATATACATAATTAGGATTTAATTTTCAACTTTTTAGTATTTATCATGAATTAATTTTTTACTTTTTTAAACCTAGTGTATCAATATTCTATTTGTCATAACAACAATTTAATCCTAGATTTAACTAAAAACAGATTTGTTTTAATCTCAATATGAATTCCTGTAAGGGCATACAAAGTTCAGTGTGCGAAAGCTAAGAGTTCCGTGTTTGCGCGTGGGAGCGGCTGCTATTGCATTCTGGTCGCATCCTTCGCGTTGTAGCGAACTGTTCTGCTTCGTTTTTGTTTTGGGTTTGTGGCCTTTTTTGTTTTTGTTTATCGTGTTGCATTTATTTATCATATTCTTGGTGCTTTTGTTTCGGTCGCTGGCGATGGGCAACGGGGCGTATGATGAATGCAGTGCGCATTAGAGAAAACGCTCGGTTGCTGCCATTGGACGCTTGGAAAGGGGGCGGGACGAGTGCAGAGCAGTTACCAAAGAATTTATTTGTTTTGTACTTATGGTGTCATAAAATTGTTTTAAGGCCAACTTAAATAAAAATGCTGAAGCAAAAAAAAAAAGAAGGGAAACAACAGGGAACGAACAGAACAGCAGGAAAAGTGTCAGAGTGGACAGGAAAATGGAAACAATTGGCGCAAAAATAGCGCAAAATCAAATGAAGATAAGAAGTGCACAAAAGTGGAAAAGCACTAAAATGCATTGCATGTCATTTTGTGCATTTTCGCCAAATTGAAAACGTTTTGCGTTGGTTTGGTAAATGCAAACATCTTCAGATTAAGCTGCAGATATATCAAAAGGTTCGGCTTACAGTGGGGCGGAACTATAATGGCACGGAATTCAAATTTTGATCAAATTGGGATGATTAAATTGCATGCACAATAAATAGTTAAAGACAAAGTTGGCTGCAGTTTGTTTCTCAAAGATGATTAGTTATAAAATATGTTTGGCTTATTAGCCAAGCATGTGATTAAATACTCTAAGTAAATGGTTCATTCATCTAATGCAAGTCGAAGTCGAAGGCCAAAGCAATTTTTGAGCTTTTTAATTGGCTGTTCATGTTAAAAAGTAATATTTATTTTATATAATTAAGTTTTGAGGAATTTTAAAGAATAGTTTAATCGTAGTAAAATGCACACTTGCTGCATCACATTGACGATTATTTTTGGGAATAGTAAATGTAAGTGCCCTATATACCCTATTCAACTGAATTGTTAGCAGAAATTCGCGTTGAATCCACGTGCCATAATTCCCTTGGCATAAATTTATAAGAAGCTTGCCATAAATTTGAGCTTGCAATGCGCTTCTGTCAAGTGCTTCTTTGTTTTTCTTTTTGCTCAGTTATATTTTCTTATTTTTCCATTTTATGCATTTCACATTGTGTCCCTGGCGTTGGAGGGCGGCCCTGATGAGGCGTGGCCCAGCACTATATTTAAGCTGCATAATGAAATGTTTGCAAATGTTTAGCATTGCAAATGCGAACGCCGTTCAGGTGCAGTAGCCATGGAACCGTCCTGCAACGATGGCAACGCTGGCACCCCGAGGCGCCACAGCTGCTGGCAAATTATCTAATTAAAGCAAAGAGAGCGCCAAACGTCAGTTGGGGCTTACAAGCTTTAAGCATTACATGCAAATAATCCACAAGAGAGCAAGCAACAAAAATATTAAAAATATTAAAAAAACAAATTAAATAAAAATATAAAAACTAAGTGGAATGCAAGGACCAACTTTTAGTTACACGAAAATGCCACTAAGCAGCTTTAAGTGTCTGTCAATGTCATATTTTTGTGGAGCTTACAGCAATTTTATTTTTGTTCTCATAGTTGGAAAAGCTTAAAATAAATGCAGAAAGGCAAACCAGAACAGAAAAATGCAAAAGCCCGAAAAAGGCGACGTTTTAATACACTTATCTGGAACTTTTTTCATAAGCACTTTTTTGATGCCGTTAATAAAAAGAGGACATAAATAATATAATGTTAATAAATAAATTTGACAAAACGGTGTAATATGTATGTAAATATGCACCTACCCCAAAAAAGTAGTCTACTCACGAACATTTATAAACACATCACAAAAAAAAAACAGCAGAAAAACAAAATTTATTAGATTGTCAGACTATAAAATTCTTGATCAATGCATGAAAACCTAACTTTGAATTCATGAGAATCGCATAGTAAGGCATTATTTAAACAATTATTTCTTTTTAGTAAAAGTTAGGTTCCTACACAGATACAGACACACATACAGGCATACATACAGTACATACATTCATACAGTATACACACATACATACATACATGATACATGCATGCATAGATGCATAAATACATACATATATACATACATACATACATACATACATACATATTAAAATAATACATATACAGGTATACAAATACATACATACATACTTAATTACATTCATACGCAAATATATACATAATAACATACACACATATCTACATCAACACATGCATACATACATATATACATACATACAATAAGTAAAGTTTTCCTTCAGTCAGTCAGAACAAACAGACTATCTACAGATAAACAACTTATATGTTAAATATGAAAATCATTTCTGATTTATTGTTGCCTCGTCTTATCATAACAGAGCTTTACGAATAGCCGCCATTACCTTAAAATAAAACAATGTGCGCAACTGTGAAGAATTTCTGGGCATTTGATCAACTCATTTTTTTTGAAGCGCATGCAACAACTGAATTTCTGCCTCATTCTGTGCTGCCCGTTGCCCCCGTGTCTGGCATATCTGCCATGTAGCTTCATAATTAAGTAATCCCCATTGCCGGCAACGCATTGCACCTTAAGCTCAGATTGAAAATGCCGAGAGTGGGCCAACTGGTTTTAGCGGCTGCTACTATAACGGAGCAGCGCGATGGCCAGGCCCGGATGGGTGGCTACCAAAATTTTAAGGCGCACAATTTTCGCCCAAGTGTCAAGCGGCGCGGCAGTGCCCGGCACAAGGCACAAGGCAATGACGGTAGCCGGCACTGCACTGCGGGCATCCCAATGCCGAGACCACGAGGAGAGCCTCAAACTCGTCTTAGTTATGGCCATGTGCGAAGGCAATGAGCATATCTTATTACCACTGCAGAGATTACCAAGCCAAGCAGACAGTCTGAGCGACAAGCGGTGGGGGGATTGGAGCGAAAAGGAGGCAGGCAACCAGCTTTAACGGCCTTTTGCTTTGACTTTGACACATGTTATGAAATTTGAATAGATCACCGCGGCTATTACGTGAGTTGTGTATGAGAGAAAGAGAGAGAGAGTGCGAGAGAGTTGGAGGCATTGAGAAAGAGAAAGCCTGAACTACAAACATGATGCAGCAAACCTGTAAAATGTTGATTGTAATGTTTGTTTTTCGTAAATTAAGTCGAGACTCGTGAGTCTTGTTTCGAGTTGCTTAAGAACATCTGGACGATGAGTTTACATGAATTGAGTCAGTTAAATGAAGTTGTTCGGCCAGGAATTCGCCTAGAGAGTTATGGCAATCATAAAAATAAACTAAAAGAAAACTCGAATTCTTGAAGTAAAAAGCTTGGATTGGGATTTGATAAGTTAAGTGGTTCGAGAACGTTGCAGACCCCAAACAGATAGCTACATAATATGGTACGCTATCAATTTAAGATTTTGAATACCATAAAGCACTTTTGAACATAAAATATAATTAAAAGAAGCTTCATTAGAAGTACATATATTAAATTAATAAAGCTACTCGTAAATAGCTTTCAGGATACCTTCGGGAAGTCACTGACCATTCCCAGCTATGAGCAGGGGCGCATAGCTTGCCGGACAGGCTGTAAATTTTCCCCCACCGGGTCGGTGATTTCCCATTACTTTTCTCTCTGTCCTATCTACTTAACACTCTATACATCTAGCTTAAATTTCTTTACTTTATTAACAATCTTCTTACTTTCCTTTTTCTTATTTATTGTATTTTATTAATTAATACAGCAAACTAAGATTATCTTTAATTTTACTTAAGAACACTTTTTTCCTACTTACTCCCTTCTGCTTAGATGTAGGCTCTAATAGCGTCACTGACAAATTTAGCTGTGAAAAGGGGCACAGCTGGCCGGACTGGCAACTAAAACACCTCCATCGGTCGGTGATGCTATTTAGAGAACTGCGTTATCTAACTAGGCTTTTAGCATATAATTCCATTATGTATTGTATGTATAATGAGGAAGACACTCGTTTTGTCGACCATTAATAAAATAAAATAAATAAATAAATAAATTGTATTTATTTAGTTTTTTATTACAATATTTTTTCATGTTTTTTTTAATTTTTTTTTTTTTTTAATAAAAATATATCTTTAATATTTATTTATTGTAATTATTTATTATTCATTTTATTACATGAATTATCTTATTTTCAAATGTTAAAATTTACCTTTTATATATATTTCTTATTTCAATTTCTGATATTTATTTAATATTCGATTTAATCTTTTTTTTTTTAACCCTGTTGATATTTTAATTTATTCAAAATCTTCATAAATTATTAATTTTTTTAAAATAATTTTTGATGATTTTTTGTTTATAATTTTAATAATAAAATACATTCTGTAAAAGTCGAGAGTAGCTTCATTTGCCTGCGATTCGTTAAATTTAAATGGATGATGTATCATTAGGTATGATAACAAACCAGAAGGTACGTATAATAACTAAAATGTAAATCGATTTATTCGTATGCTCAAAGGCGATGTGCTTTGATGTGGTCCACATCTAAATCTGAATCCTGTACTTGAAGTGTGGGAAATTTCTAATTTAATAAGATGAAATTTTAGAGGGCATTTGCATCCCCTTCACAAGCCTTACCCATCAGGGTACCTTTCAACTAATTTGCATATTAAATTTATCAACTTAAAGTACGAATTTCTCCAGCCATAACAAGGACTTTCCAGTGTAATCAACTAGTTGACCAGGCAGCACTTTAAACAATAATCTTGAGCAAAGTACTTGGTTTAGCAATTTAAAATCAATTTGCACAACAATATGCGTGTGTGCCCACTCCCCTAGATGTTGCACAACAAATAGCAATTATGGAAAACATGTTGGACAAGGAGAGCCTGAAGAAAATGTTATATTGCAGGAAAGTGTGGCAAGTGCTTAAAGGCAACATGCTATTGACAGCCACTATTATGTGGCAATTATAAGTGTATCAATCAAACTGACAGAATGAGAAAATCATAAAATGGCGTATGGTTAGTGGATAAGGTAACGTGAGCTTCCATAAAGTATAAGGTCCTGAACCCTCTTCACTGAGTTATAGATCTGTCCGATCTGGCAGCCTTATCTCATCGCGCTAATTAATTGATGATCCTGTGAGTCAGACGGACAGTAGCTTCTTCAGCCCCGGCTCAGAGATGCTGCTCCGATAACAGGCTCGTCTCTGGTTGGTCTGGCCAGCACACAGGTGGCCGCGCAAAATCGAAGTGAAATCGGGAAGCCACGCGAAAAGACAACAACGGAAATCGCTGCGGAGACTTGATCATTATGCATGCCACCAAGAAGTTGTGTGGAAGACTCGTTGCTGTGGCTGTTGCTGTTGCAGTTGTCTCTTGGCTGATTGCATAATCGCTGACTGTTGACTATAAAATGTGTAGACAGGGGCTGCTTTGAGAGGTGGCAGCTGCTTCTACCGTTTTAATTGCCACAAATTAAAGTATCATTAAAATATGTAGAAAAGTCGCGCCAGCAGCGATATCAATTTCATGGGACAGCATAGCTACAACCTTATGCGCATACATTGCATATTACACACTCTCTGACAGCCCAGTAAGCAAAAGAAAAAGAAAAAAACAGAAAAAAAATGGCAAATTGATTAAAACCCATTAACATGTTCTTTATCACTCAGCACATAGGCCTGCCAAAGGGGACATGCGGGGTGGAGTGGAGGAGTGAAGAGAGTGTTGTCAAGCGGCTCGTCCAGTAGGCTGGCTGGGAAATTGTGAAAAGAAACTCTGGAATTGCTTGTGGGCTGGTCCGCTCTGACGACTTGCAACAGGCTGTGGTCCGAGGCAAGCCTTGAGGCTGCAATTTAGGGGGCTGTTCACTTGGGTGCTCAAATTTTATGAGCCTACGCTGATAGATGGCTTTAATCAGCTGAAACTTTCTATAAGAATGTCGACGGATATGCTCTCAGAACTATCAGCTATACTAAATAAACTATTTACATACATGTGAGAGGGAGTTTCTATACAATTAAAGCGAAAGCACAAATCAGTTTAATGTTATTTAAAGTATTAACTAGAATTAATGAAAATCGCATAGGAAGGCGATGTTTCCACAAGTGCAGAAAAACAGATAATGACAAGAAGTGTGAAAAATAGAGCGAAGGGGCAGAGAAAGATAGTCAAAAGCAATACAGATACATAGGAGAGAATTCTCTCTTTGGAATATTCACCATACCAAACCAAGTTTTCCATCATGATGAATACTATGAAAACCGATTCGCATAGGGTACATTAAAACGTCTTTTACATATTTTAAAACTATAGTTTGATAATAATAGTCATTTCCTAATGCAATACGCCAACTTCAGCTATTACGAAACAATTTAATTTTAATTAAATTTTCATCTATATGCATTATTTTCATCTATTTTCGTAAAACTTTTCGCATTTGCATACCACGCAGAGCTTAAATGTTTCGATACGAATTGCTTTTATAAACTGAACTTTTTGTAAAACCTTTACCGAAAACCGCAAATACCTTCACAACTTTCTCGTTTTGCAATTCATCAATTTTATTGTTTACCACAAAAGCTACTCCAATAAAAGAAGAAGAAGAAAACTATTCCAAATTCCAATTTCCATTTGGAACCGCAACTAATTTCAACTTTATTATTTGATTTGCAGAGATGACCAATGGTCAAAAGTCGGAGGTGATAAATCACTCATACGCCAAGTGGGCCACAAGCTAGAAATAAAACTCCAAATGGGTGGCAGCACAATTTCTCTCTGTGTGTATGTGTGAGGGAGTGTTGGAAAACGCTTTCAGCTGTCGCAGCGCGTTTCATGGGTCGTCGCTCTGTTATGGCTGAAGGACTTTTCTCTTGTTTTTGCTACCTTTTTTTTCGTTTTGGCCAATTTTGCGCTTATTTACGCAGTTGACATGAGCAACACGTGCGCTGACAAACCTGGCTAGGCAGCATTAACCCCTTGTTGCCCCATCGAAGCGAAAGACAATTTAACACCTGAGCGAGGGCACAAACTGAAATACTATTCGTAATTTATTGACATATTTGGCCACTTTGATTTGCCTGCCATTGAGTTTCATCCCCAAACATTCGCATGGATCCATTTCACACCCAAGTGAACAGGCATCTGTTCTCTGGGTTCAATCACCCGCAGACACTGGGCACCATATGTGATGTTAGGATTTTTTTTGTACATTTTTTTATGTTCTTTTTCTCGTTTTCCCTTCAGGCTTTAGGCACTTTTCGCGCCCTGTTAGCCAAACTGGCTGCTTCTGCTATTAGCCTTAACACTTGACTGGGCTTAAACGCTCTGCAGGCCTTGTTGTTGCTTGTCGCTTGCATTACACTCACTTATGGCCAATTAAAGTTAATGTCTCAATTAGCGGCAGTTATGAAAATTATTGACTGGCCGTGCTGCTCACCTCGCAGCTTACAAGGTTTTTCTTTCTATCTTCAAGCAATTTCTAAAGTTTTTTCAACTATTTTCACTCGCCTGTTGCTAGCTGCGGCTAATGGCCCCAGTTGCAACAGGCGGGGATCAGCTGATTAGATGACGGCCGTCGGTCAGTAGCTGTTTTATTGGGTTGAATGACTGCACAAGATAAGATTAGCTTTCGACGCGACAGGAAACTACATCAATAGCTGGCGACAATATTAATAAATGAAGTTGAAGGCATGGTTTTTCTCGGTTTTCAGTGCGAAAACCGAAATCGACATTTTTTACTGTTAATCCAAATCTTATCTTATTGCTGTTGCTTATTTACCAAGATTTTTCTTTATTTAAGTCTTATTAGTTACTATCTAATTTCTAGCTTTTTTTCTTATCGTTTTATCTTATTTGCTTCTGTCACATGCACTCTAGAGAAAACGAGGATTGAGATAAAAGTCAGCCTGTTGACTTTATAACTCTGTCTCACGCTTAGAATATTTCTCATTCCACTTTCCTCCATCTAAGAGCAAGAAAAAATAGGTGTGATATATGCTAAATATGTCTCCCTTTCCCTTTAACTTTAAAAATTCTATGAAACCGTTTGTACTATTCTAGTTAGAGGAATTATTTTAATTTCGAATATGATTTTATTTTTTGTTAATTTTAAAATAGTTTCCCCATATCTACTCCCTTGATTTAAATTTTAGGAAACATATAATTTTCCAATTATTATTATTATCTAAATTCAAATTATTTTTAATATTCTTGCAACAGATTCTGTGAAACGCAATGCCACTCACATTCACACACACACACACACACACACACACACACACACACACACACACACACACACACTCTCTATCTCATTTTGAAAGTCCATTTGAAATTTAACAACTGTAGCAGCTCATTAAGCGGAAAAAGACTTCAATGCCGCACATAAATTAGTCGACGGTAACAATTTCATTTTGCTATTGAAATTGACGGCCAGAGCCCAATGGAGTTCCATGGCAGCGGAGAGGCGGCGGTGGCCGAAGGCAGCCATTCTGGCAGTGGCACCAACTGGGCCATAAATCAAAAGCAGCGCACGGTGTTTAATACACTTGACGCCAGATTTCCGCGACAATTTGCGCATGAATTAAACATAAAAGCAAGTCGGCAGAGTAACGCACATTCAGGCACCGCTCACCACGCGGCTCCTGCTCCTGCTCCTACTATATGCTCCAGCCGAAATCCAAAGCAGAATGGGCAGCACCGTCTGGAGGGGGGTTTGCTGCTGATGCTCCAGCTGCCTGGTGAGTGGGCAAATAAAATCAAAGTAGGTAACACGCGCAAATAAAACACTTGACACATTAAAACGGCAACAAGAACTCACATGAGAAACAACTGAGAAGGAAAGCGTGGGGGCGGGCAGGGAGCGTTGCATAGGGGGCGTGCCGATGGCGACGCCATGAGCAATGTGGCTACAAATTTCCATTTTGTCGTTTGGGGGCCTCTGCCTCATGCAAATAAGTGACACTCCGAGCGAGCGGAACCCAGCCGGAAGGTGCAAGGGGAGGGCCAGGCCAGGCCAGGATATGAGCTCGCATATATCTAAAGTGAGCATGTGTGTTTGTGCGTGTGCGTGTGTGTGAGAGTGTCGCTTTACACGCGCATACATACAAATTTAACGAGTCGCATTTATGATACCACAGACAAGTATAATAATTTCAATTAACGACACCCGCGGGTGTGTTTGCAGAGAAAGGTGCAGATGAAGGGAGAAAGAGAGAGCGAGAGAGAGGGGGTGAGAACACACAGCACGAAAGGGGCAAAGAAAAGAAGAAGAGGCTGCTACACGGACCAGAAGAGATGACTGTGTGCACGCAGCTGAATGAATAACAAGATAACATGCTACTTTTCTAGGAAAATGAGAAAAAATTATGTGTAATATATACAATCAAAGAGTGAAAAGTCCGATGAAATAAGTTCTACAATTATTTGCTGTTTTAACTAAACATTACTTAATATATCACAGATCTTATAATTATTTATGCATCTGTGTAAACTATAATAACTCATTTTAAGCTTTTAGGCAGAAATATTTGTAGCATACTTTTTGGAGCTGACGGAAATTAGTAATGTATGAAATTATATCTAGAACTGGTTCTTTAATAAAAGTTTTAGAGTATTTCTAAGCAACGAAATGTTATGCGACTTGAGTTCCCAATAGAAAATGGAAGACTTCAAAACTAAATCCAATTAACTTCCTTGAAGAATTCTCTGTGCTAGATAATTAATATTGGCTTTTTAATTCTTTTAATGCTCAAATAAAACTCTTTGGCAAGCATCACTGTGATTTCACTGCGATCACGGTCTCACTCAGCACCGTTTACACTGTCCCACACATGGCAGGTGTGGACATAAAAAGGAGCTGCTGCTGCTTCTTCCGCTGCAGCACAAAAAAAAAGTCACGCAATGCTGTTGGAATAATGAGAATGAGGATGTGAATACAGAAGGTGCCCGGCGAAAGAGTCACGTTAAGGCTGCGCACGGGTGTGTTAGTAGGTCGCAGGTGTGTGAGTGTGTGTGCGCGCATTATTATGCCTCTAATTAACTAAACGCATATATTTTCTTAGCCGCATCTTTGGCCAAGTTTTACAGCGTCGCCAACTCATCAGCATAAAAGTTTTTAATGAGTCATTTTGCTGCCTTTGTCAACGACTTCTCCTCCTACTGCTGCATATATAAACTCATTCTGGGCCTACTTTTTATCCGCACGTCGGCCTCTCGACGGCACATTTCGAATGTGTAGCGAATTTGTTATGACAAGCTCCGTTGACACGTTTTAATTAAATTTAATTAGTGCGTTTGCAACAACAACAAATTGGCCAACATGTCAGCTGGATTTAGGTGGGCTGAAAATGACAGCTGAATGGTAAAGCCGAAGCTCTTTATGCCATCTGACAATTGTCGGCATAAAGCTGAGGTATACTCTAATTGGAACATGTGTTCTCTGTTTGCAAAACAAAATCTAAAATAGAAGCAATAAAATGTGTTGGTATGAATGAACTCTACACAAAAAAACCGGATTATCTTATACTACATATTTTTTGGGTATTCTTTAAGGATTAAAGTCTATCGGTTAAGGAAACAAAACTTGGAATTTACCGTTTCCTCCCATTTTTGTATTGGAGTGAGAGTGTTAAATCCGAATAATACACGTTCATTAAACCGTTGACTCGCATTTGGATAGTTTTAATAAAGATCTCTGAAAATGAGATTGAAGCCAATTCAATGGTAAACAAAAAGGTTGCCTACAACCGTTTTTCGCGATTTTCCATATTCACATAAGGTATCTACAGAGAAAATTTCAGCTTCGTATTTAAATATAAAACTTACTAAATAAAAAACTAGAAAAAAATCACTTTTCAAGGCCGTATATTTATTTATTTATTTCGTATATTTATTTATAAATAAACATTTACTTACAAAAAAGTTCAAGAAGTTCAAGAGAGATATTTGTTTTGTCTTCTTTTAGTATAATAGAGCCAGCCTTGTATATAAACATATCCCTAAAAGAATTAAAGATAGATCAAATTTAATGGATTGCCAACACAACTTGCTAGCATTACACTACACTTATAATCAAAGCAAAAAAGCTGACTCCCTTGAATCTATGAGAATTGCATAGAAGGGCGACAATTAATACTAATGTGATTTAAGATTTTGAGCTGAGTGAATGGAGTTATTAAAAAAAGAAAGTAAACGTGTCTTGCTTTTGATATAAGTCAACAGTGTTCATCACATCATTATAAAGCGGGTATTACCAGTCCTTGTCCGACTAAATTATTTCAAAATGTTGAAAGTTTTAGACCTTCTCATCTGCAAATCTGCAGTATCAAAACTATATTCGATTGCTCTATTCGAATGTGCAATAGCTGTCATCCCAAAGATTTCCATTTTTGTTACTCGCAAGGCCAGGAGTGTAATCAATTTAAAAATTATAAATGCAAATTGATGGAGTAAAAGCAATCAGGACAGCTCATTGATTACCCACAAGCCAGAGCATAAACAGTGGCAACCACTTGATAAAGAACACATAACGCAAGTGCCAGGGAACACAACAATTAGATGTTTCCTGCCCAGACTCAAGCCCAGCAGCACAGCGCAACGCAGCAAGCGGATGAGCGGCGGCGCCCGAGCAGGGATTGCGACGGACACGAACGTCGACTGGGCCATGGCAGTGGCAACGGCAACTTGTCAGCTCGAATGACGTTTTAATAAGTCACATAATTCATGTGCCGGCGATGCCGATGTGGATATCAGCATGGAGGTTGCCTTCTCCTCTAGATGACAATGTTGCCGCGTGCACCGAACGCCAGATTACATGCCGCATTGGAGGTGATTGCAGCGCCATCGCATTCATTCGGTGCTGCAGGGTAACGTTTTTGGGTTCGCTTTGACACATGCTCTCCCAACCCCCAACCCACCTCCCCTGGGCTGTCTCCTGTCCTCATACCCATGCCCCGACTGCATGTCTTGTCAGCTGCTCATTTGTCAATGTAATTGATTTTATGCCTGAGCTTTTGACTAAGGTTGTCGCCGTCGTTGTCGTTGTCGTAGTCGGTGGCAGTTGGATAGCTGCCATTGGTCGGATGGCTAGCTGGCTTAGTTGGCTACCTGGCTGGCCGCCTGGCCGCCTGGCCTGTTGCCTGATATATTATTCGATTACAGTTAGACGTAAATCAAGTGGAAGAGCATGATGTAGCCATCAGGCGCAGGTATGAGTATGCCACAAGTTATTGCTTTCAGTTCATATACATAGTAGATACAGAGTTTGCGTGTGATTGCTTGTTTGTGTGTGTCTGTGAGTGTGTGAGTGTGTGTGTGCCGGGCAATGGTCAGTTAGCCAGGGAATGCGAATTATTGCCTTAAAAAGGTCAAAAGAGTGGCAAAGGATCAAAAGAAGAAGGTGAACAACAAGGTTAAGCGATAATTGCATGAGAGATGCGCATAAAATGAAATGGATGTTGTGCGTGTGTGTATGTATGTGGATGTATGTATGAGTGTACTTGTATTTGAAAGATATATGAAGAGAGCATAACCAAAGAATTTATAATGTGAGGAATGCACAAATTAAAGAAATTCAAAGCTAAAGAAGTTAAATAAAAGAAAACCCCAAAAGAACTTTAATAAATTATAATAAATAACATTTGGAGGAAAACCTAAAGAATCGCTACAGTATGATGTGATATATTTAACGAATGAAAATCAATTTACTGGTTCGATGTAGCTAAAATTGTACATACATGAAGGGGGTGAAATAAAACTTATATGTTTGGGTAAGTTATCTTCATAAACAAAAATGTTTTCCATACAAGTACTTAAATTTCGAAATGGCAGCTATATATACTAGTCCGATCCGACCCCTTCCAACATATGTATTCTCTGCGACAGAAAGACAGACCTATGCAAAGTTTCAAGACGAAAATTTGAAGACTGAGAGACTAGTTCGGACAGACGGACATGGCTATAACAACTTAGCTTTTAATGCTGATCTAGAATATTTATACTTTATATATATACTATAAAAGCAATTTTAATAAATGAATATAATGTATTTTTTTAACATGTTGACCAAAACTGAAATGCATTCATTCATTTCCAATTGATTTTTAAAGACGCTTCCTACTGATAAACATCCAGAGAGCTACCCAATTTACCGCGCTCGCACCACAACTTAATTTTCAATCAATTCAAGTGGAGAACCAAGTTCTGTTAGATTCTGGAAACCGGTAGCCGGTGGCCGTTGTGGCTACAACAATGCCATAGACTCGAGGCAGCTTCTGTAATACTGAGGAGACTGTTTTATGGCGAGGCGCGTTGTATCTTATAGATACTTTTTTTTGCTTTGTTCGCCTATTGCTGTCTTTGGCGCTCATAAATTTTTATAGCTTGTAATTTGGGACGTTGCTGCACATGCGCGCCAGGCGGTCGACGTGTCTTCGTCTGCGAGTTCGGCTTGGAATTGGCCATCCTGCCTTAGCTGGCTGGAGGAAGTATCTTTTAGTTTGTCTTTGGGTTTGGCATTGGCCAATGTCAGATTTATACTTTAGGTGTAATTAATAGCGTTGTTCGGGTCATTCTGATTGGCTTAGATGGCTTTATAGCTGCTGTCCGTACACGTTTCTGTCGGCCAGTTGCCTATTTGTCTGTCTCCGGCTTATGTGCAATTAGCCACAGCTGAGCTGTTGTGTTTATGGGTTAGTCAGTGCCTTTTGCCTTGGGTGATAATCATAATGTTGACTGCTAATTAAATTGCCAAAGAGGATATTAAATGATACTTAAAAAACACAAAAATAACCATTATTACGTACAACGGTATATATCAAAGGGATCCGAAATACAATTGCTAAAAAGCTGAGCAAAAAACTCAACAATAGATGCTTAGAGCAGATTATCAATCATTTTACAGCTACTCAACTATTTGCAATTAAGCTGGCAATACAAAACAAAATAAATTCATATTTGTTTAACTGTTCAGGATATTTGACTAATTTGCCTGTTGTCAAAGGCTCTGGGACAAAAAGTGGCTAAGCCATTTACGTGTACATGCGTAAGTAATATATAAACAATTAAGATTGCTCTAGTCGGGAGTACCAAGAGTTCATTTTCAATGAAAAAGAACACTGAACTAAAACGTCAGCACATGCACAGCACGGCAGAAGGCACAATCGCAATTAGAGTTCTTTTTTAGTGCTTGCATGCGTGTGCATGCATGTATACATGTATGCAGAAATTCTTTCGCTTTGCGCTTGCAGCCACATGGCATGTCAATATACCCGCACGTATTAATTAATATCTTCTGTGTTTCTTAACAAATCTTGATCAGGAGATCTTATTGTGCTATAGAATAGTCGTATATGGGGTGGCGGCTTGGGCGACAGCTATAAAATGAAAGATAATTAATTGTATATACAGTATAATTTGCTTAGCTGCCTCGATACTTAGCTGCATCGGTAAGATAGCTGCCTGAAATTTACTTTTCGCTGCAATAAGAGCTAATTTTGTATGAAAATAATTACGTTAAGTGCATCTAACTTAACAGCCTTTTGCACTTATGCACCTCATATCGGCAGTAATTTTTTGCCAATTTCTAGGAATATCATGTAAGTTAACTGCGCCATCTATGATCAGATGATTTGATTTTTGATTTGTTTTTCTTATGTATACAATAAACTGTATTGAAATTGAATTAAATGTAATTTAAATAAATAAAGTTAATAAAAACTATCAAATTTATTTATTTAACTTATTACTGTTAAAAAGAATTCAGTGCAACTTAATAAAAATAGAGGTTTCTATGAAATCGATATACTTTTAGGAAAAAAAATTAAGTTAACTGCTTTTTTAGGATAGCTGCCTCTACACTGTACTATATTCTAGAAGCCAAATGTCAAGTTTGGTGACTCTCGCTCTTAAAACATAATATGTTTTCTCAAAAAACAGCATATCTATTGCTTGGAAACTGGGCAAGCTATCGATTATCAGAAACAAGCTCGTGGACACTAGGAGGACTTAGCTCTCTGTAGCTCTTATAGGTTGTAAGATCGACGCGTAAATACATGCAAATAAACGGACGAGCAGACAGACGGTCATGACTTAATCTACTCAAATGATGCTGACCAAGAATATATATACTTTAAGAGGTCGGAGATACTACTTTTGGCCTGTTATATGCATTTGCAAAAGGTCATTATACGCTTTTTACCTATTTTCAAAGCTGTTTAAAATTAAAAAATAAATAAAATATAAAATGACTGCTGTCTGACTGAGTACTAAAATTAATATGAACAGAATTCATTAAGTTTCATTTTAATATCATGGTTTAGGCTCAAAGGTAACTTTGCGTTATGCTGTCTGCCTGCATTTAGCTTCCACACAAGTGATTTTCGCATGATAAAGTTTCGTTTCTAACCTAATTAGAACATTATAAGATATAACGAAGCCCAAATATTCATCTTCTGAGTAGCATAAGTCCTCATCCGCGCACGCTCTCCGCTCGGCTGATAGAGCAAACTCAATTACTTAGAGAGTCTACATCTATTCCGGAAAACCCCTCAAGTGCCCTAAAGCCATTCCGCCAAGATTTGCAGCTACTCAAAATGCAAACATTGCCAAAGCTGCCAGCAACTGGCAATGATGTTGGCTCAGTTGGCTCCGTTAAATGTTGCCTCAGCTGCCTGTTGGCTGCTGCTTTGCCTTTTGATGATTACAAATTAATCACACTTTAAACATGGCAATTACGCTACTCGCTCCGCGACAGGCACCAACGGCGCTGGCCCAAGCCATAGAACTGTAGAACTGTGATACATTGTATGCAATTTCGTGCTGGAGAAAAACACGAGCTTCCTCAGCAGCAACAGCAGCAGCAGCAGCAGCAGGAGCTTGGCTTTTATATGGAAAAATTGCTTCCTTTCGCTGTTTAACTTTCGTTTTAATAAATAATCAAGTACTGACTGTCTATCGTTTTGCACTTGGACTTCGTTTTGGTCTTCGTCTTGATCTTGAGCCTTATCTGTACGTCTTTGTCTTCTGGCTGCGGTTCGTCAAGTCCCTCATATAATTTCCAGGCAATTTCTCATACCCATAATTGCATAATTTCAAAGTTGTTGGCAACTTAATTGCGGGCAACGCGACCAAACCCTGGCAGCTGCCTACCAACTGGCTACCAATACGTATGGTTGCCCAATCCGGCTACCCAGTCCCCGTTGCCTTTGGCCTGTCTTCGGTGTAAATAAAACCTTTTTAAACGGTTGTCATGTGGCAGCCGCATCCAACAGCAGCAGCAACAGCAGCAGCAGCAGTACCCACGACTACCGGGCACTCTCGGCTCTTTCTCAAACTGGTATTGGCGGAGTTAGCAAGAGTTGGCTAACTGCCTGCCATGATGGGTCGCTTCTCTCTCAAGATGCTGACTTCAAAGCGCGCACATCATCAAACATATGTTGTATGCTGTTCTCTGCCGCCCCGCCATACAACAGGGCCCGCAACGCCAACGCCTGACAGATGATTGCAAAATCTCCATTGGTCCGAGGCATGCGCCTTCGCCCCGCGGCCATTTACCATCAAAGTTAATATGCTTTATATTAAATTTGTTGTCTGTTGTTGTACTTATTGCTGCTTTTGTTGCTGTTGTTGTCGTTGCCTAGCAGCAATGGCCGTACAATCTGCATCTGCCACAATTTCCACGCTCCGGCCTTGCCGCTTGGGGGTTTGCCTCATTTGTCCCAGCGTAAAATTGTTTGGGATGCGTTTTTCTGCGTTTCTCATCAAATTACTCAATTAATTTCAGTTAAATTAAAAACACGGCCCAGACAAGAAAACAGAATCGTTGCCGGCCAGATTGTGATGTGTGTAATTCGAGCTTATAAAGCGGCGCGACAGGAAACATTTGCCAGGACTGCGAAACACGCAGCCAGACAGACAAACAGCCAGACGGACAATGGAAGGTGGTTACCCCAACTGGCAAATAGTCGTTAATTTGGCATTTGCATTTAAATGCTGGACAATAACAATTTAACCTTAATTGAGATAAAGTGTTTAAGTGCGTTACAGAAAGCCAAGGGAGCAAAACAAAACACACACACACACACACACGCACAGAACGCAATTAGTCTACAAAATTAACTAAAAGAAATGCTTAGATAAATTTCAAAAAAAAAAAGTGAGAGAGTAAGGATATTTACGGCACGGCGAAGATTTAATACCCTTGTGACATTTGTCTTATTGTCTTTCAAATATGTTGGAAGAGTGAAAATTGGCTCGTATATAAACAACAGAGTGAATCCTATAAATACTGGGCTTAATCAATAAATCTTGATGAACAAAAATTGTTCACACAAAAACTTACTTTCGACCGATCCGTGCTATGGCAACTATATTATATAATGGTCTTAAGTTGATAAGATATTGCAAATATATAACGAGCAAAGTGAAGCTTATTAACGCTGAGATGGGTTAAGATATGATAATAAAAAAAAGATATCAATGAAAGAACTTACTTTAACATCGATTGTTCATATGATATATTGGTCCGATTCATCTGAATCCAATATATGTACTGCCTGTAACAGAAAGACGGACCTATGTAAAGTTTTAAGCTGATAGTTTTAAAACTAAGACTAGTTGGTATAGAAATATACAGACGGACATGGCTATATCAACTCAACTTTATATGCTGATCTGGAATATAAATACTTGATGGGGTCGAAGATGTCTCCTTTTATGCGTTACACAATTAATGACAAAGTGATCATACCCTCTACTACGGTATATGAATTGTGCTCTAGTCGAGAGAACCTCGCTAGAAGATACTCCGAGCCGTTTTAAGAACTATTTGAGCTTTGGAATGTGCTTCTTCTACGCTCAGCGCCCCAACATTTATGGCATTCTAAATGTATAACTATATATTTAGTTCCTTTTTCAAACTCGGGATAGGTAACCAACATTTTTATATTCACAACGCTCACAATTATCCAGAAAATAAATCTAAAATAAGTAAGAGGTTCTAGTCGGGAGCTCCCGACTAGGGAATACCCTGAACCCTCTTTGAGGTGGTAGCGGGGAGGTGGCGATAGGTATAGATCGACTCGACCATTGATGCTGATCAAGAATATATATACTTTATGGGGTCGGAGATGCTTCCTTCTGCCTGTTACATACATTTGCATTTTGCACAAATACAATATACCCCTTTACCCATTTTAAATGGGTTCAGGGTATAAAAAATGTTATATACTAATTATTCTTTTTCTTTAAAATCGATTTTTGTAGAAGATATGGTACTGGGGAAAACTATTGAATAAAAGGTTCATTTCTGATTGCTTATTAAGGAAAACCAAAATAGAAGCATACAAAAACTTAACTTTAACATAACTGTAGTCATACAATATTTCAAAATGTACAATAATAAAATTTTGACGAAAATTTAAAAAGAACTAAGTACATAAATGTTAGACACCTTTAATGAAAAGTAAATATTTGTATATTATTAATTAAAAATAAATATATATTTTTTAAAGGTACTGCATAAAAAAGTTAAAAAGCAAATTTTTTCTTTGTATTTTGGAAACATGCTCAAGGAATCCAGTTCAGTCCAGTAAAAACTCTCCTCAAAACTAAAAAAAAAAATACTGACTTTCCATTAAAGAAATTGCCATATCTCAACAAATTGTAAAAGACTGAGACGCTTAAGACTGCAGCTGAGTCTAGAGAACCGTTGAGCCAGGCAAATCAGTTTGGCTTTCGACCAAGTTATTCTACGTGACAATCTAATAAGAACATATGCTTTGGAATTAGTAACTTTCATCTGAGAATACATAAGCTAGAAGGCATTGCCAACCTGATTAATGGCCATGTTGCTTGCAAATGAGCCAAGCAAATCAAAACACGAGCAATGCAGCAGCCGGCATTTCCCCGAGGGGTTTTAGTCCAGGCCAAAACCAGATTGCGCTCAGTCGGAGAGGCCAAGGCAAATGCATTTGGCACGCAATTATGGCCCAAAGTGTTAATTGCATTTCCGCCGCTGCCAGAGTCAGCTATCAAAACTGCGGCACGGCCCACAGCTCACGCATTTGGCATTAAGCGCGAGCAGTTGCGGCCCAGTCCAGGTCGGTCCAGAAGCCGCGCCAGAAGTAAAAGCAGCCAACCAGGCGGCTAACACATTCAGAGATAAGGAACGTGCAAAGTTAACGGAGCTTTTCGGCTTTGCTGTTGCAACTATTTCAGCTGCTGCCTCCCCGGGAGACGTTGTTAAAGATGGCGCATGCGTGGCAGACACGCAGCGGGCAGCCGCAGCAGCAGCCGCAGCAGCAGCCGCAGCAGCAGCAGCAGCGAGCAGCAAGCAGCCAGATGAAGCGAAACTAAGTCAAATATTTGTAGAACAGAGCAGCAGACAGGCAGCTCCCCGGGCTAACTGCAAATGTGAAATTTATGGGCCCCAAAAGGCGCGTGGACGTCTCAGTTCTAACATGAAACGTATAGCGCACAGCTGCCACATTCACGAATTGTAAATACCCTAACTAAGCTAAAGCTTAGGTTGAAAAATATAATGAGAGAGTAAGGATACCTTCGAAGCCGTCAAAGACATTTACCTTTTTATAGATATGTTAGAATTTGCCAAAATATCTTTCGACAGATCGTTCCTAGGGCAGCTATATAATATATGAGGTCCGATCTGGCCGATTCCGACCTACATACTGCCTGCAACAGAGAGGCGGGCCTAAGCAACGTTTCAAGACGAGGGACTAGATCTCATAGAAAAAGACAAACGGACATGTCTATATCAATCCGGTTTATCTAGACCATATATATTTTATGGGGTCGGACATGTCTCCTTCTATGAGTTACACATCTCATGACAATACTATCTACTTCTCCTCTACAAGGGTAAAAAAACCAAATGGGTTGCAATTATTTTGCTATGCTACACACCATGTCACAAACGTGCTTTCTTAGTTGTTATACCCTTTCGCTGGTTATGCAAATTTGATACAAGTGCATGCAACGATTTCTTTTTGGCCAGCCGCATATTCATAAAGTGCTTTTTAATGGCAGCTCGAGGTCTCAGCCCCACTCTTGGCCCCAGTCTCAGCCCCACTCTCAGCCTGTGGCCAAGTCCAAATCCTAGCTGCAACGTCTATCGCAATGAGAATGAATGCTGACAGGCGGCCAACCAGGAGGCGTCTGTCATTTATCGAAGTCTTTGCATGTCTCTGCATGCGGCTACATTTGATAAGCAGGCAAAAAAGAAAAAACCAGGAAGGCAAAAAAAGTATTCCCATTCAAGCGGAGCAGCTGGCTGGTCCATTGCTCAACTCCCAATTGGCATTGGCATTGGCATTGCCGCTTACTTGGCCCGGCTTGTGCGCTGTGCGTTCTGGGCTTTGGCCAAATCCGTTAATAAGCCATTTTGACAAATTGGATGATTGCCGTCTGCCTGGGACTGCGAGCAATGTGTGGAAAGTGTGACGATTGCCGATTGCCGACTGCCAATTGATCTGAAGAGTAATGAGCAGCATTTCAATCTGCGTTTGTTGCCCAAAATCTAATTTGTGTAGCGTAAATTTGAGCACAAAAGTATCTTTAAGATGCAAAGCCAAAACAAGTGCAAAGCCTTATCAAACTTACTTGTCAAACTGAACAGCACTTAATACAAATTTCAAAGGCATTCAATTTTATATGGAGATAAGCACATTTGAAAATATTCATGTTGAAGGATGCCGACTATGAGCTACTCTTTACTTGTAGATAGAATAACAACCGTAAACTTTTGATTTCAGTTAGGAATCTTTTTAAGAAACCTTGAAGATGCTCTATCTAAATTGAATCCAATTGATAGAAGAATACGTTTGTGCTTGAAAGTCAAATAGCATATTAGATTATCTATCTATATAAGAAGAAAAGTAGAATACGTTTGAGCGAAATAGCATAATAGATGCTATATCTAAATTAACTGCAAGCTATAGTACAATAAATTTGAGTGGAAACAAAATGTATCTCAATAGATCTACTTAAACTGACTTTCAGTCATAGTAGAATAAGTTTGAGCTGAAAAATACCATAGATTCTAATATGCGCTAAGCAGCATTCCACATGATGTCACAAGCTGTCCGCTTAGTTGTTATACCCTAGAGAATATATACAGAAAGCGACAATTTCTTTTTAGCCTGAAAACTAGAAAATAGTCAAAAGTTTTCTAACTTAGCTTATTAATCAAACGTAAATATATTTTATTAATTATATAGTTAATTAGGAATTGTAAAACTGCTTACAAACCTCTCTCTCTCTCTCTCTCTCTCTCTCTCTCTCTCTCTCTCTCTCTCCCTCTGTCTCTTCCTCTCGCTCCGATGCTCTCTCTACATCATATCTTGATCATAGCACTTGATTGTATTATTGCACTCGTCGTCGTGCACTTGATGGAATACTAGAAACAAAATAAAAATGTATTAAGTATAGTTGATAGACAGTTTAAGGACTCTCGAGTAACTCACCGTTCTTGGTATTAAAGCAGTTCCATTCGCTCAGCTCACATTGTCCTGGGAACTCGACAACGCATTTGTCATTGGTGGCGCAGATGGGCAGCGATTTTTCCGGACACTGGAAGTTGCATTTGCCCAGTTTCTGTAGCTCGCGCTGCTGCTCGAGCAGCTCAGGCACTTGTTCATCGGCTGTTAGCAATCGCGCCGTATAGTGGCTAGGCTGGGCTGTGGTGGTGCTGGTGGTGCTGGTGGTGGTGCTGGTGGTGGAGGTGGTGGAGGTGCTGGTGCTTTGCTGCTTCTGCTTTTCCGCCTGGAGCTTCTCGTGCTCTTTGATCGACTGATTGATGGCTTGGGGTATGTGCGTCTGCGCCTGTTGCATCACATGGCTGACGTGCTGCTGTATCTTGTTGACCTTGTCGCCAATGTCCAGCGGCGCTTGGCCGGGCACTGAGACCACAATCTGCGACACCGGCGGCATCACCACTTTGTTGTAGCCCGCAACAGGAGCCGCATGTTGCCATGTGGCCGTTGCCTGATGATTTATCACCTGAGGCACCTTCGGCCGCTCAACGTGTGGCGGCAGCAAATCCAAATACGGCACTGCCGCTGCATTCGCCTGTGCATTTCCATGCCCATTTCCCTTGTCATCTGCAACCTGTGGCACGTGGCCGCTCAGCGTTGTGGGCTGCCCGTTTGGCTTCTGCGCCAACACATGATTGATGTGATTGGTTATCAGGGTTTGAACGTGCGCCGGCAGCTCGATGGGATAAGGCAACTGCTGCTCCGGCTTGTCCAGCTCCTGGGCGTGCGCCAGTGCAAGAAGGGCTGCATTGAACGATGGCGGTTATATCCGAGTCTCTTATAATCTACCAGAAAATACTCACCAAATATAATACAAGCTCTCATCTTCTCTCGGAATCCACAAAGATCACTCGATACCAACAGGCTTTACTGGGGATTCACTTTTACTTCACGACGCTCGGCGACGTTCTGTGCGGCTTTCGTTGGCAGCTGCCACTTTTTATACGATCCCCAAACTGATCAAATATCAATTGTGTTTGAAATGAATTTTATTTCTTAATGAACTTTTTATGATAATTTAACGGAAGCTTTGCAAATTCTGTACTCAGTCTCTGTACTCGGCGCTCTCTAAAGGAACTGGTTTCGATCTGCCCGAACGGTCGGCTGGCTGGACAAAATATTGTCAGATATATCTGTGCTTTGCATTAATCGCTTCCTTATATATATACGATATTTTAACTTGTTTGTTAAGCCCTGATTGGGGTGTGACAACAAGCTAACGTTAAGCTAATGATAAAATGATGAGATAAAATACTTTAAACAAACTTATGGATCACGAAAATCAAAAACTCTTTTAAGATTAATTTCCATCACACAATAAAAGAGATGAGCACACATTAACAATAAAAAAGGCATACTCTTAGGAGCTTGTTTCCAATTTCTGGAACATATTTTTAGGCTCAGCCCAGAGTTATGCTTCACAGCCCGGAAATTGCTGGAACTTCAAAAACAACACCTCACACACATTTAAAACGAATATTCATTTTAATTTAAATAACTGAATAAATTGAGTTTTAAAAACAAATAAACTGCACGTTATTATTTGGCGTACACAAAAGAAACAAATGCAAATTTCCCACGGGTACACCGTCCGCCCCCTCGCCACACCAAAAATAATAAAAACAAAAGGTTATATTTTTGGCAGGCAGGCGACGAATAAATGACAAGCCCAATGCTAATCATGATGATATTTCAGTTTTGCATATTTCTGCCAGGTGTTAAAATAAAGGATTATGGCAGCAGCAGCAACAAAAGCAGAAAGCTGCAAATTTGCCAGCTGCCAATGTGGCAATATTCAGTTATAAAAACATTTGTGGCAAGCTACAGAAATGACAGTTGAACAGTTGCTGCACATGCAGCAAGGTAACAACAACAACAACAACCAAGTCCGAATAGCCTAAAAACATGAAGCATTCGCTGCTCTGCCTATGTAAGTTTGACAAGCACTGCTCCTTAGCTACTCAAACTGTAATTGTTTTATTCTTCCGCGCTAGTTTGCTTGGTCATTGCCGCCGCTGCCGCGAGCGCCACTGTGCTGCCCGCAAAGCGGAGCCACCTACCGGCGGTCAATCAGCATGGGCAAATGGTCTGGCTGGATGAGATGATCCATCCGGTGCCCGATAGGTGCGACTTCGCTTGCACCGATCACGACATCGAGGTCTGCGCCGACAATGGCCAGTGCCTGCAAATGTTCACCAGTCGCTGCACCATGGCCGCCTACAACTGTCGCAATCCCCAGAAGCGCTTCAATATTGTCGAGAACTATCGCTGCACCCAAGGCTATCAGCCACTCTGCAGCAAGGAGGATCGACGCGAGCTGCGCCTGACGCTGTGAGAAGAAAATGGGCTACTCGGAAGTTGGCTAAAGAGTTATAATAATAATAATAATAATAATAATAATAATAATAATAATAATAATAATAATAGAAATAATGAATAATAATGATAATCATAATTAAAATAGATAACGATAATAATAATTCAAATATTTATTTTATTACTTATCAAATTTTATAAAAGACAATAGCCTCACAGAATAAAATAATCCTTTATCCAAGTTTCGACATTTTAGTATGTTTGTATATTTGGGCTTACAATTAAGCTTAACCTCAAAATAAATAAGCATTTTAAACAATTTAATAAATAAAAAAAGAAATTTAATAAAAATAATAAATATATAAGATAGGTCATTTGTACAGATATGAGCATGGTAAGGCTCATAACTGTGGATTTTCATTGAAGAAATATATTAGAAAGGAAGACACTTTTCCCTATAAAGCCTTCATATGATAGAATAGTGCCGAGTTATACAAATAGTTCACTTGTGTCAGCAGCAAACTTACTCAACTTGTGGTCCATACGGCCTACTCTAATATATATACTGAATTAGGAATTAGGATAGCTCGATAACTGAGAGACTAGACGGCCGGACATGGTTACATCGACATATATAAATGTATTATAGTTAAAGACAACTATATATGTACATATAAACAAAATATTCAAATATATATTTAAAATAAATAACTAAAATATATATGTATACCAAATGATTTCAGAGAGAAATCTCTCACTTTGCTTTACATATTTGGTGAATAAGTTATAATACCCTCAGCAAGAGTAACAAGAAAGAGGTTCTAGTCGGGAGCTCCCGACTAGGGAATACCCTGAACCCCTTTGAGGTGGTAGCGGGGAGGTGGCGATAGGTATTAAATGAAAGATACTTGACATATATATAATATTCTAGAAGCAACATATCAAGTTTGGTGACTCAAGCTCTTATTATTTACCCAATTTGCTCAAAAAACAGGATGTCGATATCGATTTTTATCGATTGCTTGGAAACGGAGTAAGTTATCGATTATCGGAAACAAATTCGATTCTGCGCAGGCACTAGGAGCACCTACATCTAAAATTTGAGCTCTCTAGCTCTTATAGGTTCTGAGATCCTTGCGTTCATACATACGGACGGACGGACGGACGGACATGGGTAGATCGACTCGGCTATTGATGCTGATCAAGAATATATATATATATGGGGTCGGAGATGCTTCCTTCTGCCTGTTACATACATTTGCATTTTGCACAAATACAATATACCCTTTTTACCCATTTTCAATGGGTTCAGGGTGTAAAAGCTTAAAGAAAATATCGATATTTTCTGCTGTTTGCCAGTAATATATTTTCAATTGCATTTGTTCTTATTCTTTATTATAAAGTGTATAATTTTTATGACGGAAATTGTAATAAGTTTCAGGCACTAACCAAGTTTACATCTTAAGATCCTCCTCTTTGCAGCGACGAGCGCATAAGCCCATGCGGCAGACATCCTCATCCACAGCACGGAACGACAAATCGCGATGTTTACAATTGAAGGTGTCCATTATGCATTGATTGGGAAACTCATGAATGCAGATACCGTTGTGGGCGCAAATGGGATTCAGCTCAAACTTGGTGCACAGCCTATCGCAGTTCTCCACGGGAGTTGGCGGAACTGGCAACGCAATGGATGGGCCTGTGGTGCCAGCCAATAGCAGCTGATGACAGTTCTTGGATGGCATGCGTTTGGTCGACACATCTGGTACATGCGTGGTGCTAGGCGGTTCAACGACAACTGGTTGAACTTCCGAGGTGGGGCTTTGGGCTGGTTGGGTGATACCTGGATTGGGGATACCTACATTGGGGACACCTGGCTTGGGTACACCATGATTTGGTACGCCAGGATTGGGCAAGCCGTGGTTCTCGACTCCCGAGTTAGGTATACCAAGATTTGGTACGCCAGGATTGGGTATACCATGATTGGTTACTCCAGGATTCACCGTTTCGACAATAGCTCTCATATTTCGCACCTTGGCCAGCGGCACCTTAACTGTGGGTGGCACCAGCACCTCCTCGCCTACCACCTTGCCCGGCTTCAGCTCCACCACATGCGCCACCTCCACCAGATCCTTATTCTTATCCTGGGTCATGACGGGCTTTCCATTCGACAGCAACGGCACTTGGACAGTAACCCGACCGATCTCTGTACTTGGCTTCACCTGCGCTGCGACAAATGCGGAAGACAGCAGCACTACGCAGACATGTAAGATATCAAGTGAGACTGGATGCATTCGATACATTTCGAGCTGAGTTTTCACCTGTGGCCAAAACCAAAAGGAGCACCTTTCCCATCATCTTCGACTTCGAGTTGTTTGACTTCTGTGTCCTGAACTGGGTCTTGGCAAGGGCTTTTATACGATTTGAGAGAACTTCGGATGTTACCAACCCGTTTTCAATTGAATGCAACAGCTGTGATTACGTAATATTTCAGAACCTGTTTTGACAAAGCTTTCCTCAATAAATCCAGCAATTATGATTATTTATATTTTTTACGGGTGCGTTTCTGGCACTTCATTAATTTGAAAGAAATGCTAAGCTCATTTCTTTGAAATGTTTTATAAAATTCTTTTTATTGTTTTTAGTAATATTTCATACACTTGCTTGGTGTAAATTACATTTAAAATTCTATGCTATGGGGCACAGATATAGTATATATATATATATATATTTAGTTAAAATATAATGGACTTTTTAGTGTTATCTACAAGCTTAGCAGATCGCATTTCGTGCCTTTTGCAACACTAACTAGCTTTCTATTATACAAATTAATTTCTTAAAACTTGTAAAAATCATTTAAGGCATCAAATATTTTGATTAGCAAATCGTTAAAATTAGTTTTGATATAGATAATTGGTATTATTGGTATACATTTATATATAAAAAGAGAGTTGACCACTTTGAGTTCCGTTTTAAGTTATCGTTGAGTTAAAGTTTACGCTATTAGGGCTCGTCCACAGCTCGAATACGATCTATGTACGGATCGAACTGCTCATCGATCCCTAAAACTTGCACATTACGTCCATTATTTAAGTTTACAAAACACATATGTATCATTAGTACGTAATTCAGTTATATAAGTTTAGTTTTCCTTCTTTAATTATTATTATTTTGCGTTCGACCTAAAACTTTCTTTGCCTTCTCTTAGATCAAGTTTTAACTAAAACTCCAACTACATATCCTGGGGATTGTCCATACCATAAACGCAAATTTTTGATAGGTTCTTCATCGATCTGGGTTAGTATCTGGGCGCCTGGCAATTTCTTTAGCACAAAAGTGTTTAGATAATATAAGAAAAGAGAATAGACAAAATGTTGGAGAACTAATAAACAGATTAGCAGGAAGAAGAGAATATATATGAACTGAAGAATTTAGAATAAATTTCATACATACTATAAAGAAAACAAGAAAGTAAAATGTTTTTAAACGAAAAAAAGTTTCCCAAGCGCTTCCCAGTACTAAACTATACTTAACAAAGTTGAAATCATATATAAATATATATCAAACAATTTAACGGTACTCGGACCTGTCTCTATGCCTACTCATATACACATCATATACATGGTTATAATTATATCTTGTATATTAATAAATATTGTTTGTTTTAAAAGGTGTATAATCTTATGAACTAATAATTGTTACAGTTAATATCTTCAGGGCTCAACAACACTACAAAAACTATAAACAATTTGCTGGGTTAAACGTGTTTCCTTTTGTTTTGTTTTGTTTTTTTTTTTTGTTTGGTTTTTTTTTTTTTGACAATATTGGTTTAGTTTCTATTTTACAAACATGAAATTTTTATACATAACGATTGGTTAAAAAGTTTGACAAAGAAATATAATATGAATAACAAAATTTTAAACTAATTTCACATGAATTTGTAGTTCTGTTCACTTGTGTTGTTCGGTTTAAAAACTACAATAAATTGTTATAAAATAAATTACGACTTATACTGTATACATAAATATATATGGGGGGAGTGCTTAAAATGTATTTTAAAGTAGTTCATTAGTTAGTTTATCTTGCTCTGCTTCTCTTTTTGTTTTGTTTCCTTTTGAGTTTAGTTTAGGTGGTCCAGTTACCGCAGTATCTGGGTTTAGTTTTATTATTAATTATTGTTGTTCTTTTTTCTTTTTGCGCTCTTCTATTTGCGCTCCATGGGCTTGACTTCGAGCAGCTGGGGATAGTTCTCCACAATGTTCAAGAGGATCGTATCGATATAATGCTTGAGGCGCACATTCTCATCTTCCTTTTCCTGGAAGGCCTGTTGCAGCTGTAATTTGATTGAAAACCGATCAATTAGATACACGTTTAACACACGAAGAGCATCCAAACACAAAGACAGGCATGAATGACACCTTTAATATTTACACTTTTATATACAACATGAATGTTATGGGGTTTGATGATCTTGAAAATGTTGTTGTTAAGCACCCAATGAAACCAACAGAAAACATTTCAAATTTCGTAAGAGTTAAATGCCGAAAAGAAATAATAAATAAACGTGAACCACAACCATATAACAGTGGCTGTCAAACTGCACACAGCTCATGCACAGCGGCTCCAAAACCGTGTTTTTGTGTACTCTTTTTTTGCCTTTGGTTTTGTGCTTTAGTTTTTGTTTTTGTTTTTGTTTTTATCTTGGTGAATAAGCATTACCTGACTTAAGGATGCTAATGTGGCTGAATCCACAGAATCCTGTAATACAATAAATACAATATAAATATATATATATGATGTAAACAAACGACGCAATGCGAAACGGGCACAAGGTGTGTATGCAGCGGGACTCTCAAACTGTGCGACTAAAAAAAAAGCATGACTGTGCGTGGGCGGCGTGTTTGACAAATGTTTTGTGGGCGTGGATCGCGGCATAAGAATAGCAATAGAGCAAAGCACGGGGAAGAGTGTGTGCGTATTTGTGCATGGCATTACAAACCTGAGCTTGTGACATCTCCTCCAGCTCCTGGGCCAGATTGTTGAGGGTGCCGTTCAACAGATGACGACCCTGCTCCACGCCGTTGGTCAGCATGGTGGCTTGATTCGTCAGCATGGTTGCCTGCAGCTCCTCGTTCTGCTCCTCGAGGGCTGAAATAAAGACGAACGTGTAGAGTGGAGTGTTATGGTAAAGGCTGTTCTGGACTGCTTACAGCGATTCTTTTGGCGCATCTCCTCGAGCTCCTGATGCAGCTCCTCCAGTCTTATGCTCTCCGGCGATGTGGTGGGCATGGCACGTGCCCCATTCTCCTCGCGGGCGCGCTGCAGTTCGCGACTCAGCTCGAGCATTAGCTCCTCGGTGGACTTTTTCTCCTGCTCGTGCCGGCGCACCGTCTGCAGTTGTTCATCGTACTCCTGCTGCAGGGCGGCAATCTGATCGCGTGCCAGCTCCAACTGCTCCTCGGTGCGATGCAAATCGTTGGCCTGTTTATCGCACAAGACACGCAACCGTTGCGCCTCATCGCGCAGTGCATTCGCCTCGATTTCGGTGGCTTTGATCTTCATCTGGCAATTCTCATTCTGCAGCGAGGCTTCGCGTTCCACACGGGCCAAAATTTCACGATGACGCTTCTGCTCCTCGGCCAAACGCTCCTCGGCGCGCAGTTCCGTCTAACGAAAATAAATAAGATTAAGATTTGTGTTGTGTTGTGACTGTCAAACTGTTGCAGCTACTCACCTCTCTGTACTGCTCCTCGAGCATGTGATAGCGCGCCTGGAGCACCGCATATTCAGTCTTGGTGCGCGTCGTGCGATCCTCGGCTATGTTCTGCGTATCTGACAGATCGTCCACCTTGCGCTGCAGCAGCTCCAGCTGAAAGAGACACAAGAGATTGCGTAATGTAAGTTGAATTGTTTATGTATTGCTGGAGTTTCGAATCGATAAAAAGAATTCCATTGATGCGCTACTAACACAATCGCTTTTCATGTGCCGCAAGTCGTGGAGCAGCTCATTCACCAACTGCACCTCAGCCATGTGATTTTTCAAATACATTTGCATATATATGATATATACATGATCTGGGTCTCTATATGTCTCTATATGCCTGCCTGTATGCTGTTGCACTCCGCTCATCAAAAATTCAACAAATTTTTGTTGGCTTTGCGCGTCGGGCGTCGTCTTTGCACATTTGCTTGCCCCAGCCGACTGCAAACTCAGCCGGAGGCTGTTTTATTTGTTTTTTGTTCGACAGCGCCGAAGAAGAAGACGGCAAACGACGCACACTGTAGGCTGGCAACACTTAATTACACTGCGCAACAAAACCGTGAAACTAAATATAAACCAAGGGTCTGCAAAGTGCAAGCATCAGATATGTTTACTTTTTTAAAAACTATTTTATAACTTAACTAATTAAACTGAATAGAAATTGCATTCATAAAATTTATATATATCTTAGATTTCAATTGTGTGCTGCACAGTGTTATTAGGCATGCCTAGCCCATATAAATTTCATAAATATTAAGTATACGCCCAAGTGTTTTCCAATTGTGAAACAGGCCCACCAACAACAACATGTTGGCGTTGCATTCATTAACTATTTTTGTGCGTTATGTGAAACCAAATTGTTGACTGCAGCGAATTAAGTTTGCTGAAACTGCTGTTCAGTGTAATTATCAATGCATATATATACATATACACTTCTATATGTGCATGTATTTATATGCACCATGCATATAAGAAATCACTCGACATTTGTGTGCTCAGCTGCTGTTCTCTGCCGATAAGAAATGTTTAAGGCGGATGCGCATTTGTGTTGCAAGTGGAATACAGGGTAACTGATAGCACATACAGATGCTGACTGTTGCACTTTCCGTTGCATTCTAATCGAACAGTGTTGTAAATGTCAATACGAGCCACTAAGCAAGGCTTGTCAGTGTTGCATAATGAATCAAGTAGGAAATTTTATAATTATTAAAAAACTGGTCAGACTAAACAAATAAAAAGAAATTTCTAGTGTTGAGAAACATTTCTATTGTCAACTTTGAAGACAATATTAAATAAGAAAAATTAGATTAAATATAAACAGAATTCTGCGCTCTGCACATAAACATATGTATATATGTTTATTTGCTCAAAATGCTTTCTGCTTATAAAAAGTCAACTGAAAAGTTCAATTGAAAAAAATGCGACACAATGCTGCTGTGCAGCCGCTGTCAAACTGTAGGCAAAGGGTTCAATTAAGCTTAATTAACTGAAATTTGCCACATTCGAGGGGAGAGCAGCGTAAAAATTGGCAAACACAAAAAGAAACACAAATGAGCAAATGCAAAACACAAAACAATTTGACGTCAACACAAATACTGAGAGCTCTATAGAGACTATATTATATATTTTTATATATTATCGAACAGAATGAACAAACAACGCGACGCGCGGTACGTCAACAACTGAAAAGATCTAGGAATGAGGCCCCGAAAATGACATGTAAACTATCTATGTGACCGAGAGATAGCTACAGAGCGAGAGAGAGAGAGAGAGAGCGACAGAGAGGGGTTCGCTGAGTCAAAGTCTTGAGTGCCATATGAAGGGGGCTCTATTAGGGCCTCTGTTACTTAAACATGTGTACAATGAACCATGCCAAAAATTATAGTACAAACATAAAGAGGCAGAAAACTAGAATCTAATTGAAATTCTACAGAAAAGAAAGGGGGAGGGGAAACAAAAACAAAAACCGTTGGCCAAAATAAACAAAAAGTACAAGCCATAAAAAAATACACTACACATAAAAAGAAACTAATAAAAAAAATCCAAGCAGACGCATTAAGTAACAAGTGCCGTTGTTAAACAGGAAAAGTAGAGTCAATGTGCGAGAGCGAGAGAGAGAGAGAGAGAGAGAGAGAGAGAGAGAGAGAGAGAGAGAAAGAAAGGGAGAGAGGAAAGCAGAGGGGAAGTGCAGGTAGCTATTTCTATATGCTACACGTTTTCTTGTCACTTTTGTTGCAGCCCATCAAAAATGTAAGCCAAGTTAGCGCCCGAGGGTCAATGCGGTCTGCGTGAAACACCCTGTGAACATTTTGTTATATTTCAACACTGGCAGCAGAGGAAACTGTGAACTGGAAAGTTTTCACAATGTGACAGGTGACATAATGGGGGGGAAATGGGTACTCAATAATGAAAAGTGTGCGCAGCAAAAGAAATACAGCTGGCAAAGGCTAGGAAAATGCATTAGGCAGACGACTGAACAAGTTTAGGATATTTGTCAAACAAAATCAAAGGAATTGCTATAGGAAATTAAGTGACATATTGAACAGACTTAACACATGATTCTAAAAGCCTTTCAATAATATTAATGCACGAAGTTTTGCTTTAAATCTAGGGCTAATTATGTGAACCAGTCAAGTTTAGTTTGCTTTCTTTCCAAAACAAATTCGAATAGCTTTCCGAAACTCTTATTAAACATATATCGATCCAATTTATAGCTCTCAACGATATTGATTTATAACAACTTCCCTCACTTGACGCCCATTATCCACACATTAGCAGCTCATAAACTTCAATTGAACAACTTTAGAGCACAGCCCATCAAAGTCAGCATTAGCTTTGACCTCAAAAGATTTCGAACAACAAACAAAGAAACACTTGCAACACTTTTCCGCTGGCAACACAATGATCCCATTTGTTACATTTATCAAACGAGAGTCCGTTCCGATTACCATATATCAGGCATAGTAAACAGTGGACGCTGGAAGAAGCATCCGTTTGCTGTCTTATCGGAGCAGCAGTGACCTCCAGGGCCTGTTGCTGGTGAAGACTTTTGAGAGCATACGAGAGAGTTTTGCTCTTGATTAATAACATGCTCGCATTCACAGCTGTATGCCCAATTAGCAGACCCCAATAGGCTTCAATGGGAGTGAATGAGTGCTGTAGTCATGCATAAAACTGGAAAATTGCATCATGCAATTAGTTGCATGTCGAATTCTCAGCTAGCCCCATGTGTGCCCCATGGTGCCGCAGACTAGGAAAAGTGCATGTTCCAGCTAGCTACACACATACATATATCTCAATATGCCACATTTAATTTCCCACTCAACTGTTGCAATCGCATTAGCTCTCTCGCACTGAGGCAAATTAATCTGTTTTAGAAACTTAAGAGCCCAAAAGACGCTTCTGTTCTCATTTCTCACTTCTCGGTTACTTTCGTTGACACATTTTTCCACACTAATCATCCGTTTGGTTAGGTTTCGGTTCATTCATTTATTTTAGGTTCATTCATCAAAGTTGTTTTTATTTTTAGGGAATTTCTAATTTGTCTTACATTTTTCTTTTCTCAGCAGCTGATCTCATTTGACGCATTTCTCGGACTCTACGAAAGATAATTTATGTGTTTTCAGTTTATTTTCGGCAGATGTTTGCAATTTACACAAAAATATTCTATAAAAACAAGAGAAAAACGATGTTTGTTTAAATTTTTTTTCTCTAAGGTAAATATGTCAAGGAAATGCGTAAACAATTTAAAAAAAACATTACAGATAATTGGGCACTAAGCAAATGTTGTTCAGCTTGAAAATGGAAATGAAATAATTCGAGAATGTTTGGATTATATTTGATAAGTTGATCAACACTGGGCTGAATTTGTTCAGGATTTGCATGCCTTTCTAATTGCATCACAAATTTTTTGATTTACGCTTTGCCAATACTCGTAGACTTGTTTGAATACGCCTTTACAACACTACTTCATTTGTTTATATATACCTTTTAATTACTACTGCATTAGTTTGTATATGCCTTTCCAACACTGGTGCATGTTTTTTCTTCAAATTTTGCCTTTTCAACACTTACATCGTTTGTTTCCAGCATTTTAGTTCAAGTTGTAGCAACAATTTAAGTAAACTTCACACAAATCAGTTGACTTTTTACACAAATATTTTCCCATATATATATTTTAGTAGTTCTCACGAAACAATCCAGAGGTCGACTAAACTATCTGACTTGACAGCGGCGCTTATTTATAGTAAATTGACATTATTGACATGCTATACTAGAGACTCAGTGCAAACTGAATCCAAGGGGGGGTCGACAATAACTACTATATACCCTTTTGGCATGCAAATTCCGTTTGGGTTCCACGCAACCCTAAACATTTGGAATAGCCACACAATTAAATTAGCCGCAATGATGGGGAGGGGAACGTTTAAATGCAATTGCATCGGACATATTACATGTAATATTAAAGAAGCTATTCTGGTCAGATTGTGGTGGGTTTTGCTTACTTGCTCGTTGAAATTATCGCAAATCTCCGCGCTGAGGGCGCCGTTCATTTTGCTGTTTGTGCCGTTTGCGGCTCCCCCGTTGCCGTTCTCCTCAAAATCACAGAGCAATTTGTTCTTGAAGTTCTTAAGGTTTTCCAATTTGAAACCGTTTGTATTCGTATTGTTTGTCTTATTATTGAATTTGCTTGTCAACGTTTCCAAATTGTATATTTTATTACTATTATTATTATTATTGTTGTTGCTGTTGCTGTTATTATTATTATTCGATTCCAAACTATTGTTGTTCGTTTCGAGTTTGTTTTCGATGAACACCAGCGAATTGGGCTCCGAATCGGATGGCACAATATTCTCAAAATCCGCCGGATTGAGACTGAGAAACGTCTCCTGATCGAACAGTATGGGCTGCTTGCCAAAGCCAGGATATTGCCCAGACACGCCCACGCCCACGCCCAGACTGTAGGCGTTGCACAGAGGATTCTGCGTGGAGCTCGTGTTGAAATTCAAATTCAAATCCTCCAAACTATCCGCTGACGAAAGCTCTTGACTAGCGCTCCGCTCACTGCCAAATTTCACGCAATTGTTGTTGTTATTGTTGTTGTTCAGTGCGCCGCCTTTGTGATTTATTGCTGTTGTTGCTGCTGCATTCGCTGTGGGTCCGACAAATTCGAATTGACCCGCCCACATATCATAGGCTAAGTCAATGCTATCGGGCTGGCTGGCAGGTTGACTACTCATGATTTTTTTGTTCGAGTTTTTTTCGACGATTTTTGTTTTTTTTTAGATTTTGTTAAGGTGTTTTTTTCTTTTGGCTTAGGTATTTTTGAGTCAGGGGCGTGGCACTGGGCGTTGGGTATTCACACTTGCTGTATGGGTTGATTTTTGTTGATTTTTGTTGTTGCAGTCAGTATTTGTTTAACTTTTAAGGCACATTTTTGGGATATTTAGACGCTAGGTTCTTGTGTTTATAACATTTTTTATAACTTGTTGGGCACTTTTCTGTGCATTGTTGCACACTATAAAAACGTATTAAATTTAAATAAAATTAAGAACTTTTTGATAGACTTTGATCATATTTTTGCCTTGATTTTCTATTATTAAATAATTTTTCTTCTTTTATCACGTCTTAATTAATAAAGAATGTGACTACAATTACAATTATTATATTTTTATATTAAATTTAAAATTATAATTATTATTTTAAATTTAATTATTTTACACAAACAATATTGTTTAATTATGTTTGTTATATTTCATTTTATTGCCAAACTCTCTTGGTATGTTTATTGGTTGAATAAAAGTTTGCCTTTGGACAGCTTTTCTCAGAATTTGATATGAATTTTCTACTTAGAGCTGCGCAGCTCCAAAGAAACACAAACAACAATTATGTTGAAGTCAACTCTCACAGCAATTAGACTCCGCTGACCAACTTGTGGCGTAAAACTAAAGACATCCACGCATTATAAAGCATTATAGAGCAATGCGCACGCATATTTCCCTAATGAGTTCCTTCAACCCGAAAGAACAATCAGCAGCAGGTGCGAACAACAATTGCCAGAGGTATTTTGAATTTGTATCAGAGTGCGCGGCAATTTAAACGATATTAGAGAACCGAAGAGGAGACCTTCTCAAGATGAAAATCAAGCTCGAGGCCAAACAAATTGAAAGGTAAAACTGTTCCGGATTCCACCAGCCAGCAATGGCTTCGGGGGCCCACACAGCGGCAGTAAAAGCCGCAGCAGTTGCAGTAACTGCGCACAATATGAATGCAAAATAATCAAACAAAGGAAAACTGGCGAATGGCATTCAAGAACTTTTCTTCTGCAATTTTTTTGCCAGTATTTCATGCAGGAAATGAGCGAGCGCGCGCGCGCGCGCAGACAAACAAAAGTCATAAGATCCAAGTTCTTCGGGGTACCCTCCACGGCCCACCCCACACCCCGCCACCTGCTCGTAGCACTCTTCTGGTCACGCCTCTTTCTACACGACTGAGTTTGGTCTGCGCTCGGCTTGGAGAGTCTTCTTCTGTGTTTAATTTCCAGCCTGAATTGATGAACTTCGTGCAGATAAAGAAACACAGAAGACTTTGCAGCGAGTCTTCGCAGAGAGTCTTTGGCGCTGTTTAGTGGAGCATGCAATGCTGCAATTCTAGCCCCGGCCCCAGCCTTATTGCATTGCATAATATTCCGATGCCCTCTGGGGCAGCTTTTCGGGTTTTCAGCGCTTTGCAGCTGTTTTTCCAACAAATCCAACTTGTGCTCATAAATGTTCTTGATGATTCAATTCAAGAAATGAGAAAATGTGTCATGTTGTGCATGAGTCTTAAATTTTTCTTAAATTGTTTATAATAAATTGTGCATGATTCACACAAGAGCACAAAATGAAGAGCGCGCCGCAGCCTTTCGGCTAGTGGAATCGCACAATTGTGCATGTCAAATGGTTTTAAGTGGCGGCCACAATAAATTCTCATTTATTTGCTGCGCAAATATTCAGAACATTTCGGGATGTGCGGCCAAACACAGAATTGTGTTAAGTACAGCCAAATTTTAAGAATTGCTTCTTTAATGAAATTAAAACAATGCAAAACAGATCTACATTTATTCAATGAACATCCAAAAGAACTATTAAAGAAAACTATTTTCAATTTGTCGCTCTAATTCTCTGACTTAATTGAGTTGTGCACCTTTTTAAGCTGTTGCAATTAACTTAATGCTCAATTAAGTCCCCATTTAAACCTTATTTTACTTGTATACACTTGTAGGCGGCACAATGAATTTTCTCATGAAATGTGTCGCACAAAGAATGAACCATTTGCGACATTTAGATGAGCATTAACAGCCGAGTTGTCTGGGTGTCTGTTTCTATGCGAACTAATCTTTTAGTCTTAAGCTTAGTCTCTGAGCTTAGCTATAATCTTGAAACTTTGCATAGATCCGTCTCTCTATCTCAGACAGTACAGACGGTCAGATTGCACCAGTATGTCATATAGCTGCCATAGGAACGATCGGTCGAAAAGTAAGATCTTGTATGGAAAACTGTTTTGTTCATCAAGATATCTTTCCCAAACTCAGCATTTATCACTATGCTCCCTACATATATGCAAAATCTTATCAACATCGGACCAATACATCAGACAGCTGCTCTCAGCATTATCTAGCTTTATTATTCTTACGTATCTGCAAAAGGGAAATATCTAATAGAGTATCAAATCTCCGGCGACCCAAAGATATCCTTACTTTCCCGGTATTATAAGTATAATATATATACTTTTGATTATCTATTTGTTAATTTTGTACAGCCCATAAGATTAGGTATATCGGTTAAACAAAATGTCAACTGCTTTGCCAATAACTTGATCACAAATTTCATTGATTTATGCACTTGTTTCTGCCAAATTGCAGCAACTGCGGCAAAGACGACAACAACAACAACAACTTTCACCAGTCACAACAACAATTTAAGCTCTGTCGCCAAGTTTTTCGCTGCGTTTTTTTAGTTTTTAATTTTAAGCATTTCTCCAGAAAAGCGCAGTAAATTTACTGCAAACGAAAAGCGTAAGAAAAAACAAGATTTCGTGTTTGTTTTTCATCAGCTGCAACCGCTTTAATGGGCGGCCATTTATAAACATAGCATAATCGATAAATCGGTGGCGTATGCGTGATATTCAATGTGAGATGAACTGCAGACATTTTTATGATGCTTTCATGCATATTGATTTGTGGCTGGCCCTCGACGGGCTGCAGGTGCAGATGTTGTTGTTGTTGTTGTTGTTGTTGTTGTTGTTGTTGTTGTTGTTGTTGTTGTTGTTGTTGCAGTTGCAGTTGCAGTTGCGGGCGCTCACGCTTTGAGACAATGAAAATTAAGTTAATGACGCACCTACAGAACGTGCAACGTGCACGTCGTGAAAATGAAAATGATATTAACCAAAAACTATCATCATAATGATGTGACTTTGAGTTTTACAGCTTTCTTAAGGTTGCTGCCCACACACAAAAAAAAATCACAAAAGAAATTTAGCTGGGTGTATTTTATTGAATTAAATCCATTTATGGACATTCCAATGTCTGCCATACTCATTTATAAGCATTTACATATAGAAATCCTAAACCGCAAATATTTTTCTTAAAAAAAATACTTTTAAATGGCAGCAAATTTCAAGCATTTCTTTAATATTAATATTATAAGACACTCGAACAATTACTAAAGTAATTCTAGAGCTAACCAAGCTTTTTATGGGTCCTTGAAACAGGAGAAAAATTGTACGTAGATAATAGATAAATTAAATTATTAAAAATATTAGTTTTTATATACGAAAAGCTGCAACAATAACTAAAAAAAACAAATATAAACAGCTCAATAAATATGATCAAGTAATTGTAAATACATAGGAGAAACTAGAACAACTTTTTTTAAAAGTTAAACAAAAATGTTTACATATGTTCTCATCCCGCCCGAGCCTGACATAATTTAGCCCAACTGAAAGGCCGAGTAAGGCTTACTCAAAGTAGATACTTGGCCGTTGCAATTTGAAGGCATTGTCATAATCCACAGCTGTTCTACTTTCGAATCGAGCAACTCTACCAGGAAAGCAATTTAACCGCATTAAGTCCTAACAAGCTCATCCATTTACACATTCGCAGAACAACCACATGGATTTGCGCCAGTTTTGAAACTCATTGTCTGACGGTGGAGAACATTTTTGCCATGTCCATTAGACAAAAGCCTTTGCGACGCCCACACGCTGGGCCCTTTCTAGAACTTGGCCAACATGCACACACACATGCATAAAAACTTTGCTAACCTCGTTTCCCAATGTGGAGGGCTGTCAGGGAGACAGACAACAGCTGTTTGCTGTCACACTGATCTCTCACCTTGCCTTTTGCATAATTTCTTAATGCAGTTGCAGTCAGAAAAAGAGCAGTAGAAGAAGAAGAGCACACTCTAAACCATGCAGTAATCATAGAAGCAGCAACAACTGCTAAAGTCTACTTCAAGTTCCCTCTTTCATCTTCATTATGTAAGCAACAAGCTTGTAGAGCCAGCAGAGCGTAAAATGATTTTTGTGCCAGACTTAAAAGACAATTAGAATCTCGACTGCAACTTCTGACAACAACTTGGCTGTACGCTTTTTCTTCGAGTGTATTGAAAGCAGTTTGCTTTATTATTTTGCATGTCCAGGGCTTGTCGCTGTTTATCTTTGGCTTTGTTCCATTCGTGCCTTGGCATATCCCCAACTAGTTTCTAATTACGCCAAATTCAATGCTCTGCTGCTCGCCAACCATGGAAAAAAACACATTGCTTAGCCTATTAAGCTAGAAAATAAATGCAAGAAAAAATAAACACCACAACACAGCGAACATCTACAAATCGTAGCATTTGGCCAGCTTATCAGTAGTCGACTTTATAGGTAACGCGCCCCTGGCACAGCTAAGGTCAATTCTCTACGGTGTCAAGGGAAGCAACGCAGCGGAAAGTGATTGATAATGGTTTAGAATTTGTCGGTTTGTTGCTTAGGGTGGACACTTAAAACACCATCTAAAGGTTTTATATGGAGCTGGCAGTGGGAAAATGTGGGAAAATTTAATATGATGGATTACTGCTCGTTTTACATATATAATTTAAAGCAACAGCTCGCTTAGAATTATTCCAAAAGGCTTCTCAAAGCTTTAACCAAATCAGCTCAAATGAACTAAAAGAAAGGAGATTTGCAAACCAGTTCAAAAGAACATATGTAGTTCAAAAGGCACAATTGACAGTTCAAAGAAATTAATAACCAAGAACAACTATGATTAGATCAAAAATACTGTTCGTTTAACATATATAAATTTAAGCAACAGTTCGCTTAGAATTAGTTCTTGAGGGCTTATCTAAGGTTGAAGCAAATCAGGTCAAATGAACTAAAATAAACGAGACTTGCTAGCCATTAGATTAGTTTGGGTCAAGTTTTCCATAATGCTTCACAAAGACTCAAACAAATCAGCGCAATTAGAACTAAAAGAAAGAGACTTGCAAACCAGTTCAAAAGAACATATGTAGTTCAAAAGGCACAATTAACAGTTTCAACAAATTAATAACCAAAAACAACTATTATTAGATCAGAAAGATCGTTTAACATTTATACCTTAAAGCAACAGTTCGCTTAGAATTAGTTCTTGAGGGCCAATCAAAGGTTGAAGCAAATCAGGTCAAATGAACTAAAATAAACGAGACTTGCAAACCAGTTCAAATGAACCTATAAAGCACAAAAAGCTGAAAATTAGCTTAACTAAAGTTGAATAACGAAGAACAATTATTACTAGACCAACAAACGATTAGATTAAGTCAAGTTTTCCATTATCATGAATATAATCAAATGGAAGAGCCTTAACAAAAACATCTCTTAATTAACTCCTCGTCTAAACTTTCTTTAGTTTGAATATTTAAGATTATTTCAACAATTTGCTCATCATCATCTTTTAGACTATAGCAGCAAACAGTAGCAGAAAATGAAGAAAAATATATCATTAGCTTTTCAAAATGATTTTCACAGCACATTTACATACAATTGCCTGCATACCAACTGGCCTCTCAGGCAGGGGTGGCAGTGGACGGGGGGTGAGCTGGGACTACATAAATAAGCAGCAAGCAGCTCATTAAATGCAAATTTTCTTTGCAACAACACAGTGTACAAAGCATATTTTGTGTGTGTTGAACAAAAGAGCTTCAAACAATTTCAAATCAATTTCATTTTTTTCTTTGCTTATGAGATTTTTGGCGTTTTCATTATTATGGAATTTTAATTTGCATGTCAAGTGGACGCAAATAAAAAAAACGAACGCTGAATTGGAAAAACTTGCAATTTTCCAATCACAAAGATTAAAAAAGGACCCGAGTTTGGTCAATTTGGCTTTTTAATTTTGTGGAAACTTTGCACCCTCGTTAAACAGTAAAAACACAAATGAAATTGAACGCAGTTCAGCACTTGCTCGTCTAATCATTGATATCCACACATTTGATAAATATGTATTTAAAAGATTTACGTTTTTTTTTTTTTTTTCGTATTACGAATTCGTTATCGTATAAATAAACAAACCCGACCAATAAAAAAAATTCGACTACAACACGCGAAACGCGAAAGGCGAACTGAACGCAAAATTCACGGGCATTTTTTCAAAGTGAACTATAGCGAAAACAAATTGAGAGAGCCGCAGATAAAGACACTGCGAGGGGTGAGAGAGAGAGAGAGAGACGAAGAGACGAAGAGAGTGGGAGCATAAGAGAGAGAGAGAGAAATAGACAGCAGAGAGTCTCTCAACCCCCGGCGATACGGGCAGATCTTAAAAATAGGCAAACAAATAACGAACAAACCCACAAAGAAATCAACGACGATCTGCGTGCGCTCCGGCTTCTGTCCTCTGGGGAGCTGAAAACTGGGAACTGGCCTTTCAATCAACAATTTGCCATATGTGTCCCATCAAATGGGGGCCTCGGTACTTATGGCATTGCTCTCCACATATGGCACAATACTCAACGAGGGTGGTTCCAGTAAATATGGCATACACGTGACTTCTTCACGAAATTAAAATTAACTTTTTTGAAGCAATTCTCTGCTTTCGATCTCAAGTCTTCATTTTTGAGCAATTTTAAAAACTTTTCTCTACATTTTCTTAAGCATAGCTTTTGCAAAAAGCCCGGAAATATTTGTTCTATATAGCTTTACGAAATTGTTTTCATAAATTGTTGCTACTTTTGGAACCACCCGCTCCCGCGGCTCTCGCGGCAACGGCAACGCATAATTATGAGGAATTTCTGGCCGAACCCCCTAACAAAAGCGCAAGTGAATAAGCGCGGACACGAACCATGTGAGTAGCCAGCAGCTGGGAGCGGGACACGCATGCGGGTGTCCAACGATTGTCACGCGTCATCATCAGAAGATGGGAGGCGTCCACGCCCCTACCCGCCCCTTTCTCCTGCAGTCATTGTGTTGATGTCATCAACGGAAGATTGAGATTTCCCTCATGTTTGACTTACGGAAAGAGACCCCTCTTTATTGGCTTCTGGTTCCGGTTTTGTGTCTGGCGTTCATGTGCCGTTATAATGTTGTCTGCTAATTGAGAACCTAATGAAAATTTCTAACAAAATTAACGGTAGGAAAAATGCTTGAGCAGACGGACGGGCACGGGCAAGCCAGAGAGAAACAAAAATAGAAGAAACTATTTTTAATGAACTTGAAATTGTGCGTGATTTCTGTGAAGGTTTTTCATTTATTTTAGAGGTTTTTTTTTAAGCAGTTAATACCCAAAAAAAAAGGGAGGGAGGGAAAAAGAGCCCAAAACTTCCGTTTTTACTGTTTATAAGTTTATACTTAAAGAAAGTAACATTTTTAATAGTTTTTGCTTTAAATAAAAGTTTTTGAGATCAGAATTTTTTAGGGGAATTTTTCTTTGACTTAAATATATCCGAAAATTATGATATATATTATATTATTTATCAAATTTGTATATAATCTGTTTATGTTAACAGTTTATTGTCTTGCATTATTTGTTAAGAGAACTGTATTCTTTGTTATCTGAAACACATCTGTTCAATTATTTAGTTTAAACAGCTTTGGCAGCCCTTTATTCAACCACAAACTTCAATTAGAGATCAATCAAGCAATATTCCAGCGTTATTTTCGATTAGCCGGCTGAATGGCCATAGACCGGCGGCAGATCGAGCGAGACACGTAAGGCTTTTCACAACAGACGCCGCAATTAGCGTCGTTTTGTGGCCGTCTCAATTTTCATATTGAATAATCGTTTAATGAGCCGCACACAAAAACGTTAAGACGAGGCACCTGACACACGTAACTGATAAAGGCTCGTTATGAATCGGCAATCGATAAAAGGTTGCCAACTTTTTATTATTTTGGTTATTTTTGTTTTCTTTTATTTTTTCTTTAGTTACAGCAAATTGAATTTACACTTGGCACCTTTTCTTTTAGCCCGAATATTTATTGCAAATTATTTAGCACCCACCACAAAGAGGAAAACCCAAAACAAAAACTGCAGAGTTGAACGCTGATGCAGCTGCTGCTGTTGGCGTCTTTTGCATTTTCCAACCAAAAACAAAACAACACAAAACTAAACAACAACAACACAAAATGTTTAACACGCGAGCGAGCGAGCGCTCAGCCGAACGCACACTAAGAGTGGGAGAGAGCAAGAGAGCGGAACTCCCCAGCCAACGCGAGGCGGCCGTTTTTCCGTTGTTATCGCGCTTCGTTCGTTGTGCACGCGGCAAGAGTTAAATGCAATCTGAGCGCACACAGTCTACGGACTTACGCTGCGAGCGGGCGAAGCATAGCATAGAAGACATTGGCGTCGACGCTAGCAGCGACGTTGGCGCTCATAGCTAAGCTAACTTGTTGGGTGCCGCTGACGTCGCTGTCGCAGTCGCGGACGCTGCTGTACAGCCGAAAATGCGACTAATGCGAGTTAGCAAGAGATATTTGTAGTGAGAAAGCAAGGCATAACAAAAGGAATAGCAATATGTAAAGGAAGAGGCGTGAAAGGGTGCATACAAATGCAGCTCAAATGAACCAATTGAACTAAGGAGTCAGTGTAAGAGAGAGAGCTAGCGCTAGAGCTGATAAAAAGAACCGGGTTTATAGGGAACCAGTCAAAGATCGTCTATTTAGTGTGTTTCAAATGAACTAAAATAGTTTTCATTCACTTTTTATATGAACTCGAAAGGCTTTATCTAGACACTTCTTGAGAAACCGGTTACTAAGCACCCTCGCGTGCCTTAACTTCTTGGTTGCCTAGCGCTACTTAGTTAGTATTGTTACTTATCGAAGCAGTCTTCGAGCGTCGTCACAGCAACCAGCCAAACAAACTAAATTTGTGCACAAATGCAGCCGCAAAAACCAAAATAATCGAAACGCAAATAAATGACCGCATGCAATTGCAATTACGGCGGCTTCTTATTGGCTATTTATATTCAAGTTTAAAGGTCCTCTGGGTTCGGGCAGCATTATTTGTTATTTGCTATTTATTAAGTAAAGTACACAATTGTACGCCAAGTGTTTGACTAATCAATGCAAATAACGCGATTCGTGCTTGAAAGACTGCCGCAACACGCAGACAATAAAAGCATAAAAGCAAAGATTATCAAGTTTCATAATATTGCTAAATAAAATCTTATTTGTAGAATGGCTGCGCAGAGCAATATGGGTATAGGCATAGGTATATGGGTATGTGTGTCAGTGTGTTCATACATATGCAGATAACCAAATGATAAAAGTTGTTAAAAGAGTTGTTCAGCTGGTTCTTCGTATTTGCAGATAAGTGTATGCGAACAAGTTCGTAAACGGAGTGTTGGGTTACGGAGCTAGTTCATTTGCTCACAGCAGATGCATTCAATGCATTTACAGCTCGAATTGTCAATCAACTTAAAGTTAATTGAAATAAATTGTATACGCCACATTCTCCTAATACGAAAAAGAGAAATACAGGTAAGCCTCCGCAGCAACTGCAATTCCTTCACCTGGGATCACTTCCTTTAATTGTAAATGTTAAAAGTTCAACGTGATTTCATTCGCACGTAGGCCGTAATTGTTTACTCTGCCAACCTGCCTGCCTGCTAGTAACTGTCTCATTATTTATAATAAATAATTGTACAACAACAACAATATCCAAAGTTGGCGATTTTTGGTGCGGCAAGTGCGCGAGCTAGTTGACTATTAATGTAACACTCGTTTGCCTTGTACAACCTTGCAAAAAAAGAAAAAAAAGGAAAAAAAAGTGGAAAAGAGAAAAAGAGGCTTAAAAGCAACTACAAGCACAAGTCACAGTCCAAATATGACGTAATAGACGCCAGACCAAGCGGACGGACAAACCTAACAAAAGGCGTAGGATTTATCAGTTGTTGTTGTTGTTGTAGCTCTTTGCCAATGAGTCGAGTGCCACGCCCTCGCTGTGTGGGAAATCAACTACAAAAAAAAAAAAACAACTACTACGTAACGTGAACATTTTATGGCCAATTCTTTTCGCGATGTTTTACCTGTGATAGGCAAAAACAGTTCTTTGTGCCCGTCGCAGGTGTTGGACTCATTGTCTGGCACTTACCCCAGCAGCAAAGTTAGATAATAAACTTGGGTGATATATGTACTCTTAAGTATGTGTAGGTTTTCGCTTTTGTTGCTTACCTGGAAGTAAAAGAGACGATATTGTTAAGTGAGTATTTAATAATAGCATAAACTAATGCCAAAAATATTTAAGAAAAGTCGGATAGGAATAATAGTTTTGAATGTATTAGGCAAAATGAAAGTAATTAAAAAAAGAAGGTATATAACTAAACTCATTAAGCTTGAAATTCAGCTCCAAACAGGCAAGAAATTGAGGATATCTTTTGCAGGCCAAAGATGTAATACCCTTGTAGACCTTTGCATTACGGTTTTGAAGATATAGGAGAATAGTGAAGATCGTAAATACTCACTGGTTCTTCCTATAGAGCTAATAGTAGATATCAAGATCTTGGTGAACAAACAAGTTTTTCACACAAGAAGTTAATATTCCACCGATTGTTCCTATGTCAGCTATATGAATAGTGATCCGATCTTGATAAGATTTAACGGACCTAGGCAAAGTATCCAGACGATAGCTTTAAAACTATGATACTAGTTTGGGTAGAAACTGAGAGACGGACTGACGGACGGACGGACAGACTGACGGCAATATAAACTAGGCTATAGACTCGGACTTAGATACTTAGAATAAATATATAATTTACTGTCGGAGATGTCTCTTTCGAAGCGTTTCACATCCCCAAGTTATAATACGGGGTATATCAAGGGTATACAAATAAATATACATTTAAAAGCTATTCTAAAACTAGATATACTCTTACAGCTTGAATTAAAGCTCGAAATAAATCAATAAGTAAATAGAAAACGAAAATAGAAAGATGGTGAGATTAAGCTTAATGCCTCTAAAAACTGGGGCAAGAATAAGTATTGAATATTGATATCAATTTATGCAATTCTCTATAAAAATTACATTATCTTCCTATAAATACGATATGTACGTACTATAATATACATATGTATTATAAGCCCACACAAATACTTAATCATCCCTAAAGTTCTTTAATTAATTATTAAGTTCAAACAAATAATGTCAAAAGCTGCGTCGTAGTATGTTGTTAGACCTATGATAAGATTTCTTAGAATTTTCTATTTCCTGACCCTACAATTCCTGCCCTACAAACATTTTCCGCATTTAACCTAAACGTTTCTTTTTTTTTAAATTTTTAATCGCCTTTCAGGCGCATTTGCATTAATTATAATAATTGCAACATTTTGTGCTTCAATTCGTTTAGTTCCACGTCGCGTGGGTTTTGTAAGTGTTTCAGCTTTTCTGGGTCAGCGTCACATTTGGGTTAAAAATCGATTTTCGTTTATGATTTTACTGTTTTATTTTCTGGCTGTCTCACATTTGTCTTTCTCACTTTTGCCCTATGCTCTTTATGTTGTGCCGGCTTTAAATGCGGACTATGGACTTGTGGCCGGTGTGTGTGCGCGTGTGTGTGTGTGTGAGTGTGGGCAGGTGCCAGAAAATTGTTTAATCGATATGATGGAAGACCAAGCCATTTGTTGTTGTCCTATTAAAGAAAGCAACACCTTCAGTGGATGGAACGATCCATCGATAAATTATGTTATAAGGAATTAACCGAGGTGCCAGAATATACCTAACATTCAGAGTTATATAAATAATTCACGAAGTAAATAAAAATTTAACTTAATTAAAAAGACGAGAATGTAAGGATATCTTTGCCATGCCGAAGATTCAATACTCTTGTAGACATTTTCCTATTGTAGATGTAGATGTGAGCAAAATGAAGCTCGTAAATGTTAAAAATGATGAATATATCGTTGAATAAGAGCCCAATTTTCGACCGATCTCTCCTGTGATAAGATTTTGCACACATACGAGGAACATGGTATAACTAATAGATGAAGACTTAAGTCTAGATATATTGATAAACAAACAAATTTTTCATACAAGTAGCTACTTAAGAGCCGATCCTTCCTATGGTCCGGTTCTGCCGAATCCAACATATATACTGCCTGCAACAGAATGATCTATGTAAAGTTTCAAGACGACAGCTTTAGGAGTCTAGTCAGACGGATATAGCTATATCGGCTGTTGATACCGATCAAGAATATATATACTTTATGGCGTCGAACATGTCTTCTTCTATGCGTTACGCATTTCATGACCAAATTATAATACCCTCTACAAGGTGATAAAAAGAGCGCTCAGCGAGCAAGTCTCCAAGCTATAGAATTTTGAAAGCAAGTCTACAAAGCAAAGTTTTAATCAATTTCAGTACTTTTTTTTTTTTTGAAAGAATATCCAATATAGTTATAAATTGGAATTTTTATTTGTTCCCATTTTGTACTCCCAATCAAAGTACCATAAATTGTTAAAAAGCCATTCAACACGAACAGAAGCTGTGAAATGAAAACTTTTTACACATTTTACCTTGGCACAGTGGCCAACGGCGACTCCGTTTAAAGGTTGGCCAAAGGTTTCCATGGGAATGGACAACCGCTGTTGGCCCCATTCCATGTTTGCCCTTTTTCTTGGCTCTGACGCCGCTTCTGGCTAATTGTCAATGCTCTGTTTGGCTCTCTGTCGCAGCAAAAGTGAAAAGCAAAAGAAAAGAACGCACCAGAAAGGTGTGCTAGACGGTTTAATTAGCTAAGGTCAGTTGGGTTTTGTGTTTTGGGGGGGAGGGCTGTTAATCAAATGCGGAAGATGCTAAGCAAGTGATTTATATGGCGCGCCAAGTTGCATAACCCCAACCCACCACCCCACCCCCATCACACACACACGATTCTTGCTTGCCCCCTGAACTGAAGTGTGTCTCGAGTAAGTATCTGAGAGTAAGATCTGCTCCCACATTACTTTCCAAGCGACGTCGTCGCCCGCGATTCCAATCTATGTCACACTCATGTTGTGCATGTGTGCACGTGTGTGTGCGAGTGTGGGGACGCACTTATGCAATTATAACTGTAGGCATTCGAGTATGTAAAAAAAAAAAAAAAAAAAAAAAAAAAACAATGGCAATTGCAATTTGTTCAATTGTCAGATTGTCTTTCGGCATTTAAGTGGAGTATCTCTCTTGCAACCCATGACGACATGCCTTTTGCTTCAAGCTGCCACAGCCACAACAAAATTGTGGGTACTGCACTTGGCGTCTCGCAGCGCAGGCTGTTCAATATTTCAGATTTCCAAATGCCTTACACTTAATATGTCGAATGGTCGATTAGGTAAACAAACGAATTGAATTAAAAAGATGCAAGGCACACAAGCATCAAAATTTACACTTTTTCTGGGCCAAATTTAAACACATTCTTAAATTGTTTACAAGTATCCAAAATACTTTAGATTTTGTTAAGCAGGCTGCCCGACCTACGACAGCTCATTGACCCTTTAGTCCGAATCCCGATGAAATGTGCTGCATCCTGCCTTTTGCCCAACCGACCGAGGGGAAACACATAAACGAATAGAAGCTAACAGTATGGACTAAGACTATATATATTCTTGCTAAATAGTTTAGAATAGATGACTTTATACGAGCAAGAAAAGACTCCGAGCAGAATGCTCAGTAATGTAATCATCACAGTTGTAATCATCTGTAGTTGTAATCATCACAGAGGACCCGGAACGAATCGTGACAGGCATAATTAGTTGAACAAAATGAAAGCGATAAAATTTTACAATTACGTGTTAGTCTCGTTGCAACAGATAAAGTTAGTTAGTCAACCCAGATGAGTCGATTTCACCCGTCAATTACGAAGAATATAAATAAATAAAACACCAAGCATCCCAGCTTAATCGCTGAAGGGCAAATAACAAGAATTGTTTCTGTACAGATTCAATTCTGTCTTGGTGAATGGAATATTGTAGCCACCAGGTGCACGAGGATTACTCAAAAATAGGTTGTAACAGAGATATAAAAAGGGGGTTTTGTCGAGCGGAACGTCGAGATTCTTTAACCAGCGCTTGATCAAACCGAAAAGAATTCTAGCTGAATTGACCACAGCCCTTTAAACTACAGAGAATCCATCAAATATACTAAAATATTTCGCATCATCAAATGAAAACCAAACAAATAAAAAGATTGAAGCAGGAACTGAGGCAAGGCTTATCTAAACTACAAATACCGTTGCCCTTTTCTTTTCTTCTATTTCTAAAGGTTGTGGTTTGTGTCTTTGCTATGCGCTGTAAGCCAAATGCAGCATTGCATGCAAATACTTGAACAATTTCCATATCTCTAGAGTCTCGATCTAGTTCTACCAACTTTCCTAAGACTTTGCTCCCATTTCTTGTTGCAATTAAATTTCAACTATGTTTTCCCACATTTCTTTTTATGCTGTCAATTGTTGTGTCGTATTTCCTTATCAATTAATACCTTTGGCCCCGCTTATTCTTTTCGCTCATTTTGTATGCAACGCCAAGTTTCACACAACAATCAACGACGCCCCTCAATGGTGTCCATTTCGCATTGCAAATGATTTGCCACCCCCACGCCCTTCCAACCTGCTGCCCCTCTGCTAGGCACTAGAGCTCCTGTTTCAGCGCTTACTGCGGCATTTCCGTTTCCCGTTTGGCCTGTTGCATAAAAGAACAATCAAAGGTCTTCAAATGATTCGTACGTGATATTTTTGCGCAACATTCTTTTTCTTTGTTGTCTTTTCGTTTGCCATTTTCACTCTTTCTTTTTTTTTGTTTTTTCCTGCCTTCGCACACCTTTCATTTTCCATTCACCGCATCTCTTGTGTCGTTTGCAGTTGTTGTCTTTACTCCTTTTTATTTGCTTTTTTTAAATTTACAAATAATTACGCGCAGCAGCAGCAGCATCAACCAGCGACAGGTAAAACAATTTACAATTTATAATTTACACCTGTCGCTTGACCGACTCAACAATTTGCATAACAACAGAATTTTTTTGTCGCTTTGTTGTGCCATTCAATACTTTTACAGAGGGCCTGCCGGATATCTTGGGTCTGAGGTGAATTTTTGAAAATTCAATTTATACCGCAGCCAAAAAAGTTACCTTTTATTTAAATATATTCAAAAATAGAGCTTTAAAGGAAACGTAAAAGAATCAATCTGTCAGTAAATTGTACAAATATATTAACACCTCTTCTTAATTTTAAATTTGTGTTATCAACAAATATTATTGACTTTTAACATAACCCACCCTTCTTACTTCTTACTATACTGTTATGTTAAGTCTGTGAGGCAAAGTCGTATGTTACGTTTCTATTTACAGAGTCCCCTCTTAACAGCAGTGGTTAAGCACCTGTTAAATTATTGAATGTTAAGTGATTAAGGTATGTACAATGCTGACTGACTGTCTTGGCCAGTGAGGAAAGTTAACAGTTCCAGTTCGTGTTTACAAGAGCCGGATTTTAACAGCAGTTACTCTTTTACAGTTTTCGGTTCTGTAGACACTCGTTTAAATGTTTGCATTTTTATTAACAGTTCTGATATGATAAGTATGTGAGGAAAATTTACGTTTATCTATTTACAAGAGTTTTTAACAGCATTGCCACTTTTACGGTGTATATAAATATAATATAACTACTATATAAATTTAATATAACTACTTAATTATTTTTCACAGCTGTTGCTCGGTTATGATAACCAATTTTTACAAGCTGTTATTATAATTTAAATGTAATGTTGCGATTACCCGGTTCAGCCAGACAATATTATTCTAAATTAGAACACGTTACGTGAATAAAAAGAAAAGTGTTTCTGTTCTAATTAAGTCATAGTGAACTACTTCCTGGAAATCTCGATAGAAAGATTAGCTCCAATCATGAAAGCAATCACGATTAAGGATCAAGCAAAGCTGCCCGCATCAGAGACGGCTCTGTAATTGCTGAAGATGATGGTTCAATGAATAAGGTAAATTGAACATTTAATGATAAAGCAATTAATATACAAGATGTTTACAGCCGGAAGAGGAAAAACACGCTGCCAACATTATTGCGGCTAAGTGAAAAGGTTTGTAAGTTGACCCCATTGGCACCAAAACCGCGACTGCCCAGCGGTTTAGTGAATTGGCGATTGGGGTTTGCACGAAATTTCTCAAAATGGCCAACTGCGATTCGAGTCGATTTCAATGACCTTGAGGCGCCGTTGCACTCACTCTGTATCTTTCCGAGCCGGGGAGGCCAAATCAATGGCTGCACTTTATATAACAACGGGCAGCAGGCAGCAGGCGAAGGGGCAGGTGGCATGTGGCATGCGGGCCGAACACAACCCACACCAAATAAAGTTTCACCTGCCTGGCTGGCATCTATCCACGGCTTAATAAAGACCCAGAGACAAAGACAAAGACGAGGGAAAACACGTTTGCGAATTTTGTAGCGGGCGATTTCAAGTGAAAAGTCGCGCGCAGTCGCTTTTCCAGCCACGTTCAAATGTTTTAAAAAAAATGACGCGACGTTGACTGAATTGGAATTTGGCGTTAATGAATGGCCAAATTGGCTGTCCCCCAAATCTGTCGAACTGTTTTGTCACTGTCTCTGGTCAAGTGCAGATTTTGCTTCTCATCGAGGGTTTCGTTATGGAAAACGATCGACACTCGATTTCAAAAAGACATTGAATGCCACCTTGCCCCTCCTCCACATACTCGTCGCGCCAGAGTATCTCAAAGATTGTGCCATATCATGCGAGAGCTGAAGATTTGTGACGTTGCACATTTTAAAAAAGTTAAGTTTTAACATTTTTGTAACGGCTTGTGCAAGAAAAATTGCAAAAGCATTAAGTAGGGAATCGAAAGAGAGAGAATTACAGAAGAGTGTTGAGAAACGAAACACTCTTCTCATTTTTAGAGCACAGAATCATAGAAATCTAAAAATGTATTTCAAAATACTTTTAGCTTGTATTACAGCACAATCAAAATTATTTTTTATATCCATTCCAAAATCTTTTCTTATGTTGTTAAAACTGTTTCCTTAAATTTTCTTTGAACTTACCCTATAATCGTAATCATGACGATTCTCCAGGCTTATGTCGCTGTACATATCCTCAGTTGTATCACAGTTGGAGCTACGGCCAGAAGAGTTGAAACTCGATGATCTGTAGAGTTGGCTGAAAACGAGTGGAGAGATATATGAAAAGAAAAAGTAAATGCAAAGACACTATTTTTAATAGTTATAACATTTATTAAACATTGACGGAACTTTATTGTATTTACTTCTTTATTTTTTGTTGAAGAATTGCTGACTTTGTTACTGTGAATAGTTTCGAGCGGTTTGTGTCTGTACTAAGCCAGTATTTCTAGTCTCTGCTCTCAACTGGAGCTTTTCATGCATTACGCGTAGTGCAGACACAAACCGCAGCACAATGAGGTCAAAACTGTAAAATGCAATGCGTACCAAACTGTATTTAGCCAAGACACTGACAAATGAATCTCGCGCTCTGGCTGCCAAACTGTGACTGTTATACCGTGACTGTCAAACCAATTCAATTTGAATCAAAATGCAGTTAAATTCATATAAGACAAATACGTAAGTTGTATTTGATATATACTTGGATTTCAAGACATTATCTTTAACACTAAAGCGTTAATTATTCAGATTTTCAGCAAAGCAAAACTTACCTAGCTAAGGCATTGGAACTTATCTGCCTGCGGCCGGAACTGCAAACAAATTGAGAATAAATATTGAAATTTAGTAATATATTTATATAGTTATATATTTAACATTAAAAACGATTCTACCATGTACCTTTGCACCAGTGTGGTCTATAATAGTTAAGCTAATTCCTTAAATTCTTTGTTAACAAATGCGTTTAATGCCCTTCAAGTTGAAGCCCCAGCAACGAAATTTGTATAAATTGATTGTGCATTGAAGAAAATGCAAATAAACCAGCTGACATTGAAGAAAACCCAAACAAAAGCAACTAACGTGGGCACCGAAAATAAGGAAAAAGAAAACCAAACACGTGATAAAACAGAAAATCAACAAAAAAACAACAGAAAAGGCAAAAAAAAAGTAGGAAAACAATGGCCACCCACGCAAACGATTGATGTCTACAGACACACAAAGTCAAAGAGAAACAGGTAAAAAACAAGACAACAACAAAAAACAATGGAAAGAAAATGCAGCCAAGAAAATGTAACAAAATCAACAACAACAACAACAAACACAAAGACAAAATAATTGCGACGAAAATAACTAAAATTAAGTTGTAAAAGTGAAAAAAAAAATGAAAAATGTGCAAAGTGCATTTAGAGAAAACGTGTCAAATGGGGAAATATTTTTTATTTTTTGCATTTGCAGGTGTGTGGAAAATTCGTCAGCCATAAAACTGGGGTGCAGCAAAATTGCGAGGAATGTAAAACTTAAGTATATAAATGGAGAAATTAAAAAAAAAATTGGATATTTTTAATATCAAACTAAATATGTAAACAATTTCTTATATGCAAACTTGACATATGCAAAAATAGATAAAAAAAAAAAAGAAAAGAAAGGTAAAAGTGCGCTAGTCTATACTGCGCGACTAGAAGATACCCTGAACCTTCCTCGTTTGATTTGGAATAAAAAATTAAATAAAAAAGTGTTCATATATCGGGGTCGAACACGCAACTCCATTCAACCTCTCCATCGCCTCATAGCTCACAGCCATACCAAGAATTCAGTTTCGATACAATTTTTACGATTTGCGCTTGCAGCCACGTGTATTACTTATATATTCACACGTTTCTTTAATAGCATTTGTTTCGTAATCGATCTTGATGCAATGTTCAGCAGTAGATCTTATTATGCTATAGAATATTCGTCTATTTAGCTGTTTAAGCCTAACAGATTTGCTCAAAATCAGGACTTCAAAATCGCTTGGAAACGGGCAAGTCTCTCCTACAAGAGCAAGTTCATACATCGACGCGTTCAGACGTCTTACGGACAGACGGACATGGCTAGATCGATTAGGCTATTGAAAATCAAGAATATATATACTTTATGGCATCGGAGATGCTTCTTTTTGCCTGTTACATACTTGTGCACAAAACCATTATAACCTTTCTATCCAGTTTCAATGAGTTCAGGGTATACAAAAAAATCACAATTGCGACCACATGGAAATTGCATGGAAAATTTGCACCTTCACGCTTATATATATAGCTAAAATGTGTAGATAAGCAAGCCAAAAGCAGTTTTTACAGACTAGCAAAAATCAAAATGTTTCAGCCCAATTGAACTAATGCAAATTGAAGGCCAATTGTTAGCCCAAAATTTAAATCATTAATAGCCAAATACGCAGAAAATACCAAAGCGAGAAAAATGAAAAATGTTATCTGTTTTTATAGGGCTCGGTCTCAGCCTCGGCTGCTCGCACGTACCCCTCCCCCCACCCCTCCACCGCCCTACCCCAAAAAACTGAACTCATTAACCCACTTTGCAGTTGCGCTAGAAATAAAAACTGTCTCATCTGGTTTATGAGTTATTTTAAGCAAAGCTATAAAACGTGAGCAAAAAAAGGAGAGAAAAAAATGTTAGCAAAAACACGGCTAAATGCAAATTGGCAAATTTTTCCAAGCTAAATAAATAAAACATTGATTCAGTTATATAAATATGCATGTGCAAAAGTTGCGTGCCTATAAAAAAATATAAAAAATTTAAATATGTTGTTGGCAACATTTGTCTGCTTGCCAAATTGGCAACGCGCAAATTGTCCAAAGTGTTGGGTAGACCAACAATTTTAATGTACTGCGAAGTTGCGCAATTTGTGCGGCAATTTTCAGTCCAAGCATCAGAAAAACTTGAGAAAAAAAAAACGAATTTTACTCTTGCGGGAAACTAGATGCTCTTTAAAACTAAAACTCATATGTGCCTCATTTAAAGTCTATGCAAAGCATATAAATAATGTTGCAATTTATAAGATCAAATACTGTAAAATCTTATTAAATGCATTTTCCTTTTATTTCTATGTTTGGCAACTTGATTGAGAATTCATCCAAGCCCCGTTTAGTACGATAGAGTATACACACACAACTACAAGTCATCATAAAAAGTACATAAATAAATATGTCGGGAGTGTAAGGTCGAATCAAATATACCCTATACCCATGTCGGAATTGCATGTGATAGGCATATAGAGATAGAAGAGAATGAGAGGGATTTGTAAAGAAACACAGAGAATGAGAGGGATGTGAAGAGAGAAAGAGGGATATTAAGAGGAAGGAAGAGAGATACAGAATGTGTGAGAGAGAGAGAGAGAGAGAGAGAGAGAGAGAGAGAGAGAGAGAGAGAGAGAGAGAGAGAGAGAGAGAGAGAGAGAGAGAGAGAGACGGAGAGAGAGAGGAGAGAGAGAGAGAGAGAGAGAGAGAGAGAGAGAGGAGAGACAGAGAGAGAGAGAGAGAGAGAGAGACAGAGAGAGAGAAGAGAGAGAGAGAGAGAGAGAGAGAGAGAGAGAGAGAGAGAGAGAGAGAGGGGGAGAGAGAGAGAGAGAGGAGAGGAGAGAGAGAGAGAGGGAGAGAGAGAGAGAGAGAGAGAGCGATATGGAGGGAGAGGATGAGAGTGAGAGGGATATATAAGAGAAAGGGAGAAACTGAGAGGGGGATATATAAGAGAAAGAGAGCAAATGAGAGGGATATGAAGAGAGAGAGCGACACGTGGATGACGTATGAGGAACGAGTGATACAAGGATATTGACTCATCTGGATCAGTACCATGAATATGCAATATCTTGATAATACCCTGTTTCGTATTTCGAACATGTACAGGGTATGCAAAAACAATTTGAGCTGTGCGGTTGGCGTTGAGTTTTGGTGCAGTGGTTGGCATTTGATTTTATTGATGCAAATTGAAATTGGCATTAAATCGCAGCAGAAATTGATGCCAAATGTGGCAGCAGGTGTTAATCAAAGTGTTTGCGACATTCTAAATGTTGCATGAGGCCACAAGGCGACGGCCCGACATGCAGGCACAAATCAATGTGCAGCACATGAAACAGCTGCAACAAATTGAAAATTCAAGTGTCTGCAATATGACAAAAACACTCAAAACTGGAAAAATTATTAAACAAATTCGTTGCTGAACAACTTTTCAAACGCGTCGCTCGCATTTAATTCATAAAAAAAAAAAACAAAATGTTGTAGTTTTTTTTTTTTTAAATAAATAGCGAAAACACAACGAATCACAGAACTGACAGTTAATTATAAAAACGATCAAGGTAATGGCATGTAATCAACAATAAAATAAAAGTAAAAACACCAAAGCTAACAAAAAAAAAGTCTGTTTTAACATAATATGATTAAGGTCGCGTTTGGTGTTTTACTATTATTATTATTATGCTTTAAACTTCAGTTTTGCTTGATACGAAATCAATGGAAATGTGCGCTAATATTTGGACAGCTGTAGAGCGAAGTAGATAACCTTGGTTCCACAGTATTTGGGTTCCGTTAAAATTTTGGAACACACTGAAATTGTGGGTAATTGAAACGTCAGCCGGAAATTGTGGCTGCGGTTTTTCATGTTTCGCAATTAATAAACAAATTTCGCCTGTTTGAGGTAACTTTCAATTCTTTTGCCATCTTTGACTGCGTCGTTGGCTTTTCATAAATGACAACGTTTGCAAAAATGGGCAAGCTTTTCTGCACAGTAGCCGAAGCCACTATTATTATTATTATTATACAAATAATGTAATAATTACTCAATGAGCCGAAGCTAAGATACTCTAACAATGGCACCTGAAATTTCTCCCTCTCTATCTTTCGCTTTTGATTTAATATTTAATTTGGTTATTTTTATAGCACAAAAGCCCTACCAAAAACTCCTGAATTCTTCCGCTCTCTTAAGCTTTCTATGTCGCTTTTCACAACATATAAAAGTTGAAACACCTACAAAAAAGCCGAACTTAAGATTCTCTCTCTCTCTCTCTCTTTCGCTTTTGATCAAAGACAAAAGTTAGCAAAAGTAAGAAATTGGTACTGCACAAAAGTCGAAGCTTAGCTACCCTTTCAACAGCTCAGATACCCTAACCGTCGCCTGAAATATATATCTCAATCTTTTACATTGACGTTTGCTTAATTAGGCAAATTTGACTGCAGAAGACCCGTAGCTAAGGTATCCTAGAAAAACTGTAAAAATACCCTGTTTTTCTAACAAGCACTGACCTCCAGCTCTGCCCCGGCTAGAGCCTCTTCCCCTCAAGCACGAGCCAATGCCAACAACAGCTGCCATTAAACGGACAAAGCCAGAAAAGTTTTGCATCTTACCAGACTTAGAGTTTACCTTCAGGATATCGTTCTTAATCAATTATGGGTTGGTCTTTTTCTTGTTTTAGTTTTAGGTTTAGTTTGCATCATCTAATTTACTCTGAACTTCCTTACTAAATTTATTTTTCGGCTTCTAAATTTTAACAAGACTATCAGGACGAAAAAATTGATTCCAACAAATACCTCTTTATTCGATTCACTTTAAACTAATTTCGCACTAAAACCTTGGGCGAAATTGGGCGAAAAAGTAATATCTTAAACTTTTAGCACAAAACTTGCCACGCGCAAGGCCGGGCAATACTCGCCTAGTATATACAAAATCTACCTTCATAACCATCAAACATTTATCTACTTTGCGAACTCTTCAACAAAATTATACACAAAGTATTCAAACAGCGAAAAAAACGACAAGCTGTCAAATTGTCACATGCAGCCGGAGCACCAGGCTCTGGCCCAGGCCCAGGGCGCACACCTGTTGATTGAGCGACTCCCTGCCGCACACCTTGCCCCCTCCTCTACGCTCATTACGTAAAAATTCTATTAGACGCACGCTCATTGCGGACTCCACTTGGCCGCACTCCTCCCGCCGGCTATCATTGCGTTCCGCTTGGTTTGCAGTCGAGAATTTTGTTTGGCTTGCAAAGGGTATAAAATATGAAAGGCAGAGGTCGCACATGCAACGGGCACATTTGAATTCTACAGAAGTTCACACAAATATATATATATAATTTATTTTGTTTTCAAATGACATAACTGGAAAGTATATATGCATATTTGCAGAGTGTTCTATTTAAAAGAGAGTTCATTGCTCCGATTTTGGCAAGAGATACGGATAGAAACATCAGCAGAGCTTGATAAATGAATAGAACGAATATTTTTACATAGTTTATTTCTTGACTTTTATTCAATAATAAGAATGATTTAAGCTGAAGCCTAGAAAGAATAGTTCATAGAGAGCAGTCACCGAGTTTGATTTGTTTTCTAAAAGTTCTTTAATCGGAAATTTAGTCTCTAGTTGGGTGGGATTACAAAATCCATCGTTCATTCATTAAATGAATTCATTCTTTCAATTTCATTTCACATTTCGCTTTAAGACCTTTGTCTAGGGAGCACCGCGCCTTAAAAACTTGTGAGTTTTTAATTAAAAGTGACTTTTCTAGTTGAAAATGCGCAGAAATGACAATAGTTAGCGTAATAAAATGCGCATTTCACCTGCACAAAGCTAGCTTGAAACTTCCCAAATGAACGGTACTCACAACATTAAAGATGCCATAAAAATTGAGGCGTTTCCCAGGCACTTTATGAGCCACTTGCCAAGACTTGAAAGGCGTGTTTAGACACTGTCCATCCTTTGGCAATCGGAATGAATTGCTGCAATCAAGCACAACACGAATTACGGCTAAAAGTAATTGTTAGAAGTACTTGAGGCATTGAGGCGTTTCATTATGAGCCAATTTGTACTGAAAAACTACCGAAAATCCCCCAGATATATTTTTGGCATTTGCATGCGGAGGCGGAGGCGCAGATACATATTTATTAATGCAAATATGGGTCAATCTGTAGACAACTTTGGCTGCGGCTTAGTTAGACACTCGGTTGTCGGCTTTTGCATAATTTTTTCAATTTGATTGATTGACTTGGGGATGGGCAAGTGCGTCAAGGTAATATACACAAAAGACAAAAAAAAGCTGAGCCATGCCTCGTAATATTAACAGATATATCTGCCATAATAATAAATAATAATAAAAAGCCAGCTCTGTTGAAGTTTCATTGTCTGTTTTGAATTTTAAGCAGAAAAACGCAGCGCGAAGTTCAAGAAACTCGCAACTTTAGCTGATTATTTAATTTTGCGTGCCCCTCAGCAACCCCCTCGTCTTACCACTCTGCTTTATAGCCAAAGAAGTATTCATAATTTGGTTGGATCGTTAAAACTTTCGTCTTGACTGCTTGACTATTACCTTATTTGCACTGGGCAACAGGTAATAACAAGTGCGGCAAACAGGTTACAAGCTACATAAACTTACTTGTGGGCAAACAAGGAGGGGCAAGGTAGTTTTTCATTTTTATTTTTATTTTGTGAAACGCGACCCTTTGTCAGGTGACTTGAACAAGGCTTTAATTAACAGTTGGTTGTTAAAATGTGCACATGACGCACTTGACACGGTCCTAACGTTGATTTCTTTCAATACAATGACAATAATTGCAATGAGAAACAACCCTCTGCTGCAATTCTTAGAGTATTCGAAGACAACGGAAATTATAAATATTCCCAACTTTGGCGAAACAAACACAACAAAATTCATAGTAAATATGTTAATAGTCAGAAAGTTAAGTGGTTAATTTATTGAGAAGTAAACATTTAGTGGGAAAACTAGACAGAAAACTAATAAATTTGGTAAACAATAGGTAAACTAATAACAAGACAGGTAACAGGAGAATTGTTTGATAACTGATGTATTCATCTTGTTAACTATAAGTTGGACAGGTTGATGTTTGGATACATAGATAAAGAGAGGGATAACTAGACTGACAGACAGATAAGAATAATTTACATTGATATCTACATTTGTATTTACATATCATATAAGTATTTGCCTTGTATAAATGAATACTCGGCTATTACATAAATAAATAAATAAATAAAATATTAAAAAAATGTAAAATATAACAACGAAAATATTTAAAATTAATTTTGTAATTTTTTAATTCACATAAGAATTAACAATTTTTTTTTTATCAGTTCTTTAATATAATTTTTACTTTTCCACTTCAAATAAGAATTAATTAATAATTTTTGCAGCAAGTACCTCAAATATGTCAAATAAAAATTAATAAAACATATTTTTGCAAGTACTACACAAGTCTCCCTGTCTCCCCGTTGGCCCCTCTATAAACGTTATGAATTGCCGAGCTTTGTAAAAGTTTTATGCACGATTCAAAGACTTTTTGTCATGCTACATTTAATGCAATAGGTAAGAAAATCAATTGAAAATGTTTTATGACAAAGACAAGTCAACCAGATAAGTGGGGCTTGGGGGTTGGGGGGTCAAGCCATGTAACGATTGTGCGATTTCTAAAGAAATATGTATATATGCTGCAGGTACCAGTTTCATATATTTATATACATATAATACTTGAAGAGCTGAGTCACAGTCACAGCAAATTGTTGGCAAAGGCGAAAGTGTTTATTGTTATGTGGGTGTTATTTTCTGTGGGCGTGTTTCATGGCGGTTTCTTTCTTAAGAATACATTTAACAATGCTTTACATGACAATTAGGTGCAACAATTACAACAACAACAACAACAACAACAAACAAACAGCAACCATAAATCTTTGGGTATACGCACATTTTTCTCAAATGACTGCGGTCATAGGGAAAATATTCATAATATTCATCATCCATATGAACGATTGTTGCTTTGGAGTTTTGTAATTCTATATACAGATGTTGGCTTATACCGCTTATCTTTCAGTTAACTCATTTGCGTATTGTTTGGCCATTGGCCGCAGTGCGCCTCATTGGAATTGCCTTCAAGTTGTTTTGTCTTCGATAAGATAAAACCGTTAAGAGTTATTTGCCTTTTATCTTCATTGAGTTAAGTGTGTGTTTACGCTTGATTAGGAGAGATACTTATTAGACAGATACTTATTAGACACTCGTTACACTGGACAACACATGTGTTCTATACAAAGTTCTGATTGGCTTTGATCCTAGGTTTATATTTTAGCTCTTTACACTGCACAACACACTCGTAACACTAGACAACACAGTGATTATTATTTGTTCACACCTCAAAATTTTTATTTAGTTCGATCTTGGTGGGTTTTCTCAAGCGTTTGCCAACCCTGTTCAGCTGTATTTCGATTCACAACTAAACTTCAATTTTCAAGCACAATTTAACAAGCTTAACAAATTGAACAGAAGCAACACAAAATATAATTATTAATTTTTCGTAGACACACTTTCGCAATGGACAAACACCGACTCGAGCCACACTTCACTTTATTCATTACAAATCATTTCGATACGAACAACAACAACAACAACAATTGCAGCTGCAGCGTCTTTTTTTTTTTTTTTTGTGGCTAATACTTCACAGACACGCGCTTTTCATTTTGTGATTTTCTGAGCTCTGATAACGTCGTTAAGTAGCGTCTCAGAAAGCGAAAATGAAATCGAAATCAAAAGCAAAATGAAAAACCGAAATGCACCAAAGCCGCCTTCGACTCTGCGCCGGCTGACCAACTGCTAGCAATGAAAATGTGCAGCAACTGTTAACCGACTTTTATGGCTGCTTGAATGTAATTAAGGCTATAAAACGATTTGATTTTGATTGATGCATCGCGCAAAGGGTGCGCAATGCACACAAGACAAACTCAAGCTCTCTCTCGCTCTCGCCCCAACATTCTCCCATTTAGCCCAAGCTCGATGATTCAAAGTATTCATTTATCATCCAAAAACATAGCTGTTTACGCTTTAAGCAATTATAACAATACATTGGCCAAGATTTTGATTTTCAATTCTGATAAAAGGGCGTGGGCAATGCAGCTAGTCACGTGTCTGTGTGTTTGTGTGTCTGTTAGGTAGACAAACGTGTCAGAGGTGCAAATACACGAGACTGTGTGTGCGTCTCTCTATAAGCATGTGCAACAAAAAACAGAACTGAGTCGAGCTGTTCGTCAGTTGTTGTTGACGCTTGTTGCAGTCATTAAGGCGTGACGCCGTAAATTACCAAAGTGTAAACTACAATAGAAACAAGCAAAGCAACTGCCTAAAAACAATAGCTCATAGTAAATAGTAAATACTTTGTAAAAACAACAACTAAACGCGCTGCGAAAGCGAATTTTATGACCGAATGTTTAACTTAAAATATAATTTTTGCAGCTCGTCTCTGCGCTCATCGCAAATGTGTTTCGCATACGCCGCGTTGTACGCTATTGCAAGACTTTCACATACTTTTTTCTATGCTGCTGCTGCGGAATTTTGTGTAGATTTTTATATTGCCGCGCCGGAACCGAGTGTGTGACGACGGATGCGTTTCGGATGTTAAACAGCACACACACAAAATCCGGCAAACGAGAGAAATGTAAAAAAAACTCCGAATTCAAAACAAATGCGAACCGCACACGTTTCCAGCTAGTTTCGAACTGAAAATCAACGCAAAATGCCGCAGCGTCAATCTAAAAGGCGGCCAACAAACAGGTTCGACGCAACCAAAACCAACAATAACAGCAGAGAGCCACAGCGAGAGAGAGAGAGAGAGCGAACAGCAACAACAACAAGCTGGCAAAACATAACAAAACAAAATGATGAACAAGTGTAAAGCAAGAAAAGGCGAGAGAAGAGAACTCCGCCAGAAACTATTCAGTGTAGTGCGTGGGAGACTGCAAAAGAGCGTTGCCAGCTAGATATAAAGTTGAAAGGAGTTAGCAGGTAGCTGCTGCGAGGTTGAATATGAATTGAGCCGGCATCTTGGGTATTCTCTATATTTCAAATAAATGTCGTGAAAAGACACAAGTTAAATAAAACGGATGATGTTAGTCAAGAATTCATGTGTGCAATAGTGTTAGTGTCAACAATTAATTAAAAAGCAAACAGACAGGTTTTCATAAGCAAGTAATTTTTGTTTGCGTAAGGCTAATGTAAAAGGTTGCTTCTTGATAAAAAAAAAAAAAAACAAAAAACCAAAAGATTTTGCACTATTTTTTCTTATCAGAAATGCAATATTTTAATAATAATTAATAATAAATAAATAAAATATTATAATGACAAATGAATACAGATATAAAAATAAAGTAAAAAACAAATTAGCTTAAATTTATGTTAATAGAAATTTTAAATAACAGTGAACACACAAAATAAGAAGGCATAAAATGAACTGCAAATGTATAAGAAACTTATTCAATTATCCATCTCTAATGTAAAAAATCTGGCAGCACTCTCAGCCACAAACATCAAACCACTTTGCATGCTAACAAACAAAGATTGCGTTGCACTTGCAACATGTTCGTTGGCAACATGTTGGCAGACTGCAGATAAGAACCTGGCCGAAACAAACGGCATGCCTATTTATGTCACAATCTGAGTTTTATACGTTATACTCGAAGTTAGGTTTTGGCTGCCAAATTGTTATGCTGACACTTTGCCAACGGTTAAGCGTGTTGCCAAAAACTGTAAAACGTGGGCCAATTACTACAGCCAAAGCTGCCAATTAGCATTGCAGGCGACTTCCAAGCTTTATGAAGCCGCTACCTTAAGCCAGATTGATCGAGCCTAAACTCTATAATTTGTGCGCTTTGAGAAGTGAATATCTAAATGCAGCCAAATTCGAATACACAGAGAGGGTAGATAGACTATATAATTAAAAGGCTTCAAGAAAATTGAGTTGAAAATATGAAATTCATTTAGAAATGTCATCAATAAATCGAATACCCCCTATCCCCTAGTAGGCATCCTATTATATATCGGCTCAGGCTTCGCCTGAATGCTACACCTGAATACTACACGTTTAAGTAAACAGAAGTATTCAAAATAGTTTCTTTGAAAAAAGAAAAATTTTTTATAAAATTGAAATTGTTTTGAAATTTTCGAAGTTTTAACCAAGGACCAATGTGGACCTACTATACCGTAATCCCGTTCGAGACGGCCATAAAGATGACCCCATATTGCCAGGGGTGGCCCACGCTGTGCTGGTTCTTTTTAAAGGCGTATGGAATGTTCAAGTATTTGATTTTGGACCGCAATAGAATATTTTGGTTGTTATGTGCTTTTTTCATTTTGTCAATATTGCTTTTCAATTGGTTTATAGGATATAAACAGAAGAAAGTAAGTTGATGGCGACTCTAAATAATATTATAGTTTCAGACGGTAATCAATTACAGACGCTCCGAAAGGAACTTTTGGTTAAACAAGAATTCATTCAGAAACGCTTCGAGGAGAGCATGGATGACTTATTAACGATCCAATTGAAGGACAAAAAGCCGGAGCAATTTGATTGCTTGTCGAATAAACATATTTTGATGGACGCTTCCTCAGAATTGCTGCGATTTCCAATCAAATCACCGGAAGGCGGTTCAATGAAAACATTGAAAGAATCCCCAACTGAGAAATCTGAGGGCTCGTATGTTCGGGGCCAGGAAGCTCCAACTAAGCAACATGACGCCATGTCAGGTGAACCTTTCGAGGGGAGGAACGGTCTACGTGTAACATTCAAAGAAGACCTGGCTACGAATGAAAACTTTATATCGGAAAACTGCTCGGAAATTCCAGAAGGACTAACCACATCCGTTAGGAGCGGACCGCATATAAAATTCAAGGAAGCCTCAACCGATTCGTCCTCTTTGCGATCCTTAAACAGTGTCAGCCAGTCCACGCAAACGGGCAAGTTGAAGTCGTGCCTAAAACGTTTTAATCCACATTCGGTCGAGTCTTACTCTGGCGCCAAAAATTATCCGAAATGGAAGATATAATTGTAAGAGTGGGCCAGCTGACTTAGGTTTTATTTAAATTTTATGTTCGGTTTTGTTCATCTGATTGTTGAAATATTAGGTTTAAGGGTTTTTATATTAAACAAGAGGAATTCTCTCAGGTCTGCTAAGTACATTAGTTTCCCCAATAAGACACTAGCTCTTAAATGCTAGTTCAACATCAATTAGGTTTTTGTGCTATTCGTGCACTTGACTTTGATGAATGCAACAGAGGAATGTTACCCTTTTTTTCTCAGCCGATGCAAAAACAAAGAAACATTAGCATGACAAATTAAAGCTGGGTAAGAGTCGACGGGCTCTGGGTGGGAATAACCCGATGCAATGGCTGGCAAGTTCAGACCTTAGCCAACAATTTACGAGGCACTTGCATGAAGGTTAAGCCTTAACTGATTGCACAGTGTGCATCCAATTAGATGAAGATTTCTCACAACTAATTGCGGTTGAGCTGGCCAAAACTGTGGACTGCAGTTCCTGTGGCCAGCTTTTGGGTCAATTGTGGATAGCTTGACAAAAATGCGGCCTAAATTCTGTTGTTGCAGAAGCAAAACAAAGAGTTGACAGAGTTGCCGCAAGCAAAACCCGTTTCCCTAACAGCTCTCTCTCTCTCTCTCTCTCACACTTTATCTCGCCAGCTCTGCACTCTTTCGAGTTGTTGCTCTCTTGTGCGCATTCCAATGGCATGACAGCCCACAACAATAATGCAAAATGTCTGCAAAACTTGTAAGCCAAGTCAAGCCGAACCGAAGAAGCGGCAGCTGGAGACCAGCTCGAGGCTCGACTGCGGCTACCTTCAACCTTTTCACTTGCAACCAGGCACAAACCCCGAGCGTCCCAAAGCGGATGAACAACTTTTCGTGCGATGAGGGCCAGAAGCGGTGACAAAAGCGTTTCCCAAGTTAACTGAAATGGCAGGCAGAACGAGAAACAGGAAGCGAGCAAGTGATAAACAAAGCTGGCTATAAGGAAATGCCACAAACTATCCAGAGAACTAAGAGAAAATCTTACAAATTGTACGACTTCTTCAGTCTCTAATCTCGAGCAATTAATCTGTCGAGTTTATTTTCTTGCCATGAACTGGTCTATTAAATGCCACAAAACTCTTGACAGCAATAACAAAAATAAACATACATTTGTGTGGACTACGACAGAAAAAAATATTAACGAAATTTATGAAATTACTTGAAATATTCAATATATATACAAATAAAAGATACACAATGGGGCCAAAAGGAATTAAATGAATGATAAGCTGCGCTGGCTTTAATTTAGTTCATTTACCAAAAGCAATTTTCAAAATACATATTCAAAGCTCTTTTATACAGTTTCCTAAAAGCATTTTATCTTATTGACGTACTAAAATAGTGCAAATTAAATACCATAACCGAAATGAGCGCAAAGTTAATGAAATTGGGTTAGGACCATATGAAACTCTACATGACAACCAAAAGGCAACCCAAATGTAAGACATACTCATAAATATGAGAAATAAATAAATGTTGCTTACTGTCTCATGGAGCCCCAACGACGCTGGGATAAACTATCGGGATTGCTGTAAGAAATATATATATGATATGATATTTATTAAGAGTTTCAATTCAATATAGAATTGAGTGCATGAAGTTTTTGTTCAAGCAGTTTCGTGTCCCATTCTCTTTAAATGGAAGCAAGGGATTGTAAACCTATTAAATTAGTTGCACTCTTTTCATAATGAGACTACTTTTGCATGGTATTAGAGCTAGATCTTCAAATAACCCTAGATAGCCTTCTACGTAATGCTCCAAGTCTTATTTGCAGGGTCTATTAGTTATTTTGCGGAAAGCTGTTCAAATAAAATACTTTCAAATTTCATTCACGGTGAGCCCAAAATTTTGAATGTCTAAGTTGTTTACGTTTTACAAAAATTCTAGAGATCAGCCTTTATAATGCTCCAAATTATGTTCGCAGGGCATATCGTATAGTAAGGAAACCCGTTTAAACAAAATACTATCAAATTTGTTTCATGCTGAGCGCAAAGATTTGAATATCTTAAATTCTAGGCTGTTCACAGTTTTAAGTTTTAACATAATTCCAGTTATCAGTCTATGTAATGCTCCAAATAATTTTTGCAGAGGTTATTAAATATTTGGAGGAAAGCCTATTTATATAAAATTTTCTCAAATTTTCTTCACGCTGAATACAAAGTTTTGCTTATCTCATATTCAAGGCTGTTTTGGTAAGTAAAACTATTTCTTTCTATTCTGTCTTCAGTTCCAATTCTTTTTTATATAATTTAATTATAATAGCATTATAATATAATTATACTGTATTACAACCTGTTCCTATTTAAAGGATAACATTCAAGTCTGTTCCAAGTTGTTTTTTAAATCGAATAAACCCAGACTAATTCTTAGTTCTGCTGGGCGTGCATAAAATATATGTTTTAGGACCTGGCAAAAAAACCCTTCAAAACTTAATAAACCGACTTCAATATCATATTGTCTTCCTATGCTTATATGTTTAACTATATGTAATCAATAAGAAATGATCCTAAGCTTTTGTAATTGACATGCATCTAAGTGCTGAATACATTTATTTCTATGATAATAAGTTACAGCACAGCCCACATACTGTATAATTTAAGAGAGCACAAATGCTCTTACTTTAGCTCTAACTTTAGTTCACCACAGCACACCTCTCTCTCTCTCTCAACTACATTCTCTCTCTGTCTCTCTATCGCGCTGTGGCTCTCTTGATCTAGTGTGTGTTGAACATAAGCGGAAACAATGAGCGCTCTCTGATCGCGCACTGACTACAAGCCGCGACTGCGATTTCGACTGGATCGGCACGCATGAATCACGGCCCAAACAGACAGACAGACAGACACACAAACACGGGGCATAGAAAAACTGGTTTTCCAGTCCGTGGGTATATGCACATTTTGTATACATACAGGCGTAGTCAAATGTACAAAAGAAAAGGTTAAATATTCAAAAAGATGTACACAAATAAAAAAAACAAACAGACAGACACTGGCTAAATATACTTGGACTTGGCAAACTGGTAATTTTATGGGCATTACGTCAAAAGGCGCGACGATTATGTGAGTGCAAAATGTCGGGGACAACATAAATTTCTACTGCATTCAAGCTTTCCATAACTAATTGCGGATCGTATTGGCCTTATATGGCAGCCGAGACTCCGACTTAATATGTCTACAATCCCCACTTTTGCTGCTGTTACCTTGTAGGCGTGCGTCTCAGACTGCGTCTGGCCCAATTGTCGCGGGGCATGATGTTGAGCTCGTCATCACTGCAACAACAAAAAATAGACAATGGGTTAATAAAGCTCTCCGGGTATAGTATATAAATTTAGCTTAGCTTACTCCTTGGGCGAGGATGAGACAACGTGAGGCGCCAGATCGAGTTCAATGCCAGCGCTGTCATTCAAATTGTTATTGCCGTCATTTGAGTGTTCACTGTGCTCATGTGAGGAGCCGATGCCGTTGCCGTTGTTCACGCTGTGATTGTTATTGCCGTTGTTGTTGCTGTTGTTATTATTGTTGCCATTGACGGTGCTGCCCGGCGCCCGCAGCTGTGAACTGTACTCGTTCTCGCCATAGCCCTCAAAGGATTCGCCATCAGACAGTGAGGAGCACTGCGATTTGGCCACACCCGCTGCGGCATTGAGAGAGAATTGGTTATTTAGCGGATATCTGTGAATTGTTTATGTGCTGCATTTGCAACTTACCTGTGCTCGAAGGCGGACTGCTGGGCGTTGGGCTGCTGTCGCCGGAAATCGTTTCGGCATAGAGGAAATTATTAGTTGTGGCTTTAATGGCCGCATTGTTGTTGGCCAATTGAATGCGTGGCATGGGCGCCATTCTGCCAAAGCGCTAAACCTGCAAAGAAACGCAAAACGTAGGAAGTTACTTAAATTGTCTAACACAAAGCTGCAAACAGGTCAATAGGACAGCTAATTGAGGTTCGACATGCAACCAAAGAAGCCACAAAACTGCAGCGTATTGCAATTCGAACTCTGTTAACAGAAAGTAGAAGAAAACATGACCTAGGTGTTAGGCTTTATGCTCATTTCTTGCTTATTTTTCAAATAAAGTTCGATTTTAGTTTAGTTTTGGAAAGCTTTTAATTGCTTACGGCTTGCAGAAGATATCTTAAAAAAAAAAAACACAAAAGTTTTCCATATAAAATCTTAATTAACTTTTAAGTGACAAATTTGATCAAGATATCTTAAAACACAAAAAAGTTGTTCGTACAAGTACTTAAGTTTCGACTGATCGTTCCTACGTCAACTTTATAATATAGTAGCGCGATGCTAAAGCATTTTGAATATGTATGAGGAGTATATTGAAAATTATACATGCCGAGTTTGGGTAAGATATCTTGATAAACCAAAAAGAACCATACAAGAACCTACGTTGTGAACGATCTTTCCTATGGCAGCTATATGATACCTCATACTTGCCCCATCTGTCCGATCCCGCATAGAAACAATCAGACGGAGAGACAGACATGGCTATATCAACACGGCTGCTGATGCTGATCTAGCATATATATACATTTTGGGGTAGGAGAAGTGCCCTTCGATGTGCTACTCATTGATTGAACAAATTGTAATAGCTCCTAAAAGAGTATAAAAAGGATTTTGCGACTTGTAATTACTATTCTAATGTCCCGGCATTTATTTTCAAACGCTCACAGAATTCATTCCCCTAAATTATCAAAAATAAGCGTTTCCAAAAATGTGCGATTCAAGTTATACTTTTAAATGTTTAACAATAATTTAAGCTTAACACAAGCATGTGAAACATGCTTCCTTTTCCATATAGTTTCATATTTCTATTTTTCAACTATAAGTTTCTTAATCGTCGCTCAATATCTTATGCAATTTGTATCCGCAACATTACCAATCGCTTTCGAAATTATATTTATTTATAAAAAAAAAACTTCAACAGGTGCAACAGTCATTGCCTAGACTCCATTGACGCGATAAAAAACCGAACGAACGGAAGTGGTCAACCAAAAGCGTAACAAGTAACCCAAATGGGTCGAGGTTTGTTGTGGCCACTTCCCGCTGGACTAACCCACAACCAAATGACAATCACACACACACACACACACACACACATCCCCCGCACTTTAAGTGTCCCGCAATTAGCCGCAGGGCAGAGGCGGGCAGGCGACATTTCTAGAGACCTATTTGTAGGGCCCGCTAAGCGTGCGTAATTACTTTATAATTGTTGCTGGTTCCTTCTTTGCACTGTCATTTCGAGAGGGAGAGAGAGAGAGAGCGACAGAGAGAGAGGGAGAGAGAGAGTGAACTTTACCTAGTTTTTTGGGTTACACGCTTTCGTTTAGTAGAAAGCAAGAAAAAAAAAGTTTACTTGGGAGCAAAATCTATAAAAAAAAAATATCAAGTACAATAAACCTATCGTGTTTATAGTTGGTTTTGGGTTATAATTTTGTCATTGATTGATTGAAATGTCAGGGCCGTTAGACGACATAGGCTCTTAGAATTAGGTCAGTTTGCTTTTGGGCAAATGAGAAGAGTTAACAAGTATGTTCTGAGTATGAGAAGAGTTAGCAAATATGAAAAGCCCAGGTAACTATCTAATTTAACTATCCATTGAGTGCTAACTAGGTTTTTAAAGAGTTCACCTTATTTAAGGTAAGGACTTTTGAGCATAAGGTAGTTTTTTCATTATACTTTTAGCCCAACTTCTTCTCAAAATAAGGTTTTATGGCCGCTCTTTCGGTTTCTTCGCCAAATTTAACTTTCCTCATTAACAATTTCTTTTTAGGAAAATAACTTTCTTAACTATAGTTAGTTATCTGAAAACCCCTCAACCTTAAGCTGAACTTCATCGCATGTCTCTTTTCACTTTAAATAAGCTAGATAATAATACTAAAACAAACAATTGCAATACAATTATATTTGTCATAATGAGGCAACATAAAGACCTGTGATTAAATATTGATTATCTAGCAAATTGCAGCAAATGTTTTCAAATGGAAAAATGCGCAATAATGAAAAATGATTATTACATGGTAGAAGTTCAAAGCGAAAGCCAAACCAAAAAGAAAACTAAACAAAAATAAGTAAAAAGTTAAAGCCAACAAATGTTTATTTTTATGCTTTTGACCAATGACCAAATGGCAGAAAGACGGAAAGGCGGACAGACGGAAAGGCGGAAAGGCAAAGGCAAAGTCAAAGGAGGAGCCACTTGGTAGGTGCAATGAACTCTGGAGTATCGACTCGAGACGTTGACGTGACGACAACTGCATGGAAAAATCGATGCTGGCAAAGTTGGGCAAAGTTGGCTAAAACAAAAATAAAAAAAAAACACTTATGCAATTGCCTTTCCTATGCATAATCCAAAGAAATGAGGGCGTGTGAGCTTGTCAGTCACAAAGCTGATTCCTATGGGTTGCATGTCGTTAAAGTATACCCTATAAAAGTTGCACTTGGTTCATGCTCACAAATTCCAACCGTTGACCGTTCATTAAACATTTTTATTTTCTTTGGAGAACTTTTATATTCAACAGTTAAAAAAAAAACAACCCTAAGTAAGTTTTTATCTAAATTCGAAATTTTTATATTTTGTCTTGTGCTGAGTTTCATTTCTAAAATATCTAGTTTCCCAGTGATCCTTACAGGCAGTTATTGTTCCAAAATATTTATTAGATTAAGAACTTTTTGTCCATTTTTTCGTTAAAAACATTAATTCATACATATTAGAAGTATATGATCTCTAGAAATTAAAACTATTTTTTCGTTTTTTTTTTGCCGAATTACTGAAACTTTTTAGTGTCTTTTTTTTAAGGAACGAGTTCTATGAGGAACTATTGTACTTCTACATAATACTTAGTGTATTTATTTATACTATTTATTTCTTCGATTTATCTGTTTCATCGCTTTATTAAGTTTGTTTATTTAATTTTTTTATATTTTATTTACATTGTTAATTTAATTATTTTATATTATTTGTATTATTTATTCTTTTTTATTTTATAAATTTATGTTATTAAATTATTTAATGTATTTATTTAATTTTTTAATTTTATTTAATTATTTTTTAATTAATTGGTTTTTTAGTAAAGTTTTTTAAATTATGTTGTTAATTAATTAATTTATTTTAAAATTAAATTTTTTTTTATTATTTTTTAAAAAACAAATGTTTTCCCATTTTCGACCAAATCTGGCCATATAGGGTATTCCCTCAAAAAGTTATATCTATTGTAACTGCAATATGTATGTCAGTTTATAATAACTGCAATCCTCTCTACTGCCGGCAACAGCAAGCTTCCAAGTGCTTCTCATACAGTTATAAAGCTGCAAAGATGCTGCAAGACAGAAAGAGAGAGAGAGACTGTGAGAGAGGGAGGGAGGAAGGGAGGGAGGGTGGGTCTGTAATCCTCACAGTTGGATTTATCATCTGTCATGCCTCGCAGGGGATTCTCAGAGTCATAACTGTGCAACGTTATTTGTAGCTGTTGTTGTTGTTGTTGTTGTTTGCGCTTCTCCGATTCGCTGATTTGTAATGCATTTTTCATGCAAGTCGTCTCTATAATTGTAAATGTATTTCCCATGAATATTTCCCCTTTGTCTATAACTACAACATCTCAGGTGTGCACATATAAAGAACTGTGTGAATTTTTTTTTCGCTTTTATTAAAAAACAAAGAGAAGAGCTGTGAGAACAACGTGCCTGATGTATGCGAAGCTTAAACTATAATTAAATAAATATTCGTTGCTAGCTTTGAGAGAGGCCCACAGCAAAATTCAGTTAAACAACTTTTATTAAATGTTGCCTGTTCTTATAGCACGTGATTCTTTTTGATTTTAACTCAATTACACAATTATTTCTAGCTTCTGAAATATTTATCAATATAATAATTATTAAAGAAATTTCTCAAAGTTGTATAAGCTTATTTATTTTGATACCCTGGAATGTATGTAACAGGCAGAAGGAAGCATCTGCGATCCCATTTAGTAATATATATTCTTGATCAGCATTAATAGCCGAGACGATCTAGTCAAGTCCGTCTGTCTGTCCGTATGTTTATCTCAGAATCTATAAAATATAGTTTTGCATTCCTTTTATGGGGCTTTATTCAGTTCAGCTAATGTTTCCTATTGATAGGAATTTTATGTATTTGCTTAAATATTTGAACTGTCAGAAACTAAAATTGTTTACTTTACTTTACAGATGATGTTAAGATGCTCGAACTTCCACAAATTCCAAGGATAAAATGTAGATTTTATACATATTCAAGTACTTCATATAAGTACCATAATATATATCATATAAATATTTATATTCGATGACTGATTTCTTGTTATGCGTTATTCAAACTATATTTGTTAATGCAATCATTATTATTATTATTATACATTATATTGTTGTCCAGTACAAATTGCTCATTTAATTTTACTATAAAACCACATTGCAATGGTTTGCTGCCAATTTAAGTACCTTGAACTACAATTTTTATTGACGAATCGAGTAGATTTGTAATTCTCTCAAAAAACTCTCACGATATATTATATGGCATACAGCCCAGCCCATTGGCATCGCATTAGCCATATGCTATAGATCAGAAACACATGCCATAAAACACAGAACTCAATATATGATTTAATTATAGCACTAGCTACGCGTTTGTGTGGGGGGCGGCGTTTTCTATTTATTAGATGTTATCCGAGACTCTAGCCAGCCAAACGGGCGGCTACTGACCACAGACTCATTTGGAGGAACAGCAGCTGCTGCCCCCATTGACTTTGACATGAGTCACAAACTTGAACTTGCCGCGCGAATGTGAAGCAAAAATATATGTTTCAAATGCGCTCAGTGGATGATGTCAAATTTACGATGGGCAAACGATTCAATTTACTAATCAAACGAAATGCTGAGCGATCGCGTCTTGTTCCCTCTCCGAGATGACAGTGTAAACAGCTGTTAAGTGTGTGTTCTTCGGACGGATGGAGTGGAGGAAGCAGAAAGCAGCAAGGGATTTGTAGTTAACATGTGTTGCAATGTTACGAGAATCAGATGATTGCATAATTAAAGCACATGCGTTGGGTAATAAGTAGTAAGAGCAAATGTTCAGTCTCTGGAGGTACTTAAGAATAAGAAGCAAGGAGAAAGTAGGGATACCTCGGCACGTCGAAGATTCAATACCCTTTGCATACATTTGCCTTTTGCGGACATGTGAGAATGCTGAAACTCGTAAATGCTCAATTTGACGCAAATGTCTTGGTAAACATAATAGTTTACTACACGAGAACCTTATAGATTATATATGTAGGTATAGGTGCTATATGTTATGGTAGCCCGATGCTTAACAGATTTTGCATTAATGTAAGGAACACAGTGAAACTTATAAATGCCGAGTTTGTATAAGATATCCCGATAAACAAATAAGTTTAACATAGAAGAAGTTACTTTCGACCGATCGTTCCTATGACAGCTATATGATATAGAGATCCGATCCGGCCGGTTTCGAGGTATAAAACAGAAAGACGGACATGACTATATCAACTCGACTGTTGATGCTGATCTAGCATATATGTATATAATTAATGGGTTCGGAGATGTCTCCTTCTAAGCGTTACACATTTTATGACAAATTTTGAATACCCTTAACAAGGGTATAAGAAATCATAAATATATACATATATATTCCTAGTTTTTAACAAATTAGAATACAGGTCTTCAAGACTATAACAAAATAATTTTGAACTGTTCCCCAAATATTTTCTATGCACTACACCCATTGAAAATGGTTTCAAAAGGGATGGTTCGTTTTCATTTAGTAGATTATTGAATTTAATGTATTTGTGCAAATGTATGTAACTGGCAGAAGGAAGCATCCCCGACCCCATAGAGTATATATATTCTCGATCAGCATCAACAGCCGAGTCGATCTAGCCATGTCCGTCTGTCCGTCCTGTCCGTCCGTCCGTATGTATGAACGCAAGGATCTCAGAACCTATACGAGCTAGTTACTCAAATTATAGATGTAGGTCCTCCTAGTGCCTACGCAGCTCGAGTTTGTTTCCGATATTCTATAACTTGCCCCGTTTCCAAGCAATCGATAAAAATCGATATCGAAATCCTGTTTTTTTGAGCAATTTTGGTAAATAATAAGAGCTAGAGCCACCAAATTTGACATGCAGCTTCTAGAATAGTATATATATCTGCATTTGGTGTTGGAAGAAGAGGGTTCAGGGTATCCCCCAGTCGGGAGCTCCCGACTAAACCCTCTTACATGTTGATAATAAGTAGCTCAAATTGAAAATAAAATTAAATGAAATATAGTCAACTATTTTCGGGCTTATTTGGCGCTGAAATCAATTTGCCCATAACTTATTTATCAGCCCTCTCAGACAGAGACAAACAAGCCAACAGTCAGGCCAAACAATGTCTTCAAGTAGATGTCAGCTGGTCTGGTCTGGTCTGGTCTGGCATCTTAATGAGTCTCTATTCTACGATCAAGCACATGGCACATAGCATGGCATAGGTGCCCCATTCCATTGTCATAATGCGAGTAATGCGCCGGCATTATGAAACCACACGAACGGCAAAAACAACAACAACAACAATGACGACTAACCAAGTTTGGGCATGTAACTCAAGTGGCCCAGAAGAGGCAGCGACAACAACATGTGGCAGCTACTCTTCTCCTGGCATGGCGCACGCGACTCGCCTTGGAATGGATTCGTGGCACATGAGCATAGAGAAAAACCAAATATTGTGCATACTTGAAGTGAAACAAAACTCATAGAGTCTGCCCTAGTGAGAGTTCCATTGAAAAACACAATTAAAACGGCGTCTGGCGTAGAGCGTTAAGGGATTTTGAAAGAACCTTTTCACAAGTCTGGAAATTTGTTACCTGCCAGCGAAAAATTGAACTCGAGTTAAATTGAAAATAGCGAAGCAAACAGCTGCGCAGATTCAAACAAGCGATATGCTAGTTTTCTTAGTTTTCACAGCAGCTGCTATAGAAAAGAATTAGATAAGAGATAAAAACCAGATAAACTTAATGCTAAATATACATAAATTGTTTGTATTTCTGTGGATGAGTTAGTCATTAGTAGCTCGATTTGAGGCAAGGTTTATGCAACATTTGCTCAATTCCTAAAACTAATCAACTAAGTTGGTATCTTCCCAGTTCTCTCCCTCTCTCCCCCTCTCTATTTCTCTCTGTCGAAACGTGTTTTACGCTTAAATACATAAATTATATTTAAGTGCAATGCAATTTTTACCTGCTACGTGCTTATACTCGGCATGTTTTTGTACATTTTTACCTATTCAAAAAAGAAAAAAAAAGAGAATACAGTGGACTGACAAACACCTGATTGATGTTAAAGTACTCATAAATTATTCAAATAAATTGCATTGAAGTATTCAAAATTGAACAGCTCAGCTTAACTGAAAACTTGCAAACACAGTTAAAACTTTTAATTATATAAAACTTGATATTGCACTTGGTTTATTGAATATAAAATTGCTTTTTTAAAGAGTTTCAAATACATAAATCAATTCAATTTAAAACCCTGAAAAGAGCTGGAGCCAACAAATTGGACTTGTAGCTTCTAGAAGAAGAGGGTTCAGGGTATCCCGTATTTGGGCACTCCCGACTAGAGCACTCCTACTTGTTTATAATGTATATTACATTATTTCCAACTTTAGGTTTTATCTACAAATATTTAAATTTATCAAATGCACAATTCTAGCTGATTTAACTTAATATATATTTGTTTAAACAAAGCATTCCCTTGTCTGGCATAATAAACAATATTTGTTTTTATTTATTTAATGTTTCTCGAGGTGCCTTTATAAACGCCCAATAAAGCTGATCTCGCAATCGTACGCCCCCACCCCCTCCCCTCTCCCCTCTCCCCTTCGAAGCGAAAAAGAAAACAGACAACAAAACGCCCCCAAAACAGAAAAAAAAGGGAATCAACGACCAATATTGATAAATTTTAGAAACAAAGTCAAGAGAATGAAAATGGGGAAAATGCATTGCGACACTCGAAGAATGGAAACAAATGAACTGAAAATAAGGTCACTGGGCATAGGAAAACGTGTGGAAAATGCGAATGACAAAACACGAACAGCAGCAACTGTGAAAAAAAATAAGCTGTGGGAAAATGTCGTAAAAAAGAAAATGAAACAGTTCTTTAGAGCTTTAGAACTTGAAAGACATTTGCCAAGTGCAGTCGAAAACTGTTTCAGAACAGCTAACAAATTGTTTGATAAATTGAATAAGAAAACGAAACAAATTGAAAGGGAAACCAAAGCATAAGAAATGAAATATTAAAAGGGAAACCAAATCAGGCTGACAATGGGAGCGTTGGAAATGGACAAAATCAAATGACAATGTGAACGTTTTAATTAAGAAATCTCCATCTGCCGCCTTCTCCTAATCAAAATGAAAAGAAACGCGAAAGAAGGGCTAGCTTCGGCACGCCGAAGATCTAATACCCTTGCAGACCCAACCTTTTCATAGTGCTCATAGTGCTTTGCCCGCATCTAAGAAGCAGGGCGAAAATAGTAAGTGCCACGTTTGGTCAAGGTATCTTGATAAACAAAAAAGGTTTTTGATCAAAAACCTAGTTTTCGACCGATCGTTCCTCTGGCAGCTATATGATATAGTAGTCCGATGTTGTAGTCCGAATAAGATTTTGCAAAAAAAACATAGTGAAATCTCTAAATGCCATGTTTGATCAAAATGTCTTGAAAGACCAAACATACATTCCATACAACAACTTCATTTTCGACCGATCGTTCCTATGGCAGCTATATGATATAGTAGTCCGATCCAACAGCTTCCGACATATGTATGTACTGCGTGCAACAGAAAGAGGCACTTCTGCAAAGTTTTATTGAGAGACCAATTCGCATAGACACAGACAGACGGACAGACGGACATGGCTATATCGACTCGGCTGTTGATGCAGATCAAGAATACATATCCTTAATGGGGTCGGAGATGTCTCCTTCTATGCGTTACACATTTCACGACAAAATTATAATACCCTCTACAAGGGTATGACAAATGCCATTTGCACGGATTTGACATATTTTATTTTTATGCATCTTGAACTGTCTGCACCTCGCCTTTAAGGCAAGCGACTCGCGCCGAGACTCTATTTCGGATTGCAGGCGACGCGGCGGCAACCTCGTGGATGCCACGCTGGCAGTTCCCGCTAATTTGTAGCCGTCTGCGGAGGAGAGTAGACGCGCAGCAGGTTTTTAAAATTCTTGGGGCGTACACCAAAGCGGAAGCCAAAGCGAAGCCAAAAAATGTAGAAAAAAAAGACCTAGCTGACTACTTTCCTGAATGAATAATGAGGCAGGCGTTGCAGTTGGGCCAGGCAAAATTCCTCTCAATGTAAGATTTAAAGGCGTCAAATAATGCCTGTGAATATGTGCATAAAAATTGATGTTTTAACAAGTTTATCTATTAACCAAGGTGGAGGAGGATTCATGAAAGAAAAGAAGAAGATTTAATGTCGTTTGCATATACAGTATAATTTGCTTAGCTGCCTCGATACTTAGCTGCATCGGTAAGATAGCTTCCTTTAAATAACGTTAAGTGCATCTAACTTTACAGCCTTTTGCACATAAGCGCCTCCTATCGGCAGTAATTTCCAATTTCCATGAATATCATGTAAGTTAACTGCGCCTTCTATGATCAGATGATTTGATTTTTGATTTGTTTTTCTTATGTATACAATAAACTGTACTAAAGTTGAATTAAATGTAATTTAAAGTACATGAGGTTAATAAAAACTCCAAATTAATTTATTTAACTTAGTACTGTTAAAAAGAATTCAGTCCAATTTTAAAAAAAATTTAGGTTACTATGAAATCAATTCACTTTTAGGGAAAAAAATAAATTAAGTTAACTGCCTTTTTAGGATAGCTGCCTCTAATGTCCGTGCAAAGTACTCGTGGCAAATTATACTGTAATAAACTTCTCATTAAAGAAAACTAATCTCTACATATGAAGCTGCTGTTCACTGTTGTTACGACAAATTCCACCCGCATGTGTGGAAAAATCGTGAAAAACGAAGGTACGAAAGTTTTTTGCTAAACAACCGATTGGCCTTAAAATCATTTTCAAAGAATTTTGTATGAATTTATGTGAGACGTTCTTGGGTGGCAAATACGGGTGAAAGGTTTAATAAACGAAAGTTTATTCTTCAGCTTCATGATTCTCATTACAAGAATAACATGGGCAGAAAGCTCTGATGCCAAGCACTTGGTTCTTTATTCGATGCACTTAAAAAAGACACAAAAAACAATTAACAATTAGATTACATTAAAATTCCATATATTATAAATGTACATATATGTTCCATACATTATACATATATTAATTGATATTATTATATTTTTAAATACAACTTTTTTAATATTTTGTCCTTTAGTGCTAGATAGAAAATGAAGATAGAAAACAAACTCAGACCACATAAGAATAAAAGAGTCGAACAGACTTTTAATCAAACATAGATATCTCATTCTATAAATTTTACAACTTATTTGTACCCATTTTCTTGCTATTGAAGCTAAATAATATACAGCTGCGATGCTCAGAAGGTTTTTCCCAAATGAAAGGAGCATATCGAATAGTTTTTTACTAATGATTTATTGTTCTGAACCGACTGTTTCCAACAAGTATACAAAATTTCAAGATTGCCGAGAAACTAGATGATGCTCTTAAAAGTTATATATGCTTCGTTGGGAGATGAGAGGATTAAAAGTACTTTTTCTACATGTGTTCAGGAATATAAATATGCCTGGCCTAGCCTTAAGGAAATGCGGAAGTCCGTTCGTCTGCCCAACTGCCACGTACTTGTATCTGTGAGATGCATAATAATAAAACTACAAGCCGCAACACATGACAGAACAAAAGAATATAATACAAACATAAACAACAATGACAACAACAGAGTGCTCGACACCTGTTTAAAGTCGTTGCAGTTCTTAAAGTTCTTTGAGATCGTTTCGTGTGCGTTTGCATTGCCTCACCTCAGCTCAGCTCACCGCACCTCACCTCAATTGTTTACTCAGGTCTGGCTGCGCGGCCCGACAAAGAACTGTCGCCCCCTGTCAACGTGCCAATTAGACATGCCTTGGAGTTTTCCTTTTCAAAGCGAACTAATTACCAACACACATTCGATCAATTCCAGGCACATTTTCATTGATGGTGCATTGAACCAAGGCAGGTGCTGCATGCCACCATTTGGCCCAGTTTGCTGACGACTGCATTTCCATTTCCAAGTCGATTTCCAGCCAATTATAACTCAATTGAAGATGTCATCAGGTCTGTCTATGCGCTCTCTAAACAGCTTCCACTCTGCGCCTTCTCTTGTTTATTGACTGCTTCTCAAGCTTAACAACTAAGAGGTTCTAGTCGGGAGCTCCCGACTGGGGGATACCCTGACCCTCTTCTTCCAACACCAAACTCAGATATATATACTATTCTAGAAGCTGCATGTCAAATTTGGTGGCCCTAGCTCTTTTTATTTACCAAAATTGCTCAAAAAACAGGATTTCGATATCGATTTTTATCGATTGCTTGGAAACGGGGCAAGTTATCGAATATCGGAAACAAATTCGAACTGCGTAGGGAGTAGGAGGACCTACTTATAGGTTCTGAGATCCTTACGTTCACATATACGGACAGACAGACGGACGGACAGACAGACGGACAGACGGACAGACAGACAGAGAAACGGACAGACATGGCTAGATCGACTCGGCTGTTGATGCTGATCAAGAAGAAGATCAAAAATATACTCTATGGGTTCGGAGATGCTTCCTTCTGCCTGTTACATACATTTGCACAATACAATATACCCTTTTTACCCATTTTCAATGGGTTCAGGGTATAAAGAGTTGCCACAGTTTTTGTTGCTGCTGCTGACACGCTTTTTTGTTGCGTCGAGGCAATTGTTTTTGTTGTTTCTTCGTTTCGTTTTTGGCAACAAGAATGAGGTACAACTACGAGCACGAGTTCTCGCTTCGGCTTGTTTATAAACAAAAATAAAAAGTTAAAAACAGAATTAAATCTTCGCAACTCGTTTGCCTTGAATCGCATCGAATTGAAGTTCAAATGCGGCAAAATGTTGAATTATAATTTTAGCTGCGGTTTTTTCCCTCGCCATTTTTTTATGCATTCGTTCAAGTTCTGCGAAAACTTAATAAATTAAATATTTTATTTGTATTACATACGAATAATTTATTCCATTCTTTATGGAATTTTGATTAAAATTCATAACTGTGGCGCTTTTTTCTCAATTCTTTATTCTTGGTCTACGAAAAGGAAAGATCAAACTTTGAGTCGACCAAAACATGCTTGAATACCATTAAAAAACAATTGGAATTAACTTAAGTTTTTGTAACCTAAATATTTTGTTTATGTGTAAATCATTCGATTCGGGTTTTGTTTTTTTTTCTTCTGGATTCGCGTCCCACGAGTTTTGGGTTCTACTGAAATCGAGTTTGTAGAAAATATTTTGTTTGATCTAAACTGAAAATAATAACTATAATTTGGCCAGATTTGGAGAGTTATAAAGGGCATTCGATCTCCAATTTGATTAGACTTGGAAAGCGTAATTATGCAGGGTATTCCACTCGAATACCCTCTAAATGTTACTTGATGATGAATCAACTGACAACAGGTCAAGCCCAAAGAAACGCCAAACTGCAAATGCAGAAGTTAAGCCCAGAAGCCAAAAGACAAACAACTATCCAAAAAGAGAGAAACAACAACTACAAAACATGGCCAAGCCGCATAACTGTGCCAAGGCCCGGCAACAACGACAACAACAACAACAACAGCAGCAACAACAACAACGACGAACAAATTTTGGGCAGCGAAAATATGCAAAGTGCACAGCAAAGCAGAACCGTTAGACCAGCTTAACGCGCGAAAGAGATGGGGATATGGAAACGTTGAAAGTATGGGAGGAGGGGCGTGGGGTAGGGGCAGCTGTAATTTAAGAGCGCCAAGCAATGTTAACAGGGGCCAAATGGACTTGAGGAAAAATGAAAAACTATCAAATTACAATGCATAACGCAAAAGAAGAAGAAGAAGAAGAAGAAGAAGAGGAAACAAACGAGACAAAAAGTGATGCAATGAAAAGCAGCAGCAAACCAGAAGAAAAACAGGATGAATGCAGCTGCTGCTGCTGCGTCGGCTGCTGCTGCTGCATCTTTGAGTGGGTTTCGCATTACCAAAACGCAGCCTCAAGTGTCGCATCGCCATGTCCTAAGCCTGTTCGTTTCCTGTTGCACGCAGGTGGCCATAGCTAAAGCAACAACAACAACGGAAGCACTTGTACCTGCTCTCATTCTTGCCCCCGCCACGCCCCCGCGCGCGCGATGACTGCTGCGATTGCCGCTTGATGGTGAAGTTGCAATCGCAATCTCCGCAAATGAATTAAAAGCAGCAACCACTGAAAATAGAGTTAGGCATTCAAGCGTGCCCGACTAGAAACTACCCTGTAATCCAATCTGTAATGCAAGATCATGATCCAAATTCTCGGCTTATTATCTTATCTGTAAACGTGGTAGATTTTACTGTACTTTATGGGATTAAGGATATCGAGAACTGCCTGTTACTTAACCTATATACCCCTCTCATCTATTCGAAACACGTATAGGGTATTTGCCTCACAAAAGCCCAAACCAAACCAGAGAAAACAATAAACCAAACAAAACGCGTCGACGTCGACGTCGACGTCAGAGATGGCGCCAACTGGCACAACATGGCTAAGCCAACAACACCAACAACAACAACAACAGCAACAAAAAGCAAATACGAATTTCGCATTTGTGCAAATGTTACAACTAACTCGTATACAACTGTAACTAAAACTAAAACTAAGACAAGTCATTTACTTAATTGCGTGTTTAGCAAAACAAAAATCAAGTGAAAACTGTGCAGCCGACCGCGCAATACTCTGTTCCCAAAGAAAAAACAGCAATTGGTAGTTACTCTAAAACTGTGACTTCAGGACATTAATTTTTCAACTGTAAATTATAAAATAAAATATAAAACTCTTAAATACATTTAATTATGCGATATTTTTCGCAAATGCAATATTCAATATTTTAACACTGTGAATAGAGCATTAAAACGTCGACAAAATGAAATGCATTGAACAACCAATGCAGCCCCAACCGCTTACAGTTTGAGAATCAATAACAGTTATAGCATTGCGTGTGAAAAAAAGACATTCCAAGAATAGGAATAACAAAAAGCAAAAGAATGTTAGACTTTTTTTTTTGTTTTTGATTAACATAAGAATGTTAAAATAAATACACCAACAAATTCAAAAATGTTAATCGTGTGACAAATGAACGAACTGCTGCTGGACGGCATGACAAACTTGCACAAACTTGCACGATAAACTTTTAAGCTCTCATGCCCTGACTAATGAGATCTAGCGCTAACGAGCCCAAATAGAGAACAGTCGACAGCTGCTGTTCCAAATTATTTAAAACAGTTAAAACGCACCTGTTAAAACTGTTGAGCACAATATTTATCTAAATTTCTTTTCTGCTGCGTATGTGCGTAGATATAACCGTTAAACGTAGCAGAATATGAAATGCATTTTTGTAAAAGCACATACATACACACACACACACTCAGAGAGATCACATACAGTAGAGAAGAAGCAACAGTTAGATTTCTTGTTGTTGTTGCGCACCTTTTTCTTGATCTGCTGTTTCTGCTGCTGCTGCTGCTGCGTCCGACGAACTTTGAAGAACAGGTAGTTGAGAAATATGTTGAATTTTATATATATATTTTTTTTTTGGAATAATTGCTGTGTTTTATTTTGTACTTTTTGTGTGTTGGCCAAAACGTTGCAGTTTGTGCAATTGTTTACTGCACTTTCACTTGGCGCGCGGGCCGTATTTATATTTTACACTTTGCGGCTTTTTATATGAATACACAAGCGCTTGGGTTTCGTATTTTTACGCGTGCGTAACGTTGGCAACGAATTTGCATACCATTAGGTTGTGATTTTGTTGCTTTACAAACACACGCACGCCGGGACATAGGCACAGGCAGAGGCATAGGCGAGGAAACGATACGGAACGACGTAATATACCCGCGCGCACATCCGAACCGTACAAAATATAAAACGAAAATACTAAAGTGCCTGACCAATGTGACCGGATTTGTTAGTCAGCAAAATGCCAAACTATCGATAATTCCGAGAGCACCAAGAGCAAATACTAAACTGTTAATTAACATCGTAATAGCATAATTTTAAGCCCATTTTAATTGCAAAACTCAATTGGCGCACAAATTTGAAAAAAATGGGGCAACTAAATGTTCAACATTTTTTTATCAGAGGCTAGATGTTTTACAGGCGAATTAAGTTATTTTAGACTATACTAAAAGCAATCGATAGGCTACTACACCGGACTAATTAGAGCTTTCCATCATGCCCTTTGGCGGGTCAGGGGCATAATTATCATCATCCTCCTCTTGATCCTCCACACTCTGTTCGCCATCTTCATCAGTAGTATCGCTTGATTCTTGAGATGTTGTGGTTATGCTGTTGCTGCTGCTGCCGCTGGTGGTGGTGGTGGTTGTGTTGGGTGTGGCGCTGGAGCTGCTGGAGCTAGTGGGGCTGCTGGTGGAACCCGCAGCCATCATAATCGCTTTGGTAGCCGTATTATTACGGTTGGGTGCAGAGTTGACTGCAACATTGACTACACTGGGACATTTGCTATTAAAGGAGCTGGCAGCCGCTTTATAGTAAGCACTGTTGGCCACACTGCTGACCATTTCCTGCTGTCTATGAGCCGCATTCACTTGGCTTGTAATGGAAGCCAAAGCGCTGGGATTCGAGTTCCCGTACTTAAAGCCAGAGATACTATTTACCGAGCTCAAAGAGGAGGGCGCTGCAAAGCCCAAGACAGGATTGCGCCGCTCTCGCTGGTCCGACCGACTCGTACTAGAACTCACGTTTACATCCCGAAAGCCAATTTTGGGCACATTGAACGTGTCCAATTTGAATATATGCCGGGAGGGATTTCGATTAAAGGACTTTTCCACACGCATCGTCTGCACGGGTACAATAGGTCGACGTACAGCCCGGATAGGCGGTGCACCCGACTTGGCTGTTGACTCGCCGGTGACCGCTTCGCCAGCATCTCCACCAATGTTCGCGGAGGCGACATGGCTAGGTTCACAGCGCTGCTCGAAGTGCGGCAAGCTGTGGGGATGGGCGTCCGGATGAAGTACGCCTTTGGCCAGACGCTGGCTAGCAGTTAATCTGGAGTGGTCCTGCAGTGGCGGCGGCACATACACGGATGGGGGCAGGATGGCATTAGTGCCCAGGCCCAGACGCTGCTTGACCTCGCACATGGTCTGTTGGGCAATCTTGCGCGCCTTCTCAGAGCCCATCTCCAGCATGTAGATAAGTTCGTTGCGATTGGTCAAATTTAGGTTAATCTTTTCGCGTATGGGGCGCAAATGCTCAATGACCGCCTCGGCCACGCGCTCCTTATACTTGGCCGTGTCCAATTGTTTGGCCTCCTCCACCACCGCCGCAATGTCCATGCCGGTAACTTGAGCATGAATATTGACCAGATTACTGACTCCGGGCCGAATGTTGGGACTGTACGAGATGTCCGAAGTGAAATCGGTGAGGGCCTTCTTAATCTTCTCCTTGATTTGATCAGGTGTATCGCTTAAGTTAATGGTGCCTTTGGGATTCTGTTCGGATTTGGACATCTTCTTGGATGGTTCGCGCAAAGACAGTATACGGGAACCATCGTTTTCCTCAATCATTGGATTGCAAATCGGAAACATTTCACCATAGCGCGCATTAAAGTTGCGTGCCAAGTGCTGTGCCAGCTGTATATGTTGCAGCTGATCGATTCCAACGGGCACATGGGTAGCTCTGCAGGCAACAAGATGGAATTAGCCAAAAGCAGCCAAGGAGCACTGCACCCACGGTAAACCAAACACTTACTTGTAGAGCATAATGTCGGCCGCCTGCAGCACCGGATAGACAAACAAGCCCAGTGGCACATCACGCACCATTCGCGACTTCTCCTTGAACTGCGGCAGCTGGGCCAACCGCGGCATTGTGGTCAGCGAGTTGAGTATCCAGTTAAGTTCGCTGTGCTCCATCACGGCGGACTGCACGAACAGCGTGCTTTGGGCGGGATCAACGCCGCAGGCGAGCAGCGTCGCAGCCATCGTGAAGATGTTCTCCCGCAGCAGAGGCGGGTTATGCGGCATTGTAATCGAATGCATGTCAACGATGCAAATGGTTACACTTTCACGGCTCTTCTGCAACTGCGTCCATTTGCGCACCGCGCCCAAATAGTTGCCCAGATGCAGTGAGCCCGTCGGCTGAATGCCGCTGAAGATTTTCCGCGGCCAGCGCTGACTCTGCTGCAATGCGAGGTGATTCAAACGTATCTGTTACATCATAGACAACCACCACCACTCACCACAGAGCCCTGGCTCTGGTCCTGGTCGCCCGTTTGCGGCTTCTTCTGTAACTTAGTGGCTAAACAGGATTGACTCGTGGGCGGTGTGGGCATTCGTTCTCTGGGAGCAGTTCCGGGTGATTGGTTTTGACTGGCATTAAGCAAACGCTTGGCCAACGACATTCGACGTGTAATACGCGTAAAACGGTTGGCACGATTTACATTGAATTTACCAAAGCGAAACATTGCAAGTGTTCTTAATTTTGTACTTTTACCTATTTAGATTTGTTTGTAATAGAAAATTGGAAAACTATTTGACACTGGATAAAATAAAATAACACCTCGAATCTGCTGCTAAATTTTGACAACACTTGTTTAAAACTGAGCATATGATAGGAGTGACCATACAGGCTATGTATTTACAACATTTTGTTTAGTATTTCGATATATCGAGCAACTGCGCTAACGATATTTCAACTAGTATCGATAATAAAATATGAATAGCGATAGTTATTGGTAATGGGCGCACAGCATTTAAAACGCAATTTTATTCTAAACTTATTAAACAGATTTTTAACTACATAGCATTGTTTTGTATTCTATATAGTGATCGGAGATGTTTCGTTACAGTTGCACATTGAGAATTTCAAACAAGTGGAGAGTTAAATATATCGAATTCCGTTAGCCCATAGGCAGCAAGAAAGGTGCAATGGGGTTCGATCTAGAAATTTATAGGCTTTCCAAATGCGGCCGCCACGTTAGCCTCACGCAATGCCTCAGAGCAGGTCTACAGGAAAGAACAGAAAATAAAATTACAATCCATAGTTATATCATTGATTAATGTTCGAGCTTACCGGATGCGCATGACAGACACGAGCAATATCCTCCGACGAAGCTCCATACTCCATGGCCAAAACGGCCTCATTGATAAGCTCGCCAGCGACAGGGCCAATGATGTGCGTGCCCAGCACGCGGTCCGTTGCCTTATCAGCCAGCACCTTGACGAAGCCATCGGTATCGTTGTTCGTCTTAGCTCGAGAGTTCGCCAGGAAGGGGAACTTGCCGATTTTGTAGGCAACACCCTCCTGCTTAAGTGCCTCCTCTGATTTGCCAACCCACGCGACCTCAGGGTGTGTATAGACCACGCTGGGCACGCAATTGTAGTCAATGTGAACGTGTCCGCCTTGGATGCCCTCAATGGTGATCAGACCCTCATCCTCGGCCTTGTGCGCCAACATTGGTCCATGAATGCAATCGCCAATGGCGTAAATGTTCGGCACCACCGTCTGGAAGGTGGCATTAACGGGAATACGACCGCGATCGTCCTTAACAATGCCTACAGCCTCCAGACCAAGACCTTCTGTGTAGGGGCGACGTCCCACGCTCACCAACAGGGTGTCACATTGAATTTCTTCCTTGGCACCAGACTTGGCGTTCTCCACAGAGACAGTTACACTGTTGCCGCTGCGCGTGGCGCCCATCACTTTGGTGCCAAGCTTGAACTTGAGCCCCTGCTTGGTGAGCACCTTCTGGAAGGTCTTGGAAACCTCGTTGTCAATACCAACGCCGCCAATGGTGTCCATGAATTCAATGGCAGTAACCTCGGCGCCCAGACGCGACCACACAGAGCCGAGCTCCAAGCCAATAACTCCGGCACCAATCACGACCATATGCTTGGGCACTTGGGCTAGCTTCAGGGCGCCAGTGCTGCTCACAATTACCTCCTCATCAATCTGCAAAGTGCGAATGTTCTTAAAGTCCAGACTGGACAAGACAACTGCTGATTTTCATGCGCTTACAGTGATTCCTGGGAATGGAGTAACCTCAGAGCCGGTGGCAATCAGTATATTCTTGGTCTTAACGGTTTCGGTGGTGCCGTCGTTCTTCGTCACCTTCACCTCATTGGGATTGACAATGCTGCCGAAACCCGTCAGCTGTGTGACTTTATTTTTCTTAAAGAGCATGGCAATGCCGCCGGTGAGCGCTTTCACGGCATTCGTCTTCTGTCCCATGAGCTTCTCCAGGTCGAGTGAGACAGTGCCACAGTTAATGCCGCGACTGGCCAGATCGCCTGAATGGGCCATGTGATAGTAATGTGAATTGTTTAAAAGAGCTTTCGAGGGAATGCAGCCCACATTCAGACAGGTGCCGCCCAGAGTAGCCTCCTTCTCTACGCTGACGGCCTTCATGCCCATCTGGGCAGCTTTAATGGCAGCCACATAGCCTCCGGGTCCAGAGCCAATCACAACAATGTCCGCCTCATGTGTGCTGGAGTAGCAGCGAGAATTTAATGCACCCAGAATAGCGGCATTAGTGCGCAGTGGCGTCTAAAAGGGAAAGAGGAGATTAAACTGTAATACAGATGGTCACACTGAATTTTATTTTTTTACTGTTTGTTGTGTTTACGCTAATCGGTGGCACTTAACACACATATTTTGATTATAATTTGGCTTTATATCAACTGTGTCAGCTGATAATTGGCCTAATGAACGACCTTGACACTTGAGTACGCACTGTTTTTGACGTCACAACGCTCGACTAATGCATTTAATGCCAAAGTTATGACCTATTTAGGTTAGAATTGCATAACCCCCCTCGGTTGTATGTTGGATATTGAAACCGTTTGTGTGTTTGTACCTTGGCCACAGCCGTCAGACTTCTACGTAATGTCGACTGCATGGCTGGTCAATTGGTATATTATGTTGCCCAATAAATCAAAAACACTAATCTGACGTTATTTTCAACGTTCCACTGAAAATACACGATACTGCGCTAGAACACGGCAAACTGGAGATGATGACTGGCCAATATATCGATAGTGACTGGCTTTCGATTACATTATTAATCGCGAATGCGTTCTTTCTTTTGAGCGGCTTTGGTATTTAATAATATCACATTCATGGTATATATTTAGTTATTCGCTAACTGGGCACACTTGTACGCGAACACAACAAGATGGCGAGAGTTTCGTCTGCAAATTGAATAGAAAAAATCGCAATAAAACGTGAAAAATAATTGATTAAATATACATTAAAGTGTCAAGCGGCCGCAATAACAAGCTGAGCGTATATTGCTCGCTTTTTGTGTATGCGGCAGCATCCGATAGCAAGTTGCGAAAGTTGCTACGCTGTCTGGCCTTGTTGTTGCTGCTGCTGCTGCTGCTACTTTGTCGCTGCTGTTGTTGTTGTTGTTGTTGTTGTGAGTGTGTGTGTGCCTAACTAACTGACTGTGTCCTAGCTCGTCCGCCTCTGCCTCTGCCGTTTTGCCCAAAAATGATGAACAACTACGGCAACATAATGATGGACTCACCCAGATCCTCACCGCACGGCGGTCGCTCGCCTGTGGTGGCGCGTCAGGACTCGTCGGGAACGCTGAAAACGACGATATCTTTGGGTAAGACGCCGACGATAATACACACGGGTCCGTTCTACTCGATGAAGGAGCCACCGGCGAAAGCTGAGCTAACGGGCGACAAGGATCTCATGACCGAATATGGACTGCATCACACGCTGACCAAATTTAAGGAAAAGAAATTTAAGGAATCCCTGGCATCCTTTCTGCCCAACATACCCGGCATCAATGACCTCATCACGCATCCCGTCGAAAATAGCACGCTGCGCAGCGTCATCGAAAAACCACCAATCGGTGGCAAGGAGCTACTTCCATTGACTGCAGTGCAGTTAGCCGGCTTCCGATTGCATCCAGGGCCGGTAAGCATGAGCTTCAATCATTTATATTCTCTCTCATGCTCTGTTATTTCGATTGCTTTGCGTCGCAGCTGCCGGAACAGTACCGCACCACATATGCAACACCTGCGCGTAAACACAAAAACAAGCACAAAAAGCACAAACACAAAGACGGAATTACCACTGGCGGGCCGGAGTCAACGCTGCTAGGTAAGTTACCTGTAAATTGATGTATATGCATGCGTCGCTTATCACACAATTCCGTAGATTCTGCTGGCCTGGAGACGTACGAGAAGAAGCACAAAAAACAAAAGCGCCACGAGGATGACAAGGAACGTAAGAAACGCAAAAAGGAGAAAAAACGCAAAAAGAAGAATCAAAGCCCCGAGCCAGGCGCAGCACTGGGCGTCGGTCTGCCCAGTGGCGGCGGAGCTGTCGCCGCTGGCATGGGTGGACCAGTGATGGGCGCCACCGCCGGCATGTCCAATCCAATGGCAACAGGTGGCGTGGGCGTTGGCGTCGGCATGAACGCGGGCATGGGCCTAAACAGTTTTCCCACGTCGCTGCAAATGCAGCAACAGCTCCCCATGCAGCATCAGCAGCAACAAATGCCCAGTGGGGCGTTATTGGGCTCTGTTTTGGGCACCAGTGGCGGTGGCGCTGGAGGCAGCGCGGGTAACGCCAGTGGCGGCCCAGGTAGCTTATTAATGTCACAGTTTTAGGCGAAATCCATTAGTTAATAGACTTGGCTCATTACCTCTCACAAACCACACACACACACACACACACATGCACATCTATAGCCCACACACACAAACAACAAAACAAATGTGTCACTAATGCACTCTAAATGCAATTTCTCGATAACGTTTCGTGTCTAGTTCTTAATTTATTAAGATAATAATTATGATTATTGTAAAATAGTTTTATATTGTAATTAGCAAACTTTTCGTTCGTTTTACATTGCTAGCTTAATGAGATTTATTTAATGCAAATTATGGTACAAAATGCAAAATTTTCACACTAGATTCCAGTAATTACCCCTATTTACCATATTTTACTTGCTTGCAGTTATTCCTTTCGATGTTCCAAATTATTTTTGCTTACAATTTGGTGTAGCTACAGTATTTTTCTTTATTTGCAATTGTTTGTTCTTCCAGCATGTTTGTAAAAAAAAGAAGGAAGTAAGCTGAGATTCAACAAAACAAAAACCTGTACTATAAGTAATTAATTGTATATGTAAGCGCCAAATACAATAATAAACGGCATGAAAGTGTTACTCAATGTGTTTTTTTTTAAACGCGTTTTAGCACGCGGGCGACCAACAGTTGGCAGCTTTTATCTAACAGCTGGCGATGAAATGTACATAAAAATCCCAAAAAGTTCAGTAGTTTTTCAACAGCTGTGTCACCATGCTAACAGCTGATAACTAACGGTGCTGCCAGACTATCTGAAACGCATCCCCCAGTAGATATACATAAATAAATTATCAGTGAATGAATATTTGTAATTAATAGATAACCTGCAGTAGTAAACTGGCATTTACGGGTCCCGGTCCAAACGCCTCTTCAACAGTTACAGCGAAGCTAACAGAATGTATAAACAAACGTGCACCAACTTGCTGAATCTTTCACCTGTAGAGGTCACTGCCTGGCTAAAAAGTTTCGATTCCGTTATATCTGATTGTGATGGTGAGTGTGTGTGAATTTATCAATGAAGGATGCGGGGTCGATGTAAATTGCGTAATTCTGGAAGTTAAGACTACTTTTCTGAAAAGCAGGCGGTCACGTCACCTTTTCCCTTTTTGTCGTCTGTCAAAACTTACATATGTATGTATTTATGGGCATGTGTGTGTGTGTGTGTGTGTAGCCGCGCAAATTTCAATGTCAAATTACAATGTCAGTGGGGTGCGGCGATCTTGACACTTGAAAGCTGCTACAATTGTCGAAAATACGATTATTGATGATTCTTAAGTTTATAGAGTATTATTTCACACTTAAGGGGGTTTTGTTTAACAAATAATGATGAAAGTCGATGCAATTTTAGAAATTAAAATGAATATTATATAATATTATATATACAGGCGTTCTGTGGGTATATGGAAATGCGATTGGCGGATCCGTGGATACCATGAACCAGCTTAAAAAAATGGGAAAGAGCATTTATTTCTGCACAAATAATTCGACAAAAACGCGTGCAGAGCTGCTGACCAAAGGCGTAGAGCTGGGCTTCCAAATTACTGAGGAAGGCATTATATCGACAGCCCATGCAACAGCCGAGTACCTGAAGCAGCGCAACTTTAACAAGTGCGTCTATATTATTGGTTCGGACGGTATTGCACAGGAATTGGACGCAGTTGGCATAAAGCATACACGCATTGGGCCGGATGTTATGCAAGGTAATCTGGGCGAGTTTATGGCGCAGCATTTAAAGCTAGATTCGAATATTGGCGCTGTTGTGGTCGGATTTGATGAGCATTTCAGTTTTCCCAAAATGACAAAAGCTGCATCCTACCTGAGCGATCCAAACTGTTTGTTCATTGCAACCAATACAGATGAACGCTTTCCTATGCCTTCTTTTGTTGTGCCTGGAAGCGGCAGCTTTGTAAATGCCATTAAAACGTGTGCGGAGCGGGAACCCTTCGTCATTGGGAAACCAAATCCGGCCATATGCGAGTCGCTGATTAAGCAGAAGAAAATCAATCCCGCGCGGACTCTTATGATTGGCGATCGTGCCAATACAGACATTCTACTGGGACATAATTGCGGATTTCAGACGCTGCTGGTAGGCACGGGCATTCATCGCTTGTGCGATGTGCAGCGGTGGAAGCATAGCTCGAACCCGGAGGACAAGAAGTTGATACCGGATGTGTACCTGCCGAAATTGGGGGACCTGCTGCCTGCCATTGTGAACACCATGACACATGGAAAATATTAATTTGTATTTGCTTTTCATATTTATTCAGCCAATAGATTCCGCTCAGGGACGCTACTAAAACTAACAATAGAAGGGAATTTATTTTTAACAAAACATTACATAAATTTATAGTACAATTTACAATAAAACTACAATTATATTTGTAAAGTGCACGTGCCCATCGAAATGCCCATCCATCAAATTCGTTTGTAGCGCAACGCAGACACTTGTGTGAGCGGGATAGCATGCATTTTAAAAATCACCATGAGTAGTCGCTGAGTTGACGCTCAGTCGGGGCACAAACACACGCGAACACAGCCAACAGTAACAATCAGTCCGCGATTACAGAATGTTTAAGGCGAGCGCCATCAATTTGCTAGATCTTCAGCCCGAGCAGGTGAACAGCTGGCTGCAAAGCTTCGACACAATTATCAGCGACTGTGACGGTGAGTTTGGCATCTGTGTGTATGTGCGAGAGTGGGAAAGAGAGCGACGGAGAAGGGAGATGCCACTTGTTGGAGAGCTGCCACCAGGCTTTCAAATGTCTTCTCTAATCGATATCAGTTTTGCTCCTTATCGTTTAATGATGTCTTGATATCGACTTTAAAGTTTCTTTTATCGATATCAACTTTTAAAATGAGGTCAATTATGAAATTGGCGCGCTGGTTTGAAAATTGCTTGAAATAATTATTAATAATGTAAATTACTAACAGCTACATTGTGGCACGATGACAAGGCTATTGAAGGTGCCGCTGATGTGCTGAATGCCCTGCAGACTCGTGCCGGCAAACGGGTTTATTTAATTACAAATAATGGCTTAAAGACGCGCCACGAAATTTGGCAGCGCGCCCAACGTCTAGGCTTTCAGCTACCCAATGAGACGCACATCATCTCGCCCACGCAAACCATTGTGGACTATCTGAAGCAGACAAGCGACATTACAAAGCGGGCTTATGTGGTTGGAAATGCGGCGATTGCCCGGGAACTAAATGACGCGGGCATTGAAAGTTTTGGCGCAGGCGAGCCGGAGCAGCTGCAGCAAGACGTCAAGTGGCAGCAGTTTGTGCAGCGTGAATTAAGCCAGCAGTTTGTGCAGCGTGAATTAAGCCAGCCCGCAGCTGATGCCAATGTGGGCGCCGTAATTGTTGGCTGGGACGAGCATTTCAGCTATTGTAAAATTGCACGCGCCTGTCACATACTGTGCAGCAACAAGGACTGCGCCTTTCTCGTGACCAACAAGGATGCCGTGCACAAGTATCCGTCATATCACATACCCGGCACAGGCGCCTTTGTTGCCGCCATTGAGGCTTGTGCGGAACGCGAGGCGTTGGAAATGGGCAAACCCAATCCCTTGGTGCTACAGCCGCTGCTCGATGCAGCCGCCTTGCAGCCCGAACGCACGCTCATGATTGGCGATTGGTAAGCAGTTGGCCATTTAAACGAGGATTGCGCCAATCAATGTCATTTGTTTTACTTTGTAGCTGCAAAATCGATGTCACCTTTGCCAGAAATTGCAATCTGCAATCGCTGCTGGTGGGCACAGGCAGCTATCAACTGGAAACATTGCATGCGAATCCCCAGCTGCCCAGGCCAGATGTTTTTCTACCCAAACTGGCCAATCTATTGCCATATATTTAAGCATTTTGCATTGTCAATAAAGTGATCCAATGATATGAACAATGCAGGGAGTTATTAGCTTATCAGATATCTTATCTGTGGTAAGTGTTTTCCATATGTGAGTTATTATCTTTGTCTAGCCGGGAATGTAAGTGAAACGCAATACAGATTGGTATGTACATAATATTATTAGTTCCATTTAATTACAAATGCATACATACATATATATATATATATTTACTCAATGTGCTGGCAAGTTGAAATGCTCATTAAAGTAATGCCATTAGCTTTTAATAATTATAATTGTTATGCTATAATAGTGTGCATTCTTGATAGCAATAGCTTTTACTTTGTTTTTTATTTTCTACTAGTAACCAACAGTTTCTCGTATTATATTTTTGCTGATAGGCTTTTACTAGCCAGCACATTTATATTCCGAGACGGTGAAGATCTCGACAAGCTCTTTAGGCGAACCGAACAATTTAATGCTTTGTTATAAATATGTGTTTAACAAGAACTTATTAGAATTAGCATTTATATTGTATTTTAACAAAGCGTTTAAAAGCTCAAGTAAATTGGCAACTTATTGGCTAACTGTACAAATAATATTGATGTATCAGATACACATACATATGACATATATATAGCGTTATATGCCTATGTATATATGTACAAGTTGTAGTCCTGTGATATGTAAATTTAGCATTTTATGTTTAGCAATTTAGCGCGTAAAGAAATCTCAGTAAGCGTTCATAGCAGTTAGCAAATCAGGTTAAGAGCAAATAATTGAAGCCGTAATACACCTTGATCCAATAGTTTAACACTCTCCCAGTGGCGCTGCTCTTCCTTGTGGAACGCTGGACTTCTTTAGGGACTGTGTCTAAATTGCTAAAAGGTAACATCAGGTGCTCGTTGGCGTATTGGCCAAAATGCGCGAGCTCCTGGACAGGTAGCCGTACCAGTAGAACACATTGATCAGAAAGAACAGCAATGGGAATACAATCCTTGAGGCACGATCTATCTTTGATACCGAATTGTATTGCGGTGTGCGTTTGCCCTTGCGGCGCGCCTCCAGCTCCTCGCGCCTATAGAAGGACATGCGCCTGCGTCCCACCGTAGGCGGTGGGCTTTGTGCAGCTGTTGCCGCCGCTGCTGCCGCTGCAGCTGCTGAAGTGCAGGGCGCCTCATCGAACCGCAATTGCGTCTGTTCATCGTACTCCTCATCCTCATCGGAGCCGGTAGCTTTGCGAGGCTGACGCCGGCGTCGCCGGCAGCTGAACCAGTCCAAGCAGCGCCAGAAGCTAAAGCCCGTCAGTCCGTGGCGTCGATTACGCGTGGTGCGTCTGGAGTGGAGCATGCCCAGGCGACTGCTGCCGGATGCTGGCATGTTAATGGCGCACATGGACAACGGTATAACCTCATAGATCTTGGATTCACTGCTGCCGCGAAAGTCCGACTGGCCACTGGCATCTGCATCCGTTTCGGATTCGGCCGAATCCGAGTCCAGCTCCTCAATAATAAAGTAACACTCGCCGGAACCATATTTGGTAAAGTAATGGACAACGGCGAATTGCAGAATGGTCGCAAAGATGAAGCCAAACGAGAGGAACACAAAGAAGTCCAACGCTGTGGGATACGACACCTTGGGCAGATCTGTGCGTGCTTCCAGGCCCAGAAATGTCATGGTCAGCACCGTGGTAATGCCCAGAGAAACGCGATCCGCAGTCGCCTCACGATTCAGCCAAAAGGAAACCCAGCTGAGCACCACCAGCAGACAGCAAGGCCCATAAACCTGAATCAGAAAGTTGCCCATGTGCCGCTGCAGATGAAAATTGACCATCAGCATCGAGTATTCCGCTATAGAAAGGAGAAGGCCAAGATTAACAGCTGCAAGTCGCAACACTAAGCTGACAACTTACATGGATGATGCGTTTCCAAGCTGATGCTGCCCGCCAGATTCGTGACAAGACCGCCGCCACCGGCAATGCCGCGTCCCGAGCCGAAGGCGCCTTTGTCTAGTTTTAGGCCAGTGCCACGGACATGTTGATTTTTGGCACCCGGGCCCGCAAAAGTTGACATCACTTTGTTATTGTTGTAGTTCTTGTTGTTGGGGTTGGGCGGCTGCTTGGATGAGAACGTGTCCTTGTTGTTGTAGTGCTGGGGCATCGGAGCGGCTGCCTTGTAAACAATGTCCGTTATATTACCCGCCGGACAATCGACCAAATCGAATTGTGACAATTTCATGTCCTCCGCAATGGCAACTGCAGGTCGCTCTTTGTTCCAGCGATAAATGACATCCGACGTGGTGTAGCCAACTGTCCAATGGCAGCAACAAAATTAGTGGGTGCAAATTTAACGTGAGACATTTGTTATTCCAGACTATTGGCAATTAAAAGAGATCACCTCGTCAGTGATGCGACAATTTAATTGACCAACTGTGCTCGGACTTTTTTGGCTTAGACTAAATATCCATTTAGTCTATCTGTCTATCTATCTATCTATTTCATAACTTATTGCTTCTCTCATTGTTGGTCTACTATTTTGATATTCCTAAATAGTTGATGTACTTCAAGAAACACCATTCACAAAAGCCAAAATTATATGAAATAAATGTCGTGAAATGTAGAAAGGGAAAATATATTACCCAGCCTTATGATTTATAGAAGAAATATCTAAGTTTAGCAAGAGATATTTTTCAAATTTTAGCAAAATTATTTCAGATTGTATATTATTGTTGTATTATGATTATCCTAATTATCATTATTATTATTTAACATTATAAATTATTATAAACTCAGAAGTTTCGTCTTTTCGGAATCCTTAGCGTTTTTATAGGTGTATAAAAAAGCATCTCCCAATAATTTTCCCTATCTCAGGAGCCAGTTCCACTTTATAATTCTAGCGCGCATCGCACGTGGAATTGATCCCGTCGATACGCCCAAGTAACCCAAGCGAGCGTTATCAGAGGCAGTGTTCCCGGGGCATAAGCTAACTAGAGGTCTGGCCTGAGTCCGTGGATATTGCCCCGGATTGTTATGGGTTATTCCGCTGCCACATTCGAGCCTTCGAGCTAGTACGGCTGTAATGCTGTGGTTTTTCACGGCAAGGGCCCAGTAAAACTCCCTTTCCCCCTCGGCAGTTTACAAATATTTTGTTAATGTAATGTGTCAATACTTGATTACTTTTATCAAAAAACTTTCGACAGCTGCGACCTTCCCTTCTTTAAGCAATGCTACTAAAGTTACACCCAAAATATATCAATTAAATCATTTATGTTCAAGTAAGGAATATTTCTACCCTTTGGTATGGAAGAAGTGCAGACATCGTGAGATTGAATGTGAAATTACCCATGCAATTTCCGCTGCACTTTAATTTCCTTCAAATGTTGCTCAAATATGCCAAAAATGTAGTGAAACACACAATTAACGTCTAACATCTATCCACGGTGACTGGGTCAATCACAGTGCATCATATTTTCCTCATCGCTATCCATTCACTCGATACCTCCGCACGTTTTTCTGCTCTACCTGCAAACGGTTTGCTATCAACACACGTGCCAGATATTTTATTTGTTATTGTAATTGTTGTTGTTGTCGCCTTGCTGCACAAATTGCCAAACATTGCGACATATGTGGATGCGGATTGGTTTACCTTATTCCTATTTTTTTTATTTTTTTATATATTTTTTCGGATACTATGCGCCATTCCGCTGACTTTGGCAATATTTTCAGTGAGTCGACGTCGCATCAAATGGGAAATTGTCAACATTAAGTGGCAGGCAATAACAGCGACGAGCTGTGCGGAGAGAGTTGCGGGGTAATTGAATTCTTGACTGCATGCAACATTATTCACAGCAAATCGGAAGCAATAATACCAAGTGTGGCACGGGGCCCGTTCAGGTGTCTTCTGTTAATTTAGGTTAGCGATAAGGCGTTCAAGCAGTTAACTCGGCTCATAAATTGTTGCCAAACAAAATAGTATTCTTTAAATATATGCTAGAATTAAGTAGCTTGCAAAATGTTTTGTTAGCTTTTCAATTTTGCATGGGTAACAAAAAGTTGTGTAATGAAAATACATCAACGTCAGGCAAGGTTTCTGGCTTGGCAGCAATAATTGAAATGTCAGCTGCATCTATTCAGAAGATAGTCCTCTAAAAAAGTAAATAAGGTCTCCGTTTAAAGCATTGTGAGATAGGTATAGATAGATATAGATATTCGCTATTGTTCCTGAGCTATTTGTACATAAAATTCGTATAGCTAGCATGTTTTATCATTATATAATCGATATTAATAGCAATAATAACCAATGGCTTATGCCATTAAAACCCTAAACCCAGCCAAAGCCCCCACATATTCACTCGACAATTCTTTTTACATTCATAATCACATTCAATGCCATGGCATTCAGCTTATGAGTCTAAGGCTTGAGTCCTTCCATAGCCACACACACACACACACAATCACAGACTTAAAAGCATATGCTTCATTGTCCTTCCAACAAGTGGTCGCCACGGACATGCCATTCATAAGGCTGACAGAAGGCGCATCAAAGCGCTATAAGCGCCAATTATGCATAATTATGCCAGTGCATGCCAGCCATGCCCCCTCGCCACCTCCCAGCCCTGCCAAGCCAATGGGTCTTGCAAACATCCAATGTTTAGGGTTTTTTTCTTTATATTTTGCACTTACATGAGCCAAATTTCAGTGGGCATTTCTGTATGTCCATGGGAAAATCCGCGAGATTCATGGGACAGCCTGCTTTAATTGTCAGCCGGCTGGAGTACAGAATACGCCCATTCTGATGGATGCGCACAAACTTATTCGGGGTGGTTATCGTGTGCAAATAGCTCTGTTTGCCATTGTAAAAATACGTATCCGGCTTCCAAATGCGCGCCAGCATTGACACTGACAGCGCCAGCGTGTCCTGGGCACCCTCGAAGGCAAGCCGTTTATCCACCCAGGATTGTCGAAAGTAACAGTCCATCGAGTAGGTCTGCAAAAGACATGGCAAATGAAAGCATATTGAGAGCGTGTCTTATGGGCGCGCCAGGAGTCGGCGACCACTCAAAAGGTGTCCAAACGATTTGCTCAATGTCTCCTGCCTGACTTTTGGCACACAATATGTATGTGGGTTATATATATGAAAATACAAAAGAATTGAACGTTTTTTAAAGCTTACCATATCCACTTCTGATATTGGACCCATACTACGCACCATTATGTCCACCTCAATGGTGGCAGGTGGACCTGTAAAGAAGAGAGTACAAAGTTTGTCATAGCTTAATCAATGTTACCAAAGATTAACTATTAAAGTACTCTAATATAATACTCTTTTCTGGTTAAATATAAATATGTTATGGACTCAAGATATTAAAGTTTCTAAGAGTTTTGTAAATATGATTCTACCATGACCTATTATTACTTTGAAGGAATCTAAGCTTAGTTGATATTTCTTCTGTAGCTAGTGTTAGATAAGTTTTGGTCGAAATTGTTATAATATAAAATGTTATAAAATATTCGAACTGTTTTGTCTGTAATTTCGATAAAGTTTTAACTTTACATATATAACATTTTGATTAAAATTTAAATTATACAATCGTTTTTTGGAGTATTTAAAAAATATTCATAAAAAACTTTTCCAGCCTGGCGCAAGGATATTCGACATAATTCCCTAACATGAATTATTCATAGAAGTCCTTCACATGAAACGGAATTTAAATGTTGCCTCTATGAACAATGACACTTAAGCCGCTTGGCAGACAGTCCCATTCCATAGGCGCAGCGCAGTGTACTCGTATCATCCATGAGCCTATCCATGTTCATGTATTTTGCGCTAATATGCAGTTTTTTTTCATTGGTTTTTTATTTTTGCCTATGCGAACAGTTTTTAATGACTTTGGCGTTGAGCTTGGCAAACACGCGTTATGCATCCTGCATGCCACGTATCCTTATATCCTGCACGCTCATCGGGCTGCACCGTGGAGCACTTAGCGGCCGAGCCCATTCTTAATGAAGTGTTTAAAACAATGTAATTTGGGCTTAAGTTGCGTAAACGCAAACTTTCGGTGTAGCCGGGGTAGAAGTGGGGGGGAATGCGCGTTAAGCTTCATTGAGTGCCAGCCGCAAGGCTTTTAAATTTCGAAAATATTTAAATTTTTATGGTGCAGACCATTTGGAAAATTGAAAAAGCTTATCAATTTGCGGGGCAGGGCGAGTAGCTCTTGGAGAATCCTTGCGCAACAAACAAGCACGCAAATAACAGGGGGGGCGAAAATTGCAATGAAATTGTATGTAAATAATTTGTTCTCTTTTTTTTATTTTTGTTGTCGATTTTGACACTAACTATTTGCCAAGGGAGCCGTCACATCATCAACATCATCATAGTCAATGTGATCATCATCATTGTTGCCGCCTTCGCGCTGTGTGTTTGTCTCCTGGCAGCGATTTCCGCTTCATTAAACGCTTCCGCTGAAGGAGCGAATCTGCTCATGTACTCGCATGCTGATTACAGGAAACTGGCAAAGGGTAAACAGCCAAAAAGGTATAAACAAAACTCGAACCACAGAACCGGATGCAAATGGCACCCTAAAGATAGAAACTCAAGTGTTCCAATTGTCCCTTTGTATTTATTTTCAGTCAATTTATGTATTTACTATGGCCGATCAGAACGTGAAAAGAAAAAATTGGACTTATGCAATTTCCCTTTCGTCTCAAGAATTTATTTGCTAATCAGATATATATCTATATTTATATTTTCACCAGCTGGTATTTCCTTACGGCCTTACTTAAGTCCAGGATCTTTGCCTCAATGTTAAGACATCAAATTTCCAACCAAGGTAATGTTTTACATAGATATTGAGTAATTAGTTTTTGAGGAGTTTCGAATTTTGCAAAAGTTGTGAAATATGAGAATGAATTTTCTTAAAAATCTTTGCAAATGAATTATGTAGTAATAGTTTTCCACCAATTTTCCACAGTTGCGGGTGGAATTTCGTAAATCCAAGCTTTAAGTAAATCGGAAATAACTTAAAACTTTTTCCAAAAAAATCTTTGAATCGCAGAATTTCACAGAGCTTGAATTATGCAACATGATAAACACTTGGATAGATCCTTGAATATATATTTGAACCCATCAAGCCTTTGATCACCATTTCCACCAAGGAGGATGCATATTCCGGCAAGTGTGAAAATTTAAAAAAAAAAATAAATAGCTGCCCATTAAAGTTGGTGTGCAGCTGAAGCTACAAAGCAGCCTTTTATAGGTATCATCTTTTAATTAATGTCTAAATATTTAGATAGTTGGCACATATCTTAGTCTTACTTTTTATACATATATTACTTTGCATGTTTAAAGCATTTTTTTGATCTTTTTGTTGGCAAACTTACCACCGAAATCCGGTCGAATGCTATTATCATAGCCACGCAGCAAATTGTCCAACAATTCGGAGATGTTGGCATGATTATTGCTTTGCGTTAGCCAGGAGCGCGTCAGCGAGCCAGCGCCAATCTCGTCCAGTCGGTGCGTTTCGCCACGCCCCTTGATGCTGCCGGCCATGACCCCAAGTTGGCCAATGGACAATTGCCAGGCATTTGTATAAATGCAGCACATTAGAAGGCAGCAGCTAATCAAAAGTTTAAATATGCGCAAGTTTAAACGTTGTCCTTGCGCCAGCCAGGACGGACGATTGCTGCTCCTGCTGCTCCTGCTGCCAGAGTAGTCGCCGTCGATGAGGTCAGCCGACGCATTGCCGGATGTTGTTTTTGTATGAGTTGTTGTTGCTCTGCTTGCGCACATATTGCACAGATTTGTTATTGTCGCTGCTGTTGTTGTTCTCTTTGTTTTTGGTTGAGTCTATTGTTTAGACGTCTGATGGACAACTGTTCTGGCCTAATCTACACATCCGTTTGGCTAACATTTGTCGCTTCAACCGGCCGTGGGCCAGTCGGTGGCTAGTGACCAGCTACTACGGCTTCAGGTCCTTTTCCAGTTGCTTCTCTTGTTTCTGCTCCTGCTGCTGACAGTTCTCGTTTTCTGGTTTGTTTGCCAGCCGGCTTGGTATTTATTTTCATTTATGCACCGGATGTTGCACTCGACACTGGCTGCATTCCGAGCGTTTTTCTTAATTTCACAAACTCATCCACTTCCTTGGGTCGCATTAGTTCCGTTTATCTTGTCCTGTATCTTGACAATTGTCTTTGTGTATTTCAGTTCGCTTTGGCGGCTTTTGCGATGAGTTTTATGATTTTAATTGTTTGAATTGGCGACTGGCGACTGCCGACTGCCGCCTGCTCTTGGCAGTTTGATTAACTGCCAACAGTTTGATTGGGCCAATTAGCCAGGAGCATTGAGCGTTATGCTAAAAAATAGTAAGCTCTTGGCAGTTCAACTAGTTTTTCATTTATTAAAATCTTTGCGTTTGCTTTTGCTCAAGCCTCAAATTAATTTGCTTGTGTTAAAAAAAATGTATAGTCAAAAAGTTTTGATTAATCTACAAGTGAATTTTACACACACACACACACTCGCAAACACAACATGGCGGATGCGTAATATACATTTTTAAGCTGCACAGCTGGGAATCGCGTGAGATTAATGTTCATAAAGCTCATGTTGAGTGCACATAAGTATTTTTTTTTTAATAATATTTACATATTCATCTTGGCCACAGGAAGCCCGAACCTTAACCTTATTGATGGCGAGTTATTAAATCGAATGAAACCGCGCACAGCCTGCCAAGCAACCCGACCAGCCGGACCACAAGCCGTTAATGAAAAATCAACTGCCATCAAGCAAGACGAACTGGCAGCTGGAGGCCAGTCGGGCTGTCATTGCATAAGGAGAGCTGTCCTTAAATAGGTCCTCATGCTTGGTCAGTTGCTCGAAGGCGTCAAGGCGGACACCATCTATCTAATTATGCAAAATACAATGCGACCCATAAGTTGATTATACGTCTCACCCACTAACCTAATTTGGTGAGTGTGCGTGTTTGCGGTGGCATCAGGTGGCGTTAACTATTTTGAATAATAAGTGGGCTTCCTTCCGTACGGCACATCCATTCTGTGGCCACTTGCATTTCGCCTTGTCTTGCCTTGCCTTCAAGTCGGGCATCTGATAGCATCTCAGAGCCAGTGCATCTCATCTCAGCATCGAGGCCTCGTGCTCGTCAATGTTACTTGCCACTTGATTAGGCGCTGTGTTTGCTAATTAGACATGTGTCTGAAGCTTAGTCTGAGTCTGAAATTCTTAAGCCCGTCAGGAAATTTGCATTATGTTCGCTTCGTTTACCCAGCATGTAAACGAAGGTTGTGGAAAATTTGTGAAAATAGCATTTGCTAGTTAATCTCATGTCTAAGTTTATTTACAGAGCTTATAATGGTTTCACTGGATTTTCGAAAAATAATATCTATTTATTTTGAAGTACCATTTTAATTTTAATTTATCTAAAATTTGTTTGTAATTCTCAATTGGTTCTGACATAAATATATTTAAGTTGTTTTTAGAAAATATATGATTATATGCTTAAAATGCCGCTTATCCCCCCTTTTTAACTTAATATATCGAAAATTATCCTATTTCATTTGAATACATTAACTACTTGACGTTTGAGTACGTATAATATCAGCTTGCATCATAAATTAACCAGATGATCATAATTTGTGCGTCGTAATCTGAGCCACACACTTCCTTTTGAATAATAATTCCTTTTTTTCGTTCCTTCTTTCGTCAAACAAACAGAGAACAGCCATCCAAGCAAGCATCCAGTCGGTAAAGGCATTAGCTTTTATTTCTAATTTCTTGCTTTGGTTGTCGCGACGCCTTTCCCAACGCTTTGTGCCTTTGTTAAACTGGCGAACGGGTTAAATGCGGACCCGGCCACAGGCGTAGAGCGCAACTTGAGCACGTTCAACGCATTTTCTCATCAACGTCGTCTAAATTGCACTCAATTTTTGAAGGCTGCCCTCCTCATCTCTGACTGCTGACTGCTTCCGTTCTTTCCATGTTCCATTCTTTCTGCCAGTGCTACTGTGCCCAGGCTCTATAGAATATGTCTTTTTTCTTCTTTTCGGCTCTGCCATCTGCATTGTTGCCCTCCGCATGTGTCCTTGCAGGGTATAAATTGAGTTTCTAATAGTGAAAACCATTTCTAACTATAAAGCTTAACAAAGCAACAAAAAACATTTTTATTGGAATTTAATTAAGAATCTTATTTGGGTTGTTAAATGGCGATTTTTATTTTATAAGTTAGCAAAAACTTTCTCGATTCTAAGAGTGAGCACATTTAAGAATACATTTATTTTTTAATAATCCAGTAATGTAGGGCTTTAATTAGGATATCTTCTGAAATATGCAACATATTGTGATTATTTCTTAGCCTTTATAGAGCAAGTTCTCTTCAACACTCATGTAAAGTTAAATTTACTTTTCAAGTTGATGTTTCTCCCAAAAAAAGCAGCTTTATTTATTTAACGAGACGAGCATAGGGCATTTGGGCTGCGGCCTGATGTCTGCATATATTTGCTAACCACATTTCTAAGCATCTGGTGCATATAAACTAATATGTATTATGTTTTCTTACGGGCTCGGCTGCCTGTGTGGGTGCAGCAGGTGGTTTCTATGGACGCGGAACAGAATCTGAGTCTAAGCCTGGCATTATTTAGTCGCTCTTTGCGTCAGCATTTACAAACGAGTTGTGCATTCAATCTGCAAGTGCACAACTTATATAACCATAGGTATAAGCTCATATATCATATAGAGTTTCGCCCTTTTTTAGGCGGCGTGTGAAATTGTATTGTCAGAGGCGGATAGCCACAAGTTTTCTAGTTAGCTTTAAAAAGCACAATTTAATTAAATGCAAGTCAACATTTGTGCCACAGCTTTTTCGACTCATTCTGCGGTCGGTCGGGTCGCATGTAGTTCAGGCATTAAATAATGCAATTGTTGTAATTATTTTACAGTAGAACTGAAGCACGTGCTGCCCAGAGTATGGCCAGGATGTCTGGCGCACGTTTTACAAACACGTTCACCAGTTGGGGGAACATTGAAAGCGGGTGAACTTCTGGTTGTTTGCATTTGACTTAGCTAAGTGCATTCCCCTGTACAGTAGACACTGGGGCAACATGCAAAGAAGGAATAGTTGAAGCACAGCTGTGCTATCAATTGATATTGGAACATGATTATTCCGCGAAATTATTGCAAGTTTTCTTCTCCTTCTAAGTATATTCTTAAGATGACTTATCCACTGTCTAGGTTTCAGTCAGTATTCCTTTAACTACTAATTTAAAATCTGATTAAATAATGCTTCATTTCAACTATATTTTGTTAAGCTCATCTGACTAACTGACTAAATACCATGCCGTCTCTTTGACATCGTCTCCTATCCAAATTCACCAACTCTTTGGCACATATCCCTTATGAAAACTTCATATATTATTTTCCAGCATTCAATTTGCTGCAAACTAAAACCCCAACGCATTCCAAAGGTAAACAAAAACATTTCAACTTGCCTGCAAATTTAATGAACGCAAATGCAGATCCCCAAGTAGAGCAGGAAAAATAAAAGCAGACACAAACAGATGCATTGCTGTGGCCAAACACATAATGACACACAAATTGCATAGGAGATTGAGATGCGACCCTCAAGCAAACTTGATGTGAGGGGGACCTCAACTTGACTTGTGGGTCAACTAACAAATCCCCAAACCAATTCAATAAAAGCAATAGACCATATCGCTGAGCTGGCCCCGGCCGGCTCTCGGCTCAAACTAAGGGTCCACAGACAACAAAAAATAAAAAAAACTCTGGCAAATTCAATTAATTTAAATGCAGTTTTTGTTAGGCAGTTGTATCATGCCGCGTACCGTACGCGCATACACATACAGATTTTCTTTTTGGTGGAGGATAGGGTAAAAAGCTAAACGCATCACTTTACAATGTAAATCTCAAGAGTGCGATGCCCAGCTTTTTTATTTATATATTTTTTTTAGTATTTCTTCTTGAATCTGCTTTGCATTTGCCTATTCGAGAGATGTTTTTTAACGCAAAGCGGCGGCTGTCAAAAAATCTTACAAAAAAAAAAGCAGAAGAAAACTAAAAACTTGTAAAAGAGGGTTAAAAAAATTACAAAGCGCTGACATTGTCAGATTTAAGCGAAATGTTTGCGCTAGTCAATTTAAAGAGAGTGTTTGTTCTATGGATATATTTCTTGTAAATTTATTTTCAAATATGTAAGAGACTTTAGTTATTCGAAGCCGTGACGCTTCTTATATTTGGCTTGCCTTATGTAAATTTGAAGCGAGGATATTTGAAAAATGTAAATTTTGCTATTACTAAATTGCAGCTTAAGCCCATATGATCACACTCGTAAATAACAGAGGGCAGACACTAAATTGCATTTACCCCCAAATCCCTTTGGGAGAGTTAATAGTTTTGTTAATGATTTGCCTGGTTAGCCAAAATCGCTGGTGGTTTCATTAGCTGCAGCGGTTTCTATCCTGCATATTTCGAACGCATTTACTGGTTACGATTTTATCAGATTTTTAATTCTCTAATGTGCCATTCAATTTGTGATAATATCGTTTTGTTTGCACTTAATATTTTTTTTTTTCTGTTGCTGTTCACTTTGTTCATGTCATATTTATGGTTTTTGCATTTAGCATTTGGTTATTCTGCGGGTCGACCGCATATGCAATTGATTTTTAATATATTTGGGGGTTTTCTGTAGTTGTATTGTACATAATTTTAATTGGGCAGTTGTCAGTTTATTGGGTCGCCTGTCTTCAATTTTAAATTAGTATTAGTCGACGGTTTAATTGCGTTTCAGTAAATGTTGATATTGCTAATGAGATAATTAGGGGAAACACGTTTAAAACGCTTTTACATTTATTTTTCGATTTGGGTATTATTTGTTATGCACCGAATGTTTGGCAGGCCATTTATAATGCATTATTGCGAAAGAACTAATTAATAAAAATAAAATATTTATGCATTTCTTTTACTAATAACTATACATCTTTAAAAATTGCGCATACGCCGAGTTGTACGTTGTTATTACTATCAATTAGGGGGTCCGAATTTATATAATGGTTACAATATATAAAATTGCACAACACCTTATTTAAATATAAAGTTATGCCCACATTTTCAATACAGTTTATCTTAGTAAGTAATGCGGAGCTTAAATATTACGTATACGCCAAGCTGCACGTTAATATTATAAATCAATCTGATCTTTTATTCTGATAATATATAATGTTGCATAGCACTTTATTTAAATCAATTTTATGCATTTAAGGAATAAACGGCTTAAATGTAACGCATACGCCAGGTTGTGTGTTAATATTTTAATTTTTATTTGAGGATAGGTATTTATTTAAATTGTAAATTCCATAGCATTTTATGAAGATTATGTAGTTAAATATAAGCCCTGCTTATATGTATTTTTTTAATCGTTTTTTTCTTACTGATGAACATCTCAAATATTATGTATACGCCAAGTTGCACTTTAATATTATTATACATTTCATGGTCTGTATTTATATAATATTTAATTTGCACATCATTTTATAAAGTTAATATATTTACTTATAAACACTGCACATTTTATATTTTGATTCTTGTTGATTGGATTCTCACTGAGCAATAAACATCTCAAATATTACGCATACGCCAGTTTGTATATTATAATTTATATACTATTTAACATTTCAATTATATTTAAGTTATATATCATTTAATAGAGTTAATGAGTTTTAAATATACATTTTCTGCACATATTTTATATAGCATTCACAAACACAACACAAACGTCATGCAAACCATTTTTAAACGTTTGCTTTAAATTGAAATGTTTTGTTTCATTAACTTCCAACACTTGATATCATTTTAACAATGCAAAACAAACTGTTTTCTGCAGTTTTTCAATTAATTTCTCAATCAGTCGCCGCTGTCAATACGCAATCAGCTTCTAATCTCCTAAGAGTGCAAAACAATTTTTTGCGCCGCCGCCGGCCAAACAAGAAGACGGCAACGTCTACAGTCAACAGCAATAGGAATCACAACAAACAAGCAAACAGATAACGGAATCGAAATGGAAAACGAGTCCTTAATGCGCTGCCCGCTTAGCAGGAAAATTGGTCAGAGGAATACGTCGAGACGCGCCAAGCGCGCAACGCCAACTGAAACGACATTAAAACCCAACCGTTGGCCAAGATTCAATTGTGCAGCTGGGAACATGAGCAGAGGATATGCCGACAGCATAAAGCACAAGCACGCACACACACACATACAGAAAACGCACACACATACACGCACGCAACACATTCACGGACATGCAAAAGGCGCAAAATCAGTGACGCCCTGCCACAGCGAGCTAAATCATGGCACAAAATCCATTAACACTGCAGCGCCGGGAGTGGCAGGCGTTGTGTGTGTGTGTGTGTGTGTGTGTGTGTGTGTGTGTGTGTGTGTGTGGGTGGCTTCATTCATAAATGTGACTGGCTTTGCTTCTGTTTACGTTTCGAGCTTCTGCGCAGGCGCAGTGCGTGCTGCGGCCTGGCCACGTGCGCTTTGTTGTGACGCGCGCCAAATGCACCTTGCACCTGTTGGGAGTTCCACAAAATTTTGACAATTTGGACAGGTACACGCTGTCAGTCCAAATGCCAATTTCGATGACAGCCTAAATTTTGTAATAATAACTTAATTGTGTAATTGACTGAGACTTTTTTTTTTGGGGCTAACTATAAAAGCAACTGTTAACTGCGCTCTGTTGGGCAGTTCAGTGCAAGATGGCAAATCTGGAAATTTATAATTTAATTGTGTACAATTTGTTGCAAATTAATTTAAGAAATGTGGTTGTATTTCATTGCTGGCAGCTGCCAGGTAATTAATCAGATGTGAAATATTCCAAAGAGAGTCAGGGGAAATTAAAATGCTTGTGTTTAAATTATATCAGGAGCATCGCAACAACACTTCATCTTTATGGCAAGCCTTTAAAACTTGTTATATAACTTTTCTATTTCTCAGTTCTCTTGCCACTGGCACAACTCTTTTCGCGAAACTTAATCTTTTCGCAATTTATAAGCCTCAGTCAATCCAACGAGACCTTAGCTAACTTTTCCAAAGAATATTTGGACAGTGAATTAACAAAAATTGGCGTGTTTTTGGATCTAAGCTGTGAGCAGAGTCCCTTTATAACTAATGAGGTAAATATAGACTATGTATAGGTAATATGGACTATATATAGGCTGAATTATACGCATAAATTCTCTACTCTTCACAGTCAAGTCGTGCGCAGCTTTACACGCATCGGTATCATTGGCTGATCTATGATGAGGCTGGAAATATGAATCGATTTGTGGAACTTTTTGAAAGAGCTAATCTGAGTATCAATGCGGATGTGACCTATGTGCAGCGACAGCCAGCCGAAAGCTTCGACCATGGCAGCCTCTTTATACTCTATGATGTCTACAACAAGGGCAGACAGTTGGGTGGTCAGCTAAATATAACCATAGATCAGAGCATTAACTGCAATCAGATGAAATGTGACCTCGTTCAATATCTGAGTGAGCTGCACAAGAGATCCAGGCTGCAGCAGCGCACTGATCTGAGTGGAATTACCTTTAGACAGGTGGCATTGGTATGTGCTTTATCTTGGACTGATCAAGTTTGAGCTCCAATTAATTGTATTTGCTACAGGTCACTGTCATTCCTCTGAGCTCAGGAGAGGAAAAACTTCTCGAATTTTTGAATAGTGAAGACGACTACCATTTGGATTGGACGTCGCGTGTGGGCTACCGCCAAAATGTACACTTGCAGGAGCTGTTGAGGTTCAAGTAAGTTTAAATTCCATTTAAAATCAGCATTGAAAATAACATAGTTCCTCTTAGTGTTCGTTATATTTGGCGAAATCAGTGGAGCCTAAATGATTCAAGGGGTGGCGCGTTAGGTGAAGTGACCAATGCAAATGCAGACTTGTCAACATCGGCATTTGTTCTCTCTTCTGAACGCCTGCGTCACGTCTTTCCCACCGCAGAAGTTAGCCAGTTTCGCTCGATTTGCATCTTTCGTACTCCACAGAATGCTGGCATCAAGGCAGGCGTTTTCCTGGAGCCATTTAAGCTTAGCGTTTGGCTAGTATTTGGCGCTGTGCTGATGTTTTCCGGCATACTGTTGTGGCTGACATTTCGCCTAGAGCATCGTTGGATGCGGCATTGTCTGCAGTACTATGTACCCTCGCTTTTGAGCAGCTGCCTGATTAGCTTTGGCGCTGCCTGCATTCAGGGCTCTCATTTAATACCCTGCTCCACGGGTGGACGTCTGGCTTTTATATCAGTTATGATTACCTCATTTCTAATGTACAACTATTACACATCCATTGTGGTGTCTAGCTTACTGGGCTCGCCTGTGCGTTCCAATATTAAAACTATACAACAGCTGGCCGATAGTTCCTTGGATGTGGGCTTCGAAACTATACCTTTTACCAGGGTATATTTAAATGTGAGATGCTTGAGCATAAAATGCCCCTTTCTTTCAAAATTTACGTGTCTCTTCTACTGTAGAGCTCACCGCGCTCCGATATACGCGACCTGGTTAAGCACAAGGTGGAAGGCCGCAATCCCAGCAACATCTGGTTGTCCGCCAGGGAGGGTGTACTCAGAGCACGCAATGAGCCAGGATTTGTGTTCGTCTCAGAAGCTTCATTTCTCTACACATTCATTGAGAAGTACTACCTGCCCCATGAGATATGTGAGCTAAATGAAATCATGTTTCGGCCTGAGAATGCCGTTTATACAGTCATACACATAAACTCCACGTACAAGGAGCTCTTGAAGCAAATCCAATTACGCATGATGGAGACTGGCATTACGCAGAAGCATAAATTTTTCTATACCAAAACCAAGCTGCACTGTTACGCCAATAATTATGTCATCAATGTCGGCATGGAGTATGCCGCTCCACTCTTTATAGCCCTGTTGTTGTCATATTTTGCATCGATATTTATTTTAATACTGGAACTAAGCTGGGCTCACTTGGGCAGGCGGCGATTGCAGCATTTTGTTACGTTGGAGTAGTTGATATATGAAGCTATGAATATAAATCTTTAACTAGGTAAGTTCATGTTTAAAAGTAAATTCTTCAAGGCTGCCTAACTTAACCTTCGAATAAATAATAATAGCCCAATTAGTTGGATTTTAAATCCTTTAACCCAGCTGTCAGCCGCCAGCTATTGCAAGATATAGATATTTATGATACATTTATTATTATAGCGCACATTTGACTGACAGCTTCTTGAGTTCATGTAAAAGGTCTATTGTTAAATTATTTACTTGTTAATTGGTGATACAAAATGTTTCTGTATCAATTTATTCAATAGTATTTTGTGCATGTTGCCAAGTTAAAAGAGAAAGAAGGGCTAGCTTCGGCACGCCGAAGATCTAATATCCTTGCTCCTTGCTCCTTATATAGCTGCCATAGGAACGATCGGTCGAAAATTAAGTTTTTGTATAAAAATACATTTTGTATTTCAAGATATCTTGACCAAACTCGGCATTTATTAGTTTTACTATGCTCCTCATATATATGCAAAATCCTATTAAGATCGGACCACTTTATCATATAGCTGGCATAGGAACGATCTGTCGAAAAGTAGGATCTTGTATGAAAAACATTTTGTTTTTCAAGATATCTTGACCAAACTCGGCATTTATTAGTTTTACTATGCTCCTCATATATATGCAAAATCCTATTAAGATCGGACCACTATATCATATTATTAAGTTTTTGTATGGAGCATTTTTTGTTTTTCATGATTTTGCGATTAAACACGGCATTTAAAGATTTCACTATGCTCCCTTCATTTTTGCAAAATCTTATTTACATCGGTTTTTGATTAAAAGCCTTTTTTTTTGTTTATCAATATACCTTGACCAAACTCGGCCTTAACCATTTCCTCGGCATTAAAAGGTTGGGTCTGCAAGGGTATTAGATCTTCGGCATGCCGAAGATAGCCCTTCTTTCTCGTTTATATATTGTTTTTGCATATTTGATCGGCTGATTGTGCGTTGGCGTTAGGTGTAATTTATTATAAATAATATGAATATCTGTTTTCTTTTAAGCACTGCTTCGCTTTGCACATTTAGTTAGCAGAGAACTGCTGTATACCCAATATCTAAACCTTAATAGGGAATACCCACAAAATAATCTCATCCAACACAATCTCGTGAAGCTTGGCATTTATTTGGATATAAACTGTAATCAAACTTGTCTTGTTTATGGTAAGCGCACTTTTATATACTTACTCCGTATAAGCTATCAAATACTCTACACCCAAGTTGAAACTTAAAATTTGTATTAATTGCTAAGTCAGTTAAAACTATATAAAATATGTGAATTTAAGAAGTGCTCAGTGTACTTACATTGCCTGTTAATTTCTTCTACATTATCCGGCGTGGCCATTATTATTTTCAACATTTCAAGCAAAACAATAACTTTTCTGGGTTTGCGTCGACTTCGAATTGTTGTCATTCCTATTCAATACTTATTGCAGCAGTTTTTTCCATTAATTGTGTACTAATTACATAAAAATGCAGAATGCTTGCACCTGTTGGGGTTCCATAAAATTTAATCATTTTGGACAGGTAGCCGTTGTCACTCCAAGTGCCAATTTCAATGACAGCCTAAATTTTGGAATAATTCCTTAATTGAGTAATTGACTGAGACAGTTTTTTGGGGTAAGCTATAAAAGCAACTGTTAACTGCAGAGCGCAGTTTAATACAAGATGGCAAATCTGGAAATTTATAATTTAATTGTGTACAATTTGTTGCAAATAAGGCTAAGAAATGTGGTAATATTTCATTGCTGGCGGCTGCCAGGTAATTAATTAGATGTTCAATTTTTCAATGAATACCAGGGAAAATTAAATTACAATGTGTTTAAATTATATATAGAAAATCGAAATGCCTCTTCTCCTACACAGAAAACTTTTAAAACATTTATATTTTTCAGTTCTCTTGCCACTGGCACAACTTTTCTCGCAAAACTTGTTCTTTTCGCAATTTATAAGCCTCAGTCAATCCAACGAGTCCTTAGCTAATTTTTCCAAAGTGTATTTGGACAGTGAATTAACAAAAATTGGCATATTTTTGGATCTGAGCTGTGAGCAGAGTCCTTTTATAACTAATGAGGTAAATATAGACTATATATAGGCTGAATTATACACATAAATTCTCTACTCTTCACAGTCAAGTCGTGCGCAGCTTTATACGCATCGTTATCATTGGCTGATCTATGATGAGGCTGGAAATATGAATCGATTTGTGGAACTTTTTGAAAGAGCTAATCTGAGCATCAATGCGGATGTGACCTATGTGCAGCGACAGCCAGCCGAAAGCTTCGACCCTGGCAGCCTCTTTATACTCTATGATGTCTACAACAAGGGCAGCCAGTTGGGTGGTCAGCTAAATATAACCATAGATCAGAGCATTAACTGCAATCAGACGAAATGTGAGCTCGTTCAATATCTAAGTGAGCTGCACAAGAGGTCCAGGCTGCAGCAGCGTACTGATCTGAGTGGAATTACCTTTAGACAGGTGGCATTGGTATGTTTTTTTGCTTAGGACTGATGAAATTTGAGCTCCAATTAATTGCATTTACTATAGGTCACTGTTATTCCTCTGCGCGTAGGCGAACAAAAGCTACTGGCCTTTTTGAACAGTGAAGAGGACTACCATTTGGATTGGCCGTCCCGTGTGGGCTACCGCCAAAATATACACCTGCAGGAGCTGTTGAGGTTCAGGTAATTTGGACCTCCATTTAGCATCAGCCTTCAAAATAACACGGTTTTTGTTAGTGTACGTTATATTTGGCGAAATCAGTGGAGCCTTGGTGAGACGAAGGGTGGCGCCATGGGTGAAGTGACCAATGGAAATGCAGACTTGTCAACAACGGCATTTGTTCTCTCACCTGAACGCCTGCGTCACGTCTTTCCGACTGCAGAAGTTAGCGATTTTCGTTCGATTTGCATCTTTCGTACTCCACAGAATGCTGGCATCAAGGCAGGCGTTTTCCTTGAGCCATTTAAGCTTAGCGTTTGGCTAGTATTTGGCGCTGTGCTGATGTTTTCCGGCATACTGTTGTGGCTGACATTTCGCCTAGAGCATCGTTGGATGCGGCATTGTCTGCAGTACTATGTACCCTCGCTTTTGAGCAGCTGCCTGATTAGCTTTGGCGCTGCCTGCATTCAGGGCTCTCATTTAATACCCCGCTCCACGGGTGGACGTCTGGCTTTTATATCAGTTATGATTACCTCATTTCTAATGTACAACTATTACACATCCATTGTGGTGTCTAGCTTACTGGGCTCGCCTGTGCGTTCCAATATTAAAACTATACAACAGCTAGCCGATAGTTCCTTGGACGTAGGCTTTGAAACTATACCATTTATCAGGGTATATTTAAATGTGAGCTGCTTCACCATAAAATACTCCTTTTCATCAGGATTCATATTTCTCTCTTATTTCAGAGCTCACCGCGCTCCGATATACGCGACCTGGTTAAGCACAAGGTGGAAGGCCGCAATCCCAGCAACATCTGGTTGTCCGCCAGGGAGGGTGTACTCAGAGCACGCAATGAGCCTGGATTTGTGTTCGTCTCAGAAGCTTCATTTCTCTACACATTCATTGAGAAGTACTACCTGCCCCATGAGATATGTGAGCTAAATGAAATCATGTTTCGGCCTGAGAATGCCGTTTATACAGTCATACACATAAACTCCACGTACAAGGAGCTCTTGAAGCAAATCCAATTACGCATGATGGAGACTGGCATTACGCAGAAGCATAAATTTTTCTATACCAAAACCAAGCTGCACTGTTATGCCAATAATTATGTCATCAATGTCGGCATGGAGTACGCCGCTCCACTCTTTATAGCCCTGTTGTTGTCATATTTTGCATCGATATTTATTTTAATACTGGAACTAAGCTGGGCTCACTTGGGAAGGTGGTACTTGCAGCTTTTCTTCACGGCGGAGTAATCGGTATATGGCGTTACAAATATAAATATTAAATTAGGTAAGTTCATGTGGTTCATGGTAAGCACATTCTTCAAGGCTGCCTAAGTTCACCTTCGACTAAATAATAAATGCCCCATTAGTTAGAATATGAATCCCTTTCAGACAGCTTTTCACCCAGCTGTCACAAGCTGTCATTTTTTGAAAGATATAGATATTTTTGATACAAATACATATTTATTGCGCACATTTAACTGACAGGTTGTTGAGTTCATATAAAAGGACTTGATTCTAAACACTTCGGTTATTAGCCACGCTGTTGCTTAATTGTTTGGTTCTGGCAAAATGTTTCTGCATCAATTTATTCTATACTATTTCGTGCATATTGCCAAGTTAAAAAACATATTATTTTTGCATTGTTGGCCGGCTGACTGTGCGTTGATTCCAGGCTTAAGCCTGTAAAATAAAATTAATTTATCTCTTTTCTTTTTAGCACTGCTTCGCTTTGCACATTTAGCTAGCAGGGAACTGCTGTATACCCAATATCTAAACCTTAATAGGGAATACCCACTAATGGAGCACTTGCAAAATAATCTCATCGAACACAATCTCGCCAAGCTTGGCATTTACATGGACATAAATTGTAATCAAACTGCGGAAGTCTTGTTTATGGTAAGCTCAATTTTATATACTTATTTCCAAGTAATTCGTAAAAACTATTAAATACTCTACACTCAAGTTGAAACTTACTTAGTGATTATATAACATATATTAGTTAAGAAAGCGCTCACTATATTATGCTTTCATTACCGGTTAATATCTTCCACATTTTTCGCCGTTGCCGTTTTATCGATTGATTAAAAACAAGGCAAGTTATCCATTTTCAAAGACAAGCTTTTACTGCACATACTCAAAGAGGATTCACGTTTAAAGTTTCAAGTCTCTAGCTCTTTTAGCTTCTGAGATCGACGAGTTGATATATTCGGACGGACGGACGGACAGGCACACGAATATGGTTGGATAAACTCGGCTATTGATGCTGACCAAGAATATATAAGCTTTTGAATATATAAGGTCGGAGATTCTTCTTTTTGCCTGTTATAAACGTTTGCACACATACCTTATACCCTTTTTACCCATTTTGCTTGTTTCCAGGGTATAAAAAGTTAACAAATAAAACAAATATTCCATAATATATCATCATATATATCATACATCACATACGGCAGTTACTGTAAGGAATTAAGCTTCACATTTCTCATCAATCAGTTCATCACTTTTTCAGTCAGTCGCGATAAACAGTCTTATATATCTGATCTCCGGCAGGCCAATGGGGAGCATCTCTTTATAGAACGCTATCACTGGCTCATCTACGACCAGGACTTCAGCTTGGGACAGTTGCATCAACGTTTTGCAGAGGCGCAACTTTATCTGGGAACGGAGTTGACCTATGTGAAGCCCAGTGCAAATCTCAACAGCTTTATACTCTATGATCTGTACAACAAGGGAAAACATGTGGGTGGCAAGCTCAATATAACAATTGATCAGCAAATTGATTGCAACGAGCGGCAATGTTACGTGAATCGCTATCTAAGTGATCTGCATAAGAGAAGTCGAATGCAGCAGCGTAAATTTCTGACTGGCTTAACTTTACGAATCAATGCAGTGGTAAGTAGTTAAGTTTTTTTTTTAACTTTTCTCCAGCTTAGCAGTTCGGTCTGTAGATTACCTCCTTGCCGACCGGCACACCAGAAACAGAGATCAAAACCTTTCTCAGCCGCGATGATGATTTATATAAGGATTCATTTGCCAGGCTTGGCTATCAGGTGCATCAGGTGCTTAAGGATATTCTAGATTGCAAGTAGGCATACAAGAATTTAAATTAGAGAAAACTAATTTATAATCAACTCAACTCTGCAGCTTTAGCTATATATTTCGCGATCGCTGGTCAGATTCTGAGGTGTCCGGCGGTCTTATTGGGGATTTGCGCAATGAAACCGTCGATCTATGTGCAACCGGCTTTCTTTTCAGCAGTGGACGCACCAAATACTTTAAGCTCGTGACCTGGTTTTCCTCCTTTCGATCGATGTGCATGTTTCTCAATCCAAGATCGGCTGCCGGTGAGCTGCGCCTCTTGGAGTTTCTGCAGCCTTTCAGCCGGACGGTTTGGCTTATTTTCGGCTCGATGTTGCTGTCTGCTGGCTTTCTGCTTTGGCTTACGTTTATTCTGGAACGCAAGCTAAACCACGTGAATGTGAGACCCTCGCTGCTTACCAGCTGCCTGTTGTCCTTTGGTGCTGCCTGTATTCAGGGCGCCTGGCTGTTGCCGCGCTCCACAGGCGGCCGCATGGTCTTCTATGCCGTAATGCTGACCTGTTTTCTTTTATATAATTATTATACATCAGTTGTGGTGTCCACGCTGTTGGGCCAAGCACCCAAATCGAAGATACGAACCATTCAACAGCTCGCGGACAGCAACCTTGAGGTATCAATCGAGCCAAAAATATACACAAAAGTCTACGTGGAGGTAAGCCATGAAATGTTCGCATTGAAAGCTCACTTAACAAACTGTTTAACGCATTCAGACATCAAGCTATCCGGATGTGCGTAGTCTATATCTCAACAAGGTTGTTAACAGCAAGCGCGATCTGAAGCGCATTTGGCTGCCGTCGGAGGAGGGTGTCCTAATGGTACGCGACAAGCCCGGATTTGTCTATATTGCAGAGGCAGCTAGTTCCTATGTATATGTGAGAAAGCATTATCTACCCCACGAGATCTGCGAGCTAAATGAAATTCTGCTGCGGGACGAGACAAACGCCTACACCATGATGCTCAAAACATCCAGCTTTGTCGAACTAATTAAACTAAGGTGGGTACGGATATGGGCTCTGGGAAGAGGCTTATTTTTTTAATGTTTTATAGCCAACTACGTATGCTGGAAACTGGAGTTCATTTCAAGATTTTTCGCTATTGGGTACAAAACAAGCTGCATTGTTATCACAGCAATAGGAACGTAGTTGTGGGCCTGGACTCTGCCGGACCACTGTTTTTGCTGCTTATTTGCGGATATATCATGTGCCTGTTGGTTTTTGGCCTGGAAATATTGTGGCACCGACGACAGCAGCGAGCTGTGCGTCATTAAGGCAAGTGCTCCTAATGACCAATCATATTTACATTGTTCGGCGTCCAATTTAAACAAACAAACTGACAGGTGACACAGGGACAGGTAAATTGCTCCAGAAGCGACTATAAAAGCGCTGACCAAAACTGTTTAAGTCAATAGCAAAATGCAGCTTTTGCAATTGGCCAACTTCGTCTTGCACAATTTGCTACAGTCGCGCATCAGCTTCATCATATTCTTTCATTGCTGGACAGGAAATGAAAGTGGGCTCCGGTATACCGCAGCCAAGTGCAGCAATAACAAGAAAATCTTATAACTCTTTGCAGCTTTTCAATTCGCACAACAAATTCATAAGCCTCATCATCAGCCCATCTATCATCAGTTTGCGCACTTGAATGACTGGAACTGGGATCACTTGGAGCAGCGTTATTTGGACCATTTACAGCCCACGCTGGCCATATATGTGGACTTGAATTGCTTGAGGAGCAGAAGCCTATTGGTGGAGGTAAGTGCTGCTTGGAATTATAGCTTATTTTAAAACTAAGCTATAAGGCGATATAAGCAATAGCTATGTTAATGCATCGAAGATAAAATACCCGTGAAGACATTTGACTTACAGCTACGCAGGCATTCTACCTTAATAACTATATGATATAGAAGCCCGATATTGATAGGAAGCACAGTTTTGCTAGTAAATGCTGAGTTTGGTCTAGATTTCTTGGAAAAGAAAATAGTCTTTCATAGAGGAAATTAATTTTCCATCGATCATCGTTTCGGCTGTTGATACTGATAAAGAATATATGTTTATAACCTAACATGATTAGACCGAGAATGTCGCAATTCGCAATATCTTGATAACTTACTTTTCAACTAATTGTTCCTATAAAAAAACTACATATGTGCTGCCTAAAACAAAAAGACGGACCCATGCAAAAGTTTAAAGACAGACAGAAGGACAGACAGACAAGACTATTTAAACTCGGCTGATCTAATATATATTTACTTATTGGGGTTGGAGGTGTCTCCTTCTATGCATAACATATTTCAAGACAAAACTATAATACCCTCTACAAAGGTATAAAAATGTGAATAATTATCTGCAGGCGAGTCGTTCAAAGCTCTTCAATCAGCACTACCATTGGCTTCTGCACGACAGGTCGGAGTTCTTTGATTTCTACGAGTTCTTCAAGTCCAAGAACATATCCGTCGATGCAGATGTAAGCTATGTCAAGCAGCGACATGCGGGCAACTCGGACGATGTCATCTATACGCTCTACGATGTGTACAGCAATGGCAACCACATTGGCGGGCAGCTGAATATAACCGCCGACTGTGAGGTGGTGTGCAGCCAGATCGATTGCAAGTTGAATAGGTATCTCAGCTCATTGCATATGCGTCCCAAATATAGTAATCGGGAGCAGCTGACGGATGTGGTGCTGCGTGTGGCTACTGTGGTGACGCAGCGACCCATTACCTGGCCGCGGGAGCAGCTGCTGCGTTTTCTGCACCAGGTGAACGAGACGCATGTCGATAGTTTGGTACGCTTTGGCTTTCAGTTATCCTTGATACTCAAGGATCTGCTGCAGTGTGGGTAAGTGCTTAAGGGTTTCTCGCTCCAGTTGAGTGTGCGACCACATTTCTATTCTGCCAGCATGAATTTCACGTTCAAGGATCGCTGGAGCATTAGCGACTTCAACGGTGGCTCCGTCGGCGCTGTGGTCGACCAGACAGCCGACATTGGCTCTGCGCCCTGCCTGGCCACAGCGGGCAGATTGCAGCATCTGTCGGCCATTATTGAGACCGGCTACTTTCGCTCCGTTTGCCTATTTACCACACCCCGCAATGCCGGCATACGGGGCGATGTTTTCCTGCAGCCTTTTAGCGCTCTGGTGTGGTATCTCTTTGGCGGTTTCCTGCTGCTGATTGCCCTGCTGCTCTGGCTGGCCTTTTTGATGGAGTCCAAGCGTATGCATAGCCGTTGGCGTTTGCAGTTCGTGCCTTCGCTGCTGAACACCTGCCTGATTAGCTTTGGAGCTGCATGCATTCAAAGCTCAGCGCTAACACCACGCTCCACGGGCGGACGATTGGCTTATTTTGCACTGTTCCTGATTAGTTTTATAATGTATAACTATTATACTTCTGTGGTGGTCTCCTCGCTGCTGAGTTCGCCCGTTAAATCGCAGATCAAGACAATGCAACAGCTGGCAGATAGCTCGCTGACCGTCGGCCTGGAACCGCAATCCTTTACCAAGAGCTATTTAAATGTTAGTACAAACTATCTATAACATATAAGATATATTTATTCTATATTCTATTCATACTTTAAAGTACACGCAACGCCCGGAGATTCATTTGTTTAGCAAGCGCAAAATCGAATCACAGACCAAAAATCCGGAACTCTGGCTGCCCGCGGAACAGGGCATACTGCGCGTCCGCGATAGACCCGGCTATGTGTTCGTCTTTGAGGCATCCTCCGGTTATGCGTATGTGGAACGCTTCTTCACACAGCAGCAGATCTGCAATCTCAATGAGATACTGTTTCGGCCCGAACTGTTGCTCTACACGCATTTGCATCGAAATTCCAGCTACAAGGAACTCATACGCCTAAAGTAAATATACATAGTGGAAATCTATGTGCGATACACTGAATGATATGCCTTATATAATTCTCGCAGATTGCTTCGGGTACTGGAGACGGGCATATATCGCAAGCATCGCACTCAGTGGTTTCGCACCAAGTTGCATTGTTATTCGCAAAACTTTGTCATTACCGTGGGCATGGAATATGTGGCACCGCTCTTCTTCATGCTGATCTGTGGCTATGTTCTGGTGCTGCTCTTGCTGCTGCTGGAGCTCGCCTGGCAGCGCTATGTGCAGCGCCCACATTAAGCATTACATTTTTGCAGCTCGCACCTTTGCAGCTTCAACCGCACGCGGAACAAACCGCTTTAAGCTTTTATGCAAAATAATAAAGAATAAAATAAAACACTTTACGTTAACTTTTCGCCACGTCCAACGACTGTGGAATTATGCAGTGCAGTGCAGCGACCCGTTGTCCCTGCGTTTCCTGTTGTCAGGACCCGTGCAATTGCCGCACGCCTCGTTGAGTGGACCACGTTTTCATGTTTTCATGCGATTTTCGTATTTGCATTAAAAAGTTTCCTGTTTGCCGTATTTTGGGCAATGATTTTTTTTCACCAACACAAGTATTTGCATTTTTATAGCCCGCAGCAGAATGGGCCATTGTAGCTTGGCTGCGCGTGTGTCCAGAGATATGCCTAAGCCCACGTATTAAATAGTTATCTGAACTTGGCAATAGTTGGATGCAGGTAGCGGCCTTTCATATAACTTGGATATACGCCCAGTCATTTCAAACAATTTGGCAGAGTTTCTTATATCGCACTGTAATAAATCATCATCAATCATTTCATATTTGTCTCTAGCTCGTCATGTGAACATTGTCAACTGGCCGAAGCTTGATGTCGACCCGCGGGCCCTACTTGCCACAATTTTTTGTTGGATTGTGTCACAATCAAAGACCGTGCCACGTTGGCCTTAAAAAACTAGGCAGCAATTAATAAAATTGGCATTGGGTATCAACCAAGCATATACAGGATATATTTAGGACTACAATTTAATTTATTTAACTGGATTAATTGTGATTTATTCTTCTTTCAATATGTTCAACACTGTTTTTCAGTTCCAACACAAGCTAGTTGTATACTTAATAAAATATATAGTATATGTTATTTTTACTGGAATCTTTCTGCAGAAGTTAATCTGTCTGTTTACCTCCATAAAAATCCTTCAACTGCCAAATATAAGTCTCAGTAACAGACCTTTTATGTATGACAAATTGCCGCAGCGCTGACAAATTGCCATCTCAATCTTGTTGTCAACAGGCTGTTTAACTTGTCCGTCCCTTGAGGAACTTGTAATACAATTCTGTCAGTCTCTGCACATGACAGTCAACGATAAATTGACAGCCAATTTTAAATTATTTACTACATTTACTTGTCTTTATCCGCGCTGCACAGGAACAGTTCTGTCCGCATTGTAACCCGAATACCCCAACACGCGTCCACCTCTTAGAATTCCCACCGCATGTTGCATTCGATATTGCAGTTTGTCAATAACAAGTTTCGGCTTTTTATACCCTGAACCCATTAAAAATGGGTAAAAGGGGTATAATGTTTTTGTGCAAAATGCAAATGTATGTAACAGGCAGAAGGAAGCATCTCCGACCCCATAAAGTGTATATATTCTTGATCAGCATCAATAGCCGAGTCGATCTAGCCATGTCCGTCTGTCTGTCCGTCCGTCTGTCCGTATGTATGAACGCAAGGATCTCAGAACCTATAAGAGCTAGAGACTTGAAATTATAGATGTAGGTGCTCCTAGTTCCTACGCAGATCGAGTTTGTTTCCGATAATCGATAACTTACTCCGTTTCCAAGTAATCGATGTCGACATCCTGTTTTTTGAGCAAATTGGGTAAATAATAAGAGCTAGAGTCACCAAACATGATATGTTGCTTCTAAAATATTATATATATATCAAGTATCTTTCATTTTATACCTATCGCCACCTCCCCGCTACCACCTCAAAGAGGGTTCAGGGTATTCCCTAGTCAGAAGCTCCCAACTAGAACCTCTTACTTGTTTTTTTTTACTCTTTCTACCAGTCGCTCCATTTGGAAGTGCACTTTTCCTTGCAATACTCTTTAATGTGGAATACCTAGCTCTGTTTTCCATCTTCATATAACAGTTGGTTAAAAGGAATATGCTTGAATATGGGAAACATATTACAATATTATTCTCTATATATACGAGTGTTTGTCCAGACTGACTGATTGGTGACCAACGTAAGCTGAAATTTTCACTAAAGTTTGCTTATGATGGAGTTGGTGGGAGGGAGTTCCACCGACAAGAGGGGAAAAAGTGCGAAACACGCTTGTATGAAACTCAGTTTCAAAGATTTTTGTATACAATTTATTTAAGTAGTGTTTCACACTTTTCGGAAAGTTCATTCGTCCTTGGTATAAATGGGTCCTATAGATTTAATGGGTCATGTATTTCGAAAATTCTTTATTATGATTTTTTATTTGAGACTTGTACTTTATATATAATTGCAGAACGGTAAAATTTGCTAATAGAAAAACGTAGACAATTCTTTCTTATAATAGCTGGGTAAAAGAAATAAAAACAATATAACAATATTAATAAGTATATACATATATATACAAAACTGTAATATTTACTATTAAATGAGATACATAGTTTATAAATTTATACTATCATTTATAAAGTAAAGGGTATTTGAAAGTCGACAAGTCTCCATGTCGAGTATTTTTTAGTTGCATACTTTGCGGCTACGGTGTGAAATTGTATTTGGCGGTTTTGTGTACGTGCTAAACAAGCGCGCAAATGGTTTTATTTTAAATCGCATCTGGTAATTTATTTCTAAATTCAAAGTTCTTTACTCCTCCATATATATACACATAGTACTACATATCAGCTTTACGCAGTTATGTCAAGCTGAAATTCGCTAACTTATAGATTTATAGCTAGTTAACGAGCGCTGTTGCCAAACGTTGTCTCGACTGATATCTTAAGATTTATATGGCTCGTGTTTAACATGTGTGCCTGTAAACATCTTATCGGATTGTTATTGCCTGCAACTGGGGCTTAATCTATGCCCGTGAATTACTCTGATAAAGTTAATGATAATGATGTCAATTGGCACTCAAGTAGTTTAGCTTGAATTTGACACATTCAGTTCGGTTTCATTGCTCGAACGCGTTTAAACGTAAAGCGCCAGGCTTTCAAGTGCTTAAAGGGTAATATAAAACGTATTCGATAAGGTTTTTGAATGGGTTTCGGCAGGCGATTTTAACGATTTCATGCTTTGAAAAGCCCTAAAATAAATTGATTATTCTTGTCAAGGCTCCTGAGAATCGTCTCACTGTGTATAAAATTAACGTTTATTGAATGTACTTCAAGCAAATGCATTTCGTCGGAGCATTTAATTATTGTATTTACTTCCGCTAATGATTGTCTTTTCCGGCTTGCTGTACAGAAAGGCTTAAAATAAATATAATTTAAATAAATACATACACTTCATTGAGCATTCCTTATGCACATCTTTTCTCTTGGGCTAACTAAACTTTTAGCCCATTTAGCCAGGTGTTCTATTCAATTATGTCACATTGCGCATACGACACGTTGGCCGGCAACATATTTAAACTAGCTTTAAACAATTAACAATGGCAGTAACAATAAAAAGAACGTTGACTGCATACAAAATTTCCTTGCCAAAAATAAAATATATATATATGCATATATGTATGTACATATATGCTATATTGTTAATTCACTTACATTTTTTTAACGCCTCATTAACAGCTGCCAACTGGACAACAACGACAACAACGACAACAACAAAAGCAGCAAAAAATATATAAACGTGACATCGCTGACCGGCCTCTTGCCATACCAAATACCCTTTCCCCTGTGGGCCGCACCTCTCTGCCCTCTGCAAAGGTTTTCGCAATCGCATTCAACTTGTCGCGCTGTCCATTCATAGCCGAATGCATTGAACAAAAACAGAAACACTGAGAGAATTTTTTTTTGGTATATAACTATGCACAACTTTTGGCTATATACATAGCTACACGCCTGATCGACACTTTGGCACTTGTTGCTGCCTTTTTACTCTGACTTTTTTATGCTGCCGCTCGCAACTCGCGTGATTTCAAGCGCTTGGGGTCTTTGGCGTTCATCGTCGCTGCCGCTGCCGCTGTCGCTGCTGGCGCTGTCAATAAAGGCGGCGGCGTCGTTGTGGGTCTCATTAAGTGGGCGGTTCGCTCAGATTCAGTCGCTCGTGAAACGTTAAAACGCGCGAAACGCCTTGTCGTGTCGGCGACGTTATCTAAAATTCTCGGACACATTTCTCTAGGTCTTCTGAAAGTACACAACCGTTAAGAAAATCTTGCAAAACAAATCGCATAAAAAAGCGTTACGAAAGGTGCACAGAAGAGGGTAAAGAATAAAGTACAAATAAGACTTAATATTTGTATAATTCAATATTATTTTAAAAATGTTTTGAAATCATAAGTTTGCCGATTCTAGCATTTGTGAATTGATAAACATTTTCAAAAAATCTTAAACATTTTACTCCTCTTGTTTGGTTCTACGAAAACTAGTTGCAGACTAAATTCAAATTTTTTAAGTTCTACCTAATCAACTAATTACAACAGCTCAGATTTATTGCTGGCAACATTAACCTTTGTTTCAAAAAGTTTCTTAAACTCTAAACTGAGTTCTTTCGTAACTTTTTTCGCAACCTATTAAACCTAAACTTCCTATAATGAAATTTAATATTCAACATGTATAGCCGATAAACTATAAGGAAAAGTCAGAATGTCATGTGAATTAATATTGCTGTGCCATAAATTTAAGACCCAAGGCAAATGTCGCAAACTTACGGCTCAATTTACATTATCAGTTATTATTCAAATTGCATTTAGCTTTCGATTTTGATTTGGAGGGTGTCCGGTTAATCGCTGGCTATGCCAAATAAAAGTGAAAACTAAGCTGGGATAGTCTTACAAAGTGGGTCAACAACTCGACTGTGAGAAAGTGAATGAGCATGAATCACAATTGAGAATATGATCGAGAATTTGAAATATCATTGAGAACTTGACCTGAGCCGCTATGTGCTTAATAAATCAAGTTGATATTGTTTAATTTATTGCCGCTTGGACAATTCGCACGTGGGTCCCAGGCGTCTATTTAGCAACTATTTAATTGCTCATCTCAAGAATTGACAAGGTCACATAGTTGCAGCGGCATCTCGGCAATTCGCCGAGATAATTAGATTGGATACAACTTTCTACTTGCATTACCTTTGCCATACTCCCACCCTCTCCCTCTCTCTCTCCCTCTCTCTCTCTCCCTCTCTCTCCCTCTCTCCCTCTCTCTCTCTCCTTGACAGTCTTTTTTTTGCATTATTCTAAAATTTCTTTTTTAGCTATTGTTTCGTTCTCGATCAAGTCACAAGTTTTTGGGTTTGTAAACAAATGAAACATTTTGCACTTTGCCCATGCAACAAGCTTTGCCAATAAATTGTCAGGTTAAGGCAAACTATTTTGGATCTACTTACATCCGGACCCGGTACGCTACCCCTACGTGCCATTAAACGGTCGATAAACAAATTCTATTTAAATGGCGTTTAAACAAAAACAAAAATTAGTCGCTTTCCAGTTAGTAATTAATGTGTTATATCATATACAACAACTATAGTCCCATTATTTACATATTTTGACATTTTCAAAGCAATTTCTAATTGTTTGCTGCCTGGCTAAAAAAAACGAACATAAAAAAACACTCAACTAAGGGACGCGCTTACAATAAAGCTTTACTTTATTTTTAACAGCCCAAAAATAAATAATAAAGCCAATTCGCGTGGCCATAAATCCAGATTTCATGTATAAACAACCTAAACAAATATTTTTTAAAAATTCAGCGTCAATATTGTTGAATAGTTCTCAGAAAAAAATCGAAAATAAATAAATCATTTACAAATTGAGTCGTTTTATAAAAAATTATGATTTTTAGAATGCACTTTAAATTTTTACTTATCTAACATTTAAGATAAGCTTGATGTGCGTATACCCAGCTATATATTATGATTGTTAAAAGCAAATTTTTGTATAAGATTGGAATTTAAGAACTTCATCGTATATCAATGCGATTAATGTGGTATACGTGAGCCTCATCCAAAAACTGGGTTGAAAAAATATTTAAAATTTTTTAAAATATGCTATAAAATTAACTGAAATAAACCGACAGTCAGGAAAAGATAGATGGACTTGGGCATTGATACTGAATACGAAAAAAAAATGTATATATTTTGGTGACGGAAATGCCGACTTCTTATACCCTGTTCACAAAGTATAGCAGAGCTTATAGGTTTTGTTAAATGTACATTTTCTTGCTAGTTATATTCAACATTTGCGCAACAGAACAAATCAATTAAAAATAGGCACAGGGTATAACAATACTAGATACTTACTTTCAGTACTTAGCGGATATTAGGCAATTGCATCATTCGCTAAGTTAGTTAATATTTGAAGCACGTTTTCGCCATGCAAGTGGACATAATTTGTTCTATGAACTTGCTCAATGAAAATTGTTGAAAGTCAAGACCGCAGACGCACATGTTTCGCTTAATAAAAGAAGCTTTTAGAGCCCCTTGTAAGAACCACAAAATAAGTTATTTTTAAACTAAGCGAAGCTTTTTAACTAATTGTAGCTGAAAGCGGACAGAGCTTTTTATATAATATTCAATTTGCATATTATCTGTAGCACTTGAACATATTAAGGCAGATAGGCCCGAAGCCATGTTGAGCTCTATACAATTTGGGCCCTGGGCAAGATGGAGGTCTGTGAAGTGCTTGATTCTGAACCTGATTATATTATTAGAAGTAACCAATTTGTTAAAGAACGGGTATACATATTTCAGTCCTCCAGCCCAAAATGTCGCCGTCCAGCAAGCAGCAAGAGGCGGAGGATAGCGAACATAATCCCCAGGTGGTGGTCACGACCACAGGTGCCACACACAGCATACGACACGATCGTAGCCTCTGGCGTGATCTGACAGCCTATTGGATATTGGGTCTATGCAACAACTATGGCTACGTGGTGATGCTGAGTGCTGCGCACGATATCATTGCGCAGTTTAACGATGAGGTGAGACAGAATATGGATATATATATATATATAATACTAATAACTAAACTGATATTCCATATTAGCCTGAGGTGGATGATGGCGCTGTTGCCGGCACTGGACGTGAGTGCCATTTGGTATCGACGGGCGCCATATTGCTGGCGGATGTGTTGCCCTCACTGTTTGTCAAGATTCTGATGCCCTTCTTTCCCTTTTGGGTCAAGTGAGTTCTCACACTCGCCACAATCAAGCCTGTGTTAAACGTTTTTTGATTTTCTTGCAGTGTACGCATAGGCATAGCCGTTGCCTTCTCGGCGGCTGGTTTTCTGTTCGTTGGCTTTGCGAATGCCGAATGGATGGCACTGCTGGGCGTGATTATTACCTCGGCTAGCAGCGGCATTGGAGAGACCACCTTTCTGGCGTACTCCTCTCGGTTTAACAAGTAAGTTTTGCTGTTTGGCCATTCGCCTTGCCTGCTTTAACGCCTTCTTCCCCAGAAATGTCATATCTACCTGGTCCTCGGGCACAGGCGGTGCCGGCGTCATCGGTTCACTGAGCTATGCCACGCTGCGCTCCCTGGAAGTCAGTCCGCGCGACACCATGCTGATCATGCTGATCTTTCCCGCCATTGAAGCGTTTGCCTTTTGGCTGATATTGCGTCGTCCCCAGATGCTGCCTGTCACCACTGTGGAATCCACCGAGGAGCTTATTAGCGATGACAAACCCCTGGTGGGCTTCAAGGAGAAAATGTCATACATTAAACAACTGTTTAAATACATGTTGCCGCTGTGCCTGGTCTACTTCTTCGAATATTTCATCAATCAGGGCCTGGTAAGTCCATAAATTGGAAGATTTTTGTGCGTGTTCCAAATTGATGTGTTTTTCTTTTACTGAACAGTTTGAGCTGGTGTACTTTGAGAACATCTTCCTGGATAAGGCATCTCAGTACCGCTGGCTGAATGTGGACTATCAAATAGGCGTATTCATATCGCGCTCTTCCGTCAACATCTTCCAATTGAACAAAATCTGGCTAATGTCCGTGTTCCAGTTTATAAACGTTGTCTACTTCCTAACTGAAGTCATTTGGTTCTACACGCCCAGCATATGGATTGTGTTCGTCATTGTCCTGTGGGAGGGGCTGCTGGGCGGCGGCGCCTATGTGAACACCTTCTATCGCATGTCCAAGGAAATACCGCCGGGTCGACAGCAGTTCGCCATGGCGATGGTCGTCCAATCGGATTCATATGGCATTGCCTTGGCCGGATTCCTGGCCATACCCGTCCATAATGCGATTTGTGGACTGCCGGCGGCAGTGCGAAGTGTTGTCTGGTAACAGAACAGAATATAGGAACATAAAAAGAGCTCATAATGAGTATTTAATTATGCCTTTAAATTAGCTAAAATGTGTGAGTGTGAGTGTGTACATTTTATATATGTGTGTGTGTGCCTATTTGAGGCCCAAGCTTGATAGTTTTTGTGTTTAATATTTAGTAATTTAGCAATTAGTTTAACAGTATATTTAACTTGTAAACACTTGGAATGAAGTGAAAAATTGTATTAATCTAGAGATAAATATCTTATAAAGTAACTTTCAATAACAGCATAATAAGCTGAGAGAACGAATTCTGAACAATTAAGAAAAAAAAAGAAACAATGAACAATAGACATTGAAAATGATTACCAGGGCCAAGCACAATTGAGGTTATCATCTGGCTGCTTGCTCACAATACCGTGAGCTTGTAAAATGCAATATAATCGAGCAAAATATACTCTATAATTGAGTCTTAGCAATCAATTGCCATCGATTCAAATACAACAAATTTATTCTTTGATTCTTTATTACCAACAATGCTTCTTTCTCTTTTGTTTTTGATCGTTCTGAAAACTACGAATATGTAATTTGGTTTATAATATGATGCCAACTAATATAGCTCGCTATGTTGGACACAATTTATGGCTAAACGAATTCAGATAGGATATAGTATATCATAATGCCCGGGTCTATAGATCAGATAAACCATAGGCTGAGCTCCCTCAGGGAAGTCATGTGCCTTCACAGTGCCACCCTGGGCCCTGTCCAGGTATTCAACGCGCACGCCTACCCCGAGGGCGGCACATAGTGCAATGATGTGTATATGATCGGATTCCTTGAACATTGGCTCGACTTCTTGATGGCGAAACTCCTCAATGGATAGATCACCTTCGATAAAGTGTTGATAAAACTCGGCATCCTCCTGCAGTTTGCCCGACGTTATCAAACGCAGATAAACAATCACATAATCGGAATATCCTTGCTCGTTGAAGATATTATGCAGCTCAGTCTGTATCTTATCAGAACCTCCGGCGTTATCTGGACTAACTCTATTTATAACATCCATAAACTGGAATCAAAACCAATTAAGGCATTTTTCTTCTGGACAAAACTTATGACTTACAGTTGCATGAAAGTCTTCCAATGTAAAGCTGGGAAAACCAAGTTCTATTAGCTTATCCTTGGAGGCCTCTGCGATCTCCCGGAATTTATCGTAAGCAAGTTTATTCGTTATTAAATACTCCAAATACGAGTAGGCAAACGCTCTAAAGAAGCAGTTGCCATCCGGACGTGTTCGTCGCATAAATTTATATTTCCCAGCCAAATCTTCAATCTTGGCTGTAAACACGGCATCGCCATTATATTCCGCAGTCAAACAATTCAACGGCAGTTGTTCGCTGACCAAAGGGGTTGATTCACTGATCTAAAAACAATTGTAATCAATATCCAATAATGTCCAAGAATTGGGTTGGATCCTCACCTCCTTTTCTATATCACGTTGCTGCTGTAAGATTAAATCATCATGATTGCCGCCATTACGTTCCACCGACTCCATGAGTTTCAAAAAAGTTATCAAACAAACAAAATCACAAAAATATTTGCTCCAAATTTGAAAAAGTCATATAGGGTTAGTTTGACATATAGCAAAAATAAAGCACTACAAATATATCGGTATCCAGAAAAAAAAATACCCTAAAATGGTATTAATCGAGCAAGCAGTAGGCTCTTCAATTACTGTTTGATTTCTTAGTTCAGTTCTAGCTGCTTCACAGAACGGAACAGAAAGTTGCTTTGTTAATTGGCTGAAGGATAGATAAATAGAACCGTAAGTTTAGGAATTCGGCTCATGGCAATTTTCTTTTAGTGCTTTCCATTGTATTTAGCTTGGAAGATGACCTTGCCACGTGTTTATTTCGACATTTCTGCCGGTGGGGAAAAGCTTGGACGCATCGTAATGGAGTTACGTACGGATGTTGTGCCGAAGACTGCTGAGAATTTTCGAGCTCTGTGCACCGGAGAGAAGGGCTATGGCTATAAGGGCTCCCCGTTTCATCGGGTCATACCGGGTTTCATGTGTCAAGGTGGCGACTTTACCAACCAAAATGGCACGGGCGGGCGTTCGATATACGGAAACAAGTTTGCTGACGAGAACTTTACCTTGAAGCACACGGGTCCGGGAGTTCTGTCTATGGCAAATGCTGGACGTAATACGAATGGCTCGCAGTTCTTTATATGTACTGGCAAAACCAATTGGCTGGACAATAAGCACGTTGTCTTTGGCAAAGTGGTTGAGGGCATGGACATTATTACCAAGGTGGAGACACTTGGCTCCAACAGCGGCAAGACCGCTAAGAAAATTATTATTGAAGACTGTGGTGACTTGTAAGGAAAACATAAAAATAAAATCTTATAATCATAATACAATGATAAACGTGTCTGTGTGTAAGCTTTAATTTATTGTACTCTGAGAAACCACTTAAAATGGATGAAGACGGTTATTATAATGACCAGATTAATGTAATATTAAATGATAATATTAATAATGAAAATAATCATAATCATAGCACAAATAATAATTATAATAATAATGACAATATTCATACCGATAATGATAATAATGATAATGATAATTATATTTATAACGAGGAAGATGATAATGATAATAATTATGATAATGATGATAGTGATGATAATGATAGCGGTCATAATATAAGATGATGACTTATAATAATAATAATAATAATAATAAAAATAATAATAATAATAATAATAAAAATAATAATAATAATAATAATATTAATAATAATAATAATAATAATAATAATAATAATGGTAACAATATATTAATATTTTTTTGGCCAGCAATTTGGGTCAAAACATGACTGCTGGGAAATACACACATATGGATGACATGTTAAGGGTGACCTGGTTTTGGTCTTCCCTATTGCAACAGGGTAAGATATTGACGTTTCAGCCTCAGACTCAGGCAGAGTTCTGGCTAGTAATGTCGCGTGCTGTTTCAGCCGATCGCTATATCGGCTTGGGGTGCGGCTAATTCGGATCCCTATATTTACCAGATTCAAGCGAAGCGTCGAACTTCGCACGTTCCAATCTCAATCAGTAATTAGCAGTAGTGCACTATTCTGAACCCGTTGCGGAACGAATAAACAGCCATTTCCCGCATCTGTGTTCCGTGTCTCCAGGTGGATACGATGACAGAATTGTGTACCGCAGGGGGAGTAATTATATTAATAATGGAGTTAAAGGCACCATATGCAATTAAAATGCATATAAAATGATCGATTAATCTAAGCTTTTACGAAATCGATAAGTATCGGTTTCCAGTACCTGTTCTTTAGAACAAGTATAATTTACTTTTTGGTAAGCTCCGATCGTTCAACCCGAAATTTGAAAAAACCCGTTTTATTATGTTTGTGAGTGTATACAACAAGTACGTGTGTACTTAACGAAAATGTGATGCTTTGTATGTACAGGGTATTTATAGTTGAAGACAATACTCAAAGCCGAAGGTTCGTAACTAGCACTATTCAAAATTAAGCCCTAAAAGTGCGCCACACAATTTGTTGTATTTTAAAAATGTACAACTTGTTTTATTTTAAACAGCGCTGTGTATTATTTATTCTTTGTCAACCTTTTGGTCGTGTGTTTAAACAGCAGCTGTTGCTGCTGCCACAAACATATCTCCGACGTAACAATGACAACCGCACAAGCTACATTGTTGACTGCTAATTGCTGAGCGGCGCTTGAGCAGCAGCAAAATTTTTTAACCAGTCGTTTTTTAGCTGCCGCATCGAAAGGTTTTGAAGCGGCATTTAAATATTTACAAATATTCCTATTAATTTACCAAAATGAGCGTCGTCATCTTATCAGCACTTTTACTATTGCTCAATCTCAATCTCAGCTGGGTTAAGGCGAGCGAGAAAAATACGAATAGAACTGGTAATAAATTGCCTAATGTAATCATTATAATGGCTGATGATATGGTAATTGATATAGTTCACAACCAGTTTTGTGTAAACAACAATAATTAACAGTTATAACCGACTAATTTAGGGGTTCGATGATATTAGCTTTCGCGGTGGACGTGAATTTTTAACACCCAACATCGATGCACTGGGCTTTCATGGACGTCTGCTGGATCGTCTCTATGCACCGGCCATGTGTACACCTTCCCGCGGAGCACTGCTGAGTGGCAAATATCCCATACACACAGGTAAGCAGTGTCTCTCCAAAGTTATGCCTATGTAATCTAAACAAACTGGGTCATCGTGACAGGTACACAGCACTTTGTGATTAGCAATGAGGAGCCCTGGTCGCTAATGTTAAACACCACGTTGATGCCGGAGATCTTTCGGGCGGCTGGTTACTCAACCAACTTGGTGGGCAAATGGCACTTGGGATTCGCTAGGCCGGAGTATACGCCTACACATCGGGGCTTTGACTATCATTATGGCTATTGGGGCGCCTACATTGACTACTATCAACGGCGCTCACAGATGCCAGAGAAGACCTATATCGTTGGATATGACTTTCGGCGAAACATGGAGGTGGAGTGCACCGATCGTGGCGTTTATGTTACGGATTTACTGACCAACGAGGCGGAGCGTATAATCCAAGAGACTGCGGCTAAGCAACAACCACTTTTTCTAATGATTAACCATTTGGCGACGCACACGGCCAATGATAACGATCCATTGCAGGCACCAGAGGAGGAGGTGCAAAAGTTTCTACACATCAAGGATCCAAATCACAGGAAATACGCAGGTGAGCTTTATATATTCAATTATTCAGCATGACGTCTTGATCATCAAAAGTACTTGAATAGCCATGGTTTCCAAATTGGATCAGAGCGTGGGCCGTGTGATTACCGCGTTGGCGCGCGCAGAACAGCTGGAGAACAGCATTGTGATCTTCTACTCGGACAATGGGGCGCCTTCGGTGGGCATGTTTGCCAACACGGGCTCCAATTGGCCACTCAAGGGTCAGAAGAATTCACCCTGGGAGGGTGGCGTGCGTGTGGCCGGCGTCATTTGGAGTCCATTGCTTGCGGCTCGTGGCCATTTGTTCACCCAACCCATTTATGTTGGAGACTTTCTGCCAACGTTGGCGCATGCCGCGGGCATTGAGCTGCCTGAGTCGCTGCAGCTCGACGGCATTGACTTGTGGCCGCAGTTGTCGGGTAGAAAAGATGCTCCACATGTGCCACGAGAAATATTGCACAGTCTGGACGATGTGTCGCACTTTAGCTCACTGCTGCTGGGTCAGTGGAAGTATGTGAATGGCACCACTTTGGCGGGACAGTACGATCAACTGTTGACCCATCGCGAACTGGACGAGTTAGATCCACGCGCGCGTCGTTATGTGGTAGAGGTGCGTAATTCGCCTGCCTCCAAAGCTCTGGCACGATATGATCTTCAGCGACTTACACAACATCGCATGCATACCCTCAGGAGATTAGCAGCTGTGCGTTGCGGTGACATGCAGCGTGGTTGCAATGCCTTATTGGAGGAATGCCTGTACGATCTGAGCGTCGATCCGTGCGAGCTCAACAATCTAGTTTACTCGGAACGGCATGCGGAAATTCTCTCGTCGATGCGCCAGCGTGTGGAGCAGCTGCGGGCTGGAGCTGTGCCGCCTGGAAATCGTCCAGGCGTCAACAATGCCAACCCGAACCTGCATGAGTGTACGTGGGACAACTTTGAAGTCAAGAAGGCGGGTGCAGGTAAGTTAAAAAGCAGTACATCAAATTTAGTATTTAAATATATTCGTTAATTAATTTTGGCAGTGCCGCTGGATTGCGATTACCATGGAATTCCTTGCAGTGCTTAGCCGTACCGTTAATTTCGATAACGATTTCATGCTCAGCACGTTTGAATATCGAATATATGGCAGCACGATCTGGCAACGTTGCGGATCTTTCAAATTTGACTAAGATTTTTTGAATTATTTTGTAATTACCTTTTATTTTAATTGTTCAATTATTGTTATTGTAATTCTATTTAATGTTTTTAAATTCTGTGAAATGAACACAAAGTGCATTACAATTTAAATGCAAACAGTTTGGCGCCCAATAGTGTCAGCTGACGGCAGTGTCAGCCGTTGTTAATAAGGGTGGAAAAGAAAGCACATACCCAGTATCTGTCACAGGATGTCAGACAGACAGTTTTGATACCGTCATGGAGGAACGAGCTGTTTTAGCAAATATAGCCACAATCATTACAAAGGATCTGCTCATCGATGAGCAGCCCAGACACAGCAGCAATGGTGGCTTCTTTTCCAGCAGTTATCCGTTGCTCGACGCCAGCGATGACGACGAGGCCGAAATCTTTGCATTAATGCAGCAAAAGCGTGCCGTGGCATCAGCCGGCCAGGTTAATGGAAAGCTGAAGCGCACGCATATCGAAGAGCCAGCGGCGGCAAGCGCCAAGATCCCCAGCAAAATGGCCAGACTGGAATGGAAATATGCAGAGCTTAATTTGTTGCAACGCTATGCGGATGTGCAGTTTGAATCCTACTTACATATGCGCAAGCTAACCTTCCTGGTGAGTACACGCTTACTCAAGCACCAAATGGAAAAGCTTCATTACAACTCAATTGGGCTTGCAGAAAATCCAGCAGGCTCTGGAGGATATTTTGCAGAGGAATGCACTGCCAGGCGCGCCCACTCCACAGACAACCCTCTCGTTAGCTCTGTGGAAACTGGCTACAGATGAACATTTCGAGGAAATCGCACGCAAGTTTCAGTTTCCTTGGTCGGTGTGTCAGCAGGTAGTGCGCAGCTTCTGGCACATTATCTCCGACAACTATGAGAGTTTTATCAAGTGGCCCAACTCTCTGGAGGCCCAGCAGAGTACACTGCGGGGCTTTCAGAACCTGCCGCAGCTGAGCTGCTTCCACGAGCTGTTTGGCGTAATATCCCTGAAGCGTCTGGACATTTTTCTGGAATGTGAGCATGCCGAGGTGGCCGTTGTACTTCAACTGATTTGCAATGGCGAGCACAAGATCATTGACTGTTATGTGGAGCTGGAGCAGGATTATACCTTCGAGGAATCGCCGATTGGACAAACGCTAGCTCTCAATCCACGCACAATGCCAGCGGGCAGCTACCTAATTGGCAGCACTAGTTTTCCACTCAAATCCTATTTGGTACGGCCTATTGAGGCAGAATGCTTTCGCAAGGATACAGTCTTCAATGGGTTGCTGGAGCCAGCATACCAGTTAGCCGACGATGTGATGGATACTTTGGCGCGTCGTTTTCAAACTTTATATGCTCTAGAGGCCCGTGATTTGAACGAGGTGCGGCTTATTGTGGAGAGCATTTGTGCTATGCACAACTTATGTGTGGATTTCCAAGACAACTATTTGGAGACGGAGGCAGGTGGGCAAAATAAATTTAGTTGGGGCGGAGATCTTCCTGGACGTAGAGGCAGCGAGAAGGATCCCAAGGGACTACGGCGTCGGATGGAGCTGCTTGACGCACTGGTGAACACTGAAGAGGGGCAGTAATGATATACATATGTCTATATGTACGCAATGAAATAAAAATATGTACGATACGATGTGCTGCGAATCACTTGGGAACATCAAACTGTCTATTTCTATCAAAATAAAAACAGTATTTTTGGGCTAATTGAGGCAGCCTGCAATATTTGCGAAACTATCGATAAATGATGTTATTAGGTCCGATAGTTTGATTGCCGGCAACTCAACATCTGGCAACTCTGTAGCAATAACAAAACAAATGCACGTGTGAAATTTTGTTTGATTTAAATAAGCCATTTGCGTATAAAAAATGGATACATTTGACATATTTAAACAATTAACAGCTGGTGTACGATTTACCAAGAAACGTGCGGTATGTAGAATATGGTAAAAATGGTAAAAAGCATTTACTGAAACTTATGCTAGACAGGCTCCGTCATCCAAGCCAAAGACTGTCAACCAGGTAAAGGAGCAACCGCGACAGCTACCATCGGCCTCTGAGCCAGCCGAAGCTTCTGAGTCAGACGATGATTGCACAGCAAAGGACGAATTTCGTTTGCTCACTAATGACACTGGAACAGCGCCAACTGCACCCAAGCAGAAAAAGGCCAAAAAGCAATTGTCAAAGGAGCAGGTAGAGCAACAACAGCGTGCGGAGAAGATTAGTGCACTGCGCAAGGAACACAGCATAACGGTGCTGGGCAAGGATGTGCCAGCGCCCATAAGTAGCTTTGACGAGCTGAGCTCAGTGGATTTCAAGCTGCTACCGCGCCTGCAAGAGAATCTGTTGTCCTACGGCTTTGCACAGCCCACGCCTATACAAATGCAGGCGCTGCCCGTGCTGCTGAATAATAGGGCACTGATGGCCTGCGCCCCAACGGGCTCGGGTAAGACATTGGCTTTTCTCACGCCCATCATTAACGGGCTGCGCAGTCATAAAACGACTGGGCTGCGCGCCGTGGTGTTGGCGCCCACACGAGAGCTGGCACAGCAAATCTATCGTGAGTGCGCCGAGCTGACCAGGGGGACGGGAATACGCACGCACTTCATCAGCAAAGTGAGCGAAGCGCGGCAGCAACACGGGCCCGACTGCAAGCAGAAATATGACATATTGATATCAACGCCAAACCGTGTTCGTTTCCTGCTGCAGCAGCAGCCGCCACTGCTGGACTTCAAAGGCATTGAGTGGTTTGTGTTGGACGAGGCCGATCGTCTCATGGAGGAGGGTCAGAACAACTTCAAGGAGCAGCTCGACGAAATCTATGCGGCCTGCACGCATCCGCAAAAGCGTGTGGCCTTCTTCAGTGCCACCTACACGGTGCCTGTGGCCAAATGGGCGCTGCGGCATCTCAAAAATCTAGTGCGTGTGACGATTGGTGTGCAGAACAGCGCCACGGATACAGTACAACAGGAACTGCTCTTTGTGGGCTCGGAAAGCGGTAAACTGCTTGCCGTGCGCGAAATGGTGCGCCAGGGACTACAGCCGCCCGTGCTGGTCTTTGTGCAGAGCAAGGATCGCGCCAAGCAGCTGTTCGAGGAGCTGCTCTACGACGGCATCAATGTAGATGTCATACACGCGGAGCGAACGCAGCATCAGCGCGATAATTGTGTGCGCGCTTTTCGCGAGGGTCACATCTGGGTGCTCATATGCACGGAGCTGATGGGGCGCGGCATTGACTTCAAGGGCGTCAATCTGGTCATTAACTATGATTTTCCGCCTAGCACCATTTCGTATATTCATCGCATTGGCCGCACAGGTCGCGCTGGTCGTCCGGGACGCGCCATTACCTTCTTTACGCAGGACGATACGGCCAATTTGCGGAGGTAGGTGCTTGTAAATGCGAACGTACTTCACATTCAATTGATATATTCTATTGATAGCATTGCACAGATAATCAAGAACTCGGGCGGAGAGGTGCCGGAGTACATGCTGCAAATGAAGAAGGTCCGCAAATCGGAGGCGAAAATGCGTGCCAAGAAGCCGCTGGAACGCGAAGACATATCAACCAAAATACGCCCTGAACCGAGGCCAACGCCCAAAAACTTTGTCAAATTACAAAAAATAGAAAAAACCGAGAAGGTTCTTAATAATCAAAAGAAAAAGAAGGATAGTAATTTGGCCAAAACTGGAGGCACAATTGCGACGCGCAAGACCAAAAAACTGGCGAAAATCAAAGAACAAATAGAGAGCAAAGTGCCTGCAAAAGGCAAAGCGAAAAAGTCCAAGAGTGTTAAATGAGGCGCCTATTTTAAGCAATAAATATTATCTTTAACATTTTGATATGTTACGCTTGCATATGTATGTTACTCGGCAGATTTTTTCACGACTTGTGCTGAAGATTCCTCTAAGATAGACGCTCATAAAGTAAAGAACTAAGTTTTAGTTCAAAGCATATAGAACATGCAAATAATTGGATAATGGGATCCATTTGGGATCTGTAAAGGTGAATCAAAATCATTTAACTAACATTCAATAATCATTTTAATGTTCCCATAATTCAATATAAAAACATGTTTTCAAAAAATATGCCTGCTTAACTATTTGTGGGGCATTTTTGTATAAACTCTTGTACTAAGTTGTGTTTTTTAATTTAATACTAAAAGGCGCAATCGGAATAGTAACAAACAAACAAGTTCTATTTCTCGTCTTTGACCATCTTCGTTGATGGCCTTCCACGCTTTTTGGGCCTCAAATCAACGCCTTTGGCGTGGTTGGCCAAGTGAATTTTGAGTTGATCGCTTCTTGAGAAGCGCGCTGTGCATTCATGGCACTTATACGGTTGTTCTCCGGTGTGGACGCGTACATGCCTGTCCAGATCTCGCCGACGGTTAAATGCTTTCGAGCAGTGACTGCATTTGTATGGATGATCGCCGGTGTGTACACGCAGATGCACCGTCAGATCGTAGTTCCTGACAAAAGACTTTGAGCAGCGGACACATTTATGCGGACCCTCGGCGGAATGAATGTGTACGTGAGCCCGTAAATTTGATTTTTGCGTAAAGGCCTTCGGGCAATGCGGGCACTTGTGTGGACGCTGGCCATAGTGCAGTTGTATATGGTCCCTGGCATGATGGCTTTGAGCAAAGGCCTTCGGACAGTGCGGACACTTGTATGGACGCTCGCCGGTGTGGGTGCGTCTGTGCGCCTGGAGCGTCTTATGGCGGCTGAATTCCTTGGGACATTCCAGACACTTGTATTGGCGCTCTTCGGTCTGCATTTGTTGGCGTGCTGCCCGTTGTATCTTGCCATGAAACTGAGATTCTTCTTTAGCAGAATTGGTGTCCGTTTCCGGTTCCTCGCTCCAGTCGCTGTGGTAGCTGCTGTCAGACTGTGATAGCTGGCTATGTTCGATGTAGCTCTTACGTTTAGATCGACGAATGGGATAGCGACTTGAGCTCGAATGCGTGTCTGCTAAATCCCCATTTAACAGAGATTTACTTTCTTCAATGCTCTCTGGCTCATGGCGCTCGATGCAGCCCGTTACTGTGCTCTTCAGCCTCCACGTAGCTCTCGAGTGAGTGTTCTGCATTCATGGATTCCATCTGCTCCAAATCCTCATTGGTTGGCTTGCAGTTCTCTCGCTCTGGACTCGCCTCGTGCTCCACTTTGATGCAATCGATGTCCAAAACTCGCTTCGGCAGGTCCCATTCCTCAGCTGCCAGCATATCACAGAAGGCATCGACATCGACTTCAACTGCTCTCTTCTCAACCTTCAGAGCAAGCAATTTGTAGCTATGCTCACATCTGCGCTTAAATTTAAACGCCGTTTGGGCATCCGCCGTGCATGGCAGGCAAATCATCTTGGGAAATGTATCGTCGCTTTTCACCCTGCAGTCGGCGCATTCGTTCAGGATGTCCGCCAAGCTGGGCTCATCTTCCGACTGCTCTCGCTCGCCGAATATATCTATAAGACTGGCGGATCTGCTCAAGCAGATGCGGCATATTTGATCCATACTTTTAACAATAGGCTGCTTAAGCTTTTAGCGGACATTTACTTCTTGCATGCGAGCAACAGATGTGTAATATCGATTGTCTAGGGTGACCATCTGTGACATAGTACATACAATATATCGATACTGTGATGGTTATCAAAGCGGTAACAATTTAAAAATTCGAACAACGTTCTTAAATTATTCTTTTTTTATAGAGCCCCCGATATTGCCGCCTCGCCCTCATAATAAAATATCATACATTTTATGCGGTTTTGATATATTTACTTTTTGTATACGTAATATCTTAGTAATAGTACGTTTTCATATTTATTTTTAACTGTGCAATTGGGATTTTGTTTTATTGATTTATTTGCATTTGTGTCAATACCTTAATCATTATATAAATTAGTGGTTTTTACTTTCGTTAAATGCTATTCTTAAGTTTAATTTGGAAGCAAACTTCTAATTTGTTTACCAAGTTAACAACGTTTTGAATAAAATTAATGTTATACAATAATAAAGTGCGAAATCATTTTTAATAAAAATCAATAATAAATTAATATGAATGAATAATATATATATAAATGTATGTTTATGAGTTTCAAGGGAACGAAACAAAAAAAAATATAATAATAAATAAAATGCATAAAAACCTACATTAAAAGTTATAGCTGCGATTTTGTATGTTTTGTTATTTCGAGTTGGTTCCTTAGCAAAATATTGTGACATCTGCAGCTGTCACAACACTAAACAGATTGCATTACTTTTCGACAATTGTTTAAACTTATTAGTTAGATATATGTGTGTACTCGTTAATTTTACTATTGAAATTTGTTATGTACTAGGTTAGGTCTAAATTTCATTGTATGTTAAATCCTCTTTTAAGCTTGATAGGAAGCTGTTGTAGGGGCTTATTGTGAAGTTCTGTTTAAATTATTTGTTTGATTTACTTGTCGTTTTTTATGCAATTATCAGTTTAATGCATAAACAATTTACAGATTCAAGTATTCTTTTGTAAGCCCTACATGCAGTATTATTATTTATCAGTTTTTTGTTTAGGCATTTTACAATAAGCATATTAGCAATTATATTTATATTTATATTTATATATATATATATATGTATTTGATTTGTAATGCTTTATTTTTCGAGAAATTTAAGTTAATCTTTTGGGGAGAAGGCATTTTAGAAATTTCCTTGAAATTTTAACCAACAACTTTTTTTTTTGTTTTTTACAAAGAACATTTAGCATTTGTTAATTGCGAATGACATTTTACGTTCATGTAAGCATATGCATATGTTTATATATATATCTATTTATATATGTATATATGGGGGTGTGTCTCGGTTTGAATCTAACACTATGCATATTTGCTAAAACGCGCGACACAACAAACATTTTCTTTTAAAGCGCTACCAAATGGGAAACAATTAACAATTAATTATACAATTACGTACACATTGCTCAACTTTAAAACGCTGGAAAAATTTGGCTTCGATTTGTTGCAGTTATCTGTCGGTCTGTTTTTTGTTGTTCTTGTTTTTGTTTCAGTAGAAATGCGGCGGCGGCAGCGTTTGCGACGGCAAAGCTGACGTCGGCTTCGGCTCCCATCAGACGACAGAATCCTTCCGTATCCTGCGATTGTTCGTTTGTGTGTGTTAGCATACATGTGTGTTTAAAAGCACAAGATGAATACAAAAAGAAATATAATTATGTAGTTATGAGGGAATCGCTTTATCGATCATGCAGTATAAAACTATTATCGCACCACATATAATTCTCAGTCTGGGGTGCACGCATAACGCCAACGCCGCCGCCCAGACGACGATAGTTCATGCAGCCGCACAGGCGCCATTGATTCGTCTCTGGATCATACACCTCAATGGTCTTCAAATAGGCGGAGCCATCGAAGCCGCCCACAGCATACAGTTGCCCGTTGACTACGGCTAGGCCGACCTGCAAGAGATGTTAGAATTAGGATATGTTGAATCATTAAAAAGTAATTAAGTCAATTACGCCGCTACGCCGCGAGGTCATGGCCACAATTGGGCTCCAGGTGTTGGTTAGTGGATTGTAGCGCTCAGCAGACGACAGTTCCATGCAATCATCCCGGCCGCCAACGGCATAAATATAGTTATTAAATACGGCGCAGCCAAGATGTTTGCGGCGAGTGGACATAGGATTGACGGCCACCCATTTGTTTTGCCTGTTACGTGTAAGGAAATGCAGATTAGACAGGGCATATGTCGATTTCTTGGACAATAATTTACCTGGGATCATAGCGTTCTACAGTGTTGAGCGGGCATTGGCCATCGGAGCCGCCTATGGCATAAAGATGGCCGCTCAGGACGGCAACAGCAACTCCCAGACGGCGAGTGGTCATTGGAGCCACCTTGGACCATTTGTTCTCCTTTGGATCATAGCGTTCGACATGATTCAAGCATTGAACGCCATCCTGACCGCCCACCGCATACAGAAAGCCATCCAGTACGGCTACGCCGACGCTTGTGCGGCATGATGTGGTTGGCGCAACATCGCAGGACCATTGATTAGTCTGCGGATCATAGCGCTCTATGCTGTTCAAATAGCTCTGACCATCATGGCCACCAACAGCATAGAGAAGATCATTGAGAACGGCAACGCCGACGCCGCATCGTCGTTTGCTCATAGGCGCAACCATTTTCCAATCATTGGTCTGGGGATCGAAACGTTCAACAGATGCAATGGCATCGCCCGAGCACCATCCGCCCACAGCGAAAAGCACCTCTCCGCGCCGCGTGGGCTTGCGTGGACGGGTACGCGGGCCCTGCATCAGTGGTCGCTCCTGCGGCAGTAGCAGGTAATTTTTGGCCTCATCGACCAGATCACGGCAGGCTTCGTCCGAGCGAACCAGGAGATCAGAGCCCACAGTGCCCACCAGGAACTTGGGCGAAAGCAGCGGCAAACGCACATGCTGCAGCACCTGTTTGACAATAGAGCATAGTAAGGAGTTGACTAAGAGAAGAGTAGGCTGGCACTTACCTGTGCCAAATGCTGTCGCCGCTCAGCGACATTGTACTTGAGCCAGGACATGACTGCATTAAAGACCTGCTCCTCGCTGCGAACGTTGAGCTCGTCGCTGCAAATGATGTCCACCAATTGGCCGACGGGCAAGAGCAGGAACTCCTCGCTCTCCATTACCTCTTGGAAGTTGTGTTGCGTAAATTTGTCGGCAATGCGCAGTAGCTCGCGGCAGGAGTGAGTGTCGGCAAAGGCGCGTATGCCCAGGCAGTTGGTCGGGTCGAGTTGACGCTTGAGAAACTCACAGCATATGTCCTGTATTTCGACGAGCTGCAGTAGGCAGGCGGCTGGTAGCAGCGTTTGGACATTGGACTCCTCCACAATAATGTGGGCGGTGTAGCAAAAATCAATTAGCAGCTCCATTGCATTCTCATCAATATCGCGAATGGTGACCTCTGTTTGGCGCGACTCCTCCAGCTCGCCCGTGAACATGGCACAAAAATATGAGCTGCATGCGCTCAAGATGACGCGATGGGCAAAGATCTTGCGTCCGCCCACATTGAGTACCACGTCACAGAGCTCCCGATGCCGTCGCAGCATGTTTAGCTCGGTAAGCGTCACTTTTGGATGCTTCTCCGATGTGTGGGTGAGTCGGGCCGGCGAGGGCGGGCGTTCGGCACCGCTGGTGCCACCGCTGCCCAGGCCAGTTCCCGTTGTGCCCGAGCCACCTGTGGCTGCGGCAGCAGGGCCGCTGCCAAGCCCGGTGGAGCCAGGCAGTAAAGGATCGCCCATTCTGTTCGCCGCTAAGCGCAGCGGGGCGGAAGCCCAACCCCACACGGCGTCTATCTATATTGATGAAAAAGAACACAAATGAGTGGAGGAGTGTGGATACGCTTTCGCCTTCAACATTGCCTGCTGCCCACACGCTCGAAGCACAAGTAAGAAGATGAGCGCGTGAGAGGTAGCTAATACATTGACTTCACGACCTTATTCTAAATTAATGTTACTTGATACAATGGGAACACAAATTTTGTATACTTTATATATTTTTGTAATTGTGCATAATTGTAAAACAGGGGAATATACAAAATATGTTACGTTAGCTACTGTATGGGCGTGAACAGATTGTCACGCGCTCATCTCTAAATTAAATCGTAGCCCCAATACCTTTGCGTCTCTGTTATCCACGGATCCAAAGCACGTCCACGGAAACCAGGTGCAGGCGGAAATGTTCGAAAATGCAATTTTGGTGCTTGCTTAATGCGACATTTGTGCTTAAGATTGGATTTGCTCGTTTTCAAGTTGCAGTTGCATACAACCAGATTTTGCACTGGCACAGATTTTTGTGCTTTGTGAAAAATCGAACAATCAAAAAAACAACAATTTTGTGACGTTTAGCTAAAGTTTGCGCGTCAGTTTACAAATGGCTGCCAGTAGTGGGCATAGCATTAGCACAACTTGCATTATTTAATAATGCATTTGAACGTATTTTTGCACAATAAACACGAATTTTCACAATATTTTCATCAGAAGCTTCTCGTTGAGATTGATAGAGGCTGGCCTTTTTAGAGCTGTCAAGTATCGTTCAAACTATCGATAGAGTTGCTGACAATTTATTATCGATAGAAATACATTGTGATATGCATATGCCAATTTTAAATATTTAAATATTGCTGTAATTCTGATGTTAAATTTGATATATTTTTTGCCATGTGGTCTTGCATAATATTTATTATGATTCATTATTGTATTATACATTGAACGGATTATACATTTAATGCATATTTGGACACTATTGATCGCTTTTCAGCCCTGTTGCGAGCAGTGTGACCGCTTGCAGCAGGCACTTGGCTATACATGTGAATTAGCCGACAACTACGCCAAGTACACATAGTTTGGTATTTTGCTGATGCTAAGAGGTGGTCTTACGTGTGCGACTTTCATATGAGTATGTGCGACGAGGAAGCATTTTTCCAAAAATTAAAAAGCTATTAAATAGTGCAAAATAATTGATAAATTTAAGTGCAACGTATAAATAAATAAATAATAATTACGCATGCATATAAATATCAGCGAATAAGGCAAATTTAAGCAGCGAATAAGAGTGACGCAAAAACCACATACACACACACACAGGCAGCCTCATTTTTTTTTTTTTAGAAAGTACGTGAAGAAAAACAAGTTTGATTGTGTGCGTACGTATGTCGAGTGGAGAGTAGTGGAGACTTTTTGTTTCTGTTTAGCGACACAATTTATTGTGGATGGCTTACAACAAAAACAAAAGCAACACAACAACAAAAGCAGATAATGTTGATTGCAACACAACATCAACTAGAAGAAGAAATGCATACAACAGAAACCATCAAGTACAACAATTACATTGGAAATTGAAATTTGTGCGACAAAAGCAGCAGCAGCAGCAGCTACTAACAACGATTTTCGACGACTGGCAGCCATATTCACAGCTACAACAACAGCTAAATCAGAAAAAACGCGATCCACGGTATTGCAAAGATACGTGACAAAAATCGAGAAAAGGAAGACGAAGACTGAGCATGAAATTAGCGTGAAAAAACAAAACCGAAGAAAGCAAATTAAAAAAAAAAAAAAAAAAACAACAACAACAAACACAAAAATTATAAACTTACTGTATTGCATACTAAACTAAACGTAATTAATAACACAAAAATATACGAAATATTATGGAAATTGCCCCAATATTTAATACCGCCGTCGTCGCAACAGCCGCCGCTGCCACCGCAACCACGTCGACGTCACAGCACAAGCAGCGACAGAGGCGTTCCGCTGCCGCAGCACTTTTGACAGCAGCAACAACAACAACAACAAGAACAGCAACAACAACAACAACAGGCGAATCATTTAATGCCGAAAGCAGCGCCAATCAAAATGATAACGGTAAATTAACGCAGGCAATACGCAAGCAAAACAATAAAATTAATTGCATAAACTACAATAAAAAAAAAAAGCCAATGCAATAGTTTTACATGAAAAGCACTTGAGCAAGCGAGACGGCGATATAATAGCTCTCTCTCTCTCTATCTTTAGCAGCACTCGTATTTTTATCTGTTCGCCTCAGTAGTTTTCCACGCGCGCAGCTGCAGCCAAGTCGCTTGCAACACTTGAAAAAAAAAGCAGGTCGCTGAACCAAGCGCCTGCCCCCATTCCCCTTCCCCCTTGCCCCGTCGCCGTGCCGTTGTTTTTAGAGGCCAAAATACGATTAGTAGCAAACAAATAGTGCTTATAATTGTTGTTGCGCAATGTTTGTAGATCATTGGCCCAGCTGTGATCGCCATACGAATGCACGAACAAATAATTTAGCCATGATTATTCAGCATTATTTTCAAGGTGCTCTCGACTTGAATATTTAATAACCGAAACTGCAGACGACAAGGCAGCAAGAGGCGACTGAAGGTCGACAATATCAGGCGGGGGGCCATACTATTAGTTATCATTCTAGGGACTCACAATCATTGTGAGCTCTCAAAGAGCTTAATTAGCCAGGTGGGGCTAATTGGCAATTGGGCTATATAAATAGCACTTGAATGTGCAGCACTTTTTTTAAGTCTCTTTTGAGAAATTCTCTCATTTCTCAAACAACAGCAAGGCAAGGTGCCAGTTTTCCAATTGTAGATGAATTTATTCTTCATTTTCGATAACTTTCCAGTTTTCATGAAATTCGTATCGATTTACAGCTCTAATGTTTTGAGCATATTCCATAAAGAATAAGAACTGGTCAGAAATGCAGATGCAAATGCCTTCGTTTATCATTCACAGCTTAGCTTTTGGAAATAATTAAAAAATAGTCTCGATTTCGTCGATCGGTTTTGCACTTCTCAGCGAGAAGTTGCCGTTAAAGAAGCTGAATTGTTCGATTAATAACTCAAATGTCATTGTTTACTATGTGCGAGGGTTTGAAACTTAATACAATCTATTGCATTTCAATCGGTTCGAGTATATTCTCTATAAGTCCATTCTCTATAATAGTAAAACTGTAATCAAGATATAGATTTACATATTTATTGAAATAGTTTGTGAATTTCAAAGGACTATGCTAAGATTTTAACTGCCCTAAGCAATATCTGGAGCAAAGCTTAGATTAATTAAATATTTTGCTGTATTTTACATTATTATTATATTATTATACTAGCGGTTATAGCCTGGCCCTGCCCGTGGCACGTATGTTATAAACTCAATGTTCTCAAAAAGCTTTGAAAATGATTTTGAAGCTGAGCGGACGGTAAACAAACTACTTTCACTTAAAAGCTTTCCGCCCTTTTACCAGTGTTGCAAGTGGAATTTCCCAAATCGCTGAAACACGTATTCATCATATTATTATGTAGATCTTTGAAAATAAGTTGATGCAACACGTCTCAAATGATTTCTCATGTAGATCCTTGGAAATGAGTTTGAGGGCGAAACGTCAACCACCAAATCTTTGACTCCTATTTCCACCAAGGAGGAATACATTTTTGCAAAAGTGTGAAACACCCTTCTCAAATTTTTCCATACTTGCGGATGGAATTTCCCGAAACCCCGTCTTAACGTGCACCTTCATCACACGATGTAACTGTAGTGAAAATTTCAGGTTCCCAGCTCTTACGGTTTGGGCTGTGCGTTGATCATCAATCGGTCAGTCAGTTAGTCTGTCAGTCAGTCAGTCAGTCAGTCAATCAGTCAGTCAGGACAAACAGTGATTATATATAGAGATATATTTATAAATATTTACATATTGCCTAGCAACTTTTGTCAGTCAAATACGGCTAAAATGAAGCCACTTGTAAAAAAACTAGTATTTTTATTTTTATAATATTAATTATGCAATAGCAATAATTATCTTGGATATATATATATATATTTATATTTACAATATATTTTCATATTTGATATCTAAACTTTATATTTGTGTTCTGATTAAAGTCAACAACTTGGCGTTGATCGCATCGCTGACGCTGCAAAAGGTGCTTAATATTAACAATATTAATAACAACAACAACAACAACAACAGCAGCAATGTCCCTGGCAGCGATAGTGTGTTGTGTTATCAGCAAATGTCAGCAGTCACAAAAGCAACGGCAGCAATTAAACAACAACAACAACAACAGCAGCAACAACGACGACACTCTGATAACGAAGCCGAGAATGATGTATTAAATCAATTGCTAAAAACGGGCGCGGTATTTACAACAACAACAGCAGCAGCTGCGGCAGCAACAACTGTTGCTATTGCCGCCGCCGCCTCCTCCTCCTCCTCCTCCTTCTCCTCTGCCTCCGCCTCCGCCTCCTCCTCGACAACTATCAGTGCGCCCATTGCGATTGAGAGAACGACACAGCAAAAGCAACAGCAGAATGGGAATAGTGCACAAAAGCAACGCCTCAATTCATCCATATCATCGACTAACTCAAGCACATCAACCAACTCCTCAACGGCCAATAGCTATGGCAGCTCCTGTTCCTCCACGGAGGATCCCACGGCAACGGCAACGGGCAAAGCGGCGGCAATAACAACAACAACATTGAAGTCGTCCAGCATTAGATTGCCAGAGAAATCGAAAATTCCGTCCGATATACTCGACGATCTGGCCAGTCGGTTCATCATAAATGTGCCAGATATGGAGCTAAATAATTTAATAAGAATTTGCTTTCAAATTGAGCTGGCACATTGGTTCTACTTGGACTTCTTCTGTGCGCCCGAGGATTCGGACCAACAGCAGCAGCAACTGAAACGAAAGCTGCCCGTGGTGGGCATCAAACAGTTCGCCATGCAAATCTTTCAGGTGAGAATATAAACTCTTAATAGTTAAATAATATTCAAATAAACAAAATTCCATTATGTTTGTCTATGCAGCACATTCCCTTTCTGAACAAGCATTTTGGCACTGTGGATCAGATATTGCAGGAATGGAAAAATTATAAACTATCCGTGCCGACATATGGCGCTATACTTGTATCGGAGGATCTCAATCACTGTCTGCTGGTGCAATCATATTTTGCTCGAAACTCTTGGGGCTTTCCCAAGGGAAAAATCAATGAGAACGAGGATCCCGCACACTGTGCCACCAGGGAGGTATGTAGCAAGCTCTCATGACAGTTGTTTCAACCGACACTTGATCGGTAATTGAATACCCCGTAAATATGTACACAAATGTGTAAAGCATCGAGTATGCATTTCCTATCACAATAATTGAACAGGCAAATCGATATGGTATATGGTATATGGTATATATAACCATGTCTGTCTGGCTGTTGTTAGCTTTAAAACTATCTTGCCTTATCGTTGCATATATTTGTTTTAATGCAGTAGACACAGCGTTAAGTCAATATATCATGGTTGCAATAGAAAAATATCGCAAATCTATGACTTTATCAACTTTGCGACGTGATCTTTCTTGATTTTTTATACCCTGAACCCATTGAAAATGGGTAAAAAGGGTATATTGTATTTGTGCAAATTGCAAATGTATGTAACAGGCAGAAGGAAGCATCTCCGACCCCATAAAGTATATATATTCTTGATCAGCATCAATAGCCGAGTCGATCTAGCCATGTCCGTCTGTCTGTCTGTCCGTCCGTCCGTCCGTATGTATGAACGCAAGGATCTCAGAACCTATAAGAGCTAGAGAGCTCAAATTTAGATGTAGGTGCTCCTAGTGCCTGCGCAGATCGAGTTTGTTTCCGATAATCGATAACTTACTCCGTTTCCAAGCAATCGATAAAAATCGATATCGACATCCTGTTTTTTGAGCAAATTGGGTAAATAATAAGAGCTAGAGTCACCAAACATGATATGTTGCTTCTAGAATATTCTATATATGTCAAGTATCTTTCAGTTTATACCTATCGCCTCCTCCCCGCTACCACCTCAAAGGGGTTCAGGGTATTCCCTAGTCGGGAGCTCACGACTAGAACCTCTTACTTGTTAATGCTGATTAACTGAAAATTGTATTTATCCATCTGCTTTAGGTCTATGAGGAGACGGGCTTTGACATAACGGACATCATAGATGCAGATGATTATATTGAGGCTTATATTAATTATCAATATACACGATTGTATATCGTGCGCAATATACCGTTGGATACGCAATTTGCACCGCGTACGCGTAATGAGATTAAGTGTTGTGACTGGTTCCGCATTGATGCATTGCCGGTCAATAAAAACGATGCCATATCGAAAGCCAAACTGGGCAAAAACTCAAATTCCTTCTTTATGATCATACCGTTTGTGAAGCGCCTCAAGAAGTGGGTGAACGATCGACGCGCCGGCATAGAACCATCAACGCGTCGGCGCAAATGCTCCGGGCAGCAGAGTCCCAAGGCCATCCAAAATGGTGGAACATCCGCATCGCCCACAATGTTGACGAACAACAACAACAGTAGCTGCAAGAAGGATCAGCAACGTGGCTCGTCGCGGCGTCAGCGACACAAATCGATGGGCGATTTGGATGGTGTTAAACTAAATAATCTCAATGGCAAGGCGGGCGGCGGAGGAGGAGGAGTAGGAGAAGGCGGTAACGGCGGCGGTCTTACTGCCAGCAACATATGCAATAGCAATATCAAGCGTAACAGCAATAGCAATAGCAATAGCAACAACAACAACAACAACAACAACAATAACAAGCAACTAAATGTGGCTGCGGGCAGCAATACACCAACAACAGCAACAACAACGCCAGTAACAACAGCAGCTGCAGCAGCAGCAACATCAACAACAACAACAACAACACCAGCAACCGCTGCAACGGCAACAAGCAAACGGCAATTGTTTCATAGCCAAAGCCAAAATGATGCCCAACAGCCGGCAAGCAATGAGAAGGTAAGCAATGCTAAGATTGCAGCAAATGCGCTCAAAGCTAAACCGAAGCAATTGCAGATTGTCAGCTCCTTTGATTTGATACGCAAGGAAAAGCAGCAGCAACTGAAGGCGGCCAAGGCTCAAAAGCAACAGCAACAACAACAGCAGCAGCAGCAGCAGCAGCAGCAACGTTCGCGCACCAAATCGCAAAGTGATAAGCAAAGCAATCAGCAGCAGCCGCTGGTAGTAAAAAGCATTTTGAACAGAAACAGTACACAACAGCAACAACAACAACAACAGCAGCAACAAACAACGCCCACAACAGGCATGGATTTGATTGCCATGCTGACAGCAGCAGCCGCAGCGCAAAACACACCAAATCCGGAGCAACAGCAACAGCTACAACGTCCACGTCCTGCTTCGGTGTCGCTCAATTCGCCAATTGCAACAGTTGCTGACGCAGCCAACAACAGCAGCACAATGCCAGATGCTCAAACATTGCACAAGCTGCAACGCATGGCATCCGGCACCAATTTGCGAATTTTAAAGCGTGCGCAATCGCAGCAGCCGCAGCTGCAACTACAATTTCAGCAGCAGCAGCAACAGCAGCAGCAACTACAACATCAGCAGCAGCAACTACAACAGCAGCAGCAGCAGCTGCAACTGCAGCAGCAACAAGGGCCGTTAAACTTTACGCCCAGTTTCAATTCGTGGACGAATTTCTCATTCACCAAAAATTTTATAGCAAATGTTTTTTGCTAAGTCAATTTCTATGACTTTTCCTACTTAAATTCTCAAACATTTTGCATTTTCCAAGTTACAAGACCAGTTTGTAGGCAGCATTCATAAAAACAATAATCGTTACACATAAAAAGTTTTAGGTGTTTTCCATGGATCTCTCGGAAAGAGTCTTTTAGACTTTCGGAAAGATGCATTTTTCAGCAGCAGCAGCAGCAACAACATTTTTCAACATTCATATGTATATAGCAAGCAAGGACTGTATAAAATTTTGTAATTAACATACACATACACATTTTCATACCAAAAATCGAAAAACCAAGGAGAAAGTAAAACGTGAGTCTTCCGCTCCAGCACACGTCATTTTGTAAAAAATTGTCAGGCAAAATTTTTATATACACAAGAGAAAAACAAACGAAGCAAAGCAGAGAAATGGTAAAGAAAAGCTAGTTATGAAAAGTTGTGCAATTAGAACGCAGCCAACACTTTTTAAGTACAATACGATACAATTATATGAATAATTATGTTAATATATTGGTTTTTATTTTTTATAAGCGATAAAGTGAGCGAAGAGAACATCCTTCTAATTAGAGTTCCAGCCAAGCCGTGTGCGTGTAGTTTTTTAGAGTAAAGTGAAAAGAAATAAGAGAGAGTGAAAAACACATGAAGAGAGAGAGAGAGAGTAGAAAGAAAACAAACAAAACAAAAAAAGGATAGGTAAGAGAAGAAAGCGTAGCTTTAAATGCCCAACGTTCTGTTTTAGGCTCTGTTTTCTATACTTTTCTTAAGTATACATTCGTTCTTTGCACCTAAGCGCAATGAACCCTTTTATACAATAACAACAACAACAACAACAAGAATAAGAAGAAGAAGAAGAAGAAGGAACGTGGCAAAGAGGCAAACAACTAAAATGCAACAATTTGCATGACTTTTTGGGTCGTTTTAACTACCCCGCCCCAAAAACACCACCACCTATAAGATACAATGCGTTGAGCATAAATACTTATAATAACGAGTGTAAATATTTAATTGTGATATAGTATTTCTTAGCACAATTGTGATCTTAACAAAACGGCTAGCTACTACGACTACTACAACTAATATTACATAAATACAAGTACATACGCATACACCTACGTACAAACGTACCGAACAAGTTTTTTATAAGAAATTTTAATATAATTCAAATGATGCTACAATCGAAAAACTTTCCATTGCCCCGACACACACACACACACACACATACACACACACAAAACATACATACACTCACACTCATACACCTAAAACTATAATTAGGGAGGCAGCCAGCAGGGTATAGAAACCCTACAATTAACTGGGGGCAATATCAGGTAGGCATATCCAGTAACAAAATATATAAGATACAACAAATTTCGAGAACTTGTGACAACTCTGATAAATTTAACGAATTTAACGAATTAGTTTAAAATATTTGAAGCTGAAAATTATCTTTAAAATTGTTTGAGCAATGCTGCCCATAAACTGGCCTGAAAACTGATCTTTTAACACTTCTACGTTTTTCATCTTATTTTATGATTGACTTTTAAAGCTTTTTGAAAAGCCATATTAATTTTGTATTTTGTAAAACCAATCTTTAATTTCATTTAATTTAATACTTTTTTTTGATTTCTTTTTCTATAATTTCAACAAATGAACTGCTACCAAACAAAGCTAGTTCGAAGCGCTTAGCAAATATGCAATGAAATTGGCAATAACTACCTTATTTTGTTTTTCATATCAAATGTTCTTTTGTCAACATTCTAACAATTTCATTGTGCATTTGTTTAGCGCCAACAAAGAAACGAAACAAAAACAAGAAAATATCTTTTCCAAATCTCAACAACCACAAGCAATTGCAATGAATATCAACTAATGAACAATAGCAACAGTAACAACTCCAAATTGAAATTGAAAGGAATTAAATCTTAAATTGTAACAACAATAAGTACAGTAGAAATTGAATATTTTATGTTCTGTTCTTGTGCAACACTGAAAGCAAAAGCTTTTACAAATACTACGAGTATAACTTCCTACATTTACATATAGTTTATGTTTCAACAATCAATAGACATAACAAATAGTTAACTTTAGTGAACGGGCTGCTGGAGAAACAGTTAAAACCCATTTAAAACGAGAAAAATCCAACCACAAACCGAAAACATTTAAGTTTATATTTAAGAGAAACAATCCGAAAATACTTGGGCGAACGATTACGAAACTCTTTTATAATACTCGTAGTATATATGTGTCTAAAAAAACATCTAAAATCAAATATTGTTGGCACTCAACAAGCTCTACACTTGCCGTAGACTAGACCCAAAATTCATTTTTAAACGTACCGCCCAAGTATTCAACGAAACGGTAATTAAGATACCTTTGCTATGCATTTGATCAGTTTCAACTGTAAAACGTCCAAAAACAAAAAGTTAATATCAAGAAATGGCAATTTGTAGACTTTGAACTTGAACTTAAAACCGAACCAAACCAAACCAAACCAAGAAAATTTAACGCCCATTTAATTCAGTTAAGAATCAAGAATAACAATACAAATTACTCGTATAATAGTCGAATCCCCGCCCTATTTTTTTATTTTTTATTTCTGTGTGCAACCAACGATAACAATATTTTCCAAATTCTGGCAATAAAAACTGTATTACATTTTTAATTTGTACTTCCGAGAAACCGAAAGAAATTTGTGTTTTATTTTTTGCCGGGTAAAGGTGTTATAATTATTTCAATTTGTATTTCAGCAGCTGCTCTGAGACTTATAAAGATATCTCTCTTAAGCGGACGAGTACAGAACAGCTTACTTCATGTATTTTTGTGAGTAATTAAAATTTTATAATAATTTGGCTTAGCTTGTCCTGCTGTCATTTTATATTCAAGCTAAACTTTAGTTTATCAAGCTGTTGGTTAGGAGAACTAACATCGTATACATATAGTTTTTGTTATTGCATCTTGAGGATTAAAAACTTCATTCGTCCATGTGAACTGTTCGATGGCGCGACAAGCTGGATTTATAGATATATGGCCTGCCGCAAATCTCACATGAGTTGCTCATCTGGTGCAAAAATTCGTGCTCCTTTAGCTGGTAACTAAAAGCAAAGCTTTTTTCGCACCTGTCGTAGTTGCAGGGAAATTTCTTCAGTAAGTGTTGCTTATAGGCGATTTGAAATTTGAATGTTGAGCCGCATTCGCTGCACTTAAACTCATCTTTTTGGACGCGATGCACCTGGTTTTCATGATTCACCATGCTGAAGTAACGATCGAATAGGCAACCACACTCCTGGCAATGAAACTCAACGGAGCAGTCGTCTGCCAAGTTTGTGGGTTCCCTTTCGTGTCGCATGACACGCTCGTGCACCTGCAGTAGGCTGGCGCTATTGAAGCTATCGCCGCACTTGCGGCACACAATGCCGCAGGCTGTGGTTCATGTTGCTGTGCGCCTGCAATTTGGTGGTGCTGCTGAACACCGTGCTGCAGTAACAGCAAATCAGTTCAGGGTACAGTCGCTCATTGCGTATCGCTTTGGCCAGAACTACGCCGTCCCGTGCAATGGCGATGGCGGCTCCTTCGCCAAATCTGCATTTTCATCCATTACATCCGGACATAGCTGTGCATCAAACGTTTCGTAATCTTTATCGCCCTCGATTAGCTCCAGTTGCGCACTCACATCCGCAATGTCAGACTCCAGATCGTTTGCACTGTTCTCATCGTGCAACTCCGTTTTAAATCGCAAGGGGCTGTGCAAGATCTCCGGCGTTTAGTCGGTTTCGTTGTGCGTTGCGCCAGCATCGCAATGTACCGCATATTCTGAGGATTCGCATGTACGGGTGCTCAACTCCTGGAACCTAGCCTAAAATTAGTCGTAATGGTTATCTTAAACGTTGCTCAGACTGAACAAACAGAATAGGTCTATCCGGGATTTGAAACGATGTAAACAGTTGCTGTAGTAGCTCCTTTGGATCCAAGTGCTCCGTACTTTTCGTCCAAGTGCTCTGTACTAACAGCTACATTCTGCACGCATAACTTACAGAGGTCCATGAATGGTAATAATTTAAGAATTTAATAACAAATCAAAAACAAAACAAATTCCAGCGCAACACAAGTTGACGGGAAACTCTATTAAAATGGTGAGTTATGCTGTTAAGAAAGCAGAATTCTGTTAATGCAAACAGTGTGGCAACGCCGGAAAGCAAAAATCGATTGTTCAGTGTTATCGGTATTATTCTGCATTTCTTTATATTCTGCGTTTTTTCGTCGGTGTTAAGTGCATAAAATTGTTACATTTGTGCTGTAATAATATAGTTTAAGTTCAAATAGTTGCCTAACAAAATGGTACGTACATCGTGTATGCACCGTCTGTGCAAATTCTCTAAAAAACTATATGTTTTTACTTAAACGCGGCACTCGTTTTTTGGTGACGTGAATTATGCATGTGCGTGTGCTTGTGTATAGAATCCAAAAGCGGCCGCGTCACAAATTGTATGGCTGTTATTAAAAATGCAGCCGCACTTCGATTTTTCAAACATAAAACATCTTAATAATGCGTATTGCAATTGTTTCTCCATGTGCAGTCGTTTGCGGAAAAGTTAACGGGACTGATGGCGCGGCCAAATCAACAAGATCCAGCTGGCGGTCCCGAGCAGCCTTGGTATCTCAAATATGGCAGTCGTGTGCTGGGCATCGTTGCCGCATTCTGTAAGTAACATATTATGTTAATCAGCCAGCAGCAACAACAACAAGTACATTCGATTTAGCTATTTGCATCGATTTTTGTCTTCTGCATGTAACATTTTGTTGTAACACTGCTTATCTACTTGCTGGTGTGTGTATCAGTGTGTGTGTGTGTATGTGTGCTTAACCACCCACAATACTCACAGCACGCACACTCGGTCGTGCGCTCGCTCTGCGACCTGACATTGATAAAGGCAAAAAGCACAACAACAACAATAAGAAAACGCTACAAAGGATACAGAAATGTTTCTACGTGTGCGTTTGTGTATGTGTGTGTGTATGCTGCACACATATGGCAGGGCAACATATATATTTCTCTGTCGCTTTCTATGTCAAGTTTGTTGTGCTAAGTGCATTTTCAATTTTCCTCAATGCATTTCGATTTAGTCATTAAATTGCCATCAGTTTTGCATGCTTAGTAATATTTTTATCAGTAATTAATTGGCACTCTCTTTGTCTTAGTTTACTCTCTCCCTCTCTCCCCCCCTCTCTCTCTCTCCCTCTCTCTTTCCTCTTTGTTTTCTGTTGTTATGCATATATCCATTGTTCTTCATTTCCGCAGTCGCGATGACATTGAACCCGCCGTCTGATGGTTTTCCCTTACAGTTTACAGCGCGATTTTCAGCAAACCATTTTATTTAACCCGCATAAAACCCGCTTAAAGTTCAATGACACGAAGACTAAAACTACTATTTCTAGCATCAAATGGAGCTCAGTTGTAAATAGTTGAGAGTCAGCTGCTAGCTGAATCATATGCCAAATGTTTCATAACAACTGAACCTGTGAGCAATAAATAAATTAATTGAAAACAACGAGTAATCTAGTCTAAAACGTCCAACTATGAAATACCCTGTAACGATTTAGATTCCGGAAAAACATACGATAATAACTTCCATTCCATATTTGACGCATCCAACTGATATAGTCTTTCGAAGAGACGATCTACTCGGTTGTTCTGCCTGAACCTATAGACACATATATCTGCATTAGGTTTTCTTTTTACCTGGTCTCATTGGGAACAGGGTATGCAAAGCATCTAACAGACGGCTTACCTCTCAGAGGAGAGTATTTACATGTTTTTTTTTTAGGAAAATTCAGTAGTGCGGCTTCCTTAAACCGGTTGTGTAACAAAAGAAAAAAGGCTGTGCTTTTTTAATTAATACTTATAACATTTATTAATAGCCGCTCGACAGAGCACATCGGCTTTGTGCATGAGTTTATTTAATTCTGCACCGCAATAACCTCAAAATTGAGATCAGCTTACAAAAGAAACTGGTTCGCTTTTAGATTTGCGTATGGCAAACCATAAAATACTCTTAGAAACTATGATAAGAGTGTATGGAGGCTATATAAATGCAATTGCCCGGGCGCTGATCTTCTGGCGCTGATCTTCCGCTAAAACTTGGAAACTTGCTCAATTAACACAGTCAGTTATTTGTTTACTTAGTCGCCAAAGTGTTATCACTTGCGTGCAACATTATTTTGTTGCCTGATAAACGCAAAACAGCTGATAAAATATTTAAATGCAGAATGCGTATAAATGTTACTAAGATATAAGGCTTACAGCCTCCTATTTGAGTTGTATTTGTAAATTGCCTTGCTTGCTTTCATTTGCCTGCAACCAAAGCAAAGTCGCACAAGCTGCAGCATTCATTTAGCTTTTCTGTACAGATCATCAGCCTATGGAACTCACACAACAGATGTTTATTCTCCATTCATTTACCAGATACCGCAGCGAGCAATGTTCCAATTTGAACAAGTGTTTCTGCTTGTTTTGTTACGCTTCTCTGCTCGCCGTGGCGTTTTATTATTTATTTTAGTTTTATTAACTTTATAGAAATAATAGAATAAAAGCTTGTGACAAATTTAGCAGTTGGATGAGTCAGTTTTTCTTTCTTTTTTTTTTGATTAGATTACGCTTGAAATGTTATTTGTCGCGAAACTTGAGAGATAATGAGGCCAAATGTTGGAGGCGTTGTTGATGGCAATATTTAAAATTTTGGGCAGATTCTGCTTTAAACAGCATAAAGCTAGATAAATGAAATATCTTTCTTCTGATGTGTATGCTGCGAGGCTCAAACGCCCCATTTCTATAGCCTGAACCCATTAGAACTGGGTAAAAAGAACTGTAAATGTATGAACAGGCAGAAGGAAGCATCTCCGACCCCATAAAGTATATATATTCTTGATCAGCATCAATAGCCGAGTCGATCTAGCCATGTCCGTCTGTCTGTCTGTCCGTCCGTCTGTCTGCCCGTCTGTCCGTATGTATGAACGCAAGGATCTCAGAACCTATAAGGGCCAAAGACATCCTGTTTTTTGAGCAAATTGGGTAAATATTATGAGCTAAAGTCACAAAACATGATATGTTGCTTCTAAAATATTATATATATGTCAAGTATCTTTCATTTTAGACCTATCGCCACCTGCCTGCTACCACCTCAAAGAGGGTTCAGGGCATTCCCTAGTCGGGAGCTCTCGACTAGAACCTCTTTCTTGTTTTTTTTTTTTTGGAATTTTATCTAGTTATAAAACGCTTAACTTTGTTGTATCTAATTTGCCTAGGGCTTATGATAAAGTATCTAGCTTTGTGCACGCACAGCAAATGTGTGACATGAATCCAATTTAAGTAGATAACATGCATAAAGACATTTATAGTTGGAGCTACATAATATGTGTTCTCTCTTCGCTAGTTGCCATACTCTTCGGCCTGTGGAATGTGCTCTCAATAATTGGATTGAGCGTCTCATGCCTCGTCGCGGGCATCATACAAATGTTGGCAGGATTTGTGGTGATGGCGCTGGAAGCGCCTTGTTGCTTTATTTGTATCGAAAAGGTCGGCTCGGTGGCGGATATGATGGACACCAAGCCCCTGTATTTCCGCGCGGGCCTCTACTGCGCGTGAGTAACACATGAAATAAACTAGACCGTAAAATAGCTGCTAATTATTTGATCTTATCCTCACAGCATGGCGGTGCCGCCCATATTCATGTGCTTCGGCCTGGCGAGTCTCTTCGGCAGCGGCCTGATCTTTGCCACCGGCGCTGTCTACGGCATGATGGCGTTAGGCAAAAAGTGAGTAATTCTTGGAATCAGTCGTGGGCATTGACCCATACAATGTCAATTAGTTAGCTAGTTAGCTGTTAGTTTGAAACGGAGCAGAGAACTAATACGGAAGGCACAAAATGCTAATCAAAAAATTGTTCTCTCTATTCCTTGAACCGCTTGCGCTGTGATTACGCTTACAATTAAAACTAATGATAACTAACTTAAAACAATAACAACATTTATTGTCTAACACAATAATAAATAAAAATAAAACAAAACAACAACACGAATATTAAAACAAAAGAGCTTCGCGCGAGGACATGGCCGCTGCGGCCACATCGCCCACACAAATGGCTGGCGGCCAGGCTGGCGGCCAAATGCAAATGGGCGGCGATCAACATATCACACTGATGGAAGATCCCGATGTTTGGCGTCCAACATAAATGCGCTAACCAAATGCATAAACTGCCAAAAACCAAGCATATGATAAACAATTAAACACACACACACACACACACAGAGACAGACAGACACACGCAAACACCCAACAAATACATCAAACAATTAGACAAGGAAATATCATAATGAAATATTGAGTAACAAATATTTTACGATGCATAGTTTTTAGTGTTCGTTCCAATTAAAATTAATATAAATAAATATAATGATTAAAACGTTGTAGGGCCGCGCAGAGAACATAATACACAATATTGAATACAGAATACAGAATTACAAAACACCCCACCAATTGAAAAAGATAGAAAGTTTTCATAATTGTTACTAAACGATGAAAAAACAAAACAAACTAAAAATGTTGACTAAATGTTGCGCAAATGCATTTTCTCCATTTTTAGCCATTTGTCGTCCTTTGCATGTAGTTGCATTTTTCCATTTTTAAATGTCCTTTATCGCACGAGGTGTTCTTGAAAAGTACAGTTAAATATACAGATATATATATATAAATAATATACATTAATAGTAATACATGTACAATTTATTTTTAGTGAGAAATTATATTGATAACAAAAAAAAAGCGCTAAATATTGCTATCGAGCAACTGCTTCCACACGGCTAAAGTACACAAATTACCTGCAGCATAAAAAACAATGTCAAGAATCGTAGAGCAATAAATACAACTCAGAGTGCATTAACTTAATATATTTGATTGCTTGAGCATAATACCAATTTAAATGTTAAAACTGTTAAACAAGATAAACAAACGTTTCTTTGTTTATTTGCTCACGAGATAGTGTAAAAAATATCAATTGTAGAAATCCAATATGCAGCATTTTTCAACATTTATTCTTCTTTTTGTGATTGTAATTAAACATGAGATATGCATCTTATAAATTAATCAATGAATTCAAGGGGTTGTACCTTTACTGTATACAGCTATAGATTCTTTTGCTAAGTATAAAAAATGTACAATGAATTTGTAACGATTCAAAATGTATATTGTATGTTCGGCTATGTCCTCTTCTGTCAGACATTTGCAAATCACATTCCAATATATATATATATATATATATATATATATATATATATATATATATATGTTTATTTGGATATAGCCTTTGGCACTTCCAGACTTCGGTCTGCCAAATTAATACTCAGCTGTTGATAAATTATTTATCAGTTAGCAACATGTTACTAAATATCAGAGCTCTGAATTTATAACTTGTTCATTTATGTATAATCAAAAACATATTGTTTAATCACATTAAAAATACTCGCAAACAAAACATAAGAAGCATTAGCATCCTAATGGATCCATATTGGCATCCAATGTGGCTTTCTTTATATAAATGCATACTCTCTGATTAGTTGTTGCAAATCACCAGAACAGAGTCCTAGCTTAATATACCTTACATATAGTTAAAATTAGTTAATTAATTAATTGTGCATAACGAACGCAACACTAAAAAACATTCAAGTAAAATATTCTGTTTAAAACTTAACCTATATAACATATGTACATTGCGCTAAAGAATTGTACATGCCAAACTGCCCCAGAACAGACCAGTTAATGCCAATTTGCAGCCTGCAGCAAGTCAACTACATAAACTTCAACAACAACAGCAAGAAGTACGCTAATGTCAAGGCAATTCATTTTTGTATAAGTATCTCGAACGATTGTAGTTTAGTCACTTTTCATTTCGAACTTACAGTTCTTTCTAAATGCACTTGCTTCTAATAAGTATTTATATAATTTGGTAGTCCCTTTATATACATAAATATATTTTTTTTTTTGATAGCTTATAGCTGACGATTCACATAATCGGCTACGGATTTTTAAACTTTTTTTGTCATCTGTTTCCTATTTTACTACGATCAACGGTTCGTTATAGCCAAACGAGTTGTTAGCTTCTTATATTTTTAAATTGAAGCCTGTAAATTTGAGTTTTCGATTTTCATAATGTTTATTAGTTTGTTTTTTACTCTTTCTCTATTGTACTTATATTTTTGGCAGTTTGCATGGGCCTTTCCACGTTTATTCTGCTTACATATAAGGGATATAAGTTATTAAGTTGACTTAGCTATAGGTTATAGAGTTGTGACCTATTATTTAAATATTTCAAATTTTTTCTTCCTTTTCTAGTCCCTGCTATTTGCTATCTTTTCGATAGGTATTTTTTCTTTTTGTGGTCGATAATTTAATTTTTTTTTTGGCCTGAACCCATTTTAATTTATTCTTAGACATTTTTATTAAGCAGCATTTGACTTTATTGGCTTTTTCTTCTCTTACTTTGCTCGGTCTGTTATACACACTCTCTTCTTTCCCGCCTTCGCTCTGACTTTATCATTCACTTATAAATAAATCACTTAACGAATTGAAACACTGTGAGCCTTACATCAATTTATGAGAATCACATAGAACGGTGGTATTTTAAAGGGAGAACCAGGGGAGAATCTATTTGTTTTTCTCCAACTCTCTTTTTAAAATAGCGCACTACTATGATATTTTCCAAAACTTAAATAAGCCATACATCATTTTTAGTGTTATCGATTTGTATTCAAAAGTTAAGAGTGCGAATGGGAGATGAGGAAGCGTGTAGCAGGAAGAGTGTTTATTTAGGTTTGTGTGAATATAATATGAGTTAACACGAATGTGGGTTAAGCCAATGCAGACTTGGATATAGGGTTTTTCCTAGTCGAACTCTCTCGATTAGAGCACTCGCACTTGTTTAACGTTAACAAGTACATTTATTTAATAATTGGCATACGCTTAGCAATACTCTACAGTTCCTAAGACACACATTCTTATTAACTTGCTATTTATTTAACATACTTACCGGTATTATGTTGTATTATAGTGTGTTCAGTTTTGGCAGGCTTGATGTGGTAGATATGCCATGTCGTTATTTTTGTACTTTTGTCTAAATATTCGCTTTCCTAACTCATCGTAGAGCCTCCGCCGCCGAAATGCGCGCCGCGGCACAGCAAACATCATACGGTGGCAATGCGGCGCCAACAACCAACGATCGGGCGGGCATTGTGAATAATGCGCAGCCCTTCTCCTTCACCGGTGCCGTGGGCACGGACAGCAATGTGTGATGAAATCGGTAATGGAACATTTGGATCGTGGCTGGGGTGTGCGGTGAGAAAACAAGACTCAAAACGCAGCGCAACGCAACGCGACGCATTAAAGGCAAACTACAACATACAACATACAAAAAAAAAAGAAGCAAAGTAAAGCAACATCTCAACATCACAAGGCAAATTTCTAACTAACGTGTGCAATTTATTGTTGGCGATCAATTTCCAACCGGACCCTAAATATAAAGGATCTCTCTCGGTGTAGAGCTGAAGACAATGTTTATAAAACTGAGCAGATAATGGAAACCTCAAAGAACCTCTTCAAATAAACCGTCTAATCATTGATTAAAGTTTTTGTATTAAATGTTTTGGCGTTTTCTGTTTTATATTTCTAATTGTTGCCTGTGTATCATTCCAATTCCAATTTTTGGTTTTAAAGTTAATATAAAAAAACAAAAACTTATTTAAAATTTAGTAAAAATAAAACTATAATTGACCATATTTAAATTAAATTATTGAGCGATGGCATAATCGTATGCAATTTATGTTTAGTCATAGTTTAAATATACATATAATATATTTAAATGCATAATACAAATAAATATACATATAAATATAAATAATTAAATGTTTGTAAACCATATTAAAAGTGAATTATGCATACTTTAAATTATGTTAAATAAAATTAATTATACATACATTCCGCTTTTTTGCGCTCTTTATCAACTTTATTGCCACTTAATTGTTGTTCAATAATTTACAAATATTTAAATTTAAGATCCACATTCTATTGGATTTGTAGTTTGTGAAACAATTTTAAAATAAGCATAACAGCTAACCAAAACATTTAAAAATATTTTTATGTAATATGATTTATGCATCATTCTGGGAGCTGTCGTTGCCGGACTCTGCAATTTCTTCCAATACAATCTCATCATCATCTGTATCATCATCTTGTGCCGCATCATCGCCATCTTCATCAGCTTCAGTATCTGCACCGTCTTCCTCGTCAGCCTCCTCCTGCTGATCGTTGGAGCCTTCCCAGCGGAAGCGACGGTCGCTGATTTTCTCCTCGCTACTTTCGGCAGACGCCGCAATGATCACAGCAAAGAGAGCTACATATAAAACATAGAAAATTGAAGATTGTTTTATATCATTAAAGAATTGCTTAACTTACCAAAGCTCATGATTAGGAACTTGTTGGATAGCATGTTAAATGAGTTGATTTCTCAGAAATTTTCAATGCTAACTGTTGCGTAGGTTGCCCCTTTTATAGTAAAAATTTGGCATGCGCCAAAATTTGCTTTGACTGGCGCTAAAAACTATTTGGTTTTAAGCAGCTGTACAAATATTAATGTTTTATCTAAATGTATGTCATAGTTATTAGGTCAGCGTCTCACAGCTTTCTTATGTTACAATTCATTAACAGTAATGCTTAATTGAAATTAAGTTTAATGAGTGCAAAAGTCAATAACATATAGCAAAGAAACAGGACTTTTATCTGTTTTCCATTTATTATACATATATGCGGGTGGAATTTTCCATGTCCCCGTCTTAGCTTGCATATACCTCACATAAGATCAACAAACGCAGCTTCGTAGCTTCCACTTTGGGCTTTGTATTGATCGATAGATTCCTTAATTGTTTAATCGCTCAAGGAACAATTTGATCACGCATAGAAGATTTGTTCGCTTTTCTCTATTCATGTCTACGCTATCTTTATTGTAATATCGTAATATCTATCTCAACGGAACGTATTACAAAAGTACAAAATATCTCTTATTCTGTGTATTTAATACTACGAATCTGCTTTAGGGAAACCTTTTCTTATCCGAACCGAAGAATGCACGACTCTAAAGCATATCTTTAGGCTGCGCAGGGTATTCTTTCAAAATTTCATCTAGAGCAAGACATACATATATTGCATACTTTCGAGGGTTACTAAAAAGTCTATTTTATTTGTTTCGCCTAAAATATGTCCATTATAAATTGGTGAATATGTGAATCCCTTGGTTATCCGAGGTATTATTTCGTTGTTGGCGTTACAAAAACTTTTTGGGCGTATTAACTATATCATGTTGTATGTACACTTGTGTAAATTAGTGGAGTTTTCTTCGGTCTTATACTAATTAGTTTCTTCACAGGCATCAATCCAGTCGTTATAGACGTCGACTGGTTCCGATAGGGATATGATTGTCGTTTGATAGGATTCCTGACACACGCGACATATAATGCGACCTACCTTCCTTAATTTGTCCCTAATTAAGCAGACAATCTTTAGATCAAGGATTTAGGGCGTGTCACTCAGTTAAAACTTACAGAATGACATCGCAGGAACGCTCGTGATTACAAAAAGGACAATTAAACTGCTTTTCCAGACTCTGGATGTTTTTACGCTTTGGCGGCGGCTTGCGCTTGGACTTGCGACGTCCCATGCTTAATTCTCAGTAATCTAACGCAGAAATTGGGGAAATTAACACAATTTTTGGGATAATACGTACAAAATAGAGTAAAAACTTACAATACTTGGCCTTGTCCGTTGTTCCTTGGCTCACGTTCAGCTGAGAACTAAATTTTTGGTTAATTCTCTCATATTGCTTAGGGGCTTTATTTTTTCTGTTAATGACAGAAATATCAAGGATTGCTTTGCTTTTAATTTTAAAATCTGAGACAGATATTTCTACGCTTACTTCTTTTTATATCCTTGCAGAGAATATTTTTAAGTAACTAAAATATCAACGTGTACTTTGTCCTGTGTTTCTATTAAAGAAAGATTGATAAATGAACGATTTCTTTAATGTCAATTTGCTTTGAATTTCGTATTAAAGAATGATATGCAATTTTTTTGAGCCTTCCTCCTTGTTAAACACTTTTAGAGAATACTTTTAAGTGACAGAAATATCAAGGTATTTTGAATTTTCAACACAAAAATCTTTTTTTTTATGTCTATGTTTCCTTCATCCTTTTTATACTCTTGGGTTTTTTATTTTGAAATGTGTTACACATGGGAACATATATGTTTCTGAACAGTATAAAAAGGCGAGTCGATATAGTAATGTCCGTCTGTCTGTTTCTATGCAAATTACCCTTTCAGTTTTTAAGCTACAGTTATTAAACTTTCTATTGCACTCCATGGCAATTTCATAATCACGCGGATCGAACCCAAATATCATAAACATGCCTTATTAAGTTGGACTTAAGTTATAGAAAATATATATTCCCATAAAGGAAAGTAGTGCCAAGGTAAATGCATAAAAGTGTTTTTAATTTTCAACGTACCCAAGAAAGGCTTTCTTCCTCTTTATACCCTTGTAGAAAGTATTATAACTAAGTCATAAAGTGCGTATAGCACTAATGACCTCTCCTTTCTAGATCGAAATCAACAGTCGAGATTATATAGTATAGCCATCCATCCGTCCGCCCGTCCATCCGTCTGTTCGTCCGTTCGTCTTTTTGTTTGTCTGTTTTTATGTAAACTAGTCTCTCTGTTTTTAAGTTATCCTCTTGAAGCCTTGCATAGGTTTGTTTTTCTGTTACAGACAGTTCATATTTTGAAACCGGCCGGATCGGACCACTATATCATATAGATGCCATAGAAACGATCGGTCAAAAAGTAGGTTCTTATATGTAAAACTTGTTTGTTTTTCAATTTATCTTGACCAAACGCAACATTTATCGATTTCCCTCGTATATATATACGGCTGCCATAAGAGCGACAGGAAGAAAAGTATTTTTTTATCAAATATTTGCAAAAGTCAAATGTTTACAAGGGTATTAAATCTTCGGCGTGCCGAGGATATCCTTACTTTCTCGCTTGCAAGTAAATTCAAATGTTAACCGAATTTCTTGTGCGATATACCCATTTATTCAGCTACGAGGAGCCTCTATTACAAATTTGTTTGATATTGAAACCACACGAAAACTCAATTGATTGTGCCCACATCTGTTAAGGATCTGTGCAGATGCCGCTTATCTAACGCTTTTGTTTGGGTTTGGGTTTTGCTTTTTATTTTATATTATTCAATGTAGCATAAAATCGCTTGTCCATTGTAAAAGATACTCAACTGATCTCGTGAAAGTATCGATTACAGGCTGCGCAATTTAGTTGAGGGGCAAAGATATGTTTAGAGCTCTGTTGATATCGTTGCATGTGGGTCAAGTGTTTGGGTTTGGATGCAGGACTTATGGATCGCTGGCAAAGGCTTTCCCACAGTTGCGTTTGAAGCCAGCGAATGCCGACATTTTTCTGGCTAAAGCGCCGCAGAACTGAGCACTCAAACTCTGACGACAGCTCAATACGCAGCACGATGCTCAGACAACCTGCTGTTTAACATATTAGCACCAGGACATCCCAGGGCAACGGGTGGTGTTTCACAGGACAGCTGAAAGTGTCAACAGTCGGCGGCGGCGGCGGCGGCGATGGCAAAGCAAAAAGTGAGCTGTAAACAGTTTGTGCCTGGCGTGAAATTGCTAACAAAATAGTTTGCCAAAAATTTGACACTGGCAGCAGGCGGCAGCCAGGACGCAATGGAAGCGTTTCAGTGCACAACAGGATATATTGGATATGCAGCTGTGCAGCACATTTATTGCATTCGCCACGCTTTTAAAGGCAAAAAAAAAAAAAAAAATACAAAAATAACGCAACGATTTCAATTTATTCGCTAAATGGGTTTAAAATTTCATCAGGCTAGTTGATCGAGCTGCTTCCTGGCCAGCCTAAGACGCTGCTTCCGCCTTCCGCCTTCCGTCTTCCATCAATTGCAGCCTTCTTTTGTTGCTCTTTCGGGCAGCATCATTTCTATTAATCTCCTGCCCAGCATTTTTGCCAGCTGGTGCTGCTGCCGTTGGCCATTTGCCTTTTGTGGTTCCTCGGCCAGTTGACCGGTTGCCGTTGGCCAAGTGCTCGCTTGGCTTTTGTTTGGCCTACTTCAATGCCCAGCCGACGCGTCCTTAAATGCATGCGATGCTCCTTTTTTTTTCTTTTATATTTTTGCTACGTTCTTGTTACTTTTCTGCTTCTTTGTGTGTTCATTTGCTTAAATGCATCTTATCCTGTTAAAGTGTGCGCTTTCTGTTCAGTGTCCCTTCGCAGAAAATTGATCTTTTTTACAAATTTCCTGCAGTAGCCCGGTTTTTGTCTTCTTTAACGTGCTTTCGAGCGCATCTTAATTGAGTCTTTCTTCCTTCATATCTGCAGATAATGTTACTGTAATGCAAGACCTATGTTCCGCTTGCTTTTCTGCGATTATTCATTTCTTTTAATGCTCTAAAAGGACTTTGAATTTTCAAACATGTTTGCCCAATTAAATGAACAACCTTTGCTAGATTTACCCAAAGCTATTAAATAAATAACTAAGCCCGTTGAAATTGTTTCGTTTTTAATGGCTAATAACTTTTTATCAGCAGTTTCATTTTATTGAATACCCCTATTTATCAATAATAAACCTCAACAGTTATTTGATAATTGTAAGCTCCATATAAACACCATCAACACAAAAAAAACTTTATTAACAATACCCAATCTCATAAAGAGGCCACACCTGAGGGATTTCTCTACCCAAAGGCAGAACCAATTTGAAAAAAAGCTTTTCAATAATAAAAATTGTTGTTCTTTCTGCCCAATTAGTTGTTTTAAATACCATAAAATTATTATGTTGAATATTTTTTGTGGGCTGATTGGATTTTTATATGCAATGCCCATATCGTGCTGCCCCGCTGCCCCTCCGCCCCTCTGCCACTCACTCGAATTTCACTCAAAACAATATTTCATCAAAAATGCGATGCGCCAAGGCGCCCAAAACATAATTATTAATTAAAATTCCCAAATCAAAATCAAATTACCACTAAAAAAAGAAAGATGCATAAATTTTTGTAAAATGACAACCGCAACACACAACACACACACAGCACACACACAAAGCACACTCAGCTGCAGTCTGCCGGGGTTGGGGATTGGGATGCCTGTCGCCAGCGTCTTCCGCTTTGCCTTGGAGCAACTTCCAAGAATTTTGAAACTGGAAAATGCTATTCGGAAAATGCATATTATAATAAAATTAAATTATGCATAATTATAATTTTTTTGTTGCTGGCATTTAAACAAAACTAGCGTGGCGAGCAGGGAGAAAGGGCAGGCCCATAAAACTGTCATAAGGCGGTAAAATTGTGAGGAGCTAAACTAGATATGGGGAATACTTAACAAGTTTTTCATTTTCTTTTTGTTGCGACACGTGTGCCTACAAAATCTGTATGAGTACGGGGGCAACACACTATACAACAAGGTTTTCAGAATTATAAAATAAATTTGAAGAAAATTTCTTATATAATGAACGGAAATCTGCTCTAGTAAAACTCAGAAATCATACAAATAATTGAATGAAGCTATAATTAAACAATTTATACCCTAAATAAACCAAGTAAAATATATTCTTCTATATTATAAGTCCAAGATTTCCGTTTGCATAGTTATTATGTAGAAATTGGTTATAATAGGCATAACAAAATTTGAATATATTTATCTAAGGGTTATCTAATTTAGTTCTGCTTAGCATATTTTTTCCATAAAACTGCGTAGTCCTTTTCTTTCTCACTGTCAGCCCATATATTCACATTTATGGTCCAAGTCGTCTATTAAAAGCAATTCGTATTCATATAGTGCTCAACTTTGTTGCACAGTGTAATAATATTTCCATAAAACCAATGAACGCGCTGAGGGCAAAAATGTTTTTGTGCTCAATTAGCGTATAACATTGTCACAACCTTCCGGCAGCCCCCAAGGCCCCGTGTTCGACAACATCAACAGGTAAAAAGCTGATTTGGTATGCGAAGGAGTGAGCAAGGCTGGGGGAGCAGGAGCTGCCACATTGCATAATCGTTAAAATGGATGAAAACCCCTTTTTGTCTAATGCTCATTTTCATGCGTTTTCCCGGAAAATTATGGCCACAAAGTGCTCGGGCATAGTTTTCCATATTTTTCCCTGGGCTTACGCGTGGCCGCGATTTAAATTATGACAGCGAGGAGCCCAGACTCGACTCGACTCGCCTGGGTGCCTGGCTTCCTGGCGCCAGACCCGTTGGTGGCCTCTTGCATTTGGATTGGTTTTGGGATTTTGTTTGTCTGCTTAACGATTTAAATAATGTCTGGGCACAGGAAGGATAACAAGCGCTATGGCGCTTCCCTGGAACTATAAATTTTCAATTCGAGCTTGTAGCAGAGCATAATAATGGGCAGGTGGCAGGGGCAACTACTAAGTAGGAGCCGGAGTGCTGCCGGTAGCAGCAGCAGCAGCAGCAGCAGCTGCAAATTGGGACAAACTAATCTTATCAAATATTGACAATAACCCAATTAGTAACCACCTACAGCAAAGAAACGTTGCAGAAGACAAACAAACATTGCGCAAAAGGTTTCATCCTCCTCTTTTATTTCTTCAGAAATGCTTCTAGGGAAGCTGTCAGCCCGGCTGAGAATGGGACTGCGAGTAAGACATCAAGGAGGCAAAGTCGCAGGACAAATATCAAACGCAGCTGCCGTCAGGACAATGCGGATAAGTCAAATCGCAAGATGCTCGCGTCAACCATAAAACTAGCCAGAAAGATAAAACGCACGCCGGACCCAAAACCCGAGAGCTCGCACCAGGACCGCGCCTGGCGAACGCTACGAGTTTTGGTACACGCCAGGCAGCCTCTAATTTGTGAAACTTGCCTACAGTTTAGAAAGCGACGGGCAGTCGCCGTCCGTCCGCATTGGTAAGTCCCTCAGCGAACCCCTAGACAAAAGAGCAACCTCCTACTTGCCATGACATTTGAGATTTTGCAGTCGATGATTTCCAATGCCGGACAATGTCGCTCAATTCTATAGAGATGTTCTTTTTACTTTTTTTTTTTTTTCATGCAGCTCGTGAAAAGCGCAATTCTAACTGGCCACAAAAGGATCCGAAAATTTGCCATAATCATGACGTTTTGTAGTTTACCTTTTCATAGATCCTGTGAGCATTTGTCTCACTGTTTTCGCCTGAATAGTTGGATACATCTTCTTTATAACATAATCGTTGTAATGTTGCGTCTTTATGCGACTTACCTAAACAGAACTGAGCACTGAGGGGGTGGGAGTACGAGTGTAAATGGATCAGCCAGCTCTCCTCCCTTTGTGCATTTGATTGTTGATCATGATCTACAGAAAAGTAACTTGTTCTATTATGGCTGAATTTCGAAAGATTTCCTGTGATTATCTTCTTTTTATCAAATCTTTGTTCCTTTAGCCCAAAAGCCTTAACATTTTCTGCTACAATGGTTATAAATTATTTGATGATATTTGCAACTCGACTCGGTCCAAATTGAACTTCTTTTGAAAATATCAATTTTTATATCCATTTAATGCTCGTAAATATTGCCATATACAAATGTAGATAGAACGGAAGGGTCAAACTATAAATTATCAGGCATTCATGGGTCCGATGGGAGAATGTACAATAAATCCCCAATAAATGTTTTTCATTTACTGAAAACGTAACTCATGAATATTTCAGCAAAAAACAACTAAAGGCCATAAAAACAAAATGCAAAATGTGCGACAGACGCTGAAGTAAAACAACAAATAACGAATAAACAAAAATAATGCACAGTTTTATTTAGGTGCAGGTTTTTCTTCTTCTCGTATTGGTAGATGAGAACTGGAAGCTGGCCAAAAGCAACAATCACAAAAGTAACCTCAAAAATTTCAATAAAGACCACAACAAAGCAATTTATATAAAAATACCACAGAGAGCAGGAGGGGATCGAGTAGTGTGAGAGCCAAAACAACGACAACAGACGGCAAATAGAGCAAAATATTGGACGGGAAGGGGGCGCTATACTGGTTGGGGACCCGGCACGACATTTTAACAAAACAATAGAAATCAATTGATTGCGTTGTGGGAAGCTTAGCACTTGATTTCCGTTGTGTTGTTGTGTTTGGGATACCGCCAGGGGTAAGAGGGGGGCAAGGCAGTTAGCCCTGGCCCAGGGGGTGGTGTAGGGAGAACGGGAGGATTGCGTGCGCCACCAAAAAAAAAAGCCAAAGGACTCGCTGTTGTTGTTGTTGTTGTTATTGTCGCGTTACTGGCGCTGCGTTGGTGCGGCTAAAATTCTATTTTTCCAATTTTTGCGCAATTTATTGCATTGTCAAGGGATTCGCAGCAGAGCAAAAGCAAAAAAAAAAAAGAAAATGAAAAGGAAAGCAAAAGGCATAAGAAAAACACCAAATACAAATACCAAACAAGTTAAGGCCTCTATATTAATAGAAATCGATTGCCAAATACCCTCTAAACTGTTTTTACATGGTAAACAAATGTTAAAAAAAATATTTAATATAAAATATATAAAGAAATTATGAAATTTAAAATATATAATATGTAGAAATATAAATGGAAAATATAATTATAATATAAATATGAAATATAAATATAAATTAAATAATTTAAACGTAAAATATAAAATGTTAAATATAAAGTATAAAATATGAAATATGAAATATAAAGTATTAAATAAAAATTAAAAAATATATAATATAAAATATTATATATAAATTAAAAAACACAAAAGTAAAAATGTAAAGTGTAAAATATTAAATATAAAACAATAAATATAAAATAATAAACATAAAATAATAAATATAAAATGTAAAATATGGTTAAGAAGCTAAAACTGATAACCTTGTGATCCTAGTTTTTCCGCCGTTTAATTCCTTGTTAAGCATCTGAAAAATTTAGTTTATATTTAAAATAGTTAAAAGTAGAAAAATATCAATTATTTATCACTTAAAGGGCACACTTATATGAGAGGTCTTGAGCAAACTTATCGAAGGCTACAGATTTCATGACCATTAGCTTCGTATACCCTTTAAATATGAAGTACAGGATATGAACACCAAATACAAATACCAAAACATAGTGCGGCTTGTTCGATGGTGTATCCTGGTGGGTCCTGTGGTTCGTCTGTCTGTGGCTGGGGTTTGCTTATGGTGCTGGGGCTTTGGGGCTTTTGTGTGGCAAGCGTAAAAGTAAACAAAGCTAAAAGCGGAAACGCAAGTGAAATAATGCCGCAGAGCTGCACGGAGCTGAACAAAGGCAACAACAACACGACATCAGCAACTAAACATCAATAAGCATTGACTAACTGGGATGCTGTAACCAAGGAACCTGGCAACAGCTCCTCCGACTGGCAACTGGGGAGTCACAGCATTAATAGCTGAAATTAAATAATCGCTCCTTAAGCGAAACGTCGACGACGATGACGACGACGATGTCTGCATGCAGCACAAAAGAATAAGTGAAGACCCAATTGGGATTTGGTTTCGATTGAATAAAATTAATTTTAATTGGTTCTGTCGGGTTGAATAACGCTGCGGGAATAGTGTGCGAATGATTTGTCGTGCTTGAAACTAAAATTTGTATTGCACAAGAATTATGCAAGTATTCGACTTCAATAGATCTCTAATCAGAAGCTATTCAAGCTCAGCCACACATCTTTCAGCTGCCTTTTAATGTGTGACTCACAGCCGGGCTGTGAGTCATGGGGCAAAGGTGTATTAAAACCGTAGCAACCCTCCATAAACTACCCACAAGTGTTGTCAGTCTACAGATTTTTATCGCAGCATACAAAAAAAAAAAAAAGAAGAAGAGAATCCATTAGATTTTGACAGACGTGCGTTTATTAATAAAATTTTTATTATATTCCTCGATAGTTTAGAAAAGGAACCTAACCTGATAAGCATCAGCTTCATAAAGGGTAGAAATAACAAAAAATACATGGAATCTAGGTTTTATGCATGTATTTTACCTGGAACGAAATATGACAAAGAACGGTTTGAGTTTGGGTTTAGGCTGAAATAGGCTACAGCTGCTTAGGTCTGGTCCACACCTGTTGATAAGGCGGCTAATTTTGTGTGTGCCCATAAAAACAATATCTGTAAGTGTGCTTGTGTGTGTTTGACTCTAGCAAATTAGTCGATGATTTAGTTAGCCAAAAGGGTTGAAGGATTCTGGAAGCACACACACCGCCATATGCTTGGAGCTCTGTCTCTTGGGGTCGATTTCTGACTGTGAAGTGTGAATTTCTGGGCTGTGGCCAGAAACTTTGCTGAAAGCCGAAATGTAATCAAAATAAAAGTAAATAATAAAAGGTAAAGGCAGCCTTGCCTTGCCTACTGTGCCCTGTGTGTCTGATTGTGTTAAACGATTCGTGCGCACAGTTGATAGACAGCTACGGGGGCAGGGAGGATTTGGGGGGTGGCTGAAATCAATGCCACAATCAAAATCATTGCAACACAAAACTTGTCTAAGCCTTTTTCGTTCAGTCCTGAACTATCTGTCTATGCCTTGAAGGATGCAGCCAGTCGAGCATGTTGTTGTTTATTTTCTTGCCTTTGGGGAATGCCTGGCAACAATTTTATTATCCCTTTGCCGACTGTGTGGGAAAAAATTCTATATTAAGATAAACATGAGCCTTTTGATTTGTTGTTGTTTGTGCCGTTGCTGTTGTTGGTGCTGTTTGCAGCCTCAAGTAGCCTGAACGTTGATTGAATCTTAAGGCCAGCATCCTTTTTGGGAGCCTTTTGAAAATTTGATTTTAGGTTAAACGCAATTAAATTTCGCCTAAGGCTCTGATTTGATTTACTCAGCTCCTTCTCAACAGTTTCTTGTTTACGCTAGAGAAAATTGAAATTTTATGCATTTTCCCATAGTTTGTTGTTATTATTATTATTATTATTGTTGTTGCTGTTGCTGCTGTTGGTTTAGGCTCTGCGGCATTTGCTCAGTGCGGTCAGCTGTCGAAAGGATTTGAAATTATTTTGCTCCTTTGCTTGTTGTGGGTGCTCGCAGGCATAGCAGGCGTTGATTAATTGATTTTATATATGCACTACATTCGTTTCTCAACACTGCTTGTCAAACGTTGAATTAAATTTTCTCCTAAAAAAAAATAAAAGTAAAAGAAAATTTTCTTATTTAAAATCCTACATTCTCGTCTTAAAAAGTGCCCATCGGTCGAGCGTTGTGTGGCGTCTCGTCACCTGGTGAGATGAACGATGGAGACGGTGCCCAAGGAAGCGCCCTTGCCAGCGTGACTTGGCAAATAAATTCCAAGCGATTGACACCCAAACGAAAAAAGTGCTCTCCTCTGTTAAAAAAAAAGAAAGTTGCCCGGAAGCACGGAAACTCCTTATCAACAAACTCTCTATCGGACACTGACGACTCAGAAATGAACGAACTCATTGCGAAACACCAAAACATTGGCAAACTCCCAGCAGCCCAAGGGAACCCAAAAGCAGATGAGGTAAACTCTATGAATAGATTCGCTCTTCTTGCGACAGCAGACAACGAAATGGATCAAACAGCCGCACCAACGAATCAGGAGCCAGTTGTCCCTCCTGCACACAAGCCGCCACCAATATTTATAAGTGCGGTTGACAACATAGCAGCTATGCAGGAGACATTCGCAGAACTTGTCGAAAGCGACGGGTATACTTATAAAGCTGGCCGAGATGGTCAAGTGCGCATCATGGCCACAAGTGAAGCCAATCACACTTACCAGCTTAAACAGGAGAGAGCATACAGAGCCGTCATAAGGAACCTACATCACAGTACTCCGCTTGATCACATCCGTAATGCCCTAAGCAAGATTGGCCACTCGGTCCGCCACATAACAAACGCCAAACATAGAGTTACAAAGGCGCCCATGGCAATGTTCTTCGTTGACTTAGAGCCAGACAGCAACAATAAAGCTATATTTGAGGTCAAAAGACTGTGCAATGCAGTTATAGCGGTTGAGCCCCCAAGGAAGTTCAATGACCTTGTTCAATGCCATAGGTGCCAGGAGTTTGGTCACACTCAACGCTACTGCCGTAAGTCATATCGATGCGTCAAATGCAGTGGTAATCACAAATCCACGGATTGCACGAAACCTCGAGATGCCCCCGCCTCATGCGTCCATTGTGGAGAGAGCCACACTGCTTCCTACAAGGGATGCAGAGTTTATAAAGCCACTGTGCAACAACGGGATCATGACAAACCCAGGCTTATGCCAACAAGCAAGGATGTCAAACCCACCTCCACATACACATTGCCCATTAATACTCCTCCAAAAGTAAGGAATGATAACGCTAGCTACGCCAACGTAGCAGGAGGTCGATCCCCCCTCCACCCAAACTCTAACGAACTGAATCAAGCACCAGATCAACCTTTGATCGCCCAAATACAGGCCATGATGCAATTAATGCAAACACAATTTGCTCAGATGACGCAAATGATGGGCACTATCATATCATCATTATGCAAATAGGTTTAAAGCTGGTCATATGGAATGCGAACGGCCTATGCAAGAGTAGGCCTGAGGTTGATATGTACCTTAAGAGGAACAACGTAGATATTATGCTCATTTCTGAATCTCATTTCACCGATAGATCTCATTTTAAAATAAATGGATATAGCCTCATTTTCGCAAACCACCCGAGTGGCAATGCTCGAGGCGGTGCAGCCATCCTCATCAAATCAGGGCTTCAATTTGCTGAGCGCACTCCTGTTCTGGAGCCCTGGTTTCAAGCAGCTGTGACAACAATCAACACGCCAACTGGAATATTGACACTTGCAGCCGCCTATGTACCACCCAGACACCAAGTAACAGCGCAAATGTTTAGCCAAATATTTAATGACCTCGGGCATAGGTTTGTAATTGGGGGCGACTTTAATTCAAAAAACACCTGGTGGGGCTCCAGGCTTTGCAACCCAAAGGGAACTGCCCTGCTATCCTGCATCCAAGCTAATCATTTCACCACTCTTTCTTCCGGACATCCTACCTACTGGCCCACGGATATTCGGAAGGTGCCCGACCTTCTCGACTTTGCAGTTGCCTATGGTGTGAACTCAAATCTAGTGCAAGTGGAGAATGACTTTGATCTACTATCTGATCACTGTGCAATAGTGCTTCGTATCAATTTACCTATAAGTATCAGCAAGCGAATCACCAAGCTACTATCTAGGAACTCAAATGTTGAGAGGTTCAAGGCAAGGCTGGAGGAGACACTCGATCCATCGACCATCAACCTAGACTCTGGTGAGGATATTGAGGAAGCTGTTGAAACTCTCACACGTAGAATACATGACGCTGCACACTCTTGCACTCCTTCGTACTCTATCAGGTCAGCTCACACCCAGAGACCGCGAAGAGATCGTTATCTGCACTCAGAGCAAGTTACCGAGCAACTGAGAACTAAGCGTCGTCTTCGCAGAATATGGCAGCTTAGTCGTAATCCTCGCGACAAGGCAGCCCTTAACCGTGCATGCAAAGACCTTAAGACTCTCCTACTGGAACTGCGTAACGAGACTCTGTCTGACTATCTCCGCAAAGCTGAACCTAATGGGCAAGAGCACAACCTGTGGAACGCCACTAGCTACCTCAAGAGGCCAACTAAAAGGATTGCACCAATTCTCAACGCATCTGGCTCCTGGTGTCGCTCCAACGAGGAGAGAGCCCAGACTTTTGCCCTCCATCTGGAGAGAATTTTCACACCCTTCAATATATGTTCTGCCTCGGATGTAATAGCCACACAGCTTTTCTTAGATGCGCCTTGCCAAATGGACTTCCCGATTCGACCCATACTAGTAGAAGAAGTGGAAAATGCAGTGTCCAGCTTAAAAATAGCTAAAAGTCCTGGCTACGACGGCATCGACTCAGCCACCATCAAGCTCCTTCCTCCACGTGCTCTTGACTTCCTTACGGCCATCTACAATGCCATCATTAGGCTTCACTACTTTCCTTCACAATGGAAGTGTGCGGAAATCATAATGATACACAAACCTGGGAAGCCTGAACAAGATCCTGCCTCCTACCGTCCCATCAGCTTGTTAGCAATACTGTCGAAAGTTTTCGAAAGATTATTTTTGGTCAGACTACTGCCACTGTTGGAAGACGGGAAGTTGATACCTGATCATCAATTTGGCTTTAGGAGTCAGCATGGAACCCCCGAACAGTGTCACAGGATAACACAAGCAATCCTAAACTCCTTTGAAGCTAAAAAATACTGTTCAGCGGCCTTTCTTGATATAAAGCAGGCCTTTGACCGAGTGTGGCATCTAGGATTGCTGCACAAACTGAAGCTCCTACTTCCAGCTCCGTTTTATTTAACGCTAAGGTCATACCTCCATAGGAGGACGTTCTATGTGAGAAGCGAATGGGCCGAATCCGCAATATGTCAAATCAATGCCGGTGTCCCGCAAGGAAGCGTGTTGGGCCCAGTCTTATACACCCTGTATACAGCTGACCTTCCTGTAATCGACAGAGATGACCTGCTCATCGCCACCTATGCAGATGACACTGCATTTGTAGCTTCGTCAACAGATCATTCTGAAGCCTCCGTCATCCTTCAAGCTCAGCTGTCAAGCCTCGAACCATGGCTTCAAAGATGGAATATTGTGGTCAATGAAGCCAAGTCCACACACATAACATTCGCCACAAGACGAAAAACCTGCCCTTCTGTTCACCTAAACGGCAACACGCTGCCAACAGAAAACAAAGTCAAGTATCTTGGCCTAACCCTTGACAGGAGATTGACATGGTCAACCCACATAAAAGCCAAAAGAAAGCAGCTCAGCCTGAAACTCCGGCAAATGAACTGGCTCCTTGGCTACAGGTCGCAGCTTAACTTAAGAAATAAAGTACTCTTATATAAGGTAATTTTGAAGCCAATCTGGACATATGGGATTCAGCTGTGGGGCACGGCCTCTAATTCAAACATCGAAATCCTGCAAAGATTCCAAAATAAAACTCTGCGCAGGCTGGTTAAGGCACCCTACTATGTAAAAAACAGTGTAATACACAACGACCTCAAAATCCCATCCGTCACCGAAGAAGTGAAACGAATTAGCCTGAAGCATGCAGACCGACTGGGCAACCACGTCAACCACCTTGCAATAAACCTCCTTGACAATAACCTGCACCCCCGACGCCTAAAAAGAAACCACCCACTCGACCTGCCTTTTAGGCCGCCCAAAGAGTGGTGAGACTCTATAATATACCAGTACCATTACACACAAAAACCTCATGTGAATTTCAACATCACATAATTTACTTATTATCGATAAGATAGATTGTAAATAAAAATAGAGAAAAAAAAAAAAAAAAAAATATATGCACTAGTAGACCAAATATTATATGCGATAAACCATCTATGCCCGAAACAATTGCTATGCATTTTATTTGGATTAGAACTGTTTGGGATTTTCGTCTCTGCTAATTAGTTTTTGAGGTTTCATTTTATTTGAGGACAGTTGAGTTATGCACTCGCTTGCTTTAAGCTTAAAGGCAATTAAATGACTTTATAATTTTGCTCGAATCATTAAATTAAATTATCTAATGCTAACAAAGATTTTAATTGTCTTTAATGAGACATAACAAATGCATAAATTCGTTTATTTGAGCATATATTTATAGGTTTATCCCGTACCTTTTCAGATCCTAAGTCCATCCGAAAAACGTGAGCAGCTGCCATGAGGCAGTATCCTGTAAGCGTTCAACAAAGGTAAGCCATAATAAAATGTTATCTACTAGTCCAGTCTTCAACTCCTTATTTAATTCTCAACAAATTTCATTAGGGTTTTGTTAAGCTCCTTTATGTGTTTTGTTTTTATTCAGTGACATTGTCAAGTTCAATGCCAAGCAAATGTAGTTTCAATGAGGTTCAGGGCGCGTTTGAGCCAACAACTAGACGTTGGCATATTTCACGCTCACTTGGCCGCCCGGCGAAAAAAATGTTATTGCCAAAGCCAAGACGTTGGGCCAAGTCTAAGCTGTGTGAATGTAAAGCTTGCCAAGGCAGCCGTATCCACTGAGGAGCGCGTCGAGCACATAAAATTCAATAAAACGCATATTTGCTGTCATTTGTTCCGAGTTTTGGGCGCCAAAGTGCCACAAAATTTGCTGGAGTTGCTGGAAAGCGACGAAAATGGCGCTAAACTTGCTAAGAAAACACAGACAAACAGACGGCAGAGCAGACAAGTTGCAACATTTTTATTTCTCATCTGCCTCAGCATCATCATCATAATCATCACCATCATCTTCAGTGTCAGCGTCATCATGATCATCATCTTGAAATGATTATAAGCATTTTTGGCTGATTTAGCATATTTTCGCCGCTCGCAATTCTCTCTCGCTTTCTCTCTGATTGGCACGCACTTCCGCTTCCGCCTTTTTGGTTTGACGTTGGCCTAAAGACTTCCGCTTTCAGCGGTGCTCTAACTTCATTTTCATCTTTTTTGTCCGCCATAAACTTGACAGTTGTTATATATACCCAGACATTAAGAGCTATACAGGGCATATTACTTCTTGCCTCAAGGAACGGTCTGGTTTTCCACATCCTTGAATCCGGCTTTTGGTTTAAACATAGGTTGAATATTTAAGTAAAACAACTATATGAAATGAAATCTACCAAAGATATTTGGATATATGCTTTGAAGCTAGATCTCCCTTAAATGTTGTTTATTTTGAATCCAGGCGCAATTGCGCTTTGGACAGTAGGAAATAAATTTAAACAACATGTTCGAGCCAGTAAGCTTCAATCCCAGCTTGCAGCCTTGTTCTGATAGCTTACTAAGCTATGTTAATTACTTTTATGTAGGGTATCTCTTAGCTGTGCATCGTTTTGTCTGAGCTTATGTTTTTGCGGTTTGTTTTTATATGTCGGCTGCGGAATTGGAGGCTGACGACAGAGCTGGGTGGGTAAATGTGCAAATTTGTTTTGCTAATGTTTATGCAAATACGCGGGAGCACATCAAGAGTCGCACTCGGAGTTGGAGTTCGTATAGAAGCTGGTACACTCATCTTTATATGATGTCGACTGTTGCTGTTTATGAAAATGCCTCGTAAGTAGATGGTTCTGCTCCACTCAGCCTTATCCACAGCTTCCTCTTCTCTTCTCCCGTCCGCAACGCTCATTGTCGCGTCTTATGTAAATTTAATGCTAAAATGTTTATTTTAGTAAGATTTGCTAAGCTCTCCAAATGCTGCGTCTGTTTTGCTCCTAATGTCTTGGTGGGCGGTGGGCGTTGGGCGTTGGGCGTTGGGCGTTGGGCGTGTTGCCCAAAACCTGGCATCGTCCTTTCACATTTTGTGGTGTGGCTGGGCTGGGCTGGTCATGGGGGTTGGCGAGGGCATTCATATAGCGTCCATAATGCTAAACGACGCATAATTGAAACATTATGTCAGATTATTGTTAGCAAGCGCAGAGATTTACTTAGTTGGCGCTTTTTTCTCCCTCTTTCTTTGCATCTTCTTGTGCGGTCTGTTTGCTAGTAAAATTGCTAAAGGAGCTGGAGGATAAGTTTGTGAAACATACGAGCAATGTCAAAGAGATTTGCTTATTTAATGCTGCCCACACATATGAGTAAATATGATGGCAATAGTAAAATATTTTTGGGGTAGATAGTGGCTTGAGTAATGGCAAGCGATAAGAAAGCTCAAAGTTGAGGCATGAAACTTGTTTGGGGCGTAATGCTAGAAGGAATGAGGACAGAGTTTGCTTTGTAGCCAGGATTTTGTGTGAAACTAAAATGGTAAATGCAAACTTTGTCCTGAGAGGTCAAACATCAAATGGACTATGGAATTGACACGATTAAGAAAAAACCCACTTTTAATTGGGCTAAGTAAGCAAAGTTAAGTTTTTGAGAATGTTTTAAGTCCTGTCGGAAATTTGCTATACATATTTTGTCGCATTAGCTGAAGGTCACTAGACATTTCGATTGAATTCCTCAAATTGTTATAATATATTCTACATATTCCAGAATTACTGAAACGTTTATTATCCCGACTTATTTTCTTTTAACTTAAAGTTTTTCCTATCTCTCTTAGAATCTGAGAGTCTTATTTTGAGCTTCATGTTCAATACGTTTGCTTCTCTCACAATCCAATTCTAGCTCGTATGACTAATGATAATTTAAATCGCATGTAAACCGAGCTCATTTTTCCGCGTTAAACCAACAAAGCGAAGCTAAAACTTTTAAATTCCCCCAACATTTTGCCATTAATATCACATTTATCAATATCACAGTTTTTCATTTCATTTCATTTCTTCGTCGTCTCGCAAACGTATTATTTTCTTTTATTTCCTGCACTGCTTTTTTTTATGTGCAATTTTCATCCGCAAGACGAAGTGCGCAGAAAAAAAAAACATTAAAAAACACAAACAAAAAGAAAATAGAAGTAAATAGAAAAACCCATTTCCATTATACAATGCCACATTTCTCTTTTCCGGTTTATACCGTTTAGATCGATTGCATTTTATAGTTTGTTTTAATGTTGCCTGTTGTTGGCCTCGCAGGACGCAGGACGCAATAGCTGCGGGTGTATCTGGCGTTGGAGTAGAGACTGAAGATGGGCAACTGTCTCCGGGACAGGCATTTATTTTAGCTGGTTGCAACAGCTTCCTTTTGGGCCGGAAGCGCTACAAATTGTCTGCTTGAAGTTCTTAAAAAAAAAATGAAATAATTTTATTGCTTCCTTTTCATTTAAATGGAATATAACATCCGTTTGTGGCTCATACAATGCGCCATTGTCCAGGCCTCTGCACCTTCCACTGTCTCAGCTTCAAAAGATTTTAAGTGTCCGCTTCTCTTGCTTCCAAATTTGCGCTTCTATTTTCACTTTTGCTACAATTCAATTAGGCATTCGCCTTTGTGCGTTAACCAGAACCTGAAAAGTCAAAAGTGAACACATTTTCCCCCGCCAATCTCGGGATGTGGTGTCTCTTTCATGGGGTCAGTTGTTAGTGGAATGGAATGAAAATGGAGTCTGCCTCCACTTGGGCAGTACATATGTGCAATATTTGTAAAAGGACTTAGAGCACTTTAGATAAATATAAATAAAATGGGTAAGTTTTATAGATTGCTTTTAAGCGAATCAGCTATAAAATTTATTCGACACTTTATTCGACTTTGATATTACTTTAACAACTGCAATGTTGAGTTGACTGGACAAATTGTACAAGAATTGCAGAACTACTTTATTTTCTGATATTTATAACAAGAAAGTAGAATATCTCCGCACGCCAAAAATGCATATATATGAGAATAGTAATGCTCATAAATGAACAGTTGGATGAGAATATCTTCGATAACAGAATATTTTGCTAATCAAATTCTAATAAATGCCGAGTTTGATCAGGATAACTTGAGAAACATAAAACTTTTCCATAAAAGAATCTTATTTTCGACAGATCGACAAATGTAAAGAAATACATTTTATTTTTTATCAATTTGCTCAAAAAAAATCTCTTTACACATTTGTAAAGATATATACACTATATGCTTTCTATTTCATGGTTAATGTTTCATTTAAATAAATCAATTGATTCGTTAGGCATTCATAAAGAAACGAGTTGACGAAAAGGGCTTATCACATGCCCACATTTAAGCTATAATCCTTCAAAATAATGAACATTCAAATTGCACCTAGAAATGGCTCATTTGTCCCAATTTCTCACCCACACACACACAAATATATATACACAGCGGAATCGAATTTTCGCAGCAATTAATCAAATTAAACAAGGGCATTCGGGGAGGGGCAACCGAAAGGTTAACCTTTAACAAAGTTAATTGAAAATTTTGTGGTTGTACTTTTGAGAAGGTCCGTGGACGGGGGTGTGTGGGCTCTTTGTGTCCATTCTGCAGCTGCAAAAATATATATGTATACATATATATATTTGGATGCATGCTCCTTAAAACTGGTTAACGCTCAGAGTGCAACAGCGCAGACGGATCAGAAACAGGATCAGGATTCACGCACAGCGTCAGGACAATTACGCAGACGATTAGGCACGCCGCTAAAATCCAATAAACCCTACACACCCCCGCACCTACAGCTCTATGCTCCTCTGTAGTTGCGTTTTCCTTTTGCCGGGATCTGCCAGCTTTTATCAGCTGTGAAACAGTTGCCATTGAAATGGTGCAGAAGTCGTTAGATAGATGGGCAGCAAGGCAAGCGAAAAACCAAGCGAAGGATATAGGAGTCGCAACCCACGCTACATCGTCCTTAAGCCCAATCCCCTAGTTCGTAGAGCTGCTCGTTCCCGCTGTCGTTTAAAGAAAAAACATTGCGAAAATTGCTTTACAATTGATTAAACACGGAACAAACGCACGGCACGTTTAAATTTGGGTTAAATAGATTATATGAACTGGAAGTGTTATGAAATGATGTGGTCTGCTAGCTCGACGAGTACGCCTCGCCGTCTCGGTTCCTCGAGTCCTCGTCTGCTCGTTTGCTCCTTTGTTGCTTTGTTTTTCTTTTATTTCAATTCGCTTTTGGCGTACTCTGCTCCTCGATGAGTTCCAGCCTGGTGGCGGCGCCTTTTCACGCTCCAAGTGTGGCAGTTAATGGATTTCCTAGATGTTAACCACAGTTAGGGATTCGGATTTTGTTTTTATTTCATTTGTTTTTTTTTTCTTGTTTTTCTTTTGCCGATGCTCATTTGATACACTTACGTGAGGCAGGACATCATTTGGTTTGACCTTGAACGGATAATCGATTAGGGAATGCTCAAGCGAGTAGAAGCCATCACTTGGCTTTTGAAGTCAATTAAATAAAATAATATATATTGGGAAGAAGTGAGCAATAAAAGCTTATGTATTGGCAACTTTTTAAATAAGTAATTTAATAACATTTTTCTAACTCAAGATTTTCAAATCAAATGTGATATCTTTCTTAGCTGAGACACGAAAAGCTGTAAGCTTCAAACTGTAAATTGAATCTAGTGCAGGATTATTGACATAGCCCGAAAATCAACCGAAACATACTTGAAATAAACTTGAACCCTCATCAATCAGAAATATCTGATCTTTTCTAAACACATGACGCGCCTATCACTAACCCAAATCTGTCCAAAAAAATCCAAACATGCTAACAATAAAATGTGCTTGAAAAACAGGATAAAGGATATCACAGTCCAATGCCGCCCACTGACAACAAAAACTATCGCACACTGTATAAAAGGATTGAATAACTTGCTTTTGAATTTGACACGCACTTTGTAAGCAGATACCCAACTAAGCAACAGACCGGAGCTGTCCAGCTTTAACTAACAACAACAATGTGATGTTTTGCGGTGGGGAAGGCGCGTCCCAGACGTTGCCATGAATCATAAATGGTATCGTCCTTTCAGACATACCATCCCATTCTGGGCCCTCAGTCCGGTTTTCGACCGCCTTTGGCCACTTTATTTGTGTTGCGCTGTTCCCAGCGACTTTTTGCCGTATTTATAATTTAATTTAGCAGAAATTTTGTGGGCGTTAGGCAAAAGAAACCAAAAAATATGAAACGTTCGTCGTTTGCTTGTAAGGATTCGCTCGCTTGACCGGAAATTTGAGCGCTCCCTTTCCCCTACGTCCAGCTAAACGTTAACAGGCACTAAAGTCCTTCCTTGGCTCGTCGTTTGCATGTTAAATGCACATATGTGAGGACATATGCGAGGACACTACTTGGGCTTGCGATGTTTAAGTTATGTACTGCCCATATAAACCATGTCCACTACCCATATAGACAGACTGAAAACTGGTCGGAGTGGAAGCGGAGGGGATGCATTGACTTTGTGGTTACATTGCGGTGGCGTGTTTGGGGTTTCACTTCTCGGTCCGCTTGGGTCTTCGACTCCACTCACATGTGTTTATGAATACATAGAAATTTTTTGACATTTTTATGGTTGCCTGGGGCGCTGGTGCGCTACGCACGCTTGCGGGAGCAGTTAAGATTGTGAGGAATACCAGAGATTGTAAAGGATTTGTCAAGTAAAAAAAAAGAAGAAATATGCAATGTATCGATAACAATGATCGTATTACGATACACTGTTTATATTTAATATAAGGGCTGGATGCATACTGAAATTTATGCAAAAGAATTTTCATAATGAATCAATGATAAAGCTCTTGAGATACTTACTAATATTTATCTTAATCGATTACTCAATTGAATTGATCATTGCCAAAAGCTTATCAACATTAATTCGTGTTGATCGATATTTAAGCTTATCTAAAGCTTCCTAACAATATGTTCTAAAGTTGAGTTGATTAAAAAAATATGTAAATAAATTTCAGAACTTTTTTATTTTCTGATATTTATAAAAGTGTAAAGTAATAACAAATGCGTACTGAAATGTACAGAAAAGAAATCTCTTAATGAAACAATATTATAGATCTACAGGTAATGTACTGGGATTTATTTAATCGATTATTTAAATGAAATAATTATGCCACAAGCTTATCGATGTTATAATAATTTAACTTATCTAAAGCTTCATAAAATACATTAAAATGTTTAATAGCCATCGAAATACTGATCGGAATAATCATACATTTCATTCATGTCTCGTATATGATATAAGGATTATATTTAATTTGAATGTTTGGTAAATTAAATTAAATTTTATATAACACAAGCTCAATTATATATAAGTTTTATAGTATTGTAAACCAAGCCGAAAATCAACTTTGTATAGAGAAAATTGGTCTCCTTTTCGTAGAGCATACAAGAATTCAATTAATCTCAAAAATTTTATGATTTTCCCCCAATTTGGCTGTCTATAATTTTTGTGGGTCTCTGGTACCGACTACCGACTCCCTTGACTTGTTTATTATGCCTGGTAAATGGCCATACGGTCAAGTTTTTGTTAGCTTGGCCATGTGGGTGTTGACTTTTTTAATGTTTCAATATGACTAAATGCTTCGGGGCAGAGACAAGTTGGCTCTGGAACCTGCCCAGTTTGTGATGTTAGCCCGGAGCGTGTTTCGTTGTTTGGGGAACGCCTCTAGACCATTTTTTTTTGGTTGGTTATGGCCTGCTATGTGTATTTATAGGAATTTATGAGGGGACCGCATGTTCCGGACATGTGCGGGAGGGTCTCCCGTTCGGAGCAAGTGTCAAATTCTCATGCGTTACGGTCGATATCCTTTTGGTTTTTGGTTACGCAAGTTGTCCAACGAGCCCAAGCCCGAAAATGAAAGCAACCTCTTAAGCACTTTGACAGCTACTCCTTTGCTTATTCACTGCTCTTCCTGCTGCTGCAGTGGCTCATCACTAATGAGGCTATCAAATGGCTGCTTACCAAGTGCCTCCTGGCTCTCGCCTGTCAAATGTGTCAAAATTCCAGTGTGCGGTTGATTCTGGTTGCCTACCACATCTCAGATTTGTATGTGTCTGCGGGTCTTGTGCGGGTCGGGTTGGGTCTTTCCATATGCATATAATGCATGTGCTTCCCTATACTCTTCACTCCCTTACCATTCACATGTGTCTGCCACACTTGTCACTTGTGTTTTTATAGCAGTTTTGTCTCTTGAGTGCCCGCCGCAGCGTCAGATTGTTTTTGGTTTTTTTTTTGCCCCCCTCAACTAAAGTGCTAAAATCTGTGTCATTTATTAATTTTGGTTGGCTCTTTGCTTCGGCAGTTTTGTGCTTTTACATTTGTCATTAGCACGGATTTGACATTTCAATTATTGGCCTCGTGTTTTGGCTTGTGGCGAGCTGACATATGTGGGTTCCTAATGGATTTTACAAATGTCCAGAAATCATCCCGGTAATTGTGACAGAGATCTCCATCCCACATGATGTATCCCACATAACGATGTGTTACCCGTTGAATTATATGGAAAATTTGCCTGTATGTTTATTTTCAGTTTCTCTTTAAGGAATTTTGAAATCTTTAATCCTATTCAGTTGACACCTTCCGCACAACCCTTTCGGTAGTTTCTACATTAGCGCCTTGCCCATCTCATTCTGCCCCAGACCATCCATCAACGGCAGACAGTGGTGGCTGTGTTCTGTGTCCTGTTACCCATCTCTCAGTTGTTTGCACTTCGTGCTTTTGCATTCAAATTGCGTTTATTCAAATAGATCCGAGCGCACACACATTTTCAATTATTTTATGCTGATTCGCAGGCGCCGCAAATCTTTTTGTATCTGTGCAGTCGTGTTTCTGTTAGATACTTGTGCTAACAACAACTTTTTTTTTGTTCGGTTTCAACAGTGCCACAAAATTTAATTATGCAAAATCTTTCGCTTCGCTTTTCTTTATTTTCCCGAAAAAATCACTCAAGTCATTGCAGAGCTTCTCTCTGTCATTCTCATAAAAATGCAAACCAGCGCGCTTACTTTTTGATGACACTTGAATGTCACATATGAGTCGGCGAATGTCAGGAGCTGTACACACACACACACACACACATACACACATAAAAGCTTACATATATATATTTTTTATGCTGCTGCTGTTGTAGTTGTTGCCGTTCTCTTACCCTGAGACATGTCACAAAGTTTGACATTTAGTGGCTGGCAAAAACTGTCATCACGCGCTGGCAACTTGACGATGATTGCTCGGTTTGGAATTACGAAAAGTTCAACAAAGAGCTGTAAGTTGCATACTATGTGGTGTGATTTTAAGGCTAAAAGAAGATACAAAACTATACGATTAGGCTATTATACTCTTTATACTATACGTTAACTATAACGAAGAATTTCCGGGACTGCGATGAAAGTTTTGAGAATTTTCAGTGAAAAGTTACCTAACAATTTCTTGAGTAACTTTTTCAAAAAGGTTAAATCTTTTTGGGCTTATTGTACTAATGGTACATCGTCTCCTGGTCTCGATAGCCATCATATGCTAAAGCTTGTTATTCACTGCACCCCTTTAAAATGCGGTATATTGGGCTTGTCAAATGTATGTAACAGCCAAAAGGTAGCACAAAGTATTTTTTTCTTAACCACGTTGAGGCCGTCTGTATGAACGCGCTGATCTTGGAACATGCAGGACCTATAAACATTTATATTTATATATTCCTATACCACCGAAAAATGAGCTTATCATACCATATATCATATGTCGGCATGCTATCGATCCTACTTAGCATATCGATATAAATCGATTTTAAGACTTTCTTTTTTAAATATAACTCAAAAACTATTAGATCCAGATATGGTATGTAGGCTTTCGTAAACTATACACAGATTGGAATACTTCCCTTTCTGAACACCGCCCCCCATTTCTCCCAACGTCGAAGAATTTATTTTAGATAGCTAGAGTTTTATAATGTATATGTGCATACGCACGTTTGCATCTCATATTTATTCGGTTGAAATTGCATGTAGTTGTGATAAATATTGAAGCTATTTAATTTTATTTTTGCCTTCGAACATGAGTTTGTGTATTGTGAATCTACATTTGAAGCATTGAAGGCGTGGTTATAAGCCAAAATATTGTATTGACTAAGAGATACAAACATCATAAATAATTTCAAAATTTATAAAAAAAAATTTCATACAAAATGATACAGAAATAGAGAGAGAGAGAGGGAAATACAGAAATAATATTTGGACAAGATTGTATATTAAATACTATAAGCAAACTTTATTTCTCTGTCCCCTCCCCCTCTCTCTTGCTTTTTGAATGCTAAATGCGAATTTTCTATGTTATTTTTTCCACAACCAGTTAATATTTAGTTCGTGTGGAACAGTTCCTAGTAGAGGGGTTACGGTTTCTAAAGGCTCGTTGTTTGCCAATTTCAAGCTGCTCTTTAATCTTATTGACAGAATCAAAACAGCAAATGTCTAACCAGCTGGATTTAAGCCCCTTTACCTCGTCTGTTCCCCTTTGCTGTCGCTTTCCCTTAATGCCCGCTCGCATTGTGCGCTTCCATTTACAAATTTCCACACCTACGCACACAATTGAGCGCGCGGGCAAGTGCAAAGAGCAACAACAGAAAAAATTGTTAATGCCATTTGACAGTTGACAATTATAGCAATTGTCAAAGCATTTAACACGAGCAGAGTGCAAAACACAGATGCAGAGAGCGACCGGGCTATAGGTATATGGAACGGATAGACCTTTGTTTTCTGACCGCCTCTACTATGTGCGGTACTCAGGAATCGAGCCTGCCCTGCGTCCTGCGCCCTGCGCACTGTGTCCTCTGTCCTGTGTGTCCTGTCACTCATTTACCCTTTTTTGCATGTCAGCGCGCATTAGTTTTGGGCTGCTGGCAGTACTCGGACTCTGCTTATCTGCACCAAATTTGCACAGTCATTGTCGGGGCTGGCGGTACATGCCCTCTCCGCCCATTGTCTGTATTGCTATCCTTTCATTTGCTGCCGCTGCTGTACATGTCTTTTGCCAGGATTCGCCGTCGCCGTCGTCATCGCCCTCGTCCTCGCACTTTTTGCCAACTTTGCATATGTGCGAATAATTTAGCAGACCAACAACAATGTCTGCTATAGCAGCCTCTGAACCGGACGCTGGATTTACTCGAGATTAGGGATCTTTGTTAGCTCGGGCTGGCCGGCTGACTGGCTGACTGGTTGGTTGGCTGGTTGCTTGATTCTCGTTTGTTTGTTTGTTGGTAGTTACAAGGATCCAAATAAAAATTACAATTGTTGAGTGGCTGCAGTTGAGACTTGAAAGTGGGTTTTGTGTGAATTAGCCATGGCTTGAAACCAAGCATCTGCATTTTGGCGAGTAAAAGCTCGACAACCAGTTGGCCCCAAAAATAGTTTAAAGCTGTCCTAAGTTGAATCTTAGTGCCAACTAAAGCATACATTTTTGATAAAGAACCAGTCCATGATGCAGGATTTATAATTGAAATCAATCTGGTAACTTAAATAATATAATACATTGTTTTAAACAAATTGAAAGTTAAAAACCTAAACAGTATAAAAATATTTGAATTAACTAGAATCTATTGCTAAAGAGAAATCACAAAATATTTTTTCTTCAGTAAATATAACAAATTAAATTACTAAGTTAAAATACATTATAATTGTAATAAAACAGAACAAAATAAGATAGAGTTAGAAGAAAAAACTTCCTTACTCTTGGGCTGGCCAAGGCACTTGAATTCCCGAGGGGTGTATCGTGAAATTACAGATTTTGTTAGACAAAGAGATATGTTTATTCATAAGTCTGATCTTATTTGAAATTTCCTATTCTCTTAATCAAAATCTAACGTTGTTGCACACAAGAAACAATTATATTTTTTGTGCGATTCCTTGGGGATCTTTGGACTTGAATTTGTGAAGCTCGAAAGCTGTCGATTGCAGCCACTCTCGATTGCTTTTCATTTTCATCAAAACTGTCTGCCTGGCGCCAACTCAATATAATCAATTTCTGCTTTTGTTCCCTGACAGTCTCGCAACCTCAGCTGAGCTCAGTGGGTAGAAGCTGTCACAACAGCTTGATAACTATTGACTAACGATATTTCGACACAACTTAACCCAAATAGCTCTAAAGAAATTTCCTTGGTTTCTTATCTAAAATATTCGTCAGCTCGCTTCGCATTTCAAGTTCATAATTTGAGCTCCCTTATCGCACAAATGTGGTCCTGAGAGTATTTTTTGTTTGTTATCCTTTAGCTGTAGCGTTGAGCCAGGAGTGTCTCATTGCATTTTATGGCATATCACACTTTCTTCTATATAGAAATTGGCTGTCACACACACCCAAACAGACGCACACACAACACATTGTGCACAATCTTGAAAGTTCGACGAGGCGAACAAATATGAAAACTTGCAGCGCAACGAAGCGAATTTTTCTTTCTTGATGGCAAGGCAATCTCTCATCTCACTCATCTTCAACTCTCAGCATCTAGTCCTCAAATGCGGCTTAGCACTTCAAGTTGCGCCAAATGCATGAAAATGCAGCTCCTTGATGCAGCCTCAAATCCGCATCCAGCATTCAGCTTTTTGCATCGTGCACAACACCAAAGTCAAAGCTGCTGAAGTAGGTCAGTTATGGGAGTCCCAGTCCCAGCTCCTGGCTGTCATTGTTGGAACTTAAAGAGCGCGCGTTGAAATCCTTTTTGTGTAAACAAAGTTGTGCAGCTCTACATGACCCCGTACAGCCCAGCTCACTTTTGTGTCCCTACCAACACCCCGACCTCCGGTGCTATTGTCCTCCTGCCAGGGCGTCATTGTAGCAGCATTTCAAATGCAAAATCCCATTTTGCTTCTAATTGCTTTATCGCTCAACAAGCTGTTGGATGTGTTGGCTATTGGGATCTGCTCTGCTCATTTCTCACTCGCCTCGCCTGCGCTGACAGGAGAGAAAAGTGAAGGGCAGAGGCGAGCAATCAACCCCTCGCCCAGAGTTCTGTTTACTTTTGCGCTCTGTCAAATATGTTCGAATTTTCTAACGATTACAACTGCATTGGGCCAGGGCTGTTGTTGGCCCTGTTGGATCCTGACCTGATTTTCCATTTTTCGTAGCATGTGTTTTCCATGTTGAGCCGTTCGGGACTTGTACAGCATGTACTGTGCAAGCTGTTTGTTGTTGTCCTTAGCCTGAAAACGGATTTGTCCAAATGTGTTGTCAGAGTTAACAACCTGCCATAGTTATAGTCACATACTGCCAACCCAACGTACCATCGCCCGCCCTTGTCTAATATTTTGCGCCTGTAAAATTGTCGATTAATTGCTCTCTGAAAAGTAGAGAAAGCGAGTAAATGTATTTGGGAGGTGTTATGGTCGATGTGAGTGGGAGGCGTTTACGATTTCGCAACAGTTGTGATATGCAGTTTAACTAATGTCTCGGGCAATTTGCAGAGTAAACGCAGCACTATTTAAGGTGGCAATTGCACCAGTAAAGATTGTTTAGATACGAACAGATTTGAATGCATGAGAAATTAATACAGAAATCGTCACCCGCTTTAACTCAGCTGAAAGGTAAAGTTGTAGTTTTTTTAAAGCATGTTTCTTCTGCTTTGATATTCATAGAAATCATATAATAAATTTAATGTTTAGCCGGTTCTTTGTGCTCCGTCCATTGTGCGCAGGGCATGTGCGTATAATCAATTTTATTACACGATCCTTACAAAAGATCGACGTGTGTTTAACGCGATATTTTCGAATAGGCGCAAGTTTCGTGGGCCTTTTGTGGCCATGTGGCCCAACACTTTATGCCTGTGACAATGTCAAACCCATTTTTAAGCAGAAGTGGCAAGCAAGCTGCGTGCAACTTGTGGCAGCCACGGCACAACTAGAGTTACAATAGAGAATAGAAATGGAAAATGAGAAATTATTTTTTGTTTTGTTTTGTTCTTTGTCTTCAGCTGAAGCTGCACCACGAGACGTCTGTGTGTCTGTTGTCTATTGTTGTTCGTGCGGCTCTGGCCCACGTTTTAGGGGCAACTCCTATTGTTAGATCATTGCGGAGACATAGACCCAAGTCTAACCACAGGTGTATGTGCATATAAATCTAGAAAACTATTTAGGCGATGCGTGAGAACTTTTCTTAGCTGAATTTATGTGATTTTCATTTCACTTGTTTTTCTTTTTCTGATTTGTTTGTTGTGCGTTTTATGGCTGAGCCCAGCCTAAAGTAATGTCCGTTTGCGGTTTCTGGGACAATTGCAAAAATGTGGCTCGGACAATGCCAGCGTCGCGCGCTGTGGGCGGCCTCATGTCTCTGGCGCCAGGACGTGCCATACGGGAATAAAGCAAAACTAAAAAGGCACTCGTATAATTTATAACTTAAATTAAAATAAACTTCTTCGCCTGGAACATACATTTTTATATATTTTTTGGTGGCGCTTTCGCCTAGTTTTCCGGCACACTGACTTCTCATGCATTTTTAAGCACACATTTGGATTTGCACTGAGTGCTACTGCAGAGCTCCTCCAGCTTCTTTAGCTCCTGGCCGGGCATTATAACAAAGCCAGCGACCTCGTCTCGGCTGCAGTCGAATTCTTCAGCCCTGTTTTTTTTTGTTGCTACTTGTAAAATATTAATTTTTATATACTTACTGCGCAGGTGGCACGTGGTGGTTGCCCTTTTGCGCTGGAAATTGAAATGTAAAAAGGCGCTTAAAGTGCACATAAAAAATTGAGAAAGGAAATTGCATTTGAGCCCTACAGTAGGTCACAGCAGAGCAGCCAAAAACCAGAGCCAGGTCAGCCGAGGTTAACTTCTCATAAATGGGTGCATTCAACTGTAGTTGTAAGCATAGTTTATATGGAGCATGTGCTTTAATAACCGAATATTTATTGATTTCATTCATTTTTACGTTTTATTCAACATAAAAATAGTGTACAAAGTCTAGCGAAACGTAGGCACCAATATTTCAGAGACATGCATTCTTGATGGGTCTCAAAAGATTCCTAATATCTTATCGGGCATTGGATATATTAAATAATTTAGATAAATTTGTATTTTTGTGTAGTTGTAATTTTTTTCCCCAAGCGAATGCCTTTTATAACTAGCTCCGATTATTTATACGCATTCTAATAAGACAAACTTCATTTATAAATATTTGAAACACACGCAAGGACTTTCACTTCAGCATATTGACTCGTCTCATATTAAAAAAGATATCTAAAATCTTATCACGCATAAGAACTTTAAAATAATTTTCACAAACTATTATGCTTATTTTTTTGTCCCAAGCAATGTATGACCAGCTCTAATCATTTACATGCATTTAAATATAACAATCTTTATTTAAATATTCGAGAGACATGCAAGGACCTTCGCTTCATTATCTTATCAGTCATTGGGAATTGGATATCTTTTGAAAAATTGTTGCTCTAATTTCTCCCCCCAAGCAATTGCGTTGTATGACCAGCTCCAATCATTTATATGCATTTAAATATAACAATCTTTATATCCACACCCTTGACCCCACATACCACCAATTTGTCCCATAGCAATTTTCATAATTTGTACAATACGTAAAAAACGGTTCAAACAAAAGAAATATTATGCGACGTGGTTTTGTGCTAAGCGCCATGCGAAACAAATGGCAACAATTTAAAGCAAATTGCCGACTGGACGCCCCATGGCGTCAACGGCTGGGCTCGTGCCGCTGGCCACGCCCCTTTTTACACCTTTGATGCGAGGCGTTGGCAGCGAACAAGGCGTGTGCGCTGCATGTCTCGGCACGCAACTCTGCACTTACAAGCGCCACACCGCGTCCGCATGGCAGGAGACACGCCCAAAATATTCGAGTCCAATAATAACACTAGGAATATACTTGCTTTAAATTCTCCATGACATTTGATTGATGTGCGCTCCGGACAGCTGCAAAGTGCAAAGTACATACATACATATATGAAAAACCCCGGCGCTATCAGCTGTTTTAGCATTCCGTGTTTGCTATCCAAGGGTAATATTTAATAAGGGGACTTATTTAGTAAGCGCATTTCATGGGAAAGCTGCGCTGATAGCACAAACGACCGCGAACCCATTTTGACAGCAAAATACCTTTCCAATGAGTATAGACATTATTTTGCACTGTAAGCCGCTCTATGAAATCGCAATTATTTATATTTTAAAATTAGAATTACAATCGCAACTAAAAAAATATTTTATTATAATAACAATCGCTGAATGGCCATCTGATAGTACAAGATAAAAATAATCAATAATAAAAAAATTTAAATCAAATTAAACATTAAAAGAGTTAAATAAAAAACATGAATACAACATATTAAATGATAATAAAAACATAATCATAAAGAAAATACTAAAAAAATAGAAATAAGTATCTAAACTATTTAGAAAACAAATATATTGCTTAGACTTTGGCTAAATATCTTACCTTAACTATTCCTTTAATACTTCGGAGAAATTAATAATTTATCAGATTTTATTTATATACATTTTGAATCTTCAAGGGTATTTCCCGCTTCGTTGTGCTGAGACAAACAATTCTTATACGTTTTTGGGCCATTTTAAATATGCATGAGCGTGAAATTTTGCACGAAAATATGTCACTAAAACCAGCAGCAACAACAACAAGAATAATAATAATAATAACATAAGCAACAACAGCAACAACAATTATGACAAAATTCCATTTGGCGATCCCATTCCCGAACCGCTTTGGCACAAGTGTTGGGTGTTTAGCCTAATGACATTTGCCATCGCAGCGCCTGTTGTGGGTTGGCAGGGGCAGGAGTGGAGCGGCATTTTCATGTGGAATTTGTCATGTGTCAGTATGACTTAAATGCCGAGAAAATATTTTATATTTTTTGCTTTCTTGGTCTGGCACAATGAATTGTGCCGAGCCGTGAGCCTCTAATGGACTTTGATAAGGTGGCAACGGTAACCGGCAAATTTATGCAAATCCGCATTTGACCTAAATTAGCACGAAAATTTGTTAGATTAGGCGCATTTCATTTCCTTTCTGGAGTAGCCGAAAAAACAGAAACGCCACGCTAAAAATATCACACTTCCCCTTATCGGCTGGCTGGCATAGGGGCTGCTTAACTAGGCAAGGGGGTAGCTTTTAAGAGTACCCATTTCGATGGTTTGAAATGGCAGCCAGCTTACAAGCCATAAAAATTGCATGTGTGCATGTAAAAGGCAAGCTCTGGACATGAATGGGAACATTTCTGGGTAGCTTTTAAGTGCAACTCTTTGTATACAACTTCCGTTTGGCGTGTGACGTTGGCAAGAAATGCAAATTTCTGCACATGCTCCGCACTCCAAAGCCGGAATCATAGTCGCAGCCAGAGTCGAGAATCGGAATTGAAGTCGAGTCAGCAAGCGCACACGCATTCCATTCCATTAACTTTATCAATGTAAATCACCGAAATGTGCTGGACGCCCGACTGGCCCCATTGTTATGAAAGAAAGGAATGTGATAGTACAAACGATAAAACAAGTGCGTGTTGGCGTGGGGCGTGCGGAATGTTGAAAGTACTCATAAAAGCAAGACATCGGAATCAGCGAAATGTGAATGTGTACTGGATACACTTGCTGAGGAGCACACAGGACAGGGAAATGGTAATGCTCTGTATGGTAGGACAACAATACCTATTCATAACTCGCCAATCACTTATGTGATCTCTATGAAAATTTGAAATATTACTTGAGAGATTTCAAGTTTTAGATAAAATTTCCCTTGAAATTATTAACTTAATAATTGAACAATGTATAGATTTCATTTAAATTTTTCTTTCTTTCTTACTCCATCGGCGGAAAATTGGTGGAAATAGTAGGGCTATATTTAAGGCGAAGCTGTTTTTTAACCTATAGACATACATACATGCACACATAAAAAAAATGCATACATTTTCATCTAAATATAAAGATGTGCATGTATGTATGTCTATAGGTTAAAAAACAGCTTCGCCTTAAATATAGCCCTACTATGCGATTCTCATGTACTTAGCATAACATAATTTTTCTTTCAGTGATGTGGATTTGTCAAGGAATTTGCCCACTGATAGATAGCAATATAAAAATTCATGCTTGGGTATGGTGATTTCTGGGTTAGTGAATAATCATATTTACATATCTATTTATATATAATGAAATATATTCTGTACACTAATGCTTATGTTGGGGCAGTTCAGACCTGGGAACGGGTTAGCTTCTAGTAATACATGTTTTCCAGAGCACAGAGCTAGGTGCCACATTACAAGTTTTTTTAATAAATCACAATTTGTCCCATTTTAAAAACTCCCTCTAGACATTTTATTCATTTTTCTCGTCTTGCTCGTTCCTGTAAATGATGTGTCAGGCGTGAGAACCTACAACTCGGTAATTGTATACGAGGGCGTCTCTTGGCAATTTTCACTGCATTTTCCTTGGTACCCCAACAAACCATTAGCATGTCAAATGCAACCCCAACACCAACCCCTCACTTTGAGGTGCTATGTAGAGCAAATCCCAACTTCAATCCTTTGGCTGTCAAGCCTAAAAATAACATTTTCCTTAATTTGAACAAGAACAACAGCCGAGCGAAAGACTTTAAGCGCCCTTTGACAATTTTCACGTCAACTACAAATCCCGCACGCAGATAACATGCGCCAGACACAGGCCACCTAAAGAAAAAGAAAATTCCCAGCCTTGCCTCATTTGGTTGGGGCAAAAGGAAAAAAAGATGAAAAATAAATAAATTTACATACATGTGCAGCATTCAACGAAAATCTGTCCCAGCCTGCCGCCTTTATATTATATCTGGTATATACAAAAATAAACACAATTTATCTCGACTTTTTGCTCAGCTCAGCTCACGACTGTTTCAGTCTCTCTAGAGGCATTGGATATACATATACTCCTTTATCGTGTATATACAGATATATATATATATGTTATATGTAAAAATATGAAGCGCAAAATCAGTGACAGCAGCCAAGCGCCGCTGCTTGCCACGTATTTGGAGTTCGGTTGGAGTTTTGAAGTGGAGTTAAATTACTTTTGGATGGGTGTTGTGGGTCGGTTTGTATGTAAGCATGGGTACTCGCTCGTATCTATACGGGTGTGCACAGTGCGTTCCTATCTTTGTATGTTTTATTGGAAGTTATTCCCAGTTATCCCACAGTTTCGGCTGGCGCTGATGGCCGGCTCTGACTGTTTGTCCATCTGTCTGTTAGCTTGTCCGATTTGACTGGCAGCGAATGAAATATGGTTTTTGCCAAAAGCAACGAAATTTTGTTCAAAATCAGCCAGAGATGGAGAGAGGGTGAGAGTCCGACAGAGAGCGGAAGATGGGACATTCAGAAAGGTGTTGGTTTAGCAAATTGCATTCTGATATTCGGCAACTTCTGTTGCCTATTGATTTGTGGCCTGTCACAGCTTTAAAGTGTTTCAAGTTCTTCGTACTTTAACGTTAAGCAATCAAATTCAAATTGACGCTCCATTTAATGGGCTACCCCTATGCCAAAGATTAGTCCATTAATTTATGGCCAAATAATGTAAATTTCCCTAAACATCAGACTTGATGATTGTTATTGATGAACGATTGCGTGACTGATGCTGCGCCCCTTCGCAGCTAATTAAATTCTTTTTATGACTTTGTTGCTGCAATTAAATGATTTCTAATTGCTGTCAAGCAAATTTTCTCATGGGCTCAGCTCACATTTGATTTGGTGATTTATTATGCCTTGGACTTGGCTTATAATTTGTCATATTTTCCGCAGCATTTGATAAAGATTTATTATGACATTTCCTTTGTTGTCGAAAATTAATCATTGCACATAAACTTATTCATACGAATATGAACCAAGTTTTCTTTTATGTTGGGCAATAATGCAGCTAATCAAATCAATGTCCGATAAGTTCGAAAAGAGAGCCTGAATATTTCTGAAGGCTTTGTGATATCGTTTGGGCTATTCTATGTCATAATTAGGAGTATATAAGGGTACATAAAGTTAAATAACTCAAATTTCAGTTAACCATTTCGCGTGTTGAGGTTGAAAAAGCCAAGCTCAGAAACATTGTTAAAGGTTTTGCCACAATTTTTGATGAAAGCTCCAGTTGTATTGCGTTTAGCTAAGAACCAGAATGTTGCCTTAAATTAATATTAATAATATATTTATTACAGACGTGTTTGCTTATATCAATAAAGTTAAGCTACGGGCTTTAAGTAATCTCTTGGGCTATTCACTTATGGCTTATATCATACTTAAAGCTCAAATACTTTTCCTCAATCGCCCAGGGCATTCGTTGCATGCCTAACCCAATTTTTGACAACTTGTCGCACACGAAATTATGCAGAATATCAGCATGGAAAGTTAATCAATGAAATTACATGCAGCATCAGCACAAAATTTGCCTTAGTCATTGCCGCACACACACATGTATATAGATAGACCCATCCAGATACACATCCCACATAGAGGTCCCCAAGCAATCAGCTTAGCACATTTGATTTTTGCCACGACAGCGAGAAGTTTGAAAAAAAAAAAAAAAAATACACGTCACATGAATGTTCATTATCAATATGTATTTGTATATAGAGAGCGGAATATATATGTCGTAGTTAAATTATCGCCTGAAAGAAATCATCATGATTGACAATTGACAGTTGGGCATTGGATTTGCCTGGCCAGCTGGCTGGCTATAGGTTTGGCTGGGGACGATGCTGCTCAGCAATCAAGCAGCAAATTTTCTTTATTTCCTGCACGCCGCGAACAGTGGTCAGTTTTTATGGCAGCTGTATCGAGAATTGAGTTTGCCGTCTTATCAGTCCCATGACGTGCGGGCTGCCCCACAGCTGACCAGCGGACCACTGGACCAAGGCACCAGCGGACCAACGGACCATCATAAACTGACCATCACTTTGATTTTCATTTCATGGTCCGGCTACGTGCGTGTGTCTGCCATTTATTGCGCTGGCCTGGACAGACTGGAGACTGGGAACTGGTAACTGGGGACTGGGCTGTGGACCCTTTCCTAATTTGTTTTCTATTTGGTACTAATTTCTTAATTTAGACGTGGTTGTTTATCTGGTCATTGAGTTTTTCAGTGTGTTAGGCCCGGATCGATGCTGGTGCCCATTGATTGGTTTGTGTATCTACGTGTATGTGTGTGTGTGTGTCTTTGGGAGTGTGCGCCCAGTTCCCAAGTTGGTGATAAAACTTTAATTTTGTTTGAATGAAGTGGGCAGCGTTTCCATTTATTTTGCTGGCTCGCTCTGATGAATGGGCAGCCAAAGTGGATTAATTTAGATAATGTTTAATTACTGAAATTGTTTTGTAGTTTCAAGCTGTCTATCGTGGTATATCATGCTGTTGGCTGTTATAAAACAAGCTGTTGTAAACAAACATTTATTCAAACATTGAGTATTTGGCTATATATTTGGTATACTTGCTCATTTATGCAACTGCAATATAGAATATTCTAATTCATCATACCATGCTATGGGAATTTCCAAAATATTTGACTTGTATATAGGTTCAATTTATTTTATCCTTATTATAGGAAACTTTTCTGGTATGAATCGGACTGTTCTGACTAGGTATTTTTTTTTGAGATTTCTCTTACATATTAAATTTATTTTAAAGCTTTGATTTCCCATACAGCCTTTTCAATATTTTCTAAGCATTTTTGTGCGGCGTGCCCCTTTACTGCTGTTTTTCGTCTTCTTAATAGTAGACGAAATCCACTTGATACACTATCTGCAAGTTTGGCTTTGTTAAAATCAGATGGCAAAAGCGCAGTGAAAATTTTTAATTAAAATCCACAGACACACCCACAGGTATTCAAGAGCGACAGCTACGCCAACCTCAATCCCCACCCAACCCCAGAGCTCGTCACAACGCATATGCGCTGAGTATTTACCTGGAACGTGAGCCAATTATCAGGTAGAGTGGAGAAAATACTTGAGCCTTGCTTCACTTTTGTCGACACTTGATTCCTCTTTCGCTCTTTCACTCTGTGCTCATTTGCTGTCTCTCCCTCTCTCTCTCTCTCTCTCTACTCTTTACTCTTTACAACCGAGTGCAATCGAAGTTATTAATCTGATATTTCAAATCGCTTGCAAGCAACGTCATCAAGACGACGGTCGATGGTCGGCATCGCCATCATCATCGTCATTATCATCATCATCTTATATAAACAGGAACGCGCCCTGGCTGCAATTTCCATTTATAACCCGACTAAGCCGCTTATCTGGTACCCAAAATCCCGACAAATTGGCTGCAGAGCTCGTCTCTTGCTCTGGCTCCGAATTGAAAAGACGACAATGCAAACGTCAAAGTTGTAGAATGACACAGACGTTGATTGGGTTGCCCTGGGCTTTGACTTATGTTTGGGGTATGGCCAGAAATTATAAAGAATTACGAATTTGATTGACAATTTATGGCGGTGCCTGTCAGCGCGAGAAAAAAAAAATAAGAAAAAATCAAATAATACCCATAATACGCGTTAGTTTCTAGTTGCTGTCAAATCGAACTATCGATTATGACTCAATTTTTTCAGTTATTGTGGAAGCTGTCAACAAATAAAAAAACTCTGCTACTGTGTCCAGTTTTTAGAGGGATGCGGGCTTACTTATAAGTCAGTCTACCTAGCTATCCCTACAATTATTGACTGCTTTATTTATGAGATTTTACAGAGCGCAGGATCGAAACGCGTTCGTTGCGAGTCGCGTGCGCGGTGGTTGAAAATGCATTTCAATAAAAAATTCTGTGGAAAGGCAAAAGTTAATTGTCTGACAACAACAAATACAACAACAGCTAGAACAAAAATCATCCACATTCATTTATCATGCTTAAAGTTTGCATAGAACGTGTGCAAACAATTTACCCAAGAATAGAAGTGCGATCCGATGAAAAGAATTCCATTTCAGGGCGTGCCAAAAACGCACATTGAGCGGACCTTGGGTGGTATCAGAGAAATAAACAAAAAAATAAAAAAAAAATGGAAAAACAGAAAAGAGAAATCAGAGAACAGCGAAAAAAAAAAAAACAAACAGCGGGTGGTCACTAATTTTTTACGTGACGCTTACATCAGGCTGGGTGAGAAAAAATAAAACGCGAAAATCAGCGCCAAGGCGCCAAAAAGTATGCAATGCCAGACAGAAATCAAAGAAATGAACTTTTGTAGTAGTCGCTATTGCGATTCCGATTGCCAGATTGCCCCCCTTCCCCGTCACTCTCCTTCTTCCTGCCTGGTCATATAATTGAAAGGGCGTGCGGCGGGTGGAAGCGAAACGTGCAAATTGCAAGAGTTTCCTTCAAGTAGCAGCAAGTGGTTTGCATGAAAAGTTATTCCAAATAATATAGATCGTAAAAACGAATAGTGTGCTATAAAGCTTTGATACGATTGATATATCTTATCAAGTCGAATACTTTTTAGTACCGCCGAATTAGCTTATCAAAGAATCGATTCAAAGCGATTGTTAAAACATAATAGCAGCAAATAATTATCTGAAATTGATATCTTTTTGATTGTTATTTTGCTCAGTCAAGATCGATCTAATATATAATAACTTTCTATATCTTTATAACTAAAACTGCTTGTCCTGACTTCCTGATTGATTGGTGATCAACGCACAGCTGAAGCCGTAAAAGCTAGGAAGTTGAGTATTATTAGTTTTGTGAACTTTCACCCGCAAGGGTGGGAAATACGCGAAAAACGTTTGTATGAAACTATTTAGTCTGCCATGCGATCGGCCTCAATCTCATTTTCAAAGATCTTTGATCGAATTCATTTGAAGGATGTTTCACACTTTTCGGAATATTCATTCCACCTTGTTGGATTTGTTAGGTGATTTTTTGGACTTGTAAAGATTTAGGTGAAAATGTTATATCCAAAATTTTAAGCACAAGCCTTGCCACGGGCATTGCCCTCCAATATCCGCTAGTATTATATATATTCTTCGAACAGCCCTCGTTATTTGACGCTTTTTCTTACTATCTATGGGGAATGCTCCACTGGCCAACTCTCTGCTTGCCTTGTGCAGCTCTGTTGCTGTTCCGGCTGTCAACCCGTTTCCTGCCGCCAATAATTAAAGTAATTGCTACATTTCTGGCACTTGCCCCTAGCAGGCCGAGACAAAGAAGTAGGCAGCTAGAGTGAAGTAGAGCTGGGGAGATAGACCAAGTGCCTCTCAGATTCGCAAGACTTTGCCAAAAAGGAAACTATTTTAAAAAGGCAAAACTACTTTGGTTTTAATTGCAACTATTCAACTATTCAACTGTTTAACTGTCTGCCTGTCTGCGTGTCCTGAGTACATTGTAGTTTTGGACCGCTGCTGATGTGGCCTGAGTGTAATGTCCTTTTAGGGTCCTGCAGCTACAATGTGCTTCCGTTTGCATGCGACTGCGTTAAGCTGCTTAACTTGCGGCTCAGTGGGCGTGGCGCCAAGCCCTAGGGCCGGCCCAGTGCCCAGGCCCACGGAGTTGTGCGTGTTAATGATTCCTTGAGCTGCCATTTGTGGCCTGATCCTGCTCTTTGGCGGGCTTGGGGCACGTAAAAATCAATGTCACTGCGTTGTTTGCTGTTTGTTTTTGGTTAACATTCCTTGGTTCCGTTTCCGACCGCACTCCCAGCTTTCCTTTCCGCCGCTCTCGCACTTCAACACTGATTTTCCCTGTAGCTGTAATAGCAGCCGCTGCAATTTGCTGCGCTATGCTGTAAAACTTTTGCGGCAAAAACAAAAAGTTTTTCACTTAAACTTCGCCGCATTGCTGCAGTAAGTCCAGAGTCCTGCACTGCCTTTGCCTGCATATTACACACTCTTTTCTCAGGGCATCACATAACCGGCATGTTGTTGGACTGAAAGCCAAGTAGAACAAAATCTATTCGACGAAAATAACATCATTTAATCGGTAGATATGTTTATGTGTTAAGTTGGAAAATATCTGAAATATATATTGATTTTTATATGAATTTCAAATAAATGTTATAAGTATATTCCAACTCTATAAGCATGTGTGTGCAGGGTATCTTTAATCTTTCCCTTCACGCCAACGAATAGCTGCTTATGGTGTATTTGATATTCGTTGAGTTCCTGTCAACTCGAGAATATTGTTGCTCTCGTGATTATTCCCACGTTGGTTCCGGGCTGCCTCTGGGCCGGCGCACCACTTAAAATTTGTTTAAACATAAGTGGTTAATTATCTTGAACGTTTGCGTGCCACGGCCACAGATAGTGAGAGCTACCGTATGGAAGATACACCTCATGCACAACCCTAACCCACTCCCCTTTACACACACACTGACACACTCTCATGTGTGTGTATGTGCACCCCTATAATTAGTTCTCATAATTTTATATCACTGCGTACGAGAGCTCTCGTGTTACCGTCACTTTTCGTAAAAAATATTTTCAACTCTCAAAATGTTTCATGTTTTGCTACTGTCAGTTGTTGGCCGAAGAGAACGTTGGGTAGGGGGAGGACCCGCATGAAAGTTGTTTTTATCATTTCGAAAATTAAAACAAAATATTTACATTTGCAATAAGTTGAATGCTGAATGGGTTGCTGTGTGCCACTCTGTGACTCTGTCAATCAGTCAGTTGGCTAGTCTTTTAGCTGGTTTCTCATTCTCTTGCATTTCATTAGAGTCGGCCAATTCCTTCAGGCGGTTTTTTCTTATTATCAAATTTTTACCAACTACGTTTTTGGCTAGCTAATTTTTGCTCAGTTTCTTTGTTGCTGTTGCAGTTTTTGACAACTTGACGGACACTTTGAATTATGCATAGTGTCTCGGTTTCGTCTATGCCACAGTTCTCTTTTCTCTTTTTTGCATAACAATGCAGAGAGCTTCAGAGCATCTTAATGTTATACCATTGTCTAGGAACAGAGCGCACAAAATGCTAATGCCCATTTGCATTACAAGTTGTGGGTAGAAGTTATGTAGGCGTTGCTCCATAATAGCAATACTAAGTCTTGGCTTATGAAATTTATCCAAGCTATCAACTTTGGATAGTACAAAAAATAGTTTAAGGATACTTTAGTAAAAGTTACAACAGATATTTTGAAAACTGAGAATCGGATTGAATATTAAAAAAAGTTTTTCTTATGCATTAGAATAATAAAAGGTAGTTTAGAAGCTTGGGCAATATTTAGTATGTATAATAATATACTGTAAATTAAACGAGAAAGTAAGGATTTCTTTGGCACGTCGAAGATCTGATACCCTGGTAAACACTTAACTTTTTGAGATGTATAAGTAAAGTGCAGCTCGTAAATGCTGCGTTGGATGAAAATATCTGGAAAATCTGAATATTTTGCTATATAAGAACCCAATTGTTGACCGATTATTCCTATGGCAGCTATATGATATAGCGGTCCGATGTTGATAAGATGTGGATGATGATATCTATGGCAGCTATATGATATAATGATCTTATCCGTCCGGTTCCTACATATGTACTGCCTGCAACAGAAAGACGTACCTATGCAAAGTTTCAAAGCGAAAGCTTTAGCTTTACACGCAAATTTCCTCCTATAAATACTCCATTAGCTAAGAAAAACCCTTTTATTAATTTATGACCACATTATAAATATCTGAGATGCAAAAAGAACATAATTTAATTATACATAAAAACTGTATCATTAAGAGACGCCCATTTAATCAGCTAAAAAGCTTTAACAGCTGCTTCCTGCTTATAGTCATAGGCCTTAATATCTTGCAACTTGATCTAGGTGCTGTGGCAGCCATAAAATCATATATATATATATGTATGTATAAGACATATATAATAATAAACTGAGCTTGGGAGCTGCTCAAGGGACTCTTAATAACTTAATTAACTTCAACGGCGCGCAGATAAGAATCAAGCGCAAAAATTAACAACGAAAATCTGCAGCAGAGGCCAATAAAAGTGCGTCGAAAGGGCAAAATAAATAAAAATGAAATCAAGAGGAGAGCATAAAAAATTAAGCAATTACATGCACGCAGGATACGCCGGATACGTCAAAATGACAACAGGAAATGCACAACAGCATTTTATTTGCGTCGTTTTTTCATCACGCTTGCGACAGCAAGCGGCAAGCAGCCAGAGAAATTCAAAGAGACTCCCAGAAATTAAAGCGACAACTGACAAATTACCCAAAAAAAAGAAAAGAAAAAAAATAAGTGGAATATATTTATAGATAGAAGCGAGCGAAGAAGTTGCGTGTCTTAAATTTGCCATAAAAGTGTCACACCAAAAGGCCAGAGACGGACAAGGACATGCGTGTCTTTTGTTTTTATGCGCCACGCCCCCTACAGCCAACCCCAGCGCCCTACTGCCATTAAGCTTGACGAGAAATGGCAGACGGCGAATGCTTGAGGTTAGGTTCATTTGCTCTAAATCTTTTAAATGCCTTTATTTAGACTAAAAGCGTCGAGCAGACGTGACGTGGAGAGCCAGGGCGCGGGAGATGGGAGTCGGGAGTCGGGGGAGTCAGCCAGAACGTGGCCCGCCTGTCAGTTTAATGTTTAGCATTGGAGACTAAATTCGTTCCCAGTTTTCTGCGAGTTCTCTTGCGCTGTTGTGCTGTTGTGGTGTTGTGCACTGGCAAGTGTTTCGCTGGGAGCCTTTGGCTTTAATGTCTCGTTCGCATGTCCTGTGGGTGTCCCGGTTCCGGCTCCGGCTGTGGCTTGGTCCCAGCTGCCTTTGCGTGCTGTAGTGCTTTTATGTTGAAACGCGTGTAAATATTTTGTTTTACAGCTTCTAAACACAGTCTTCTAATAGACTTGGCGGCTTCGCTCTAGCCGTAGGTGTCTCAATTTTCTAAATAGTTGCGGATTCCCCGAGTGCATCCCCAACCCCAACCTAAATCAACGTTCAGCAAACAAACCGTGCGAGGGAAATTTTCTAAATCAATGCCAAGCACGGCAAATATCATATAACCACGTGTGTATGTGCTTTTATATTTGCTTAGGGGCACCTTTCTGATTTCGCATTTCTATCGTTTCTCCTGTGGGTAAGGGGATGGCAAGGGGGTGCCTAAATGCCGGCGGCGGCGGCCACTTTTGAGGGTTCGCTACCCAAAATGTTGACTGAGTTTCCTTTGTTGGATTTACGTTCATCAAATTGAAGCTTAAGCTTTGTAGCCATTAGATTGTTTTGGCTTTGTGAAAAACTGTGGGATACGGGCTGTTTCGCCTATAAAGCCGGCATTTAAGTGTACAGTATCTTGGCATCGTTGGCTTGAATGGGTATGGAATTATTTGGTATTATTCATAGTAACCGGTCGCATTGCTACTTAATCACTTGCTCACACTCAATATTTCATTTGCTGTGTTTCATTTGGTTATAACCGATTCAGCACTCCAAAAGTCACATTGTGCTCATCTGTCTTAAGTTCATTTCTTGGCACATTTGTATTTAAGACCTAGTTCAATTTATCTAATCCCTTTTGGCAAGCGATCCCGGCTGGCTTTCAACACATTTCCCTATAGAGCTGCCACTTCCACAGCTGCCTGCTGGTTCGTTTACTTGGGCCAAAGTTAGTCGAGCCTGCAAAACATATGCATTTATACCCAACTACATCTGCGCCTTGTCCAAAGTCGAGCGTCGAGTGCGGAACCCAACTGCAATTACAGTTTACAAATGTCCGCACAATTCACTGCACATGAAACACCATCAATAAAATTAGAGCACAGGACACAACCAAGCAGAATAGGTCAGAACAGAAAGGAGCAGAGCTGGGAACCGCAGGCCATTCTTTATGGTAGCTCAAACTCAGGCCCATAAAAAAGCATTTATTAAAAATTCTCTACGCAAATAGGTTTTGAAATTAAAACAACATCATTTTGATTGAATACTGACTGTCCCGGTTGCGGGCATCTCTCGACCGCAAAACATATGCTACCTAATTTGAAATTATATTACACAAAAGAAAATGTTAGGAAAACGAAAAGAAAAGCCACTTGAAACACACACAGACGCACAATGACTGAAAGAAAAGGAAAACAATAGCCGGGCACAGTTCGTAAATTGCATTTCAGCTACAGACCGCAGTGCGATGCCGAGTCTTGAGACCTGGCGAGTGGAAAATTTATATAAATTGACTTCTTTATTGCTGCGTTGCGTTGCCCTTAATTTCGCAGAATTTGTCGAGGGCTCTTGGCTCGACCAAAACAATTTACCACCTAAGAAGCCACAGACGCAGCCGCAGTAGCCTCAACCTCAACCTCAAACTTGAACTCAAACTCAAACTCCAATCTCGACCTGAACCTCGACCACGACCTGATTGAATTTTACGCTTCATTTAAATTGAATTTATTATCCAGGCCTCCAACTCAGGTGGGCGCTCAGCTGGGCTCCCCAACAGACCCAAAATCATAATTAATAGACACGCATACATTTCAGTGGAAAAAAATAATATAAAATAAGACAAGGCAAAAAGCTTTTCCCTTCAACTTTTGAGCCTTACAAATTTCCACGCTTATTTCAATTACCTGCGGCGCCCTCCTCGAGGAGACAACCTCAGGAATTTCTCGCACTTTATCATAAGTTGCCCGGGTAGCCTGCCTGCCTTTGGATTATTTTCTGTCTCTCGGATATGTATGTGCTCCAATTTGTTTGCTACTTTATTAGGTTCCTTTTATTTTTTTTGCTGCTGCTGCTCCAGCAGCCCCAGCTGCATCTTTTATTTTGGCTTTTTTCCCGATATTGTTTTATCCGCTTCGTTTGTTTTCCGTGTTTACCTGGCTGGAAGTTTTTCGTGTTGCTGTCAGAAATTTCAGTTACAATAATACAAAAGAACTTTTTACTTAGGGCTGCTCCTTGGTTGCGAGGTTTCTGGGTTAACAGGTTGTCCTTTGGCTTATCTCAGGTTCGAGTTTTGGCGTGGCCCTTAAAACCCACTTTAAGAGCTGTGCTTAAAGTTTACTTACGCCTGGCAGTTGGCAGCTCCAGCTTCCTGCACATCGTTCAGTCATCAATCAATCTATCAAGGAATCGATGCGAGTCATCAAGTCAACCAAACTGACAGCCGAGCTGCAAGTTCACGAATCAAATGGTAATCAAATTGAGGCGCCTCCTTGCTGCCAGCTACAGCCGAAAGCTTTTAGGGTATGCAAATAACTCAAATTGGAAATGTGGCCAACGTGCAGAATAATCGTAATATTAGCAAAAGTTAAGAAAATGTTGATTTCGCATTAGGATAAATCGAGCATCTTATACGAAGAAAACGCCTTCAAAAATTGACCTATTTGTATATTGTTTCTTATATATTTGAGTACATAATTATGTTTTATTTCTATATAATGCTATTCTATTATAATACTTGATGATGTATTTTCTTTAATATATTTTATAAATTTCTTTTGTATGAACGATACTTTTTCGAATTACTACTAAAATCGTCAGTTTTACCTACACCTGAGAAATGGCTGAATGACTTGGTCACCTAGTCGATTTAGTCATCAGGGACTAAGTTTAGCCTTTTCTATTTATATTAAAAAGTTAGTAACTGCCTTTAACTTCTACTTTAAACTGGCAGCAGTTATTTAAGCCATTTCGCTTTAATGCCCATTGTTCTGTGTGGTTGGCCTAATAAAAAAATTAAATTTAATTACCAGCCACAAAACTAATTTGAAACTTTATCTCTGGATCGGCAGCACACAAGCATACTAGCACGAGGCACCCGAGCATTATCTAACATAAATTTCCCATTGCGTGTCCAAAAGCTATTTGTTGTCTCTACAACGCACTTCGTCGGTCGTCCGTCTGACAGACAGACAGTCAGTCAGTCAGTCAGTCAGTTGGACAGTCGGCATGTCAGTCAGCAAGTTAGATAGACACACGTATCCTACATCATTTCACCACTTTTCCTACTTTTTCTGCCATTTTTACACATACACACACATATTTTAGTAGCGTGCATTTTTGTGGTTTGCCGGTGGTCTTCCAAGTTATCCTCCACTGCGGAGGCTGATTGCCTACGCACTTTGCTGGTAGCTAGTAAAATGTGATACGTGCTGCGTTGGCTGCGAGTCCTAACTGAAGTCAGGAGAAAACTCAGCTTATTTAATTGGCTGTGCAGAGTGAGGCCATGACTTTAGAGGCTGATTTTCATCAGGCAGCACATTTGAGTTGTGTATATACATTTTATTTATATATATTTCTATTTGAATTTTATTTATTAAACAGCCATTTGTTAGTTATACACGCCGTGTGTATATATAAATGGAATTTTCTTTTCGAATGGCATCAATAGAAGAAGTCAAAGCACATTTCTTTGTCAAAGTACAATAATAAAGGGCTTAACATGATTGCAACATAAATTTCAGTTATATCCGTAATTGTCAATTGCGCAGATCATAAAAATACATTTGTAGAAAGAAAAAAACATAAAATGGCATTTTACGATTTTTCAATTAAACAAATTATTCCAAACAGTTGGTATTTTGGGTTTGGTTTTAAAATGGGAAGTGGCACGCGTTGGGTTCCGGCATTCGTGTGCCGAGGATTGATGCCATGCGGGCTGCAGGCTCATCAAATTTAATTTCCAATAAAAATTTCAATTGTTAACGCGCGCTGATTTAAATAGTTTTAAAATTTAATTGCGCCGCATTGTCAGACCAAAATACAAATCGCCCACACCTAGGCACAACAATCTAGCCACAACAAGGGGGCTAATTCAAGGTTTTTGATGGATGCATGTGAAAACTCAACGAACTGCAACGAATTGCTGCTTGGCCTCGGCATTAAACAATTTGTGCATTTTTCTTAGAATTTCCGCTAGTTCCGCTGTTGACAAAAACACAACGCGCTCAATTTTTCAACTTGGCAGCGCTGGCCCCTTGCCGCACATGTCGCCGACCTATTGGCGACTCACTGGCTCCGCCTGGCTGACCTGACCAGATCTGACCCGACCCAAAACGACCTGACCAAACCAGCACAGGCCAGCCCAGCCGCAGCCACCGACATGACCAGCGAGTCTCGCTGGCTTTGCTGTTGTCGTGTCAACCAAAGTGTTATTAATGGCTTGTTTTTACTAAATTTATTGCTTGCTATTTATTAATTTATTGACTTTAAATGCAATTAGATAAGAAAAGTGCATTGCAGTGGCCCTGGTCAGGCGCTTTGGGCGCCTTTTCGCTCTCCTGGGCTCTGTTCATTTTTCTTTGATCAGACACATGCATATGACATGTGTAATATGCACTGCAGCTGGCCGATAGCGAAAATTGCCATTTAATGTTTAATAATCGTTAAGGTTTTATGTTGGCCAGAGAGAAATATAGTTTCGCAGTTTCATTAATTTGGCTTTTATGGCAAATTTTAATGCATAAAAAGTTGTACACTGAAAATAAATATTGCAGCTAGTTTGGGCATAAACAATTTTCGCTTGATAGTTTGAAAGTATCCTGAAATAATCCAGAGTTATCTTGCTGTATGAAATTTGAGTTACAATAATACAATAGAACTTTTTACTTCGGGCTGCTTCTGGGATGCGAGCTTTGTGGGTTAACAGGTTGTCCTTTGGCTAATCTCAGGTTCCCACTTTAAGAGCTGTGCTTAAGGTTTACAAATGCCAGGCAATTGGCAGATCCAGTTCCTATAAGGTTTTTTGGAAATAATCACTTTTCTCTTGGAAGCTTTTACAAGCTGCATATTATATTCCATACACTTTTTTCCTGACGTCCTCTGAGTTACCTTTAGGAATATATTTATAACATCGCTCCCCCTTTCTTGGATACAAGCATACTTACTTGGGTAGCCCAATTTTCTGGTATGCTTTGAATGTACATAATAATTTGTTTGTTTTCGCTTTCGTTTCGAGCACTTATAAAGCCCAAAACATGTCACATACTCCCATAGCTGTTCGGTTCTGCTTTGCCAATCAATAACAATTTAAAAGCTGTTGCGACAACATGTGCCAAGGCCCCAATAGCTTTGCTATATGCCACACAAGCCAACTCCAATGAGAGGCCCACAGATTGCAGCAATTACGCAACATAACATGCAACAACAACAACAACAAAGACAATAACAACTTTGGCAAGAGAAGCGCCATATTGTGAGAGGAGTATGAGGGATGTTCTACCCTAAAATTTTATGTCACATTTGCGTCACATGCCGAACAGCCGAAAAATGCCAAAGAAATAAGCTGCAAAAGCTACAAAAAAAAAGGAAAAAAAAAGAAAATCGAAATGTATTTATATATATATAAATAGCTTTGCGACAAAATACGACGAAACACCATATAAAAGTTAAACAGTAATTTGACATAGACGACAACAGCATATGTGGGAGTGCTCCTCGTGGGGTGGATGGATAGGGGCAGGGGCTTTTGTATTTTGAAAATGGCTTACAAATTTGGTCTGACAAGTAAATATTTTTTTAGATAAAGCGTCCGAGTGCGTGAGCGTGTGCCCCGACAAAGCGTAGGCGCGTGAGCTATTTAAAAAAGAAAAAGAAAAAAAAGGTTTCTAAAAAAAGAACCAAAATAGGTCATAAAGGAGGACATGTTCTGTTGGTCAAGTTCGCCCCTTGGGCGGTTCTTTGAACTTTGGCATTGCTTCATGTTTAAATATACATACATATATACAAAAGGAAGGTATTTTTGTGGTTTCAACTGCTGCTGTCATTTGCTAAATAATTTCTGTGGTTTCAAGAATATTTCTAAACAATTTTTAATCACTTCTTTTGCTGTTGGTTTTAAAAAATGTTTTTTTTTCGCTGGTCACATTTTAGATTCAGTCAACCACATGGCGCAGTCATAAACATGTTCATCCTCAGCAACATGCGCGGTTCGGAAAACCACAAATCAAAATGTCAAAAGTGCTACAGCTGTTGATGTCTCTATAAAGGCTGCATCTCTCACTCACATAACTGGAACGGAAACTGGCCGGCTACCGTTCGGCGGAGCAGTTCGACTGAGCGTCAACCTCAGGTAAGCGTAAGCCACCACCAAAGTCTGGCGCTGAACAGCAGGCAGCTAATTTGGAACTGCTAATTATACCTGCAGGCTGCAGGCTGCTTGGGAATATGCTTGAAGATCATATAAATACCAAAAATTATGCATTGCATGCAACCGTTTTTTGACTTATTGCCTTCATTTTTCGTCCACCCAATGTTCCTTCCTCTACTTTTTTCTCTTGTTTTTTTTTTTTTGGCCAGCAACTCCTCGTAATTACCAAATTATAGGCTTACCCTTTTGGCTGACTGATTAGACTCATTTACAAATTTTTGTCTGACTGCATTTGGCTGCCGTTTTCCACTCTCGGAGACGCTCTCAGAGAAAGGTACGACCCGACGGCGCTTAATAGACAAATTAACTCCGGCTAACTCCGGTCGCAGCTGTCTGGCTCTATCTGGCTGTCTGTCTGGCCTATACTTAGCTTCGATAACATCTTGTAAATATTATGTAATTTTTTTATAAATTTCCCATAATTATAGTGGCCAGGTTGTTAGGCTATTTGATTTATAAGTACGCATAATTTGCTGCAGTTTGCGCTGGTGGTTGAACTTCTGAGAACTCGAGCACAGAAATCAATTTAGTACATTGTAGAACTAAGCACACACTGCGTAGTTAATATTAGCTTAGTTATTTTTCTCTACTATCCCTTCATTATTTTATCTGTCTACATTATCAACTATTTTCGAAAACGTTCGAGGTTCAAATTGAATCCAGAAATCAATTTAGTGCACTGTAGAGCCTAGTACACTTGATTAAAATTATATATGTATTCAATGTTTCACAACTTAAGCTTTAGCCTAAAACTATTTCATGTGCATTTTAGAGCATAGTACACTCAGTTAAATTAATATATGTAGTTAATGCTTCACAATTTAATCTCTGGCGTGGAACTACTTATTTTTTTCCATTCCTTCCTTCCTTCCTTTACTTTCTCTATCTACCTTTCGGACGTTACCTGCCGTTAGCTATGGCATTTATTTAACTAAATACTCCAAAATATATTTTAATCGAAAAATCAAATCAATTGAATCACTAAATTCTTGCCTGGCTGTTCTCTCTGCCTCCCCTGTTTTCCACTGTGCACTTTAGTCAGTACTTACATTTTATTTGTGAATATCTGTTTGGTACTGTTCCTTTATTTAAATACCCCTCGGCTCATAAAAGAGAACCCATTGAGGAAATGTTTTGAAATGTTTGCCATTGGTACTGTCGGGCATTCCCATTCCCATTCTTATTCCCAGTGCACGTTTTAATAGAGTTGTTTAAGGTAACTGTAAGTTTTTATAGATGTTCGTGTTTCAACAACGCTGGCAACTTAAATCAATTTGAGTAGTGCACAGCCGGAGGATTTTATACCAAATTTTTAATGGTGTATTTTGAATGGCTTTTCATTCCACGTCTGGCAATTTATCATGGGGCTCTTAACGAGCGCGCCCCGAATGCGTTGACTATAAACAAACAATTAAAAAGCGCAACGAAAACTAAAACTCAACACTTTCATTAAAGCATAGATACCAAATACAAAATACAAACTGAATTGGGCAACAATAAAATATCTTTATATGTTAGGGGAGGAGGAGGAATTACGGCCCTGAAAAGCTGTCATAAGGCAGCTAAAGTCGGTTCTTTGTTTGTCTGATCGAGAATAAACAAATACTGAATGTGACTTAAATGATAAAAATGTCAGAAAAGTGTCAAATGACGTCGACGAGGGCGACGAATGATGATAAAGAGCTCTGACTAAGCGGCTACCAGCACCCCTTTGCTCCATTTGACTTGGGGGAGCTGCTTAAAAAAAATAAATAAAAAGAATGGATAATAATTAAACGCACGGGACACATTTGAATAGCACTTCTTTCATATAAAGAGTCTGCCCTGCGTTCCACTTCCGTTTCTGTGCCCCCCTCTCCGCTGACTGGCGATCGAGTTGCAGTTGCAGACGCAGTTGCATTATCATTTCCAGTTTCCATGGATTCCCGACCGGCGGCTCGACTTCGTCTTCTTGTTCTTCGTCTCCGGCAACGCCCCCTGCTTCCGCCGAGTCTGGGGCCAGCCTCTGGTGATCTTGCCGCTTGATTTATGCGCCGCCTTTACTGAAATTTTGTATCTAAATGTGGCATTTAAGTTATCAACAACAACAAGCAGCAACTTGTGGTCCGTCCACGGTCCGTTCCTGGCCATCTGCCGCCTGGCGGGGCGCGCGTTCTTGTATTCTCAATGCATGCCCTTCAGTTTTCAGCTCTTGCCTCATTTCTCTTGTATGCGTTTCTTAAATCCCTGAAATATTTCGCGGCATGATTTAGTTGCATTTCACGCACATCACACGCAACGCACGCGGCCATGACTAGGGCCAACGGAGTGCGGGGCTATATGGCTATATGGACAATGTGAATGCGAGTTATTCGCGTGTGCGTAGCTGGCATATCTTCATATGCATACATATATGTTGGAAGGGGAATGCTACACTCGGGGTAGGTGTGCCACACAGCGGAGCCTCGTTGCGAGTTCCCAGTCCACAGCTCCCGCTGCGTAAAATGTTGTGCCATCATTTTTTCGATATTTACAGCAAAAGTCGCTAAGACTGGCGGCCCATCAAAATAATCTGGGGCGCTGCAAATAGTGGGATATTCCCATTATGTGGACACGTTTATATTAAGTTGTAGATATTCAGCTGATTTAGCATGTGCAGGGTATTTAAAAAAGATGTTATTTTTACCAGATACTAAAAGGGATTATAAATGAGTTTTGCAATCAGTTTCTTGCGTTATTTTATGGTTTTAATATTTTTTTAATTTATTTATTTTACATGATGATAAAAAATACTTTTTGAAAACAAACTTTAAGGCAGCGCAAGCACTTGAAGTTTGTTAGCCAAAGCTAATTTTGAGTCTAATGTTCCATTTGTAATTTAAATTTAATATTTACTTTAAAGTGTCTTTTCTTGTATTCTCACCTTTTAATATGCCCTTTAATTTCTTGTGCAGCGCATTAAAAATTTTGCAGCTTGCCGAAATTCGCTGATTCGCTTCCTTTTTTTTCAGTCTTGTTTTCGTTTTTGTGGCTCCATGGGGCTCTTTTTCCGTGGACTTAAAACAAAAGCCTACCCAGAGCAACAGCTGCCTGCCAATCGACTCATTTCAGACCCAAGCCCAATTCCTTTATGACGCGTCTTAAAGTTTTTGTTTTTTTTCCCCCTTACTTTTTATTTAAATACACTTGAGGCTCTTAATTATATTGCTGCGTGTTTTTTTGTTTCGGCCGGGCTTGGCTTTTTTGTTTTTTTTTTTTTTTGTGATGGAGCAGAAATCACCTGCGGCGTTCAAATGGGTTTCCGTTTGTATTGCTCATTTTAGTTAGTTTTGTTTCGTTTTTGGCATGTGTTTCATCTTCCTCAGCAAGGCGGAAATTTAGTTTTCGCTAATGGCCGCTAATGAAGCAGCTCGTGTCCGACTCGCTGTTGGATATCTTAAGAGCTTGCAAATTAGGAGCAGGCTTTTAGTAGCCAGCTAATTAGCAACTGTTCTGCATTTACAACATGTTGGCCATTGTGTTCGAGCCAGCTCCAATGCCCGGTTATCATAATTAACAAGCTCGCGCATTGTCCAACTCTCAATACGGAATGCACACAATTGGATAGAGATTTCCGCCCCCAAATCTCAGTTAGCCCACCCATCGAGTTGCTTCCGTTGTTTCCTTTTGGGGCCGCGCTGCAGGCACTTGAACCGCGTCAAGAGCGGACCACACACACACAGGCATAAACACACACACACACACACTCGTACAGAAACCTCAACGTCGACGCCTGACAGTTGAGTTGGACAGGCCCAGAAGAGGCGTCGTCGTCGAGTGGCTAAAAAAGGAGAAATACATATTTTGCCTTTTTCTGTTGCCTTTTCATACAAATTGAATATACAGCTATAATTCCAAGTATTCACTGACTAAATTTAAATTATTGTAGACTAAAGGCAAAGTTTGCAACACTTTAAAGAGCTCCATTTAATCTATTAGTTTATTACTTTAAGCAAAAGAAACCATTCAGTAAAGAATTTATTTATAGCTTGCAATATTATTAAAGTTAACATTTTTACGCTCCAGGAGTTTAATCTTAGTCTAAAAATATAGAACATATTTCATCAAGATCTTGAACCTGCGTAGTATTGATGAATGTGGTCTAACCTTTTTAAGGGGCCATATAAATCATATATGTATATCTCATGTCGTTTCAAAGGTATTCCATCTTCGTTGTAAGAAAAAATAATCCTAGGCTTGCATTAATTTTTTTTTTTTTTTTTTGCCATCGCCTTTGGGCGCGACATTTTTGTCACCAGGCCGCGACGCCTGCGTCACATTTCATGAGAAAAAGTGCAGTCGGAGTTTGGGTCTGGAGCGGACGAGGCGACGCGTCGGGACCGGAGTCTGGGGAACTCAAGTGGTGACAGCTCTGGTTTTGTGAGGGGCCTGCGGCTGATTATGGCCAGCACTTGGGCCTGGGCTACTGTTTGTATAGACTCCTGCGTCCAGTCAAAAACTATGCCCCGACACGACGATGATTTACAAATCTGTGGAAAAAGTTTTGAAAAACTCGAACTCATTGCGGTTGTGGTGCGTATCTGGTGTCACATTGTTTACACAGACAACTGTGGTGTGGGTTTGTTGTTGTTGTTGTTGTTGTTGTTGCTCTTGCACTTCAGGGGGATTTGTGAGATTAACGTGTTAAAAAATAAATATTTGGTCTAGTTAGTTTTCTCTGGCAATTTGTTATTCAACTCTCGACAACAGCAAAAACAAACACAAACTCGGAGACAGAGCACCTCACAGCATGCACAGTTTTCCATTTCTGCAGTATTTCATCTTTGCAGTTTTCCACCAGTAGCAGCAGCAGCAGCAGCAGCAGCAGCAGCAGCAGTGGCAGCAGCAGTCGCAGCAGCAGTAACCCATCAACATCATCATCCTCAACGTCGTCATCCTGGTCATGGTATCTCGGCTCTAGCGCTCAGCTTGTTGTTTGTTTGCTCTTTTTGAAATGTGCATAAATTCATTTTGGTAATGGGATTTTCCTTGGCTTCAAACTGTATCTTTTTCTTTCTTTAATTTTTTTCTGTTGTCGCTCCTTTCTGTTGTGGGTGTTGCCTTTCGGTTTAAGAGATTTGTAGCTGCTTGTTGCCCATGGCAAATGTGCTTGTGCTGGATGGGCCAGCTCTGCATTTAATAAGCAACAGCTGCCAGTGGCAATGCGATTGCCACTGAATGATGAGGTCCAGCTTTGTGTTGAAATTAATTTGAATTATAAATTGTATACAATTTTGTAATTTCCACTTGTGCTTGCAATTATAATTCATTTATGGTTTATTTAAATTGCATGCAATATTTCGCATACTTTGAAATTCCGGATTATTGCAAAAATACAATTTAATTAATCAGTTTTTAATACGTTTTTTTGTAAAATTATTAGCTGGCAATCGTTAAGCATTCATAATCAATAAATGGGCTTATTTCAATTTTATGCATATTTTTGTTTCAGTTAAAAATTTTATTTAATTTTAATCACATTTTCAAAAATAAATTTAATGTATTTATATAAGCTTTTTAAATGAGTGGAAATTGTGTTTTATATTAGAGTCATTTTTTGTTATTTGGAATTATATTTTTTAATTTTCAAATCTCTTTCAATAGTTCCTGTTGGAAATTCATTTAGAATTTTTTGATCTTTTTTTTTTCACACTTTTCTTTCAATTATTTAAATCTCACTATGCGTTTGAGATCAAAGAGCATGCGAAAAACATTTTGTGCAACTTATTGGCCTCGAGGCCATAACAAATTGAAAACGCCTGCCAATAGGCTGAGGCTTTCCATCATAGTTTGTGGTTGGGTATTTAAATGCATTTCCCATGAGCTAACTACATTTTCCCAGGCCCATTAAATATAAAGCAAAATTGGTACAACAACAACCCTGCGAATAATTTTCAATAGATGACTAATTACGTCATGGTCAATTAGTTGTATTTGGGTCACAACTACTCAGCAGGGGGTTGCAGGGGTGTGGCCGGCTGCCCAAAAGGTGTGTGTGCGCGCGCTCTATATAGGGTCTGTCTGGTCAGTTGCTGTGCTGATCGATAGGAAAATTATGGAAAAATTTAAATTAAACATGGGACGAGCTGCCTACACGGACATGAAGGGTTAAGATGGCCCTGGGGCATAGGTTCAACCCTTGTTGGTGTGCACCTTGTTATTGTTGTTGTTGTTATTGTAATCATAGTTGTTGACATTTCGTAGCGTAAATTGGTATTTACATATGTCCCGTTGTCCTGTGCCGTTACAGAACCGATCAATGTGCCCCGCCTGCATTACCAATTGGGAAATTTTGTACATGTCCTTTGAGCTTTTTCCGCAGCAGGCGGGGCACGGAGCGAGGACGTGTGTGTGTGTATGTGTGTGCGTGTGCCTGTGTGTATGTTATCGTTGTGTGCATGTTTATTTGGTGATTGTCCTTTCGTCCTCGTCGCAATGCAGCTGTTTCATGCCCATTTAACACCTTCAATCCGCTTTGCCTTTGCCTTTGGTATGTACCAATAGATACATAGATACATTTAAATATATTCTAGTATATATGTATGTGTGTATGTATATATACATATATATTTGGCATATAACAAGCTGTGCTGGAAAAATATTATCGCTTGACATACTATGCTTGTCAGCCTGGGCATGTTTGCGCGCTTCCCACGTCCTGTCTGTGCATTTGTATCTGTATCTTTCAGATGCACAAGGCAATTGGTTTATTTTCCAATACGGTAGCCGCTCAAATATGCCAATAGCACAGTGTTCCGGGGGCTCCGGGTAGCTGAGGTGGTTCAGAGCAAATGTAATTTGTGTAAACATTTGCCCAGTTTTCTCACTGATTTTTGGCTCTTGCTCGTTCGCTCCTTTCGAATCTTTTTTATGATAAACAGTGTGAGAAATCGTTGGATGGATGCCTCGTAAATTTCCTATTTGAAATTTTCCCTTTGCATTTCGATTTTCGTGTACGTCTCTTGTGTAAACACATCACAGATTCTGTTTCTGTTTCTGATTCAGATTCGAATTCATATGTCTGCAAAATTGTTCAACAACAAAATGTTGGCAGATTATGGGTTAAATTTATGAGAATATTTGCTTGATATTTGGGCCAACGATGTCTTATTTTGTGGCACCGAAATGAAAATGTTCTGTAAAGACTTGAGCTCAATGCAATTTTGTTATTTTGAATACTATTTCCCAATGGATTTCGAAAGATTAACTATTGTGTTAGTGGGAATTAAGTCCATGGGGCATAAATTGCTAGTTTTGGTCACAGTTCACCGATAAAGATCTCAACCGTGCATTGTTTCTTGTAGATGAAGTCACAAGCAGTAGTTCATTTAGTTGCATTCTCACCCAACTAAATGATCCCAAAAGATCCTACTGCATACGCTTGAGTGCCGCAGTGACACAACACTTTGTTAGACCCGGAATTCTACAAAAATAGCAAGTAATGCTGAGGCTCGCAAGGAGCAGGATATTGCCACCCACAGACTGGCAGATACTGGGACCAACCGCATAGCTTACGCCCGAAACAATTTTCTGACACAATTTTCCCATGAAAACAAGGCAAAAATTTACTCATATTTTTCACAACTCTAGTGCCAGCACATAGATCATTTTTAACAGGGGTTGCTGCTGGGATGCTGCTACTCGTGCGTGGCGCTCCCTCTGTCCTCGGTTCTCTGTCCTATGTCCTGTGGCCTGTGCACTCTCCCTTTCTCGGTTTCCTTTCGCTTTCATGTTGTTTTTCATGTTTATGTGCATTTAGTTAATCAGTTACGGCTCTTTGATAGTTGCTTCGGGGGCGGTTTGGATTACAAAAATTATAAAACACGTCACGCTTAATGAAACTTTATGGCGCCTAGTTTGAAGCGCAATGCGGGTGCGAGCGAGAGGCGCCACTCTCTTACCTGTTCACAATTAAGCGGCAGGTGTAGCAGCTTGCACGTGAACATTTACGAGCCCACATATCATTCCTGTTCATAGTTGTTATTGTTATTTCAAGCGTTCGTTGCTTGCCCTCCTCCTCCCCTGCCTCGAGTGGAAATCCGTTTGGTTTAACAACAGCTCCGGGCTCGATGCTCGGTGGTGCTCGGTGCTCGGTACTAGGGAACCCACACATAGCCATAGTTACATCCTCTTGTATGGGCGACGCCCCCTCCGGCCCGGGCACATACATCAAAATTAACTGAAATGTCAGCTGCAGTTACAACAACAACAACAACAGCTACGAGCAACAACTAACTATTTTCACTGGCCAGCACCGAGTTATTCGCATTGTTGTTTTTTATGTGTTTATAATTCATGCTCATTCATCTTACACATACTGCAACTGCCATTGCCACTGGCTCTGCCTCTGGCTCTGGGCATGGATCCAGGGTCTGTCATATTGGTATTAAATGTTAAGACCAGGCAACGTCAACCTTACTACAAAGATAATTACAATTGTGTCATATTTTTCTCATTAGCGCAGACTTCGGACTTACTGTGTGCTCGACATGTCGCTGGGGTCGCCAGCTCTCTACACGTTTTCCATTGCTCATCATATGGGAGCCGCATCGTTAGCTGCTTGCCACGCCCTCCATTTGAAGTGCGCACCTTTTGCGACTTGACTCGAACTGCAGTTGCTGTTGTTAATTAGCTACACTTGATTACTTTCGAAAATTACAACTGTCAACGTATTATTTATGGTTAAAAATGCATTTCTGTTGCAATTTCCAATTTTTTGATTACATTTTCTTGTGCTCTGTTTCTCAAATGGCAAGGGAGTATACCTGAAGGCAATAAATATAACATTATGAATATTGAGTAGGCCTTTTAAAAATGAAGACCCAAAATTCTTATGCCACGCCCAAGCTGGCCTAGTTTATATTTAAATCATTTACTAGGAACAGAGTATCTCATAATGCATATAGCTTCACATAAGCATACTCTAAGAAAATAACTTCTTGCGTAAATTAAGTTTCTTGTTTCATTAGCGAACTTTTAGCTCATATGCCATAAAAGTTTAATTTATCTTGCAAAGAACAGAACATGTTGTTGGCTCGGGAATAATTCATCGCAGCGCGTCACAAGTTTCTTATTTTATTACTCAATTTATATCTCATATATGATTCCTCAACTCTTTTCTTGACGCAAACCGGGAAACGAAACTTGAAGCTCTAAAGAGAAACCGCAAGTTTTTAATTGCATTAAGAAAATTTTGACTTATATGCAATATTTCTTGGCAAATGGGAAAATTTTCAAATCAAAACGAGTAAGAGTGTTCCAGTCGGTTCTTTTCGACTGGGGGATATCCTGAACTTTCTACTAAATGCAGGTCAAATAAAATTTTTTAAATTTTGAGTTCTCGTCGAACTCTCAGTTGCATTCAACGTTGCCACCGCCCAATACCCCACAGCCATATCAAGAATTTTACTTTGGTGAAAAATAACTTAACATACACAGAGCCCGGATTGCGATACAAACGCAGTAGCAATTGTATTCGTGTGTATGTGTGCACATGCATACCAAAAACCTTGCAATTTGCGCTTGTTGCCGCAACCACGTGTTCTTGCCAATATAACCACATGTTCTCTTGAATAACTTCTGTGTTTCTTTGCCTTTCTGGATGCAATTTTCAGCAGTAGATTTTATTGTGCGATAGAATATTCCTCTATTCTTAAAAAGACAACAGCATTAAAATGGATGCTAATTGGTGGCTAGATCCAAATGATTTATAGCTACATATGTCGGCGTGGCGAAGAGTGGGGTTGAGCTAGATACTCTGTATATACTATTCTTATAGATGGATGCCAATTTTGTTGTCAAGCTCTAAACCCTAAAAACATGATTTTTAACAATTTCTTCGATCGATTATAAGAAACGGTGAAAGTTATCAGTTATCAGAAACTGCGTGTACTGCGTGGTCACTAGGAGGACCAACGTTCAAAATTTCAGGAGATTGAGAGAGACGGACTTGACTAGATGGACTCGGTTATTGATGCTGATCAAAATATATCTTTATACATTATGGGATGGGAGATACTTCCGTCTCCCTGTAACATACATTTTCATATAACCATTTTCAATGGATTTAGAATACAAAAAAAGGTTATGCACTTTAAGGCGAGATTCCTAAAGCCATTACTCAACTTCAACTCCATTTATAAACCTTTCCTCAAGCTTTTTAATTTAAATTACTGAATTCCTTCAGCAAACAAATTTATTGATACACTTTGGCTAAGGAGACATAGCCCCAAAAATATGTCATTATCAATTAGTAGAATCTCATATCGAACACGCCTCAGAGCACAAATGGCTGGGCATGTCACTGGGGAATTCCAGTTAACCTCAACATGACATCTCTTAAATATATGTGTAAATACCTGCGCATAAAGCTGACACACATGATCAAATTATCGGGCTGACATGTTCAACGGAAAGTATCTGCTAAATGCGTTCGAGCGTTGATCAAATGAACTGCCGCCTGATCTATGAGTAGAATGTGGCCTGTGGCCCAACCACAATTTGCCCCACTTGGCCAGCTGTGTGGTGTGAATGCAATCACTTCCGTTTCACTGGTTCTGCGTTGCCCCTTTGAAGTGATCGTGCGTGCTGATAAAAGCCAAAGGCGACTGCCTCATACGTTTCGTATCTTGTATCTGGTGCGAGTATCTTGTATCTGACGGATAGGCAGCGCTGTGCCGTTTACCTTGCCTCAGTTTTGTTTGATGTGCTCTGTTGATATTTCTATGGCAATTAATTGATTGTGACAGATTGCTATGAAGTGCTCAAACCCCTCACACAGGCCACCTCTCCCCTTCGATTCTCTGCATCTCCGCCTGACTGACACTTTTGTGTTGTGTCATGCGTTTAAATTGAGAAAAATTCTGCGTTCCGTCAGGGGGCAACACACACACGCACACACACATCAGCGAGTGCTGATGGCTCGCTGCATCCTCTGCCAGACAATGTCTTCCAGCAAAAAGTAATACATTCTGTTTACATGGCGCAAATCTAGCAGCAATTGCCATGAAAGACGCAAAAAAGCTTCTGCTGCCATTCGATGGTACTGCTGATATGCAAAACAGATGTCGCCGCATGTCGTTGCATGCCGCTGATGTGGCCGATGTTGCCGTTGTTGCTGATGTTTCGCAGTTCGGACTGTCGTCAAAACTGTTGTCCCAACATGCATATTAATTTTATTGCTAACAATAACAAATCCATCGACAACTATTGTGAAATGCATTTAATAGTAGCACTAAAACGCAGCAACAATGCAAGCGTCAACAAAAGAATGCATTGTCGATGGCGGTTAGGGAGTAGTCGACTAACGTACGTACCCTGCAATTACAACTCTTGTGCTAATATCAACTGACAGTTGATGGTTGCGAACGATGAAGACTTCAACATAATTGTTTCTATTGCCTAAGGCCTCATGCAATAAGTAATATATGTATTAAACAGTTGTCACACTTAATAATAATTACAAACTGTAGATAGCTCGGCTTACGATTCGAAACAACTCTCTTTAACTCGAGGTTTTCACGTCTTTAAACTAAGATCTTGTTTCAAACCAGAGTTATTCATCATCTTTTCCTAAATAATATAGCTAACAAGTATGTTTTACTTAATTTTATAGTTAGGCATTAATCTATTTTGGCTGAGTCTTACTTACTTATTATTTTAAATGAACATTTTTTTCATTAAAATTAAATATGCTGATCATCGGGTTTTGATTCATATATCCTTGCTCAAAAAAATGTACCTACGAATTGGTGTAAAGTCGTGAATATATGTTGTAAGTAAAGTCTTATAAAATCATTTTGCTCACTAATTATTTTAGTTGAGAATAACAATATTGCCCACGTCTTTTTTCTTTATTAAATATGAAGCTATATTTATTTTATATATTCATGTTTTTACATTATAGTGTAAATCAAATTTTTTTCAATTTCAAACCTTGTCATGCATGCGACGTTCTCTATGAGAGCACTTAAATAGAAATGCAGGGTATGCAATGCAATGAAGCGAGGGAGCAAAGGAGCATCACAGTTGACAACAAGTGGGGGACACCTCGGACTCGCTCTCTGCGCTGTCAACTGACAGCCTGTCAGTGACAGGGCACAGTCTGTAGTCAGTGTCGTCATTGTTGTCGTTGTCACCGTTGTACGTTGTTGTTGTTGTTGCAGTTGTTGTTGGTTTGCCACATGTGCAGCAGAGGCAGCAGCAGCAGAGAACAAAAACAAACTATAAGATTTTATTGCTTTCTCGCATGTGAAGAACTACGCGAAGTTGATGCTGCAGGTTGCTGCGGGTTGATGCTTCTGCTTCTGCTGCTGCTGCCACTTCCACTGCTACTGCCACTGCAGCCAGTGGCAGGAAGCAACAAGCCGATGCCTGGCAAAACCCTAAAAGAAGCTACAACCTGCCCCGCCTCGCCTGCCCAGCATTCAACGGGAACTGCAAACAAGGGCGTTGCACGAGCTGTCAAAATGAGCAATTACTTTGCAAAAATGTTGCACAACTCACGTGTTCTATGCGCTGCAGCCCGTACAGATTTTGCTGCTACTGCTGCCACCCAATCCCGTCGCGTCCCTCTGACAATGGGGCGGGCCTCCCCCCGCAGCACTGCACAAGTCGTTTGTCTTGTTGGGCTGCTGTTTGGCAAAGTTTTCGTTGCGCTACCCCCCAAAAACTGGCATTTGGAATATGGAAATTGATAGTGTAACCTACTTATTGTTAAGTTTACGGACTTATGCAGCAAATGCCTGTCTGCAGCTGCCTGGTAATTAATTGTTTGGGCTAATTACCTGACAAACAGGTGCTCAAGTTGCAGAGGTTAACATGTTAACATGGAAGCAGTTAAGTATGTATTGTTACATTCTAAGCCTGAAATTTGCTTTTTGTGAGTGGCTTGGAATTGGGAATAGAATCCGGTGGTAAATCGCTTTTGGGTACAGGCAAAAATTCAGGCTTCATATTTTGGGAATTATATTTGAAATGAATGTTATTTTTGCAGTGCCCTATATACTGCCTGATAATACAATATATATTGTCAACTTTTCATCAGCATTTGCACGCTTTAACCATGTGCGAATTATTAGCACTCATCCTGAAAATAATTGGCTTGTGTTCCTCTAATTTAGCACAGCCTGCTCCCAAGTGGTTTCTCACGACATTCTATTAGTACAAGTGGCTAGCCACACCCATTAGCATCCAGGTGAGACCCCGGCCTTTAAAAACACTGCCACCTGCACTTAATGCCCTGACCACAATTGTAGTAGCCCATTAAAATTTCGACTCAACCTCAACCTAATGTTGGCATTTCGTGCTTACTATTCCTGGACCAATTTTTTCTTCTCTTTTCCGCGCCTCCCATCACACACGTGAAAGATGTTGACGTTTACGACGCAGACGAGACTCCGTCACCGTCGCCGTCTCCGGCTCTGATGATGATGATGCGGACTGCGGCGACGACGATGACGTTTGAGCCAGTCAAAGAGTGTTGCCCAGAGCCCCCGACCCCCAACTTCGAACATGCTGGCAACGCTTCTGCGGGTGTTAAATGTGTTGCCACTGGCACTGGCTGCAGTTGCCCCCCTTTTACTCCACTTTTCTTTATTTCTTCTCCATTTTTTTTGGTATTTCGGGGCAACTTTTGCCGTTCATTTAATGGCTTCATTTTTGCTTTGACATTTTTTCCATGTAGCTCGTAGCTCTCGTTTTTCCTGCTGGCATGTTTGTTGTGCTGTCAGCCTGTCAAGCTTCTCCCTCGCCTTCAGCTCGCTTTTTCCCAAGTTGTTCGTTGCTCTCTTTTTGGCCTTTTAAACTAATTGCATTGCCGTGTGTCTGTTAGTGCATGTGCTGGAAGAAAAGTGCAATAACTATTTAAATGATTGCATAGCGCACATGTGACAACCACAACCGCGGACTCAGCCTCACTCTCCTCAGGTGGAAAACGGAATACCCTTGGTGTGTTCTCTTACACCAAAAGCAGAACAGGCTTACTTTGCACCCCTTCTCTGCGACTCTCATGAATTAGAGTTAAGCTTAAATAATTTCATCCTTACTCGTGCTGTCATTTCAATTTACTTTACTTTTGCGCTATGTCTTTCTTTTTGTGGCTCCCTCTCTTTCTCCCTCTCTCGCTCACTGACTATTTATCTCTCTCTCTCTCTCTCTCTCTCTCTCTCTCTCTCTCTCTCTCTCTCTCTGTCTCTCTCTCTCTCTCACTCTCTCTCTCTCTCTTATAATAATACCTAACTTACAACGTTCTTTTCTCAAGCATTTGTATGAATAATATTATATTAAATATTATTTGGGATTTCACTACAGAATTATTTTATAGAATTCAAGGAAAACCTTCATTTAACGTTAATATTTTATTTTGCGTGTTTTTAAATTTGAAGAGCATTCAATGTTCGTTTCAACTCTGCTCATTTGTTGTTTTGGTTTCCAAGTGCCAATTAAATGTTGCTTATGTTTGATTATTGCTGTCAATTCAGTTCCAAATTTACGTCGGTTGGCTGTTGTGGATGCCGCGCCAGTCTCTTCCAGCTGTTCGTCGTCACTGGAGCAGGAACTGGAGGTGGTGGCAAGTGCAAGAATTCTTTTAAATGCTTTTCACTGGAACTGCTGGCACTCTCAATGCGCGGCAGTGGGCGAGAAGGCGATGCAGTGCGTTGACCGACACTATGAAACCGCCCCAAATTGCGGAGGCGTGACCTCCGACGAATTCCTGTATTGCCTGATAGCTGCTAAAATGCTGAAATGCTTGGCAATCAATTTAATCATAATTCTGATAGCACAAAACGTGTTGCAACACGACCGCAACAGCAACTGAAAGCCGAAAAGGCTAAATCGATAGCACGAAAATCTGAACCCCATTGCCTCCCCACGCCCACCTTCTGCACTAAGCAATTGTGAGTGTGAAAAACCATAACATGTGCTTATCACATCGCAAACACAAATACAAAACACTCTACAAGCACACGCACGCACACACAGTCATGTGTAGCTGAAAACCATGACAAATTAAAGACAACTCCCCCTGATTCCAATTCCAATTCCAGTGCAAAGCCCGAACCCAATCCAATTCGGAGTCTAAACCATATTCGAAACGTGCCACATTGCGGCATAAACGATAATTACATTTGGCAGAGTCGCCGTTTACCTACACGACGTGGCGACATATATTCGTATTATCCTTATTGATCCTTATGGACGCGGCTTATATGCAATTCGAGGACGTTGATAAATTGTAACAAACTGCAGCTTAAGGAAAAAATCTATAAAACTCAAGAACTGCTCTCGACATGTGCATTATAATCGGGTTTTTCTTGCTCTCTGCACAATGGAAAATGATGCAGTGCCTTTTTGCTCGGCACTTTTCTTCGGGAAATTTATCGCATATGTCGCAAGTCTCACATGATATGCCAGATTCTCGACTGTCTCTCTGGTGCCATTGTAATTTTTAATGGTCTGCCGGCGTTGCTTCCTGCAGGTCATGCCGCCAGCCCGGGCGTTAGTCCGGAGGCAGGCGGAGCAGCATTTGGTCTGTTGGTTTGTAATAGAATTTTTGCATTGCATTTGGCCTGAGCTGAGCTGCCTGCAGCGATAAATGTGATAAATGAAGCTCTAGTTGGTCTTGTTTTTGGTCTGCATAGAAATGCATTATGCAGATGGCCGCACCGAAGGATTTATAACCCTGATGTTTGTCTTGGTAATAGCCCAAGTCGACACATAGGATAAAAATATTAGCCAGCATTATTGCGAGAGCGTTCAGTTTTATGTTGTCGCAGGCACTTACAATGTGCACTTCGAGGCGTAGCCAAAGTTTTGAGTCCAAAAAAGATAGATGTCCATTCCGTCAGTGAGTCGGTATTCAAATGGCGCTGGGTTATATATTTTAAGCCCAAGGGTCGGTATATGGAGAAATTTAAGAATTTTTAAATATATATTTCGGCTTAAAGGAATCCTTCAATGCATAATTTGATGTGCCTGCTGTTCTAACTGCATTTTTATGGCCGCGGGGGCTTTGTCTATGGTAGTTTATGACAAATAAATAAAATTTTTATTGCACTTCCTGTAATTTATTGCAATGCAGTTTCGCACTGTGCAGTTGTCAACTCGTTCTGCTTATCGATAGCCGCAACATTTTGATAAGCGCGAGGGCAGCTGGTTTATTTGTTGTACTTGGACCGTATTTATTTTAAAAGCATGGACGGTTATTTTACATTGCATATGATAATCGTTATATTTCGTATTTATTTGCATATATGAAAATAGCAGGCAAACTGACGACAGGCGACTGAGCGAATCCGAGCCTCCGAGTATCCTCATATATAGGAAATATAATGCAATGCGCGTGTACAGAATTTTAAATCGAAATATAAACACAGACAGTGCAGACATTGGGTTGTGGGCGGGGCAGGGGTCGGGCAGGGTAGGAGCACGGCACACTTAAAAGATTAACTATAAGCGCACGGCACACGAAGCAAGGTTCGGGGCTTCAGCGCACAGTTCTTCATATAAGTACATATACTCGTACCTATCTATAAACAAACATACAAGCACACACACACACACACACACACACTGACATATATGTTAAAATTGTTGTTGGTTTTGTTCTGTTGTTTGGGCTTTATTTTTGTTAAATATTAAACATTGCTTGAGCTGCTGAAAACAATAACAATAAAGCCGCTCACCTCTTTATAATTGAAAACGGTTTGTCTCGCCTCCTATTTATGAATATCTCTTTTTTTGGGAGGGGGTTTTTGTTCTTTAAACCGATTTTAATTTTAACGTTGATAAGTTGCCGTGCGGTACTTATTTTTGGCCTATTAGCGTGTGGAGAACATCGAATATGAAGAGAAAAACGTAAAAGAGTTCGGAAAGTGAAAAAATGTCTCTTTAGTTAATCCATCTGAAAGTCAGTTGTCTTAGAAAAAATCAAATATTAACTTATGCTTTTATTAATGAAGAAATGTGTTTAATATTGCGAGAATTTTAAAAATTATCTGACCTTACCGATACAGAGGTTCTGAATAATAAAGATATTCGCCTAAACGTTATGTAGATATAGATGTATTTCGAGAATAGTCTCTAATTTAAATGTAAATTTGCAGAAAATTGACTATGCTCTTGAAATACTTAAAAAGTAATATATTTTTGGTTGGAAAGCGTATTCAATCTTCGTGCTGCCTCAGCTGTATTTTGTTTAAGTTGGTTTCTTGTCTTTTATTTACATACGCGACTGCACACCGACAATTTGTTTGCCTTTGTTTTCTGTCAATATCGCAGGAGCAGTGCGCACTTGTCATCATCATCATCATCTCCATCTTCAGCTACGGTCTGGGTCTGTGCCTTGGGTAAACAGCAAATCCCACGCACGTCGGTTTACGTAACAGATAGATAGAGAGTGAGACCAAGAGTGAGAGAGAGAGCGGGCGAGACAGGGAGACAAGGAGAATTGCAGCGACTCTTGAGGGTCTGAGGCAATGCAAGTTTTACCGCCAAAATCCACTTGACTTTTTGTCAGATACTTGAGCAAGTCAAACTGTCGGTCTGAGCTGTGTTCCAGCTCTGCTTCTTGCCGCCTTACGGGTTTCTAATTATAAACTGCTCTGTCAGCAGTCAGTGGAGCGACCCGTAAACCCTTTGCAAGTTCCAAGTTCATGAACTTGTGCATTGAACTTCGGCCAGTCAGCCAAGCCGAAAACCAACTTGAAAACGGCTTCAGCATCGAGTTTAAGACACGAATTTTCTTTTTTCAGCTCCTGTTGTGGTTCTCTTGTTGTTGTTGTTGTTGTGGAAGTGTTTGTTTTCATTAGGTTGCAGTAGCCATCTGTTCTTACTTGCAACTGCCGCAGACTTTTAATTTGTGTGGATTTCCAGTTCCGTTCTACACAACGATGCACGGCCCCTTGGCCGAGGTCGAGGTCGATGGTTGCAGTTGAGGTCGTTGCTTGAGGTTGAGGTTCCGCTGTCGTGCCATGTAATGTAAAGTGGAAGTTGTAATTTAGTTAGCTCCAAATGACTTTTCGGCACAACATTATCATTATGTGCATTTAATTGCTGTTTGTCTTCCACTTCAATTCCAACTCTTCTCCCTCTCTTTCTTCTTTTCAAGGCCCATCCACTAATTTGTGTGAACCTCCTCTGATTGCAGAAGATTCTTTAGTTTCTGTTCTGCTCATCGGATGTGAGCCGCATGTTTTGTTCATATTTCCTAATATTGCATAAATGGGCAAAGGACAACTCATTTCAAAGAATAAAGGCATTAGTTATAGTATTAATAAGCTAGCCCAAGAATTATGCAAGCTTCTATAGAGCTTTAAGAGACAGTCACATGTAGACTGTGAACTCTTACTCTAGACTCTCTGTTTCCATTTTAATTTTAATTTGATATGAGGCCAAATACTTGTCCAGCATATCTACTGGCTGCACTTACATATTATTAAATGTGAATAGTTTTGTCTGTGCCACGTCGTATACTCATTTACGAGGCTCGTCGTGGCACAGGACATGGCCACAGAGACCGACAACTGTCCACAACCACAAAACACATCAACGGCAGCGGGCAGCAAACAGAAAAACGTTGAAATTAATGAGAAAATTCTCAGCTTGATATAAAAAACCACAAGATAACACAACGGGACAGGAGCTAGTAGGACTGTAGTTGTCCTGGCATTCAGGATATGCGCCCGGATATGCAAGTCCAGCTACAAATGCAAAGCGCCAACATCACGTAGTCGAGGGGGAAAAACTTCACAGCAGATAAAAATTGCAATGCATTTAACAGCATTAAGAGCCCAACAACAAAGTGCTAAATAAAATTTGCAAAAAAAAAGGCAGAATAGCAAAAAACAAAAAAGAGAATTAAAAGGAAAAACTTGCAAATGATATTAACAGCGAAAAGGACGTTTAATGAAAACACAACTGGCTGCAGATCTAGGCGGGAATCTCGAGTAGGTTGTGGCTAGCGGACTCTTGTCCGCCATTAGTTGGCTTAGTTATGCGCTATCTTTTAATGACACCCGCTGCTAGCCATAAAAGCAATCATATAGCAGTTGCAGCAGCAGTAGCAGTAACTGTGCCACTTGCAGTTGCAGTGGCACTCGAATCCATTCGCCATATGCATACAAGTGCTCCAGCGCTGCCAGCGACGACACGTGGCAGCTGCAATTGCTGCCCGGGATTGGGTGGCTAGGGAGTGCCCACTTCCCGCTGGAGCTGCCACGAGGCAAGCGTTTGCCGGTCACGTGCAACAACTTCAGCTTACAACGCCCAGAGCTGCCAGCGATGGTAGGAGTTGTGGGAGATCTACGTAGCTGGCAGGGAAAGCTGGGGGAGAGCGTTACTTGCAGTTGAACGCTTTGCCAACTTAATTTTCATTTGGCTGTACACAGTTTACCTGGCTGCGATATTCCATACCCAACCGCATCATCAACGACGTCATCCGCATCATCGTTGACGGATGCGTTCATTCACTTGGAATGGCAAACAAGTAAGCCAAGTATAACGACATTTAAATGTTCTTGATGTGTTGCCAAGTACACGGACTCTTTTACTGAATAACACTTTTTTGAAAGCGGCATTGAAGGAAATGATTGTATTGAAGATTTTGGAATTATTTGCCTATATAGATGTTACAAGGAAATAGAATTGTAAATAATTTTCCTTTATTATATAGAAATGGGCTTTGTTTTATTAATTTTTTTTATTTATTTTTTAAATATTTGCCTTTATCTTATAGAAATGGATTTAATTTTGATATAATTTTAGATTATATATTTCTTTAATATATTGCCAAATGCTTGCACATAGTTCAAATACCCAATGAAAGTACATGAAAATTGGCTGCCATTTCAATTTTTGCCAATTGATTGCAATTTTTATGATTAATGCTCGGCTGTTTGCTAGAGAGAGAGGGAGAGAGAGAGAGAGTGGGGGAGGGAAAGCACTTTGTTTGGCACTAATACAGATACGCCGGCAATTTAATTAAAGTGCCGTGCCTGTGCGCCGATAATTATGCAACAGCTTTTCTCTTTGATGCGTTTATCGATTTATTGAAGTGTTAACCAACACTGCGGCCAGTTGTTGATATGGCTCGATGTATGTTATCCAATAACTCCCACAGACGCACTCGCACACACATTGATTGACGTCATGCGGTTATTTTGCCGCTGCCACTCCCCCTTGGCCCCACGCCCACACACTAATGACACGCTTCAACGCGTTTTACATTGATTTCGCCTCGTTGACGCGTTATTTATTATTATTTTGCTGCATGTCGCCCATATTTTTATATATTTGTATTTTTGCTCTTTGTTTTTTTTTTTTTGTTCTCGCATTTAATATTTTTCATCGTCGGGTTCTTTCAATGGAATTGTGAAATTATTTTTTTGCTGTAAATTTAAAAGTGCATTTTATGCGCACACACGCTTTATATTTTTTTATATATATACATATATATATTTATGCATAGTAATTAAAAGGTAAATCGACTTTCGTCGCGCTCAATTAAGAATATAATTTAATCAATATTTCGACGAACGAATAATCCATAACTATAAATGAAAGTACATGTTGTGTGATTATTCCATTGAGCCCTTACCAGCACTGGCTGCGCCGTTTTCATCTGGTTATTTCAATTAATTTAACTATGACGCACTTAAAACCTCTTTCGAAAATTAGCTCGCACAAAGGGTATTAATCTAGCCGAAAAGTGTTATTCCCCTGATATTAATTAACTCAAAAGCGAACGCACCCACGTCCACATCCTGCCACCTGCGCTGCGCTGCTCTGCTCTTCTCCTGTCTCTGGCCTCTAAAAGTCCATTAAGTTGGGCGGCATTCTAAGCACTTGCCAAACAATTAAAATAATTTCCACATACTCTTATCGTCCCTCGACGCAATGCACTATGTACAATAAGAACAACGGCAACAACAAAGTTTTTTTCAAAGACTAAAATTGCCAGCACTTAACTCTGACAGTGTCCAACTGTACTTTCAGGCCAGGACATGGCTCCGAACATGCTGTAGATGCCTAGGCAAACGCCAGGCGACCGTTGGTTGACGTCAACGTTTGGGAAAATGTGTGCTACTTTTGTGCAGACTTCTACACACCCTTACCAAAAGCAGAGAAAGCTCAGCTGATCAAATGGATGCGACTCGAAAATTTCTAAACAAACATCAGAGATTATTACAAATTATATTTAACTGATGCCAAAATTGACGTTGATAAAAGCTGCGGAAATCTAGGAGAAATCTTCTTTAAATATATTTAAAAAATTAAGATATTTCAGAATATATCTAACAAGTCTTCTAAAATCAAGTTAGGGCATCAAAACGGCTTCTATGCAGGCTTGGTGTAGTTGTTTTTGGTTGGCTGTTGTTACTGGGGCTATGTGTGAAATATGCCACTTTAATGAGCCAGCGCTGCGCACTGAGTGCCGCCTCACTTTGTGCCCCAACAGCCACGCCCACATAGCAGCGATTCGCGCGGCAGTTGTTGTAGGTGCAACGACGTGGACTAAACTCAGAGCGGCCCGCGGCGCATGTCGTGAATGTTTGACGTCCACAATTCGCAGCAGGGCACCAGCAGGGTAGTCTGGGTAATGCCATAAGTGTGTAGATGGGCGCGGGGCAGGTGGCGGCTGGAGTTTGGGGCATACCCTGGCTGCTGTGGCACTCAAGTGCTGTTGGACTGCCACATGGCCGCATGCCTCAATTGACATTTTGAATTGTGCAACAGCAGAGTGCAAAAAAGCGTTGCATATCGCACTGGGTGGGTGTAGGTGTGCGTGTGTGAGTGTGAGTGGGTGTGCGTTTGTTGTGTGCTGTGTGCTAGGCAAGGATAATGCCGGGCAAAAACACGTGTTTAATGCATAAGTGCGAACGTGACGCTAAACTCATTTAAAGGATTACGTACTAAAGAGTATGTGTGTGTGCGTGTGTGTGTGTTGGTGTGTAAATGAGATTAAATTTTGTTGAAAGCAGCGCGAAGGGCGACAAAGTGCGGTCCACACTTTTTTCCACAGATATTCAAAGCGCTCGCAAGTGGAAAAGGGGCTGCGCGGAAGGAGGTTAAGTTTATTTATGCATATGTATATACAGTCAAATATATGTATGTGTGAGTGTGTGTGTGTGTGTGTGTGCTTGAGTGTGTTTACACGAAAGTAGGTTAAAAGCACTTTTGGGCCAAAGCCACGCCCACATCCACCCGCCCGTTGTTTATCTGCTGTTGTTTCTGTTTTTTGTTTGCATTTTGTCTTCGGTTTTTGGGAACAGTTTAAGCGTCAAATTGTTGGCCATTGTTGTCGTATTTGTTAATCCTTTCTCTGCCCTCCCCTGCCATCAGCCAGCCAGTCTATGGCGCCAATTGTTTGACTGCAGGAGTTGACTTTAAATTTAATTAATTACAATTTTATGCGCTGGCTGCTTAATTCATCCAGCTGACGGACTCCCTCGCCGAGTTCCACACAACTCTGCAGCGAGGGCTTCCTTTCTGTATTGTTTACTTATTTCATAAGATTAAATATCAAATATTTGTCTGGCTGTCTGTTTGTCTGTTTGTTTGGCTTACGACAAGGCTGTGCACTTGTAAGCCAACTGGTTTGGCCTGGTTTGGGTGTGTGCTAAGCGCTTAAATTTGCATGCTAGGGTTGCCAGGTATATTTGTAAAGCACTTTAAAGGGTTGTGCATTTCCAATTGTGGCTCTGTGGTGTACTTTTTGGGTTAATCTTTAATGCAATACACAAATATATCCGTGTTTCAAGACTGAGGCATATAATTAAAGCAAAAATCTGTGCTTAAAGTTGTGACCTTTAATCTTGTTTAGCTCACATTTGGATGCAACAAAGGAATGTATTAAATATATCTATTTTTGTTATTCTTGTGCTTTCTAACGGATAATTTGTCGTCTATATATTATTTGGATTCTACCAACTTTTTTGTCTGCCGATATTTTTTGCCATCTTCTGTTCTTCTCACTTCACTCCAAAGCCACCCTGTTTGTTTTATGTTTTTTTGTGCTGCCTGACAACCCTGGTTAATCAATTCTATGCGGTGCTTTTGATGTGCCCGCCACTAAAAAGGGTTCCAAAAAATCCGAAACGTTTATTGACATTTTAGCAATTATGCCGCCACTTGCATTTACCAAAGCCCACGACCCACATCCCCTCCCCCCTGTTGACGGTTGCCAGTTTTGGCTTATCAAATGTGAAATTAATGAAGTTAAAACATGAGCATTGTGTGACGCAACCTGCCACTGCGTGTGTGGGTTGCCAGCAGTGGGGAAAACAACAGCAACAGCAGCTAATGATATCAGGGCGAAGAGCTTATCGATGCTTCATTTAATTATGTTAATTTTCTTAACGCGATGAAGTCGACGACAATGTCCAGCGCTTAGTATCCATTTATTTTGGTCCGTCTGTTATTTTTTTACCGTAACGAGAAGTCTATCAAAGTTGTCTCACGCCGCTCACAGGTGGTCAACTAACCGTAACAGTCACAAAGAGAGAGAGAGAGAGAGAGAGAGCGTCTGACCATTTGCATACGTAGTTGGACATCTTGCAGTTGGGACATGGGCTAAGCCCCAACGGGTGTCTAATTATGCAGTTCGACTTGTGAATGCCTTCACTATCTCTGCCCCTCTCTCTCTCTCTCTCTCTCTCTCTCTCTCTCTCTCGTCAACGCCTTTGTTTTTGTTCATCAAACAGTTTAGGTTGAGGGAAATCAAGATAAACTTTTAATTTCTGGTCAGGTCGTAAAAAGTGGACGTGGGAAGCATTATGACCAGTCGAGGAGCAGCTCCTCGTCGCCGTAGTTTTGTACAATTTATTCAAATTTAAACTGCAGTCAACGGATGGACATAAAACGGGCATTTTATGAGCGCACTTTTAATTGTCCAAAGACCAGAGAGTCCGCACCTCGTACAATAACAGAAAAAAGGGTTAATTTGCAAGAGGGACGGGACGGACGACCATGTGCTGCCCGCCAACTGCGCCTGGCCCTATTCCTGTTGCTGCTGAGTGAGTCCTTAGACCCTTTTTTTCAGTTAGCTGCCCAATGCTCGGGCCATCTGATAATTAGAAATTTATTAAGCTTAATTATGTGTTGGCTCCAAGTACGCACTTTGAATATTTTCAGTTAGTTCCAGCTGCCTGATTAAAGGCAGACCACGGAAAAAAGGACTGCGAGTACTTGGGTTAGGGCTGGGCTCTTGCCAAAAGTTTGCTTAATGCGGTGGCGTCATCATGAAAATAAAATTAATTTCATGAATGCCTCTTGTAGCGGAAACAAAAGAATTTACATTCGGATGTAATTTTTTTTAGTGGTTTGTAATAAAAATAAAATAATAATCGTAAAATCGCCTTGCGGGCGAGTCGGGGGTGCCAAGGATAATACCAGTATGCCATAAAGTTAAACTTTACGATCTTGAGGTCAATCTTTGTGAGCTTGCACGGTTTTAAAAACAAGTTCAAAAGTTTTTCAATATTTTATATGCGTTAAAATATTCTTAGGCGCATTTATATAGCTTTGATAGCTCTTTTAACTTTTGGTTTTATTTGTTTATAAATATTTTAAATATCCATTCGGCGCATTTAACATACCATAAATCTTCTGAGCAATGCGAACGATTCAAGTCATGTTTCTTGATTAGATTTGTTTTATTCACAATCGTATCATAAACATATCCCAAATCATGCACACATAAACGCCCAATCTAAATGCCATAATAAGAGCCCAAACATTTTGAAAAACTTTCCAAAACAGAGAAAACTTTCATCTAAATACGAACAACAACAACAACAACAACGAAAAGATCGCTGATCGATGATCACATTAAACTTTTAACCCGTTTAGAACCGAATCCGAAAATAGAAATCAAAACGCATCATTTGGCGTGGGCTGCCAATGAGGCAACCGGAAAAACGCCTCGAAACAAGAAAATTATTTAAAAACCCATAAAATTTGCATATTTATGGGTTGACTTGTGAGTTGACGTGTTTATAGGCCTGCCAGACCCGAATGTGGGCCTGTGGGCAGCCGACTGCCAACTGTCATATGTGCACGAGGTGATAAAAAACTTTTTAATTGGGTGTTGCACATATCAAAGCGTCTAAGTTTTCCCAAATATTTTAAATTCATATATGCCAAAAACATGAACGCATGCACAACCTGTCTGTTTGGGCAGAGCCTCTTCAATGCTCGGCGCATTCGGTACACATCTCCGCCCGAGACGCAGACGTGGCAGATGGCGTACTACGTGACCAATGTGAAATCCGTTGACTTATGTCAATATGTCGTAGCGTCGGGCTGGTTCGCGTTTTTGCCAGGAAATCGACTCAACTCAAATGAAGATAGGCAGCACAGACGACAGACGACAGACTACAGACTCTAGACAACAGCTCAGTTCCCAGGTTTGGGTTAGAGGCAGTTGCATAGCGTATATGAACTTTTCGGCAGTGGTGAGAAATCAAATAAGGACGACGACAGACTCGACAGGATGGGTAGCCTGAAAGGCTGTCAGGCAAATGACAGTCTGAATTTTTGAACTTGAAATTATTTGCACGACAGCACAAATGTCTGCCCTGCAATATGAGAGTGGTTGCATTACTTTTAGGGGTAACTATGGCACAATGCAAACTAAGAACCATTTTAATGTCATCTGCATATAAGAAGACTGCATTTATGTGCTGCATAACCTACGAGAAGACGAAGAATTCTATTTAAAATATTATAATATAATACTTTTTATATTATCTTTTTATATTTATACAGAATACACTTTCGTTTAAGGCCTAGTACAGATCTCTGCTTTTGATTAATTCATATTTATGTATAAAATAGGTCAGATAAATTGTGGGCATACATTTTAATGATAAAGAGATTCTTCTCTTTTTAAATATATTATTTATAGTTCATATTATCTTCTTCAGTACATTTCGTAGTCGATCAGCTGCTAAATTCGAATTTGTCGTTTAATTTATTTTCACGCCACGTTGTCAGGCGCCACATTGAAAAGTAGTTTTCACATAGGACTAAAGCGCTTAAAACTGTACGTAGACACAGACATGCACCAGGCCGCTGCCATATGCTCTCATGCCCATTTTACCCTTTCCCCATGACAGCTGTCAACAATTCGCCAAATGGCGCTCAGTTTCCAGCCAAAAAATTGGAGCCGAGTGGCTGGCAGCAAAGCTGGCAAAGTGTTTGCCGATTTTAATAAAAGTTTTGTGTTAAAAAAATTGGATATATATGTATATGTATATATATATATATATTGACACATAAAGTAAATGCATACATATTTATCAATTTATATTAAAATTTGCAATATGTATTTACTTTGTCATAATGTTATTTGATGCCCGCCGCTGGCAATCGATAGCACTGCCAATGACCAGTGACAAGTGCTCAAACAGGATACAGCACGTTGCCCACTGCGGTTTCTGTTGTTGTCGTTGTTATTGTTGTTTGTTTTTGTGTTTTTTGCACGTTGACGCCTCTGGCCAGGGCATATAAGCACAGGAGCACACGCACAGAATCAGAGCTGGCAGCTGGCAGGGGACGAGGAAGTGGCTGGCATGCGTCGCCAGCTGTCGGAGCTGTCCACTCAGTGCGTGCAGCCACAAAATGTCATGCACCTGTCAGCCTGGCCATAATAAGATGCCAAAACAGTTGTGCGGTTTTTGGCCTCACCAACGGCTAGCCCCAGGCTGTAGGATAACAACAGGCTGACCAGCCAAACACCAAACAGGATGCAGTTCCCAATGAGAGCGAAAAAGAGAGAGAGGGAGCTCAGCTTGTGGCTCACTCAAATGTGAGCTTTGCTTGTGGTCAAGTTGCAGCTACTAAAACTAAATAGAGTATTGAAGGCAATCAAGTTGAAAAACGGTTTTTAGTACTAACCCAATATGACTTTTTAATCTTAAAAGCAGCGCTCTATAACTTTGGCTTACGAAACATTACTAAATGTAACTTGCAATTCTTTGGATTGTTTGGCTTATTCATCTCGTGCGTTGCTTGGTTTCAAAACTTTCTTAAGCGCATCTCCCTACTCAACGTTTTACGTTAACACCATTTCTGTAAGTTAATAGCTTGCGCACTTTTCAGTAAATGAGTTTCTATACCTCGCAAATAAAACGTGTAGGACTTGTTAAAATCGGGTAGCATAGGAACAATTTCTTTGAAAAATGTTAAAAAAGTGTAATATTTATTTTCAGAAATATTAATGTTTATAAGTGTGGTTTTTTGTTTTGTATAAATGTGTTCAGCATATTATATACCATATATTGGTACTCTCTGGGCAAACACAGTACTTCCTAGTCGCTCATCTGCCTAGATTTGACTGTAACATGGCTGTCATGTTAATTTAGCAAAAGAAAAATGAGAAAGTACAAATATCTACAGCCGAAGATTTAATGCCCTTGTAGACATATTCTTTACGGCTTTTTAGATATGTGATAAGAGCAAAGTTCGCAAATCCTGAGTTTGGTGGAAATCTGTTATAAAGAAAAACAAATATTATTCCATACAAAAACTAATTTTTCGATCGACTCTTCCTATAGAGATAATATAGTAGTAAGATTTTCTTGAGATTTGGTTCGTATACAAAAAGCATAGTAAAGCTTTTAAATAGCGGGATTGATTAAGATATTTTGGAAAAACAAACAAGTTGTTCATACAACTTAATTTTCGACCGATCGTTATATGACAGCTATATAATATAATGGACCGATCTTGATAAGATTTTGCATATATATATATAGGAAGAAACTTATAAATGTCGGGATTGCTCACGATATCTTGATTAACTAAAAAGGTTATCCATACAAAAACCAACATTTCGATCAATCGTTTCTATGGAAGCTATTTGATATAGTGGTCCGATGTTGATAGGATTTTGCATATATGTAAGGAGCATAGTGGTACTAGTAATTGTCGTATCACGATATCTTGGTAAGCAAATAAGCTCATCATACAAGAATCTAATTTCCGGCAGATCGTTCCTATCGCAGCTTTATGATATAGTGCTCCGATCCGGGCAGTTTCGACATATGTGCTGCCTGCAAGAGCAAGGCCGTCCTATATAAAGTTTTAATATGTACATATACTCTATGGGGCATGACAAGATTATAATACCCTCTATAAGGGTATATAAAATATCGCTGTAGTAATTTTTCGCACTTTGCAGTTTCTGCTCATCTTTCTTTTTGTCCACTTGCAGGCAACTTTTGCCTCCTTTGCCCAGGCATTCAACGCTTGGCGCTCGGCTTGGCGAGGCTTCCATCATTCTCGGCAGGCACTAGTTGTGCGTGATGGGCAGGGGGCGTGGCACTTTTGTCGCGCACACTTCAAAAAATATGGCAAGCTCATAATTTTAATCCAGCTCTCAGCCTTTTACTCCGCTGCCGCCTGCTGTTCACGCACAATGTGGCAAATTAGCAACAATATTTAAAACTAACTGCCAGGACTCTCTGCCCCTCTCGCTCCCGCTGGCTCGCCAATTATTTAAAGCTGAAACTTTTGCCACTTGTGACAGGGCTAGACTAAAAACCAAGCACAGGGCGAGAGTTGTGGGGGACAGCCACAGTAATGCAAAGTTTATGTTAAAAGCTTTGCATTATGGCCAAAACACTTCAAGCTACGAGGACGACACCAGCCAAAAAGCCGCCGCAGCTCTATCACTGGGTAGTGGCTGGTGGGAGGAGGGTGTAAGGCCAGGGGGTGTAAGGCCGGGAGCCTAGGTGCGAAATATGATCGCAAAGTTTTCTTCGAAAATCGTGACACATTTTCTGGGTCAGCTGCGCTCTGAAGATTTTAATTTTCAATTTGCTTGCGTCACAGTTTTTAATTAAAAGCAAACGCGCGAAATAAACATTAATTTTTATTAAGCTGCACCCGCCCCTCATTCCTGCCCGACTCACCAAAAACCTGTCAGCTCGATTTGCTGCCTGTGGCTTATAATGTGTATTTCTATGTTAATAACATCATTATCGGGCGTCTCTCCCTCTACCTCTCCCCCTTTGCTGGGCGAGCGCCAGCTTAGCCTGACAAACTTCTAGCCAGGCTGCGCCTGGTCCTCGGTCTTGGCTGTTGGCTTTTAACGCCTTTGCTTTTAGCCATTGTCGTCCTTTTGGCTACTTGGCTGGCCGCATGCCTAATGCAGCCTCGACCATTTACCATCTACCATCTACCATGTACATAAGTAGCTGCGCCTTATCCTTGCCTTATCCTTATTGCCAGCGCATCTTCATTTTTGCTCGTTCAGCTTTATTAGAGACGCGCTTTCCTGCTGCCCGTCGGCTGCCTGCCAACCCTCCCTCTATTTTCCTGTCCACGCAAATCCCGCCATCAAATTTACACAAATTTCTGCTCAAGTCCGGCCCGCCAAAGGACATGCTTTTTGCTATCGCTCAATGTGGCAGAGAGCTTTGTTTTTTGGACTTAGCATTCCTGTTCTTGTTGTTGTTTTTGTATCTGCTTGTTGTGGCCTTTTCATATTGCCGGAAATTGTGGCTACCGGATGTGGGATTATGTTTTCAAGTTTGTACCGGAACTTTGGCGCTTCACGGCTGTCGTAGTAAAAATCAGGACTGTGTAACGATTCAGTTGCGCCGCGTTGGGAGTTGGGCGTGTTCTTTGCATTGCCAAAGGTCACTTCTTGATAGCTTAGCTTAGCATAATTGATGTATTATTATTGCCAGGGTGAACGAACTGGATTAATATTAGGATTTTGAAAGATTTTTTATTGGCGTTTACTTTGTTTTTCGAAGGCACAGCTTAATCACTTAGTTACTTTATGTTTTGAGTAGCTGCTCTTATTTCTGCAGATAGCTGTTCCTGTCGGAGACTTCTTTCGGTGCACTAGATCTTTTTATAGGCATAGGAACTGTCAGACAAAGCGATCTACATTCATAGTTTATACTTATTCAAATTCTTTGAAATTTGATCAACTTATGTAATAAATACTTCTCCTTCAGAGCTTTTAGTTACATAAAACATTTTATCAGACTCTATTACTATGGTTACTTTAAATATGGCCTAGCTCTGCTTCAGGCATCAATTAATTTCACGCTGCTTTCGGAATTGTTGTTGCCCCGTCCAAGTCAACACTTGGGAGCAAATTTTGCGATTTAGTTGGCGCAACTTTTATTGGCTTGTGGCGCCTTTTGTGTTGTCACCAGGCAGCGACACCAGCTGTTGGTCGAGCTGAAGCCGAAGCTGGAGCTGGAGGCAACTGCCTCTGCTGGCCACTGAGTCACTTGGCTGTCGACGGCATTGTCGTCATTTGCGCACTTAAAGTAATTAAGCGAATTACTTCAGAAGTCGCCAAGTTTTCTAATTATATCGAATAAATTTGTTTAATACGCGTATATTGCCAGAAGAGTTCTCCCCAGCTCTCTGCCCGTTCTCCATCCTCCTTTCCTGGCATTGGTTATCTTCTGCACTTCCCCACTGCTGCTCAGCTTGGCAAAGCAATTTGCACAGCTTTTTAATGTATTTTTTAATTTTGGGTGAGTTTTTGTTTTCAGTGATTTGGCGCCGTTTCAGATTGTTTACTCTGGTGGAAATGTTAATTTCTGGACTTTTGACTGCCCTCGCGTCGGTTTCTACCGAATTGAACTTTACTGATTTGAATGATTTTGTTTTGAATGGCAGGCGTCAGTTTTTTTTTTGCTCGCCCGCTTGGGTTTTATTTAATGTTTTTTCTTTTGATTATTTGCTTCAGTTGTTTATTCAATTTCCTTTTTGCCTTTTTGTTTCTTTTCTTTTTTTTTTGTTGAGCGTAACGATTCCTCTCGATTGGCTTTTACATTTTTAAATTAAATGGCTTTGAACAGGGAAGTTCTTTTATGGCTATTTAAAAAACCTCGAAATTGGCTTAGAACTTTGTTCACAATAATCAGCAGCTCATTAAAGTGAATAAAAGGGTGCCTTAACTCTCATTTCCAATAAAGTTAATTTTGTTTACAAATTACCAAAGCTCACATACGCTGCACACGTATGCGATCAGTCTTAAAGCTTAAAGCACAGCGCAATAAAAACGCCTTTGATGGTAAAAGCTCACTAATACTATTGCACACATACCAATACGTACGTGCTGTTCTCACATAGTTCTTTCTTTGCCGACATTGTGCGAAGTTTCCCATTGAATTCACAAACTAAATGGAACAGTTCATAACTTGAGCCACACATAATCTCCTTGCACACTTATTAAACAATCCAATCTATATCAAAAGCAAATAAACACGCGCCTCTTGAAAGCAACCCTACACTCTGCTTACCCGCGCCAACTCCCCGCTACGCTGCTCTACGACTACGACAACGACAACTGCAACATTCATTTGGTCGACTGTCTGACCCAATTTAAGTCTGTGGAAATGTAAGAGTAGTCAAGTAACCCTCGCGGCAAATGTGACGCCCCTGAAGTGGCTTACCTCGTCCAGCTCATCTCTACTTGCTTCCCTTTCTGTCTCTCTCTCTCTCGCTCTCGCTGTCTCTCTCCCTGCCTGTCTCTGTCCGTCAGTTCTTAATGAAGCAACGCACGTAAACAATAAGCAAACTTTGAAGCGAAAATTTTGCGCAAATAATGTTGGCTTTACATTTTTTTTCTCTCTGCTGTTGTTGTTGTTGTTGCTGCTGTTTGTTTGCTGCAAAAAGAGATACGGATGCGGATACGTGCGGCGTCATGCGCCGGCAGGAACTGGCACGAAGGTCGTCCTGCTTCAGGTCCTTGCAAAAGTTTTGCGCGCCTGTATAACAAGTTGCTCGGAATTAGTTGCGAAAAGTGTGGCAACTCTGGCGCGCTACCGCTACTGCCCTGCCATGCCCTGCACGCCCCGCCCTGTCAGCTCATTAATTTTAAGGCACAAAACGGAAGCGTGCAGCCAGTTTCCGGTTAGCAAAAGGCCCACAAGCCCCAAACCGGAGACAGCCAGGACCATGTCACGGCTGTGGATATTCTTATTCGTATTTGGTATTTGTATTTGTATTCGCTTTGGTATTGGTGTTTCTGAGCCGCACTTGAATTATGGCTAAAAATTCTTTTGGCCCTTCAGTTTTGTTGGTTTGTTTGTTTTCTGCACGCTGCCTCTTAATAAGCAACGGCACAGAAACTTTTCAAGTGCGCAAAATATGCGCGAAAGGCACGCGATAGGCCAGCGGAGCAACTCAGCGGGGAAGGGTTGGCGGGCGGCACAACAGCTGATGCTGCAAGCCAGCAATGAATACAAAATTAATGTAGGTCGAAATGGCAAAGCATGCGACTGAAACTGAAATAGATTAATTACGAGTAGTTCCACTTTGGGGCTCTGAGAAATTGTTGAGCATTCCGCAGCGCCCCTGTTCCCTACCCCCTACCCCTTTACCCCTTCCCTCCACCACAAATAGCCTCTGTGGCAGCTGAGAGCTATTTATTTTGCATATGAATATTTGGTTTGATGTATTATCACAACGGAAGGAAAAGCTGCGAACAATTAAGTTCATTCAATTCGAAAACTAGAGGAAAATCTTTGTAATGAAATTAAAAATTTGTTTATAAAACATGCTGCATGCCCAGCGAAAAATGAAAATTAACGGGAAAGTAATGACATCTTTGGCAGTCCGAAGAGTTAATATCCTTGTAGACATTTCCCTTTTGTAGATACGTGAAAATACTGATGCTCGTAAATGCTGAGCTAGGTAATAATGGAATATTTTTCCAAACATTACAACTATATGATGTTGTGGTCCAGCCTCTATGTACTTTTGCAAGCGATAGACGAACCTATTTATGAAAAGATTTAAGACGATAACTCTCCTGTTAACGCTGATCTAAAATATAGTCTTTATGGGTTCGGAGTAGTCTTCTTCTATGTGTTACATATTTCATGACAAAATTATAATACCATGCACAAGGGTATACGAATTGTATGATACTAAAATCTGCAGGTCCAAACAAAAATGTTTTGCTGGTTTATTTTGCAAACGAATATTTTGTTTGATATTTTGAAAAAACGGAAGAAAAAGCTGCTGATAATCAAGTTTATTCAATAAGGAAAAAAAAAGAAGGAAAATTTGGAAATTAAATTGTATTATAATACAGGCGGCATGAGCAACAAAATATATTATAAGTTTAATGAATCATATTTACGTACATCCAAACGTTTATTAAAAGTGTTCATTATTAGTGTCTGCAATGAAAGAGGAAAGAGTTGTGAGAGGACCACAAAAGATTATGGATATGACGAACTTATACAAGGAGAGGAAAGGAAGTAGTTACAGGACATATTTAGGGTTATATCTGTGTTTAATGAATGCGTTGTTGAGGAGCTTAAATCGGTTGCTTGTATAACTCCAGCTGGCAATTGTCCTTTTTGTCTGAATGCTCAGCTTCTTTTGCTATCAAATTGTTCTTTTCACTGGTGTCCCCTTCTATTTGCATAATCCGTCTGAGTAAATGTTTGTATGTAAGTAACTTAAGCAATGTGCTGCACATATTTCAGGCAACAAATCCTTTTAAACTGCTTTAATGCAGTTGCCTTTTGTTTTGCCCTGATGCAACATGCCACAAGCAGCCAGAGCAACAGCAAGAGCTGAAGCATAACTACAAACAGGACCTCAGCCCGGCGTATTTGTTGTGCCAGTATCCCAAAAGAAAATATGCAGCAAAAGAAACAAGGGCAGGCTAAAAAAAAAATAAAAATAAATAAGAAAAAAAATGAGCACTTGTTTGTTTGTCAACAGTTTGTCCTGTGCAGTCCTTTTGTGGCCTGGCTAGTTTCCTGCCTAGTTGCCAGCCTGCCTGCCTGCATATGCTGTCAGCGCTAATCAAGCGCACATATGATAAACACACAACTCTATAGTTATGCAAACATATATACACATGAGTGTGTGTGTGTGTGTGAGTTCAGACAAAGGCTGAATTGCCAGGACTTATGCAATTGTATTTGTTCAGCCAGTATGCCTTGGGCTGCGGTCCATCTCCTGCCTGCATCCTTGGCATTCTGTGCATTTCTTTCCGTCGTTCAGCCTTTCTGCACAATTTCACAGGCCTGCTTTCGCCTGGCGGGATCTCAAAGGTGCCGACTCTTGCATAGGTTGGTATTTGATTGATTTATGCTAATCCCGAATCCTTGGGCAATTATGCAAATGCAGACAAAAGTTAAAGGCATGCCAATTGCATATTTCACTAATATGATTATAAATGACGCTTTGTCTGCCGCAGGCATTGCAAAAATGTCTTTGTTGCTTATGAACTGACTGAAATTTACTTAAGAGACACGCATACATCAGACGCTGTCTAAACTTGAAACTAACGAATAAAGTAACATTTTATTATGTCACTATGTCACACAGATACTCTCCCCCACCCACACACACACACACACATACACATACTAAGGCGGCGAGTTGACATGTTGACATGTTAAAGAGCGTGTAAGTGAAGTGTGATGGAAGCTCGCAGATACAAGAGCACAGAGTAGTTGCATAGAAAGCGTGAGATACACATAGTTAGGAGTCTGTGTTTGGTGTGGAGTATCTCGCCTGCCGAGCCTTGCTTCCTCTTCTCAGCCCCCCTCTAGTCTGCTCTCCTTTCCGCTGCTCTCTAGTCTTTGACTTGTCAGCTTTTATGGTTTACTTTTTAGTTAGTTAGCAAAAAATGTATATACAACTTTTTCTTAACATCTCTCTCGCTCTCGCTCTACCTCTTTCTCTCTCTCCCTCTCGCTCGCACCGCTGCGGTTCAGGCAGCTACTGTCTAGGTATTCTTTATGATGGAATTTTTAATGAATTTACTTTTAGTTTGGTGTCACACAGCATCTGCATACATGGAATATAGCATGAATGCCTCGGCTTCATAAGCACTGACAGCTTACATATTTTCTTAGAATATATATGCACATATATAAATGCGTACGTGTATATGTATATATGCTATATTAAAAACGTGCACAAAATGAAAGGTGTAAATTTGTTTATAAAAGTTAACTTCTGCCTCACTAGCCACGTCTCGACGGGCTTCATGTATTCCTCTGGCGAGATGCACAAGATAGGACATGACGGAGCATCTATTGTCATAGATGTGCCAGTCATGTCGTGGGCGTCAAGGGGGTATTGGGGGGCAGCGTGCCAAGGTAGGCACAAGGCAGCAAATTTGCAAATTGAATGCGACAAGTCAAGTGCTGTGAATTTAATTTCCATTCACATGGAATTAGATTAAAACGAAAGAATGAAGAAAATAATACAACCAAGTGTTGACAACTGAATAGCTAAAAATCAATTTGAATATTAATAAGTCTCTTCTTTTTTCGATAAAATCTATACAAATATAAATTTAATTTCCTGCAAAGCATAAAGTAAATAAAATGTTCAATTGAGCAAGAACTCAAGTGAACTGAAAGGACAAACGGACTCGTAGCCCAGACTAGAATGTGGAAGAAGTCAAAGGTTGGCTTGATAGTTGACATGTTAATGATAAAATAGGATTAGCATAGAATATTTTCTCAAATATTTTCTATTTAATTATAAAAAATTAAATTCATATAATCAAATGAAGAATAAAAATTCACATTTGATATTTCATAAAGTGTTACATTAAATATATTTGTTTATACTTATATATATTTAATATAAGAATATATACATACATATAAAGAATGAAATTTCATTATGTTTTATATGTAATATTTTAAATAATAATTTACAAAAATTTTATGTAAAAACTCTTGGACCGAAAAAAATGTATATATAATATTTGGAATAATTTTTTAAAATAACTCATTCCTACAAAATTATATATTTTGTATTTGTTAAAAATCTCTTATTCCCCAAAAATATAGCTTCAATATGTAGTTATACACTTAATTCACACTTACATGTGATTAGGAAAACATGTGAATGTTTTTTTCTTTACATGAATTTCCAATTAAAAGCTACTTTATTTTGCCCGTTGGCTCATACGTATGCAATTTGCCAGCTTAATCGACTCTTAGCCACCTTTCCCTCCGTCGCCCCCGTGCCCCTTATCGTGTGGACATAAATCTGAGCGGCAATCTAAGTTAAGCCGGTTGCTGCTCAACTTATGTTTAAGTTCAAAATTAGTCGAAAGCTAATTAACGATAAGCGTTTGGCTGTTGCCCGAAGCTTTAGCCAAGGCCCAAGTTTGCAGCAGTCGAAAAGTTTTAATGCATTTATCGAATGACTCTGGTAGCGGCAGCTAAGTGCATATTATCGGGCATCTATTTCAATTTCCTGCAGCAATTACAAGCATGCACGCCCCCCGCCTTTCCTCACCTCGCCGCAGACGAAACCAGTTGCTGATTTTACGTAGATACTTTTACATGGATGTGGAACGCACGTAGCGCCCACGCGGTTCGACCTTTAGCCTGGCGCAGTTCAAAGGCGAATGCTGCCAAATTGACTTTGGGTCGTGCATTTCGTGTGCGAGAGTTCAGGGAAATTTTACTCATATGGCACGCTCACCGAGTGCGCATGCGCGCTCTAACAAACCGGTTTTCGAGTTGCACTCAAGCAATTGAGTGTGAGTTTCGTTTGTGGCTGTGTGTTGAGTGAGCGAGTATGGGACCGAGGGAGAGGTGAGCTGCCAGCTAAGCAATGCATTTGTGCCACTTTCTGAGCACGTTTTTTCGGCCAACACAGCAAGAGGAACCTTTGTGCATTGAGCTCTGCTGTCCGGCTTCTGGTCAGCATTTGGGTTGGACCTGAAATGAGGCGTGCCCAGGACATTCACGTTCCTGTCCTGGTTGCCACCGGCATTGGGCAGGAAACATTGCGGCATCCCCTCACCCAAGAGACACATAATGGCTGAGATTTGAGCTGTAGCTCGCTTCTTTTCATAGTTATTTTTTTCACCGGACATTTAAAGCTTGTTTGAATTTATACGAAAATTTGGTTCGTGACATTAAATACTTAAAATACCTCAAAAGAATGTCTGAGTTTTATGGGAAAAGTAGTTAAATTATGAGTATTTATTGTCAGTCTCGGAAGCTTGAAGATATCTGAAATAGTTATTTTTTTAGCAGTTAATATAATGATTTAAGACCAATTTAAAGCTACACAAATTTGTGCGAGCTCTAAAGTTTTCAGCAAAACCGTAAAAACCGATGAACAGCTCGAAAGTTTCCTAACTAGAACCATGTTTTCCTGCTGTTTGTTTGGCTTTCCCAGTCCATAAATCCCCGACCGAGCTGCAGCTTATCGAATACCCCGCAGCCCCGCGCAGGAGTGCGAGTCACTTCTCATTATAAGCGCTGTGCAAGTTTTGGTTGCTGCAATTTGGTTTTTGCTTGAAAAACTTGAAAACTGGAAAACTTTAAACGCTGCGAAATGCGTCACAAAACGTGACCGGGGCGAAGTTTTCTTTAACCAAAGCGTCGACGTCTTTTGTCTCCGCTGGCCAAAAAGGCAACCGATTCAAACTGGGTCAGCAATGAGGACGTTGAACATTTAAAAAAAAAAAAACAAAAAAACCCACAAAAACATGCGGCAAAAATTGCAAACGCTTCTTAAAGGCAAAAGGACTTGAACATAAGAACTCAGCTGTCAGTGCACTCAACTGCGAGCCGGAGTTGAGCAGGCGAGCGTGTGAGTGAGCGTAAATATATCCCCGAGAGAGCGCACTTGTCACTCACTCACTGCAGCCGGCACTCTCCGAGTGCATTTCCCATGTCGTGTATCGAGCAGCAACTTTACCTAGCGCTCGCATCGCGCGAGTCAATTCAGTCAACAACGAACCGCCACAGCGAACGGACGCACTGCGCGGGCCAACTTTTAAAGCCATATCGAACTTCAATTCGACCAATGCATATTTATAGACTGCGTTTTGTTTACGTCTCGTGACGCGTGTGCCAACACAACACAACAACAACAACAACAAGAGAAACAAACGCGAATCAGTGTTTCAAGTGATAAAACATAAAGCAACAAAAAAAGTAGAAGATTAAAAAAATGTCGCTAGCCAGCACAACTACGGATTATCCGCCGCCGGAGACAACGGTCAGCAGCGGGGAGCTGTACGCCGAATACATCGCCGCACCGGCGAGCAGCATGAGTCCCGCCGCCATCGCGGAGCACATGCAGCAGAACCAAATCACATTCGAGATACCCACAGCGCACGATCTGCGCCACATTGACGCGCTGCACTCGTTCAACACGCTGCTGCAGCGGATTGGCAATGCGGCAGTTACCTACGACTCGTCGCCGCCGGCCAGCATCAGCACGGAGCAGCTGTCCAATTCGGTGGTGCTGGATCTGGCGGATCTGCGCGAGCACAACGATGCGGACGCCAATTCCGTGTGGGAGCAAATCTTTGGCGATGCGGACATGCATGCCATTGTCAACTATCTGTGGATTGGCGTGGTCACCTCGCTGGTGCTGCTTTCCCTGGTCTTCATCATGTTCAGCTGTTATTTCTATCGCAAGTTTCGGACCTGGAAAAAATGCAGTAAGTATTCACTGACAGACGCCCCCTTCCCATGCCCGCCCCCTTTTATGTGCAGACTTTGTGGCTTTAATCAAAATGTTGTTATTTTCATCGTCGTCGTCGTCGTTTTTTTTTCCTCTGTTCGGGGTGCGACCTTATCAACGGCCATTTATCCAGCTGTTTTGGCTGCCAGGCTAAACAATATAAAGTGCAGAATAAAACCACCCGCCCCCGCCGTCGCCCACCTCTCACCTCTCTCCCCTTCGCACTGTTATGGCCGACAGTCTCATAAATTTTGGCGCGCTTCGAAATTGTCAGGCGCTTCGCATTCCCATGGTTTGTCTGCTGTAATTTTAGATACACAAGTTTATGATGCCACAAAATATATGTGCTGCATATTTATAATATTAAATTGACCCAGGCACCTATCAGAGTCACTCCCTCCCCACCCCCACCAACACGCCGCGCCGCACGCCTCTTTTACGAGAGTGATAATGTGGAAGCTGTGCGAAATTTGTTGCTCTTTTTAACGTTTTGTTGTTTTTGTGACTTTTGTGCAGATAGCGAGAGACGGAGTGAAAGAGAGGGAGAGAGAGAGAGGCGTAAAATGGTCCATTGTAAGTCAGTGTGCACAATGAGTAGAAGCGAGACGGCGGATACATGGGCTTTATTATTATGATGGGGGTAATTTTGTCTTAGCTCAGCAACAGTTAGGAAATTATGCGGTAAAAAGCAGAAACTAGCTGTGAAAGGGCCACAGCATTAAAATACCAGTAAATGTATATTGAAATTGAAATGAAATAAGTTTTAGCAACTGTCAACTTTTGGGGTTAGTTAGTAGCATGGAAATGTTTTGGCAAAAGCAACATCAATTCTGGCTAAAATTCAACTTGAACTAAATCCAGTTCTTGGCAAAAACCTGTTGCTTGTGCAGCTTGTTCGTTTAAGAGCTTGAAACAAATACCGAAAAGTAAATCATATGCTTAGGCACTTTACACATAATTAGAAGCAAACGAGCTGTGCACACACACACACACACACACACACACACAGACAGAGAGAAACACTCGAACAAGCTGGGCCAAAACCTGGGCCAACTAGGAAAGTACGAAACTAAACAAGTCTCAACTCGAGTGTCAAACTTTTTGCAGACCAATTTAGCCAAATGATTTATTTAGGCCAGAGCCGGAGAGAAACAGTAAGAGAGTGAGAGAGAGAGAGAGGAAGAGAGAGGGAGTGCGTTGCGTAAAGTGTTGCACAAGCTGTGAGCGGGGCCGCCGAGCGGGGCCAAAGGCCGTGGCATTAAAGTATGGCCAACTCAACTGTCAAACTGTCAATTTCGTGCTAACGAGCCTTAAAAACTTTGCGCCCCACAACAATGTTGGCCAGCAGAAAGAGACAGTGACACGGTGGCGGGGCTGTGGGTGGGGGGGTCAGGTCGGGCACTACGTAAAATATCAATTTGAGCTTTGAGCGATATGTGTGCTGCCCGCCTTTTTTTTTTTTTTTTTTTGGGCGCCTGTGCGTCTAATTAGTTTCGTTAGTGTCGTGTAGGTTTTACTTTTCGCTTTTTCCGTATTACCGTGTTACGTGTTGTTAGACTGGCCTACATAGATAGGGCCTAGGCTGTGTGTATATAAATATATACATATATATATGTATATATATGCCTGTGGTTGGCTCTGCCAGCACACACGTGTGTCATTTATAATTAAGCAACTTTGGCTTAAGTTTGCTCGATTTTCGTAGCACGCTTTTCTGCGTTTAATGCTCGCTACGTGCACCCCGCCACGCCCCTCTTGACAGCCTTGCCCGTCTGCTGCACGTCCTTTGTTGTCGCTTCTCACACAGTGTGCTTACCTTATAAATACTTAACGAGCCTGAGATGCCAAGCAGCCTCTGCCTGGTCTTACACTTTATTTATTAAGCCAGGGTACACACACACACACACACACACACACACGGCACAAGCACTCAGCGTGTAGCAAGTTTTGGCTTGTTATCAATTAGAGCCGCACACAACTGAATTTATTAACAGGACAACAGCCAGCGGGGCCAGGCACTTGTAAATTAAAGCGTTAGGACGTAACAGGACCTGCTGCTCCTGCTCCTGCTGCCGCTGCCGCTGCTGCTGCCACTGTTTATTATGTTGTATAGGTTGTGCATAATTTACTTCCGTTAAAAATGTAATTAAGCGCAGCACATTCTCCCTTGGCCCGGCCAAAAACTAACAGCCAAAAACTTGCTCTTAGCTCTACGAGTCTTTTCAATTTTTAATGGCTTTTGTGGCTGCACGAAAAACTACCAAACTGTTCTCTGACTTTTCCCTAGCTGTCTGTATACATATATACAATATAGTTTTTTTTCTAACAATGTTTGTTGGCGCTTTGGTTTTCAGTTAGCCAACGCAAATTGAGAGTTGTAATTAACCAAATTGTTTTGTTGCTCGGCAGCGTTTAGTGCTGGCTGGTAAATTGTTTGCTTGTTTATAAATAAAGTAATATTTAATATTAGGACTGCAATTTGACAGTTTTTCCGTCAAAGGAACTTTCTTTTCTCACGCCACAAGCGCTTTATACATTCCGGATAGTTCGGATAATTCCGAACTGCTAGTAGGCAGCTTTTTCGTCAAAGGAACTTTCTTTTCTCACGTCACAAACCTTTTATACATTCCGGATAGTTCGAATAAATGCGGATAATTCCGGATAAATTCGAATCAAATTTAAATAAAGCACAATAGCCGCAAATTTTAATTTGAGCCCCACTCAGCGCTCAGCTTTCATTGGTATCACCTGCAAAACCGATTAAATGTAATAAAACTGCAGGCGCAAACTCAACCCACAGCCGACGAGCGTGTTAAAAAAATGACACAGGCATTTATGAAAAACAACAATATACATAGAATGTGCGCGGCTGTACAAATAAATAAATAAACAAATAAATAAGTAAGCAAAAAACAGCGCTCAGCGAGTTGAGCTCAATTGTTGGTCCTTCAGTATTCGTCAGCTCATTGCAATGAATTTAAATTGTTGCATACATTCGGGCGCAGCGGCAAAAAGGAGCTGCCAACTGCCGCCAATGTAACAAAAGCCAAAAACAAATGGCGTGCTAATTTTTTTTAACCCAGCTACTGCAGCTGCCGCCCAGTCCCCGACGCCTTGCTGCCATGGGACACACTCACTTTGGTCTTTTTTCGCATGCTCGAGAATGCCCCGACGAACACTTGCATAAAATATGAATGTGTGCGTGTGCGTATGCGTGTGTGTGTGCCAGTGCCACGCCCACTGTGGCCCCATTGTTGCCCCTGTTGGCCGTGTTTGCCGTCTGTCTATCAAAAAATGAAACAAAAGTCAAATGGGTCTGTGAAAGTCCTCGACCAGGCAGCACCCAAAATTATACGAGCTTGCGCTACAGTTATAACAATAAATCAACAACCGCTGCCAGCAGCAGCACAGTGACTGCTGCCAGTATGAGTACGAGTACGGGCCGTGTGACTGCTGCTCTGTTTTAATATTGTAATGCGCACATTTTTTTTGAATGCACAACATGTGCCACATGTGCCACGCCCCCCCTCCCCCAAAGGGCAGCCCATTCGCTTTAATGGAATACCATTTGGCCGAAATATTTGTAAATGCGCCTAGCACATGACAAAAAAGAATAAAATCAAATAATAAAAATAATTTAATTAAAATTTAACACAAAACAAAAGCAAAAATATAAAACGTTTGCGCTGACAATTAAAAAATTGTCGAGCCTTTCAATTGCATAAAGCACAAGGTGGCTTTCATTTAATAAATGCAGCTTAAATTGCATTTAATCACCGCAACAATTTGCGGCAGGGCAAACAACAAAAGCCAAAAGAACTATAAGCTTAAAATGTCCATAGAATATTTTTTCAATAAGCTCTGGCAGCTTACGGGCCAAGCAAGTCCGTGCCAAAGTACTGGCAACGAGCCTCGTATTATATTCGCATAATTTCTGCATAAATTCGAATATTAACGGATAATTCTTAGCTGTTTTTGTAGTCTCAACAAACGTCGATTTTGTTTAATTTCAAGAATAACCTTTTTGCGGCGTGTGGCATGTTAAAAGTTAAACATTTCGCGTTGCATACTTCTCGGCGCGGCTTTTGCTCTGCATTGCTGCAACTTCTTCAATATTTATTTCGATCTCTTTTTTTCGCATCGTTCGTTTCATTTGTGCCACGCGCGCACTTCCGGACTGTTATTGCCTACATGTTTCTGTTGTTGTTGTTGTTGTTGTCTGTCAGCCAGCCAGTCAGCCAGACAGACAGACATACGGTGGGTTGTTGTGAATGGCCAACTTTGGCTGTCCGGCCAAGCTCACAGGCATTTCCGGTCGGCACAAAACTTTTTTTCTCTCTCCGCCTGCTCCCGCAGTATTTCTCTGTTGTGTTTTTTTTGTTTGCGTCTTTTTTTGTTTCTGTCTTTTCAATAAAAGATGCAGAGGTTCCTGCTCATGTCCTGCCATTCACAAAGTTCAACCGTTTGCGCCTTTACGCTAAATTGAATTTAATGCCAAAGTCCTCTCTCTCTCTCTCTCTTCACTCGCCTCCAATCCGATCCAACAAGTGTCCTTCGTGTGTGTATGGGATTTGGCAAACAAACTAATGAGACGTCTGTCAAAGTCAAAGTCAAAGTTTGAGGGCCGACCAAGAATGGAAAAAGAAAAACTTTGCTGCTTGCTGTTGCAACAGGAACTAAACAACTTTTGTACCCTTTTTTCGTATTTGCAGACAAGGACATACGCGCACAGATTCATGCCGCCGACGACTCCTACTCCTCGCATGGCGCCAGTCATCACCTGATCAGCTGCCGATTTCTGCAGCAGCCTGCTGGTGGCAGCGGCGTTGGCAGCGCTGCCGGTAGTGCAACGGCCGGGGGCAATGAGGCGGCCTTCTATCAAATTGAATCGCCGCCCTGTTACACAATTGCCACCGGGCTGCCCAGCTACGATGAGGCGCTGCATCATCAGCCGCGTCATTTTGCCTACGGCATGAAGTTTGTGTATCCCAGCCTGGCGGCTGTGCACCATCATCATCATCATCACAGTCACAGTCACAATAATCAGCGTGCGTGCATTAGCAACTGGGAGAAGGACGCAGTGCAGCAATGCAGTTCGAATAAGCTGCAAAAGTGCAAACTGTCAGCAACAGACGAGCAGACGCAGACACAGACACAGACAGTAGCGCAGACACTGGCGCAGGCGGAGGACAAAGCCTCGCCAGCCATTTGCATTAACATGCCGGATGAGCTGGAGCAGCGGAATGAGCTGGTGCATCGAAATGGGGCGTCCAGTGCAGCGTCGACAGCTGCGGCAGAAACTTTGCTGCCGGCGGCAGCTGTTGATGATGATTGCGCCTCATTGGTTGTTGTTGTTGCCGCGTGATTGGCCACCAACTAAAGTGGGTTGGGGCAAGGGCCAGGGTAAAGGGACAGGGATTAGGAATGGGGATGGGGGTGGGAATGGGGATGGGGACAGGGAATTGGGCCTGAATTTGGATTGGGGTTAGGGATCATGCTTACATGCTTAGTCACTTGTAAATAGCTGCATCAGCTGCCCCCATCAAGTTGGATGAATCTAAGTAGGCTCCTATGAACACACACACACACACACACACATTCACCAACTACAGATCCTATATGTGTAAATGATTTGATTTCGTTTTAGTTATTTGTTATATCGTGTATTATGCAAGACTGAGTATTATTTATTGTATCTAAATAAAGTAATTTAAACAAATTGCCTATCGATTAAGCCTAAATGTTAATGAAAAATATCGAAAACAAAAAATATATATAAAAATATTAAAAATTATGCTAGAAAAAACCATTCAAGCAATCAATATTTAAATACAACTTTTTTATTTTATTTATTTCTTACTCTGATCGTTCGTTTGCCTAAGATATTAAATCCTGGCAACTAAACATTCAGTGCACCAGCTGCCAAGTCCTTTTTCAAGTCTGCCTTGCAGCAGCTGAAATATTTGAGTTTTGTTTGTTCGCCTCAAAATTGCGTACGTGATGTTGGCCCAGGCGGCAGAGATTGGCTTAGAGCAACAATACGTGTGTGGCCCAAAGCATATACTAACAGCCAGTTAATCTAACCAAAAAACAATAACTGGCCAAGATAATCATGATGTGCTTCTGGGATAAGCTTGTTTGCATAATTTTATGCCAGAAAATCAACAAGATGCGCCCAAGCAGGCAACATTATGGTTTATATGCTTGCAATTCTCAAATAGTTTTGCGACTGGCTAAAGGATAAACATTTCTTTATTTATTTATTAATTTTATCAAAGCAATCAAATTGTTGAAAATTGGTTTCATTTACAGTGGCACCTCTTGATCAAGCACAGTTAGTTCATAAAATGTTGCAGTTACTAAAACTAGAAAAGAAATAATAGAATTACACAAACTAATTACATACACATATACTGAAGCTAAAAATCTAAGGCTAAAAGAACTTCATGAATTAACTAAATAAATAATTAAATATTGTCAAATATGGTAAACAAATATAACAAGTATGAAAATCAAAATAAACTCTTCTAACTGTTATTTGCCTGACTCTGGGGAAACTGAATTTACCTGCATAACCAGGTGAAGTTCACGTGTTGCTGTTAGCATAAATAATTTCATGTCAAATTTGACACTTTAGTTGAAGCTTCTGCGCCTCAGCTGGTAATGCTGCAATTTGTATTCAAATGTACGATTTGTTGATGAGTCGACATGGGACAGACCGACCGCCCGGCCGCCCGACCGACCGACTCATGGACGGAGTGACTGACAGACGGATGGACGTCGTAACACGCCACATCAAACATACCATAACGCAGCGGAGCAACAAACACCAAAGCAGGGCCATAAATTATATTATCGTGCATCGTGTATCTGGTTCAGGTCACAGTCATGAGTGACTGCCAGCTAAACTGGCCAGCGGGGCGTGGGGCGTGGGGAATGGGGACTGAGTCTGGAACCTGGCACTGACATCAACACCAGCAGCAGTTGCAGTCAGCGTTGGGTTTGTGTCGCGGTCGTGTTTTGCGTTCTTGCCATGATTTGCTGTAATGCACAACAAAAATATCACAGCAGGCAAACAAGTTGTTAGTAGCCGACAATCAGATACTCTTTAAGCTACAAGACACAACTGATGGTCGAAAAGTACAGACAACTATTTTAGAAACATTTATAAAATACTTAATAACAAGTTTCAAGCTGCTAAAATAAATAAATACCATTTAACTAATTGAAATACTCTTTCAATGTTTTACTATTCAATACAAAGGGAAAGGGCACTTGATAAGGCCAAAATATTTATGTGCACTTGAATACGAATTTCGTTTACACTACGTAATTTAAATCAAATTTTTTATTAAAATAAGTTTTAGATAGTTTAAGTACAAATTCAAATAGGTCTCTTCCACAACAGATATAATACTTATACTGTCTCGTTTGAAGTATGCTCGAACTGTTGAGGTTCGCCAAGATGTGGGTCTGGATAGGTACGTTCAAGTATGTGTTATGGGTAATATATGTATCTGCTGTATTCGTACGTTTTTATGGGGTCTGCACGTGTTCTGGTCGTAATTGGTCGAACGGTTTTCTTTTGTTTTTTTTTTTTTTTTTCACAAGTGGAGTTCATTGAACAGGTGTTGTTGTGATTTGACTTTTGAGTGATAAATCGTTGGGTCAGTCACTTGTTAGTCACCTGTTAGTAGAAAGACAACCACATTGTAAGCGTATTTGTTATTAGTTATTAATATTGATATGTTTGTGTAAACTGACAATCACAAATATCTGTTTATTGGCTTTCTGTATGTACAGTGTATGCTTAAAGGGTCAATTCGTAGCCCTCAAGTAGAATTAGATATTATTTAACGTTATCAGGATCTTAAGGTCTTATAGTTGAGATTTTCACATTGCGACCCAAAACATTTGCACTTTCTATGGCGGCTTCCATCTGCATTCCAACTGCTTCACCTCCTTCTCCAGAACTTACGCTTTCCTCTCCGCTCGTCTCTTCCGCCGAAGTCTCCATCAGAGCCACCTACGCCTCCATCTGCGCCATCAGCATTGACCCCATCGCCCACTCCATCCAGCTCTTTACCAGTGGACTCAGGGTTGCCATCAGGGCCACCTATATGACCATTGGCAGGATCGTTCGTATCTGCACCAGCACCGTTATTTACATAGGTCCCAGTGTCTCCATCTGTACCTGCACTGGCACCTTCTCCTGCCCCTAAATATATGGCCGGATTGACTCCTGTTGCTGGTACTGCGTTTGCTCCAGCCTCAGCTTCAATAACTCCACCACCATGATCATCTGTGCCTTCAATTTCACTTGCGCCTGAACCACCGCCACCGACGGGGTCCGCAGCACCAACAACTGGATCAGCACCAACATTTGGATCACCACCAACAACTGCGTTGCTACTAACGTCATCTCCAACGTCACTTCTAACATCACCACCGGCGTAACCCCCGGCAGCACCATCGGTGGCACCACTGACATCTCTAACGTCTCCTCCACCATCACCACCAACGACGTTTTCAACGTCACCTCCAACGTCACCTCCAACGTCACTTCCAACGTCACCACCGGCGTTACCCCCGGCAGCACCATCGGTGGCACCACCGGTGGCACCACTGACATCTCTAACGTCTCCTCCACCATCACCACCTGCGACGTTTTCAACGTCACCTCCAACATCACCTCCAACGTCACTTCCAACGTCATCACCGGCTTTACTCCCGGCGGCACCATCGGTGGCACCACCGGTGGCACCACTGACATCTCTAACGTCTCCTCCAGCATCAGCACCAACGACACTTCCAACGTCACCTCCAACGTCACCTCCAACATCACCACCAACTACACTTCCAGCGTCATTTCCAACGTCATCACCGGCATTACCCCCGGCGGCGCCATCGGTGGCACCATAGGCGGCTCCACCGACAACTCTAACGTCACCTCTATCGTCACCAGCAACGACACTTCCAACGTCACCTCCAACGTCACCACCGGCGGCACCACCGGGATCATCTCCAGCGTTAATATTCCCTGGGTACTGGTCTCTTCCCACCGCATCAACATAATCCTTTCCAACTGAATTGTGTTCTCCAGCTGCGCCGTCCACTCCAGCGCTTACTATGCCCTCTTGCGCGTCCCCACCCCCCTCAGCGTCTGCGCCTGCGCCTGCGCCACCAGTATCGTAAGCAGCTCCTGCTTGTTCCCCGTTTGCAACTGCACTGCTTGCTAAATCTAGATTCACACTATTAGCATTTCTACCTGCTCCATCATTTGTTTTGGGCTCCTCGGCAGAGGCTCCAACGGACAGCGCTCCACCATGCTCTGCCGCTGCACCGGGCTTTGCGGCTTCTACTGTGATCACACTGGAGGATTTGGCATCATCTATAGCTGAATTGTCTCCCTCAGCATTAATTCTGGCGCTTTTAGGTTCGTTCTCCACCACCCCAAAAGCAGCTTCACTTGCCTTGTCTCCACTTACTACGCCAGCAACATGGCCGCTGCTAGCGTCGGCATCAGGGCCTGCATCCAGGTTTTCTCGAGTGTGTAGCTTGGGTTTTTTACGCGAATACATCTTTCTCTTGGAGGCTCTACTTGAGCCTCTAATGGAACCAGTTTCCCCATCATCATCCCCACCTGTGTTGAAATTTGGTTTTTGTTTTCTATTTGCGTTCGCCCCTTCGTCATTTTCTGCGTCCTCCTCTTGCTCTTGACCGTGATCTTTGCCTCGACCTTTTACTTTCCCAACGTCTTCTTCATCATCATCCCCTTTCCCGCTGTCTCCGTCTTTATCTTCGGCTTCATCTGCGCTATCATCTTGGTCTTCGTCTAGAAAACGCTTACCTCCTACTTTGGTAACAGCCCCTTTATCTTTATCGTCTTTAGGAGTAGTGGAGGCGGTTGTAGAAGTGGAGCTGGTCATTGTGGAAAGATATTCCCAATTGTCGGGCGTGAAAGGTCTCTCTAGGACTTGCCAGTAGAAAGTTAACCAATAAATAATAAGGAAGTCGTGGAAAAGAATTAGCGATCCCAGTAGGGCGTCGTTCAGGCGCATCTCGGCGAATCGACCGCCGTTGATGGTTTGCGCATGGTACATGACGAACTGAGAAAAGGTCTAGCTTTAGCCGGGCTCTGGCCATATAGTAATAAATGGAAACTTACGAACAGAATAATTATGGATACAGCGATTTCGAAGACTATGTATGAATGAAGCTTCACTTGGGGTACCAAGAATCGAAACATCAAGAAAAAGACTGCAATAGCTAGGAACAGAAAGCCCACAATAAATAATACGGCCACATCTAAGGTCAGGTCAACCTAAAGGAAATTTACACGTGTAAAATTAAGCAAGCTCTGCGGTAAGAAAGAAAATAGAAAAACCCACCCTTCTCGGAAGACACGAACCAATCAGAATAAACAGCCAAAGAAGCACAAAACATATAATAAAGAATATTATTAGATCCATCCAGTAAGTGCGAACGACTAAAGCACACAGCGCTATAACTTGCAGCTCGACCTTGAAGAAAATCATGTGGAAATGAGGATATTAGATGGCTAGATATTACTTGCAATATAGCCTGGTAATGCTAGCTTACAATTATTATGCAGACTATACAATTCAAGACTGGCATGAAACGCAGCTTCTCAACAAATATGAAGATAGCAAACAGGAGAACTCCCAAAATAAATGCCACGAAGCAGATATAATAGTACTCAATGAAGAAGTCCCGTACTTCATCTCTGCGTGTATGATACATAAGAATTCAGTAGGGTATTAACTTATAGACATTATACTCACATGAGGCAAACGACGGCCCACTGCGCAATGGCCAAAACCAGCCAGATAAACAATAGTATATAGGTCTTAAGGGAAAACCTTCGGCGCGCTTTCTTGTAATTAACATAGTTCTCGTAGGTGGCACTCATGTCGCTCCATTTATGGGACAGGAATAAGTAGACGAACTGTCTACGTTGGGCTCAACATTTACTCCGAATTTTGTGTGAAAATAAACTACAAGCAAAACAAGACAAGAATCAACTGCGAATTTCACAAGCACAAGACATTAACTAAAAATAAAAAGCTTCATAATATTTCGAATCGAATGACATATGTTTATGCCAAACTGGCAAAGGCAACTATTCGAATTAACCCCAAGCGAAAAAGATACACGGAATATATTGAGAGACTAAGAATCAAGAGAACCAATGTTTTTCCTTATCATTTCATTTATTTTCTGCCTCATTTTAATGGTATTCCTCATTCATCGAAAATATATTCAGCTGTCGAGGATTTATCTGCTGCACTCAAGTCGTCGGCATCATTTTCTGGCCTTGAATTGTCTTTTATGTTGTTTGGGCCTCCGGCGGGCTCGTCGATATTGGCATCTAATATCTCTTCGCCACTTGCTGGAGGATTCTGTTTGGATTCAGCCACCCACATATTAGGCCAATTGTTGTCTTTAAGAATCCTTGTAAAGCGTTTTTTGTCATCCGGTATAAAATCGTGGGTTATCGTCACATCAGTTGCCTCGCAAGCTGTCGTCGGTCTGACTTCAATTAATTTTTTCTGCACATACAACTGTTTACCTATAAAAAGCGCAGAGCTCCATTTGAGAGACGGCGACAAGTTTTAAGAGCATCTGATTAACTTACTCTCGTAATCGACACCGAAGTCATCATCTCCAAGATCTAAAGCCCTGGCACCAGCGGTCGTTTTAGCTACGGTCGTGCCCCAATCAGAGGGCGTGACCAGTCTGGCCCAAACCTGCCAGTATATTGTCAGCCAATATATGATAAGGAAGTCATGGAACAGAATCAGCGATCCAAGGCAATAATCATGCAGTCGCATCTCCGCGAAGCGCCGCCCGTGAATCGTTTGCGCATGATACATGACAAACTGAAGGATACTAGAATGCATTTGATCACGACAAACTTACATTTGACTTACAAACAACATAGTTATGCTGATGGGTATCTGGACGAGTACGTACGCATAGGTCTCGCACTCGGGCACTATCAGATGCAGCATAAGGAAGAAGACGGCGATGAGCAAGAAGAGAAAGGCCAGAATGAACAGCAGAGCCACATGGAGCGTGAGGTCCATCTGAAGCGAACGCACATCTGTTGAAAACTCGCTTAGCAACAGGGCTGACGAATACTACTCACCCTTCTGGGCAAGGCAATGCCTATGGCTACGAAGATAAACACGAGCACGGCGCAAATACAAAAGTACATGAGCATTTCCGCCCAATAGGCGCGGGCGACCAGCGCGAATGTCGCAATGATTTGGAGCTCTACCTAGATGGAAGAAAGAGATTTTATTTGTAAATGGAAATGGAAATGGAATCCATATACTCACAATGAAAAAAGACATTATGAAGCCCACCACATTATTGAAACGCAGGTTTTCAAAGAACAGAAACAGAGCGAAGAGCAGAATGGCGAGCAGAAAAGTCGCAATGCTGATGTAATAGTGCTTCCAGAATATGTCCCTTATAGAATCGCTGTGATCGGGCAGTTCGAGTCAGCTGTAGAATGCCCCATTCGCTAGAATGCACTTACACTAGACAGACCACCACCCACTGCACCAATGCCAGGATTAGCCATATGAACAACAATAAATAGGTTTTCACCGAAAACTTTTGTCGAGCCCTCCTATATGCATAGTAGACATTATGCGCGGAGTACATAGTGTTTGTCCCCGGATTGGGCAACCAAATGCAACATTCACTTCAACTTTAATGCCATCCGCTAAGAGTGCAGTCAGAATATATGAAACTTAACAATTATGTTGTGTATTATGTGTATGGAAAACATTATTATTTTTATTTTATTTTTTGTTGTTTTTTTGTTTTTTTTTTCTTTATTTACTCTAAACCTTTTTAAAGTCATAGCAAACTTGATTTTATTGCTCAATAGCAGCTATGACTTTGTTTTTAAATTCTGATCTCTTAACTTCTTTTATTGTGCGCTGGAATCGATCAGCGGTCGAAAATAGAGTCTAGTGACACCTACGAATTTAAAGGATTTGAGCATAGCCCAATAAAATAATAGGATTTAAATAATTAGGCTGGTTAGTAGGTCGCAGAGGATGCGCCTCTCTATGATGGAGAGAAATTTATCTGATTTCCCACCTGAAGCTTAGACTTTTAACTTCGATTTCTGATATAGCGTGTGTCTTGTTAAATCAATCAATCATTCTATCAATCAGTGGGATTTCAACAGCTACATTATTATGGGTAAATATCTTATAGACTTCGACATGGGTCAGAGGACATCACCCGCTATGTGATACATATTTCATGACAAAATTGTAACACCCTCGACAAGAGTATTGACATGTATACATCTAAAGCTCAAGTCTTAATCAATATTTGCAACTACCGCTGATCTGAGCAAACTTGAAGCTCGTCAGCTCTCACGGCAAAGCTGCGGGACGTAGCTAGACAATTTTTGCAACTGAAGCATTGACAAACAAAGGGACAGGCAGACAAACAGCTAACACATAGAGTCAACAAAAATTAACAGCAGATGCAAAACAGTAACAACAACAAAAACAACTTTGCTCAATGCAGCAATCTGATTTACGCTTGTTTGGCAAATTTGAGTACGTATAATGTGACTAACGTAAAGGCACAAAAACACGGCAAACTGTCAACGTCAAGTGTTAAAAATGTCAAATAAATAATGCTAGAGCAGCAACAACAACAACAAACAAGCACACTAATGAGCTGCCTGGCAAATGCAATGCAAACTCAAAACTTGAACCTCGAACGCAGCTCTCGATCTGGCAGAGCAAAAGTTTTCCATGAGGCTTATGCAAACAGCCAAAGCAATCAACACCAACAGTACCGCTCCCGCCCCCCCCACCGCAAGTTTTACCCCTACCCCCGGCCGATTGAAGCCCCATTTGCATACAAAAACCGAAACGAAGCCAAGTCGTAAGCTAATGCCAGTCACAAGCTGTGTCGTCACACGGGGCGTATGCGCAACGCACGCCTCACACGCCTAGGCAGGCAGGTGAGCAGGCGGCGCTGGGGGAGGGGGCCAGGCAGACAGGTGGGCAAACCCGCAGCCAACAAAAAGAATCATTTAGCGACACATTTGGCATATCAAAATTGGATGCCCGGGTCCATCATTAAACGTCAAGCGGCATTCAAAATCAGCTGCCGTGTGCGTCGTTTATTAACTCCCAAAACTGACAACCGAGAACTGACCAACGGAGAACCGAGAACTGGCGATACAACGACTACGCACTATATACAAAATATGTGCCGGGCACTATATAGGCTGTCTCGGAGGTTCTGTCTCCATCTCGCTGTCTTTAGCTGACTTGCATGCAAAATTAATTACGAGCAAAATTTATTTACGATGCTGACGTTGGCGCTGCCTTTGCTGAGCTTCTTCCATGCGCGCGCTACCCCAGCCATAAAAGTTTTACGTTTTAGCCCTAACCGAATTTAGAGGCAGCATAACAGAGTCTGGCCCAAGCCCAGGTCCGGCCCAGAGCCCCGGCCAGTCGGCTTAGATACATTCTCATAGCCATTTGCGGAGAGCGCCATAAAACTTGAAGCACCGCTGACATTTTTGCTGCTGCATTGCAGTGCCGACGTCGTGCTGCGGTTGTCGCTGCAGTTTTTACGGGCGCTACATTTGGGGCATTTGCAACACTGGCTGGCTGGTTCGTGGGCTACCATCATAGCAGAGGGTGCCCACTGCCCAACACCCAATAGAACAATCACAGCCACCCAGTCGAAAGTGCGAAATGAAATTTTAATCAGCCTCGGTTCGTGTTTATGATTTGGCTGTAAAATGGAAGCTGTTGCTGCCGACATTTCAGTCGAAAGCCTCTAATGCAGTTTATACCATGTTGGCAGAGTAATATGGCAAAGTAAATGCTTGAAATAACAAAAAGCCAGCAGGTTGCAAATTGAATGGAATATGAGATAATAAGATCCAGGGCATAGATAATTAGATCCAGCTTCGAAACATAGGTTCAGGCATGGATGTAGGAACGTCTTTTGATGAACATAGTAAAAAAAAATAATAATAATAAATTATTAGTAATTAAACTAATAACAATTATAAAAAAATATGTTTAAATAGTAATTAAATTAATAATAATAACACGAATAACACTAAAAGAATAATAATTTTAATGATGAATATTCAATAAATCATAATAAATAATGAAAACATAACTTTCCCGTCAATGTCAATTTTTTCATACACAAGCTGCGTGCTAAATTCTATCTCTACCCCAAAATGGCATTTACCAAATATGGTAGGATAATTCCAATGGCTGGGGCCCAAGTTAATGCTTTGCGACTGAGTCTCTAATTTCATTCCCCACTTCTGCAATATATATCTTATGAAATAATTTTTACATAGACTTAAGACTTAAGCCAACATACTTACATTTTTTTCTTGAAATATTGCCCATAAAAGGTTAGAGATAAGTGTGATTTGTTATCACACGTCTCATCTATGTAGATAAGCATACAAAGACTTAGCGTAGGTCAGGGTCGAGCTGTGACAAACAAAACTGTTGCTTGCATTTCAAAACAATCACAACAATGGCATTCAAACGACTCATGCCAACTGGTTGTTTAACCTAGTCTAATGCAAATATGAGTAGAGCCCACACAGAAGTGGAGCGGCAGGCAGGAGTCAGGCAGCCAGTGACAGTGAGGTACATGCCCAGATAAGGACCACACCGGGCAGGCCTGGGCCACGTGATAAGGCAGAGACTATGCCAGTGGAGTAGAGCAGAGCGATGATAACACGCCGCTGGCCAAGTTCAAAGAGCCGACGACATAAACGTCGTCACATCATCAAACAAAGTGAGCAACAAATTAGAGGCAGCAACTACCAAGAAATTCCCCTGGATTAGGCAAGATGCGTCGGCTTGCGTCATCAAATTTGTAGCTGGTTATCAACAGGCAGGCGGTGGCGACGGCGGCTGATAAGCTCGACCAAAACACAAAGAGCTGAGGCTGTGCCCGCCACAAGCCGTGGCACTGTGTGAGTCATCAAGCACGGCGGCGACCACGACTGGAACGTGACCTGGCACTTCGGTGACATTCCATAATCGCTTAGTTTTTCCTGCAGCGCATTTTCGTTCTTTGTCCTTATCAATTTTACGACTTCCTTCTGGCCTGCACTCGCCACTCAGAGCTCTTTTCCCGAGTCCAGACCACCGGCTAACTGCAATTAGCCTGCTTTTCGATACTCGGATTGTAGCCCGTGACTCGCTTTGGTATATCTCAGTTAATTGATATTTATTGCTGGAACACGTTTTAGAAACTTTTCTCTTGAAATTTTCGAAACACACAACTTCGTTTTTCCAATCTTATTTTTATTGGCAATTGGGAATTATGGAAGATTGGTTCAGCCCGAATCTTTATGGTTCTATAGAGTATGAGAAGTTTTAAAGAAAGTCGGTGAGTCAGAGCCAGGGAATGAGTGGGCGCTTAGACAGAGCCTTATTTGTTTAATAACTAAGAACGAAAAAAAGATGCTCTTTAATTACAAATGTCTTCCTTAACAAAATATATTTACCTATATATACCAAATGGCAATAAAATTCCAAATGCTTCCAAAGATAAAACTGCCTGCAGAGCTATAAGTGCCCGAAAAAGTCCCCCTCCGCTTGTGCATTCGTCAGCTGTCCGTGGCTTGAAGTCATGGGCTATCATATTTCCAATACATCCATGCTGAAATAACCATGAGGAAGCAGTTTTTTTCGTCCAACTTAGCAACACTTAAGAGGTTTCCCTTAAAAAAAATAAAAACATGGCATGGATGTATCGAAAATTAACAATCGCTGTAGCCTTGATTTATGAATGAGTTTGTTCTCAGGACATTTTCCTCGGCATGATGCGCCACTTTTTAAGGGAGTCAGTCCGGGCATGGAATATTATGAATGTGTGTATGTAGTCGGGCGACTACTTAAAAGTAAATAAATAATAAAGGAAATTAGAGTCTTGTTTGCGAAGGAAATGCGTTGGCATGAGTCGCGGAAACCCTGAGATATGATATGTCATTGACAGGCTACTGTTGGGTAAATAACTCGAAAAGGTAAGCAAACCTTAACGCAAAGATGAGTTATGGAACTCAAAAGGTTGTTTATATCAGTGAAAGTGAAAGTTATGTATGTATTCCAAATTGAATATGTGTTTGATAGGGTGAACGGATAATTTTCAACTGTTAACCCCCGATTCATGAAACAACCTGCCTTGGACTCTAGAACTCCTGCGCTGCGCCACAGGAACAGCAGCTCTATCAACTTGAGAGAGACCTTGGCTCAAATTTATGGCCTCTACGATTATGAATCCTGTCAAGCAGCAGGCATATTTCCAGTTAAACCAGATAGCAGCACACAGTGTGTGGCTATTGCGTTGGAGTTGAGGTTGCTCGAAATTCTGGGAATAGATTGAAGACCATAATTATGCTCACGCTTGCCATTTGCTGGCTGCTTGTCAATTGCAAAAGCGAACACAAGTCTTGACAGACGCTCGCAAAATGAGCACAACAAAAGCCCAGAGTTGGAAGCCGAGCTGGGCAAGACAATGCCCATAAGTAGGATGCGAGTTACTGCTACCTGCCACATGCAACTCAGTTGTTGGCCTTGGCATTTATCCAGTTACCCAGTATTCGGTCCTAAGACAATGTCAATGTCAGTTCGCTGCCCTATTCTGGTGCTGACAAATCAGCAGGCAGGCCAAAAATTTATGAATAGGCGTAGGATGAGCCTTCGTTCTTTGGCTCAGGATGTGGCCTGTGCCTGCCACTGATCGCTTCATTATGGCATAAAACATGTCAATTTGGTTTGGCTGAGCTAAAATGTTGCAACTGCTCACTTCCTGCAGGACAATTCACAGATCTATCAAAGGAACTCAACTCGGATAAATCAATTTGTCGTCCAAGTGTCAGGGCATAAATACACAGAAAATATTTTTGTTATTGCTCCAAAGTCAATGCCAAAAGCGGCTTAAAAGAAATTGAACGGCTCGCACGGTAATTTAGATTGATGGCCATTTAGATATGGCCCCAAGGACAAGCGAAAGTGTCTGGAAAATTAAAGCGACAAATTTGCGCAGTCCTTCAAGAAACCCAACCTTTTTGCTAATTTTATGGCTAGTTCGTGACCGAAACTATGGCCGAGCACAAAAAGTACCTGTATTACGACTTCGACTAGAGCCACGACCAGGACCAGGACCAGAAGCGAGTCCTTGTGCTAACCTGTTACGCCAGCCGCATGTGAGCATTAAATTGGCTTTCCACGAGTCTAAACTCGCGACTGCCACGCTCGCTGGCCCGAAATTTGGTTGCAGGTAAATAAAATTTTTACGTGCTCACGCGTCCCGTCAACTGTTTTTCCAAATTTTGAGTGCCTTCGCACGTTGTTTTTTCCAGAAAATTAGTTTAAAAGCATCATAAAATAATTTTCGTGTGCACGTTGAACATTTTTCGCGCTCGCATTTGCCGTTTTATTGCCAGCCAAGTTGAATGGCTTTTAACTTTTGTACCCTCTACTCTCTGCACTAAAGAATCATTTTCTCCGAGTCTAGGTCTTGGCTTTGACAATTTGATTGCTTCAATAATAATTCAAAAGAACGCTCTCGGACAGCAGCTATTGTAATTAGATATATTTGAACTGTGAATGCAGGGTATTTGATAGTTGAGCATTGTTGAGTGTGTCCTTTGCAGCTTGTTATTTTATGCGCAGGTGTGTAAATGGATTTTGAGTACTTTTCGTTTTGGGCGCTTAGATAGCCCATCGTCATCATCATCATGAATAGCATTTGGCAATTCTGTTTTTCAAATGATCCGCTGCACGGGCATCATAAAAGACCCAGAGCCAAATTAGATTTATGCGTTTTCGGAGATTTTACAGTTTTATGGCGGTCAGAGGGTTGGGGCTGAAGCTGGGACTGGGACTGGGACAGAGGTAGTAAAAATCAAATGCTGCTCGCACTTTGGTTGGGGTCAGTAAATGGTAATTAGAGATACAATTTATGTCGGGTATCCAAGGAATATTGAAACCAATTACAAAGCTCAGTTAGTGTCTTGTGCATTAACAGATTATATATATTACTAATTGACTTTTATTTGGATAGAGTATAAAAATACATTTTCAAAATATTTGCAGTTGTTTATATTTAGAAGTGAATCTTTGACTGTAAGATAATGCAATATTTTGAAATACCTGAAGCTATTATTACGCAGCCAAATGACGTCTGCGGATGATGTGCGTTTCCTGATTCTTATCTCTAGACAACATGATTCATGTGTCTGCAATCTACAATTCTTATAATTTCATACTAAGTGTTAAATCTTACAGAATTTTGTGTTTGAATCACAACGAGATAAAATAATCTTATTCATGCTTCTCTTTGGATATGTTAACAATTTGTTTTTCCCCCCTTTCTAATAATTTTGAATAGTTGCAACTTCTTTTTGGTAATCGAACTTCCCCATTTGTGGCGCATGCGATTGTCCTTTGGCTCTGGCGTAATCCATACCATAATGCACTTAAGCAGCTCGCTTCCTCCCACATGAATCCTCAAGATACAAATAACTACAAGAACATGAGAGCAACGGAGCAAAAGAGAAGCGTTGCCAAGACAAAAAGGCGAACCTCTTGTAATTTGAGCAATTTGTTTTCATAAACAACGCTGCGAGCAAACCTTCTGCCTTATACAATATGAGGCCAGCGGCCAGTGAATAGTATCTGGTATCTTATATCTGGCATCTCGTGCTGGAGAGCTGGCAAACTGTTTGCGAACGCTGCTGTGTGTTTTCATAGGAATTACGCTGAAAACTGTTGTTGAGCATCTCTCAAGTTAAGCATGTGTGGATGTGGATTTATTTAAGATGCGGCTGCATGTTATTCCTGCTTTTAGCAGCACATCCTCCGAAAACAATCACAGATCCTTAACAAACCACTTGCCTGAAAAAATATGCTTGCAACTTGCTCGTGCGGTTGAGGCGTCAACGTTTTAAGTGCAGTGCTCTGCCCCCGCTGCATGCCCCTCTGTCTAGTTACTTTGTAATGGGTTTTAATAACAATTTGCCGCAAATGTGACCAGGTTTTTCTTATACTACTTCTGTTTGTGTAAATATAATTTCTTTAATTGGATTTTGTCGTCGTAGCTGCAAGCAAGCACGCGCATTAAAAGCGCCCGCAAAAACATTCGCCATTTGGCGGCGTCGGTGTGAAATTAAGAAGCAGGCAGCAAAAACAACAAAAGCCAACCAGACAGCCGGACTGCCGGACAATTGGACAGACAGCCAGACGGACAGTGGACAGTGAACAGTGTACCATGCAGCTGGTAAAACCCGTTAAAATAGCGCCCAAAACAAAAAAATGAACACAACTTGAGGCTAGGCTCAGTCTTATGAACTGCGGCATACGCTGCAGCTGAATTTTATTTGATGATTTGTATGTTATTAATTCATTAATTTACAATTTTAATTATTTTTTATAGATTTAAGTACAATTTGTATTTAGTAATTGTTTACTTTTTAGCCTATTTAGCCAATAATTAAGTTTAGATTTAAACACATATCGAGGTCATGTTTTGGCCAAGTCTGTAAGGTCTTTTTGTAAATTTCGAACTCCTCTTAAGCTGAGCCTCTTCTATGAGGCCCAAAAACGGGGTCTAAAGCTCAAAGCAGGGCATACGTATACGTAATATGCTGAGCAAATGCCTGTGACAGGCGACAGCGCGACACGCTGTCTAACAATTTTAATTTTCAATTTTAACTGCGACGGACAATGGGGCCGACAACGATGACGACGACGACGACGTCGACGACGTCACACGGTTCGCCTTTTAGTCAGCTCCAGTCGCAGATGGAGCCAGCGAAGGAGGCAGAGCCAGAGCCGGAGCCAGAGTTGGAGTCACGTCCAGTTTTATCCGGCCCGTTTAACTAGGTCACTGGTGTCAATCGTTAGCTGGTTCTGCTTGATGTTGTTATTGTTGCTGTTGTCGCTGTCGTTGTTGTTCTCGTTGTTGTTGTTGTTGTTGTCAACTTAATTATGTCGCAATTGCTTTGAAGTCGACTTTTGCAAATGTAAACCAACAGCAGGTGGCATTGCTCCACGGTCCATAGTCTGTGGTCCGTGGTCCCCGGCCCGTGGTCCACAGAGCCATTTGAAATTGCGCTTTATTCAATTTTTATGCGCACCATACCATACCCCTCACTCGGCGCCCCAGAGCCCCCTTTTTTAGTGGCTGCAACATCGTTGTCACCACTTTAATTGGATTTGCCCCGCTGACGCGTGGCTTTGCCTTTGTCTTTGTCTTTGGCATTAGCTTTGCCATTGCCGGCGCCCCAGTCTCTGCCCGGCTGCGTTGCTTTACTCTTACTTTCCCCCAGTCGTCCAAGACTTGGAAGCCATCGTCATCATCGCCATTGCCTTCGTCATTTGCCATTCTCTGTGGCAGTAGCTAAAAAGCTGCAGCGCATTACAAATTGGTTTTGTTATTGGCTTAATTGAATTGTTGCAGATTGGACTTTAAATACGCGACTGCCTCATTTGGCCGCCACCTCCAACTGGCTGTTGCTGTTTTGCCTGGGGCAATCTTTCTTTACACGAGTTTTCATAAGGTAGCGTCAACAACTTGGCGTGCAATTAATTGTAGCTCGACATGCTTTCAGCGCCAGCAAGTGCCATGGAATGGGATGCCTTGGAATGGGTGGTTGAGTGGATGGATGAGTAGGGTGGCTGGAGCCATTGCTGTGGTACCCAAGACATATAAGTCAAGTAATTAGAGCAGTGCAGCGAGCGTGTGCCAAGTGCTAGAGGCAGTTACAGGCGGCTAACCTCATTTGAAATGCAAATTATGTGGTCTTTGAAAAGATGACCGAAATGAAAAATACAAAAATTAGAACACATCTTATAGGGGCAAATGCAATTAAGCTAAATCTATGTCTATGTCTAGCTTGCTGCGCTAAAACCTTTTGGGAATTATAGGTGAATGCTTACTTTTGCTTTTTAAACAATAAGCCTTGATATAAAAGGTATTCTTCTTTTTAGAAATGTTACACTGTGTGTATTTACTTTCATTGGGGCCGTGCAAGAAATTTGACGGCTTCGTATGCCCCATTTACCTCATTCCAGTGTCGTTTGGCCATATCACCTACAGCGCAAAACAAAGCGCCGCTGTGACACTTTCCCAGAATTGCTAACTCGAAAAGTCAAAAGCAAACGCTTTGTAATGCTACTGTCGCCAGTCTGATGATGTTGCCCCCGTTGCCTGCACTCGACGCCCCAACCCTTGGTGCCCCACAAAATAGTATTAAAAAAAAACGATTTCATTGTTTGCATGCAACAACGTTGACGAGGCAGAAAGAAATGTCAACAAAAAAGAAAAAATCAGACTGGGACTCGAATTGGAACTGATTGACACCAAGATGCACAGCAAACGAGGCTGAAGCATGAGCGGGGGGAAATTATTGTACAAGGTAACACTCGAAAACTAATGCGCTTATCAGTGAAAATTGATCGGGCCTAAGAGACCGTACCGTCTCCTACAATGAATGCAGGTGATTGTTGCTTGTATGTGGAAATAATTAACATGTACTTTCGATTTCGTGACTTGAGGTCTGGAGGCCCGAAAAGAAAAGCAGCCCGTGGAAAAGTGAAACGAAATGGAGCCACAACTGGCTCGCTCGCCCCCTCCACTCGACATTCTCACACACTTCTCCGGAGTACAATCAATAACATTTGTAATGTCAATAATGACAAGCCCGACAAGGCGTCGTCGGGCAGTTCTCGAAATTGAAAGTTTATGGCTGATGGATTTGATGAATTACCCAACCAGAAAGCCGTCCAAGCACCTTGCATATCATTTTAGGGTACCCCCTCGCAGCGATAAGAACGCGCCGATAAGCCAGTCGAGTGGTTTCCCAATGTAAGTCAAGCGTAATATCTGGAATCAATCATAAAACGCATTTATTGATTGGCCAGTACCCTGTTTTTCTCTGTGCGGGTATCCAGAGAAGTCAATTGAGGTCGCCAAAGTAAACCCCCGATCGGCTGGGGCTGGGCGCCAAGTGCGAAATTAGGGTTAATTGAGATATATTTTTTAATAGACAATTACTTGAAAATCCTAAAGCTTTATAGAACCTAAATGATGATTGCGCAATGTGGGGCTAATGGGCCACATGAGTTCAGCTTCAATGATTAGCAAAAAACACACCCGGACTAAACCTAATTAGCACACACGCGTTTGGAGAACATATCCGAAAATGTAGATAAATTATCAAAAATTCAAACGAAAACCAGTTGCATTTCTTGGCTATAAACAAGACTATTATAGATGCACAGTGAGTAAGATACGATCAGACTATGTCTAAATAATCCGCTTATTGTTAGATTTATAGCACGACTACCGCAAGCATTTCTAATTAATCGTGTTGCCATTTGCATAGCTATAAGCCGAGACTATAATGTATATATAGCTATTCAATTATTTCCTCGATTTTATAGCGTGATTCTACACATTCGCACATTGTCAGATATTAACGATCAATTTCTAATCGATACAAATTATCTCTGCCTATGTAAATGTCAGCAAGTGCTCAATAAAAGATATGTATACCGCAGATTTCAACTAGATGTTTATTTTTATAAAACATTTCCAGTCGATTATTCAAGTGGTCAACAACGGCGATTAAAGCCTTTAAGCCATATTTAGTTAATCTTTGATCTGAACTTTAACGTATGGCTACAAACTGAAATGAATAATTGTATATTTAATACTCGGTTTCATGTACTCAGTTATGCCATCCCATGGGCGGAAAACTGTTGATAGCAACTTTTTGCAGGAATGTGTGTGTATGATGTATATATGTGTGTATTTATATGTGTATATAGGTATGCAGAAGCGCAGTTTACTTCTCGCTGCGCTTAGAATATGAATACAATTATTTTTAAATATCGCCCTACTATGCGATTCTCATGAATTGCAATTTACTTCTCGCTGTGCTGAGAATATAAATACAATTATTTTTAAACACCGCCCTACTTTGCGATCCTCATGAATTCAAGTAAGCCCATAAGGATTTAGTGTTTTTTATTAGGAGCATTATATTTACCAGTTATGGTGGTTATCTAACAACTTTATCTTTGCTCTAACTCTTACGCTAATTTACTCTCCCGTAGTAGTTATCTTTTTATTTTTCTTGATGATCCCTGAACTTACTCTTTACTTCTATTTTTCTTTCAGATGTGTGAATATGTTGTTTTCTGTAGTATGTGAAATTATGGGTAAGTCCATATGTTCATATATATTTTAATAGGTAAATTGGAATTCATGTAAAGGCAAATCAGTCATGTTATTGTTCTTTTACTTATATAAGAATGTCAAATAATGTGACAAAAAAAGGAACAATCAGTCGATATTTATTGAGAATTTATTTTTTTGATTAGAATTATATATTTTTAGCTAGAACAAGTTTGATAACAACTTTGGCATAGATTCTTGTATTAGATCAGATTATTATATTATTATGTATTATTCTGCGATTAGCTCTCTGTTGAAATTTGATAAGTTAACTCTTGCGCTATCTGAAGTATGACCAATTGAATCTATCTACGCAGTGGTTAATGTTGCATTACGACATTTTCACCTATGCCGCAAATCGATTACACAAATTGCCTAAGCAATCAAAGTATTAACTCTTCTCAAGACCCATATGGTAGCCCACGGCCACTGAAAAGGAGGGACTGCACAGCTTAGCTGCACCTATAATAAAAAATTGACAACAACAACAAACTTATAAAGCCACTTAGCGGTCTAGAATGTCGAAAAAATTTATGCTTGAGTGCTAATAATGTTCAATGAATTGTTGTACGAGTATTGAGGAACCTTTGAAGCGATAAACCAACAAAATTGTTGAAAACTATGACAGACGACGACCACGACAACGACGACAGCCAAGTCAAAGACGACAATAAAATGAAATAACATCATAAGTACTATATACAGATACAGATACATATTTACGAGTATGGGCCCTAGGCGCGGGCACGAGTAACCTGGCCAAGCGCAACGAACTTGAAGCTAACGCGCCCCAAGATTATCTGAGACGGGCAAAACCATAAACAAATAAGGAAAAAATTCAATCCGAACGTCGACGTTCTTGGTAGGTGGACTGCAACCGTGTGTGTGTATCTGTGTGTGTGTGTGTGTGTGTGTCATTACAGCTGCGGTTCATTGACATTGAATGGGTTGACAGTTGGGTTGACGTCGGATCTTGGCTGGTTCGGGGGAGTTGTGTGTAGAGAGAGAGAGAGCTCCAGTTGGATTGTGTTTTGTTTTGTGCAACTGCGTTTTTAATTGTGCATGCAATGAAAGCGGCACTCGAAATGCACTTGTTAGACAGCAGACACAGAAGAGACACACACAGTGGGAATCATCAGGCAGAAACATAATAAGGACTAGGGCTAGTGGCAGGACCAGGACTAGGCTACTTTCTGTAGCTGGTTTGCCGCTGCCTCGAGTGCTGCATGCTCACGCGTAATTTCTACGAATTCAGCAGTTACAATAGGCAAAGACAATGCAGAGGCATGCGGCATGCTGCATGCAACAACGGGGGCTTGAGGCCGGGTACTACGCGGAACCTTGAGGGTTGCATGACCTATATCACAGTTTAGAGCTCAGGCAAGGCTTGCCAGCAGCAACAGCAGCAGCAGCTCGACTTCGAAGACGTTGACGACAACTTTCCCAGGGCATCTCACGGCACGTCTCGGTCCATATGACAAATGTTTCACATCAGTGCGTTCCGACTGCAGCAATTACCTGCCTATGCGACTGTTGTTGTTATTATTATTGTTATTCCTCCTCAGATCCCTCCCGACGTCACAGCTCAGTTGGTCGTCCGTTGCGTCTTGCTGAGCTTCATACCAAAAAAATGAAATGAGCCCCTGGTCTGCAGCTCAGAGCTGTGCTTCGATACTGAATCTTCGAGCTCAGGGAACAAGTGCTTCCATTCGCCAGCGCCTGGCAGGACGTCGTCGGGGTATGACTTTATGGCGCACAGTTCACCACAGGAGTTATGGCAATGCTAGATCTAGTTTTTCCTAGCCTCATTTTTTTCCCTTTTGGGCTGACTGATGCTACAGCTGATTACTCAATTAGAGTGTGTGAAATGCATTGAGAGCATGTAATTATGCGGAAATTGAGAATAGATTTTCACATGTGCGAAAGTGCACAACTGAAGACTCAATTTGAATTGGGAGGAAACGAACAACAAACCTCAGGAAGTGTCCGTCATAAATAATTTTCATATGCTAAGTGGAAAGAAGTTCACGCTGAGTTCTTAAGTGGAAAAAGCTGTGCAGCTGGGTAAATGTAGAAGTAAAATATCAAAAGATCTATTTATGAAAATCTATGAATGTCCGAAGAACACGCCAAATTGGGACGAGGTGGGAAGATACACGTATTTAGCTGACATCTCAGCATAATTGTGTATTCTGTTGGTTTAGAGTCATGTGAATCCTAAAATGCAATGCTGTACAGATCCGAGATGATCACTTAATTTGCATTTAATTTATATTTCGTTATATTTATATTCAGAGTCAAAGTTGTTAAAAACAACGTGAGATGCGATTAATTCTCTGTTTCGGCAGCTTTATTCATATAATTAAAGCTGCATTCTTGCGATTACGGCAAATGGGGTTTTTGGGCCTAGGGGGAAACCAAATTTGAGTGGAATGCAAGCGAGGGATCCACAATCTGGCTTTATAAGGTCAATTCACACAATCAATTTAGCTATGGGAGGTTTAGGAATGAAATACGTTGTTCAAGATCAAATTTAAGCCGATTTATGAATGTCAGAAGCGCTTGACAAGCCTGCAGCCAATAGGTAAATGACCAACGCAAATGGATTGGAATGATTAAAATAAATATATAAAAATGAATAAACTATGGAAAATTTGTTGGTCGGTGTGCTGCATTATGCAAAGCAGCGCATCGACTTGGTATTGGACTTGGACCCCGTGGCCAGTGAAAAATTAAGCGGCTTTATCAGTGCCATCACCCGCATGCAAAGACAGAGTCTCCGAGACTCTGCCTCTGCCTCTGTCTCTGTCTCTGCCTCTTGCCCGGCTTCAGTCGCCGACTGGCCGTGGACTCATTAATTTTTGTGGGGCTCAGCACAGTAGTCGGCATTGAATACAAAGCCAGAATGCAGAATGCCTAAATGGCTCATTAGGGTCTTAAATTAAAGCCACTTGGCCTGCGCTAACACAAGTCGGTCAACTGGGCCCCAAGGGTCAGCCAGAAGCCAAAAGAAAGCGGCAGAAGACAGCGCAACAAAGACAAGTCTTGCCACCAGCTACCGCACAGTACAGCTACAGGGCTTTACGGATAGCCCAGGGCAGGGTGGGTACGCGGGCTTAGCTCACCTAATTAGATGGCCATTGTCTTACTGCGTGTGACAGTTGGGCAGAAATTATTGCAATAGGTCTAGAGGCAGACAAACGAGTACCTGGCCAAGATCTGGGCCCATATGGTTACCCGCAAGAGCCGCAAGTCTCCGCATTAAATGAGCTGCAAAAAAACGTCATCAATTCTGACAGAAGATGCAGCTACCCGGCAAGATTTGCTAATCTGACCCTCGTAATAGACAATCAGCTGGGTTCCCTTCCTGGACCTGAGCCGCAAAAGGGCCTCATCATCATCTTCGCTTGTTGTGCTGATTCATTTCGCTGGCCGTAAAGATTAGCTGATCATGATAAGAATGTTCTTTTGTGCAGTCGATGAGCTCATCATTATCAACAGACCCAAGCAACCCTTTATAAATTACAATGGAATTTATCATAGAGGAAGCTCGTTGAAGGGCTATTTCAATGCTTGTTTTCTACGAGAAACTTATCCCGGATTTGTTGCGAGTGCATGTGTTTCCATGAGTTCTTATCGATATCCTGACAAAAAGTGGCAATGATCACTATTGATTTATGTGCGTATTTATTACATATTAAGAGAAATGTGAATTTAAAAATGCCAGCTTATGTTTATATATAAAACTGTCCTGACTGACTGACGGACGGGCTGACGGATTGACGGACTGACTGACTGACTGTGATCAACGCACAGCCCAAACCGTAAGAGCTAGGAGCTGGAATTTGCACTGTAGTTACCTTATGTGATGAAGGTGCGCGTTAAGACAGGGTTTCGGTAAATTCCACCCGCAAGTGTGGAAAAGTCGCGAAAATCTTTTGTAAGAAACTTTTTTGTTCACCAAAGACCAAAAGAACTTAATGAATAAGTGTTTCATCGATTACCACCCGATCGGCTTTAAAAACAATTTCAAATGCCCCCATCGTGGATGATAAATGCGGGTGAATATATCAACTTTTTTTAGCGCAAAACTTGCCACGGGCAAGGCCGGGTAATACCCTCTAGTATATGCATATATAAATTATCATCTTAAGCTACAGCTGACTCGTCATACAATTACATCTCCATCAAAACCAAAACGAGCAGCTCTTGCATTCTGTGTGCTGTACCAATTGCTGTCTCTTACCTGACAGCAACACCAAACTTGATCTTCCACCAGGTGAATGCATAAAGAATCCGCTGTTGCTTAGGCTTGTGCGCCCACAAATTGCTCTTCAGTCCCGAAATACCGAAATAAGATATCTGCACGTAGCTGTAATTTAAAACCCCACCAGTGAAAAAAAAGAAAAAATTAAAAAAAGCAACAACTACAAAACGAGAAATGGTCTCAGGCCCCGTCAGAAACCTACAAACACACACACACACAGACACACATACACACAGAGAGACACACGCGTATTATCCTACGGCAATAATTTCTTTTCTCAGACAAACGGCCGAACAATACAAATGTAGAGATATGTCATTTGCCAGGCAAAACGAAATCGAAGAACAGAACAGAACCGAAATGAAGATCGATGCTGCATAACAGTACGACTGGGACAAGAACTGGAACTGGAACTGGGACTGGGACTGCGCTGGAACTGAGACTGGGCAGGCAACATGTGCGCCGCTTTGTAACGCCAATTATGGGCCCATAATTCGAAGGCATTGTCTGGAGCACAAAAGACGAACTGAGCGAGCATTACACGAGCGAGAAGAAGAAGATCATTTCCCAACACACGCACACACATATGCACACGCCTCAGGCCCAGTTCTTGGCGATGCGTAACGAAGCGGCAAATGAGCAAAAGCCGCTTGCTGAGCGCATTGAGCACATTTGAGCGCATCTTTGGCCAGGTAGCGCGCTCTCTTCCACCCTCGCTCAGTCGATCGGACGCGTTGCCGCTCTCTCGCTCTTGAGTGGAGTTAACAGAGCGCGCTTGACGATCGAACCGAGCTGCCTTCGGCTCTGCTCTGCGTGCTGAGCGCTAATCAGTTTATTTGCAGACGTAGCCGCCGCCGGACGTGTGTGTGCAGCGCCAAGAGCCAAAAAGAAGCCAAGATACAAATACAGATAGAGATCGAGATAGAGATACCTATACGGATATAGTGAAAGTGTGCCGCAGCAAAAGATACTCGTAATTACTGAACGTGACCCGAGTGCGTACAGAGGTAGAACGAGCAGAACACAACGATATATAAGATACAATGGAGGGCCTGCCACGCGCATTAAACTACGAACTGTCGCATGATCTGCATTTCGATCATTTTGGCGGCGCCGCACAACAAATATTAGACAACGGCAAGAACCCTGCCGCCGCGGAGGCCTCAACACCCACGATCAGCACACTGGATGCGCTGGCCAATAGTGATTTTCTGCAAAAGATTGGAGCCACCATCTTCAACTCGATACAGCTGAAGCATCACAAGCTCAACGAAGCCATCGCACAGAATTCCAGCGAACTGACCATGGATTACGACTTTAGCGCTAACCGTGTGGTGCTGGACAGCAGCAGCGTGGATCAACTGCAGCAGCAGCTGGAGTACGACAAGTTCATGAACGAGGTGTGGATCGGCATTGTGTTCACCCTAATCTTGATCTCCATGGTCTTCTGCATATGCTCCTGCTTCCTGTACCATCAGTTTCGCACCTGGAAACGAAATTGTAAGTAAACCCCAACGGATTCCACAGCTGTGACAAGTCGCCGCCGCCTTCAGAGCAATCGCTTTTTGATAGGGGGGTGTGTACTATAAATAAGTACGATTAGGCCTTATCAAACAACATCAAGTACATAATACTGAGTTAAAGGTTTTTCCTGCTTTGGTTGGCATTTATGATTAGCGTCAAGGGGCACGGAAAGTTACACAGCCATCGACTGGGGTCTACGTGCTAAAATGTAGAGCACAATTTCAAGCAGCTCTCGGGCGATATTCATGAATGAATCACAAATGCCATGAAATTGCGAAACAGTCTTGAATGGGAATTATCGTAAGGCTAATAACCAAGATTACTTAAACTGAAATGCTAATCGCATCAGCTTTTGCGAAACACTTTAAAAGGCCTGAACTCAGTTGGCCTAAACATAAGCTAATGCTAGCAATTAGCTCGGGTCCTACTTAAAGCTAGACACGTGCAAGATTTAATTCGAATAGACTTTGACTTTGTTTGAGAGCTATTCACACTCTGAATTCTCGTCGAGTTCTAATTTTTGCTGTTTCGGCCTTCAAAAGAATTGGCACATAAACCGTGGCCATGGTTTCTTGTTCTAAACTTTTCTTTTCTTTTTAATACTCATGTTTGCTGTGCAAGCAGAAAATGTATGAATAAAAGTAAAAAAGTGGAACACAAAAAAGATTCATGCATGGTGCATTTTGTGAGCGGCAAACAGGTTGAAATAAAAATAAAAATTAAATGCACACAAATCTATATATAAACTTCAGTGCAGCGTGCATGTAATTTATATTGTTGGGTAACATATAAATAAAAGTAAACAATTAAAACACTTCAGGAAAATACAAATGTGTAAATGGAACTGGATCAGTTCTCAAAGCGACTTGGCACAAACACACGTACAATCCGCCATCCATGAAGTCTGTCAACTAATCAACAACCTTTCTTTCCGTTTTCAGATCATAACAATGCCAATAGCTCATCGCAGTGCACAATTATTGATATCGAGGCACTGAAATTGCAGCCCGATTCGGAGGATCCGGTGCCGGAATACACATTGGTCTCCGGTCTGCCCAGCTATGAAGCTGCCTTGGAGTTGCTGCATAAAACCCCGCAATCGTCGTGCCTGATTGTCTATCCAAGCGTGTTTAATATATTCAATAAGCATGAAAGAGGAACAGCAGCAGCAGCAGCAACATGTGCAACGGCAACAACAACCACAACAACAGACGCAGTAGAAGCTGCAACAACAACAAGCACATCGCGGTCACAGACGTTGCCTTTGTGTGAGGCAACAACTCCGCTGTTGCCAACAACTACAACTACAACAGCAGCAGCAGCAGCAACAACAACAGCAATATCCACACCCACATGCGAAAGCATTAAGTCCAATTTTGTGCCCAGCTACGCTGAGGTATTTGGCTTTAAGACCATCGACGAGAAGAAGAAATCTCCGCGTTGCCAAAACCAAACGAGAGACGAGACATCGAAAGGCCAAGGCGATAAATGCTAAATATGGCTCTCCAGGGTGTGTAACACCGAGATCTGAACTGGCTGGATGGTCAACGAGATCTCAACGATACCAACCAAAATGTGCTCTGTGATAAATGTTGCTGTTGTGGCTAAATAGTTGGCCGCGATTCGACGCGATACGATATTTATGTACTTAGATTCAACTAAGCGCTGTGATTATAGAAAAAGAAAGAAAGACAGAAAGACAACTCGCAACAAATGATATAAACTACCTGTACTTATAAATACCTATATGCTCGATAAAGATTTGTTCAGCTTTATTGCTTTATTGTTATTAGATTCTAAGTAGACAACAATGTGACGCATAATAAATTATACAAATATTATACTTTAATATAGCTAGTCTTCTATTGTTCACAAACGAACCTCAACTGCTGCTATCAACGCCTTTTGCATTCGCATTTATTATTTTGCTATCAATCAAAAGTGGCATTCAACTTGATTTTCAGTCGCTGCATCTGATTTGATTGACGCCTGAATCAGATACCATTCCGAGTCTCCATCAGCCCCATCGTGTCCCGTCAAGGGCTTTCCCAGGCATTTCTTTGTTGAGCTTTATAAATAGCGGCAACAGCTCAACGGATGCCAGACCAGATTGAGATAGTTGCCACCCAAGCAGATAGACGGACGGACAGATGGAGACAGTTTGACTTTGACATTCAGCAAAGAACGTGCCACGTGATAAGCTGCATAGAGAAGCCAGCTGGATGTAGCTGGAAAGAGTATATGCTATTGTATACGTTTCTACGAGTACTTGCAATGCAATTGTTCCTGTCATTTGTATTGACAAGCTCGCCAGACTCGGTCCAGCTATGCAAATTTGTTTACTTGTGCTCTGCTCAGCTCAACTTGGACATAAATAATGATGTTACAAAGTGTTTTTTTTTTTCGAAGCTGTAAAGATGTGTGCAACAAATACAAGTAAACAAAAAAATCAAGTCACAGGGCACAAAACGTGCCTCAAAGTGAAAAACAATGTTAATAGATCGCTTACATTTATTGCTCCTAAGTGGTTCGAATAAAACTAAATGAGGTATAGTTCGAGAACCGGTTTCTTTTCAACTGAAACTATCTTAATTTAACGGAAAATTTAACAATCATGTAATGTCTTTTGGGTATTGCAAATAATTTGATTAGAAATAAAGTTAAATTTACAATCAACTTTATCTGTAGGATAAAAAGTATGTGCTTATGAATCGCAGCATTAGCAAACAGAATGCATTTGGTTGCACTTTAAATTTATTTATTTATCTCTCGGCGTTATTTATTTTTACTAGCGTATTTTTATCTGCCCAATTGCAATTTCCTCGCTTATCTCCGCCGTACGTTTCGCAATTATTATTTGTTTGCTGCAAATGGCAATAACAAATTGCTACGAAAGTCGCGAAAATGCGTCGCCAGCCAGCGCACCTATGGGGCAGGTCAGGTGAGCGCGCTGGCAAATAAAATTCCATAACTATAAAGTGGATGGCGCAAATTATTCACTTTACAACTTAACATTCATCATAGTATTTGCCGGCTCTGAAACGAGTGCAGCAACTGCCACAGCCGAGGCACCTGTGCTCAGGGCAGGGTATCCATCCACTTGCTATGCATGCGCGAAAAGGTGCCAACTGCCATTTGCCATTTGCATATTGTGTGGCAGCGTGTTCCAGTCGCGCAAATAATATATTTTAATTGTAATTGCAATTTATGACAGCAGTAAGTTTATTTGACACTTTATGATATTTTCTATGCATTCTAAGTGGCCCCCTGGGTTTGGTGAAAAACAAAAACTGAAATGGAGAAATGACTCACTGCCAAAGCCTCACTTGGTGGCGGGGCTTTAGCTTTCTGTTTCTGTTTATATCGTTCGGAGAACTTTTTGCTAGCCCCAAAACAAAGCAAACTTGTCAAACTCTTGAGTGTGCCGCAATGTGTGCAAATTATTTCATTAGCCGGCATCGATATCAAACAACGCAAATATTCCAAAAATGTTGCGCATGCGCGTGCCTATCAATGCGTGCCCGGACTATGTTTCCCGTCTGCCGTCATTCATAACCAATCCACTCACGTAGGCTCCATATACTGCCAAAACCGATTAAGTTTCCAGCTCTCGAACTAACATACTTACGTATCTATTAAAGCATTCTCTGTCACAGAATTCATTCTCTGTAGAGAGCTTGGACTTCGGAGGAGAATCTCCGACCATTAATACATGTATTTGCAACAATACCTGTTAACCGACTGAACTTTCTTTCCTACATTAGCATAAAGAGTAAGAGTTAAAAGTTGAAATATCTATAAGAAATTGCCAGCTTGTGCTCTAAAAAAAAACCTCGTTCCTGTATTTACTTTTTTTCTATAAACTTCACCTTAAATCCATCTGTTAGCAGAGTTTATCATTTCTATTAACAACATGTGTTACAATGAAAATTCTTAAAGTATTGTAAGCTTTTCAGTCTAATAGTTAATTGCTCACAAAACGGGCAAATATTTGTAGTGCGTACTTGAAATTGTTGCTAATGAGTTTTGGTTTATGCAAACTAATTGATCGTCTAATGGGCTGCAGCGTAATAGTTTTATAAAAGTTGCCATATATGCTTCTCTGGGTACTGGTTTAGTACCTTAGTCACGCGTTGATGTTGTCTTTGAAATCGACTCGTATCATAATATCATCTTAAGAGTTCTCATTTGCATTTGATATGGCACGCCTCGAAAAGTTTATTGCAAAAGCTACAAAACATGTGTTGTCCGGACTGCATATCAAAATATTATACAACATAAACAACATAATTAGCTTACAATTCAAATAAAATGCCCAAATCCGTAACTAAATGCAGATTCATCTGTTTAAGCCGAGTCCAAGGCAGAGGCAGAGGCAGAGGCAGTTGATGATGGGCGGGAGAAAGAAAGCGCAACCAAAGGGCAAACAATTTATTAAAAAACCATCCACGAGATGCAGATGGGGAGAAAGTTGCCCTGTGGAGTCTGCCAGCCAGCCTAATGAAACGAACAATTTATTAATAAAATGCACATTAGCCCACGGTTTAGGCCAAGCTAAAACTTGGCCTCAGTCCCTCCAACGGCAGCGGTATTTAGTTGAATGAATTTTCAATTAAGCGCCAAATTCGTTGGCCAAAGCTCTGGAATAGCTGCAGACGCCCCGCCGCCGACGATGTTTGAAAGTGAAAACCGGTCGAACGACGAATCCGAATCCAAATTCGACTACGTCATACGCAACATTTGACCCACTTTTCAGGAGGTGGCGCAAAAAATTGGCAAGCCAGTTTGTTTTTTTTTTCTCACATTATTTGCCAGAAGCGGGTGCATAAATAAATATATATTCATACATACATATATACAAATATTTATATTGGGTCAGTTTGGTTGGTGCATATGGTATTTTGGCAAATAAATATCCAAGTAAATGCATCTGTAAATATATATAATAAATATTTAATAAATTGCTCAAACTCGTTGAAAAAGTTACGCAAAAAATACAAATATTTCGTTTTTTGCCAAGGCCCAAGCCCCAACGAAATATTTAACTTAGTAAGCCGTATAAAATATGGAATTATATAATCGAAAAGGTCTTATTAACTAGTATATTGACTTAATTAAAAAGACTATTGACTTGTAGGCTGACTAAAATAATTAATATTTATAACATACCCACTACTATTAAGACTCGATGCATTTATAGATAATTAATTGAGTAATCGCCGCGTAGTAAATAGCGTACGATATTTTAACATTTAATATTAAGGCATTCCAGAAAGATTTGTTTCTTCAGAATTTACACATCTTATTTGATTTGAGTCCAGCTGTGTCTACCTCGCTGCCTTGTCGTGTGTCAAAAGTAACTAAACTCTTTAAACACAGCTATTTGCACTCGCATTAAAAGTCACACTGCCTCAAAATGTTTGCGCCTCGTGTCAGCTTTTGCTTGTTTTTATTTAATATTTTTAAAAGCCTTACGTTAATTGTTCTTAAATATTCAGCTTTGAAATATTTATCTCTTCCCTTTCGACTTGAGCAAACATTTTCGGAACACACGACGCTGCTGATTTTACATGGCTTTTATTTAACTTCTACTCGTATTTTATGACCGCAAAAAGTGAATGAAAGGTTTGGCTAAAAACAAAAGCTGCTAGGTAAACGTGAAATAATGGGCATTGGCTATAAAGATTTTGCCATTTGATTTGATTGCCTTTGCAATGTGCCACAGCAAATGTGTAAAATGAATATTTATTATATTAAAAGCTCAATAGAGCATTTTCTAAGAACGACTTAATTTCAATGAAAGGCATGCAAAAGCTACTTAATGCATATGTAACAAATGCAACAACCCGAGCACTCTCGCAAATAGTTGAATTAATAAACAAATTCAAAAGGTAACTATCATAAATTATTATTATTAACAGAATACGGGGTAGTTATAAACTATTAGCCAGACTTTTTAATATAACTGGCTACTGATTTCTACTACTGGCATTTAGCTAGGTTAATACATTACCTTACCTGGAATTCAGGTGTATTACTCTGTGGGTAATGCTGCAATGCACTGTATACCCTGTATGCATTGCAAATGGGTAAGCCTTGGAACAGTTGCTGTAAATGCAGCTGGCAAAATACTTGAAAGTTCACTCACTCGAAATATGCAAATTATCATCTCGGATTGGGTCAAGTTTGACATGTAAATAAACGCTGAAAATATCGAATAAATACACAAACGCAATAAAGTTCAACTTTATGCTAAATAAGTAAAAACAAAACGAAAAAGTAGATGCCAGTTAGGCATTTTTAAAAACTGTTTGTTTTAGTCAACAAATCAAATTAGATTCAGCCGGCAGCGAAATAAAAGTTCTCAGAACGAATAAAAATGCAAATAAAAGTTAGATGAGAGTCAAAGTTATGGGCATGCTGCAAGATGCTCGCCAGACCTAATCGTGAACCCAACTCATAAAAAATAGAACTATACAGAGAGTGAGAGAGAGTGAAAGGGAAAGAGAGAGGGTCAAAGGGGGTTTAAGAGTGTTGCTAACTGCTAACTGTTCTTATCTGGGCGCTTGCATCAGAAGACATCAAAGCGCAGCATTCGGGCCAAGGGGTAAAGGGTTTCGAGGTAGCTACAGATACAGACAGATACAAATGCAGACACAGCCACAGTTACAGATACACAGATGATGCAGCCACAGATACAGCTACAGCCACAGCCACAGCTACAGATACAGATAGAGATACATTCACATATAAAGTAGGTTGCTTGCAGGTTTGTTTTGCTGATAAGCTTCGCGTCGCAAGATTAACGTGTTGCGCACTCCCTCTGACACATGCGCTCCGTCTCTTTCTCTTTTGCTCTCTTCTGCTATGTTTTAATTTTATGGCCCAAAGATTTTATTTTGTAACTTAATGTTTGTTTAGCTTGGCTTGAATTGGATTGGCTTGGCTCCGATTGCTTTGGAGCAGCAGGTTGCCGTTGCTTTAGTTGCCAGATTTCAAGAGAAATACACTAAACCCGCGATGCTCCGTTTAGTTGGAGTTTGGTTCAGGGATTTGAGTTTTATGGTCCAATCTGGCAGGTCTTTAATTGTATCTATTTGTAGTGCTTAAGCTGTCTGTTTGCTGTGGCAATATTGGACTTAACTAACAACGGATGAGAATAATATGAAGTCGACTGCTTAAGATGGGATTATATAATACTTACAATGCAAAATAAAAGCAAACATCAAGAGGGCTCGAGAAGTTAGCTTTTATTGTATTGGTAACATATTTTTAGCATTTGCTTACAGAATCAGCTCAAACTAGTTGTGTTAATTCTAAAAGTTGTATTTTAAAAGCTGCCACCCGTTTTAAACTTGATCCACTTATCATTCAAACTTAATTTTGATGTATTTAATTGCCCATCAAATCGGATTAGCACTTGAGTGTACGCAAATCTTTTCATTGACTATTACAAAATATTTTTAAAACCGAATATATGACAATTAAAAACAATTTAGGAAATTAAATTGTCTGACAGCTTAGCTGGGAGACATAAGACTTAATCCAAGCAGATAAAAACTATTATCATTATAATGAGTTATTATTATTATGAGGCTCACTTGACAAAGTTCAATGTTCTTTCAACAAAACACAATTGTTTTTGTTATAAAAACCGAAATTAAGGAAATAGCTCAGCCATAAAGGAAAGCCGGTTTGCAATTTACGGTGTCTGCTTCCGTAAGAATCTGCGAGGGAACAACACGCCACACTGAACACATCGCCGAGCCCAACTAACTTGGGTAGGAAACAAACTAAGCGTCTGATAACTTGGGCCCCAACGCGAATAGGAACCTATATCTGCATGTCAAATTTGTATGTTAGGTCTGATTAATTTCTTATCATAGGTTCTGCTGCTCTGTTCTATTGGGTCCCATTAATCACAAGCCCATTTAGTATAGTTGTCAGCAATGGTTTCGCATAGACGTGGCTTCCATGTGCTCTACCTCTGCATCATACTCCTGCTGTTGGTCGCGCTCTATTGGAAGACCCAGGCAAAACTGAAGGCCACCAGAGTGGGGCGAATTGCCAACAGTGGGTCAATAGCAACACAATCCATAGTCGCTGACCCACTCTACGATAAGATTCGTGTACTTTGCCTGGTGACCTACAAATATTGGTACACCGATGCGGCCAGGTATGTGAAGCGCACCTGGGGCAGGCATTGCAATGTGCTACTGCTGGTTAGTGGGCAGTCGGATCTGGAGCTGGAGCCCTATGTGCCGCTGGTCAACGCAACAGACAATTGGACCCTAGTGCGAGAGGGCCTTATCTACGCGTTCGAATATTACCAGCACGATGTCGATTGGTTTCTCAAAATCGAGGACTGGAGGTATCCA